>OZ010594.1:26511300-26626300 GCA_963932145.1 Acanthosepion lycidas
CATTTGACGTTTACTTTCCTCAAGACTATAATCTGAAAAAAATGTGGGTAATTATTATGTAAGATAATAAAATGCACCACACCTTATAAAATTAGTTGAACTGCTTCATGAGAAAAATAAGTAAAACTTTTTGTGCAAATTTTGCCTCCCCAAATCAAAAAGAACTGACAAGGTTTGGTTATTTAATTTTTGCTTATATTTTCAAATTTTCAGATAAGGTGGTGAGTATTGTGCTCAAAGCTGTGGATAAATTGTCCAAAGTTCTTATTAAGAATAACAAAATATGAACTTTGGACTGTTTATCCCCAACTTCAAACACAATGATCAACAAAATTGGAAAAATATAATAAAAAATTAAAAAGATTTTGTTACTTCTTTTTAATCAAACTTGTTTGGATGAATATTTGCTATTTAGAGTATTGGAGTGTCAGATCATTATTTAAACATATGTTGTTAAATATAACAGACAATGAATGTCTATTATGTCTGATCATGAGCCGTTCTAATGTTCGTATGTGTAGCAAAGGTGTCAAATTCAAGGGTGAAAGGGACGCAACTCTTTCCGTCGGAAAATGTCTGACACACTGCAACGCAAAGCCAAGTACACCGAACACGAGTGTAATGCCGTTCTGCCAATTTCTCCAAGCGACCTGCTTTTATGGAGTCCAGACACATCTCATTACCATGCGTGTAACGCGACTTTGCGTGACTGCACGAGACCGTAAATCTTAAAAGTCATGGACACCATCTTGGACCCTTTCTTTTCTCAACCCACAGGCCAGACAGACGCGAGGGCATTTGGGAGGTAAGCCATTCCTTTTTTCCCCACAGTATGTTTGCTTTAATTTCTGATGAAAATAAAGACAAAAAAAAATTGTCCAACATTTGGATATATTTTATTAAGCTGGTCCTTGATCTAAGCTTTTGGCTCACATGAGCCATCTTCAGAGTGGTTATACGGACATTTAAACAAAGATATTTACCATCAAAGATAATATTCTGTTATGTTGATATAGAAGATTGCTATGCTACAATAACAGTTATGGAATAGCAGACACAGGTTGTAAATTCAAGATGTGGTTCTATGACATCATACCACGTGAGTGGCCAAAATATTAAAAAGAGAACCGTATATCTAGATGCATTGTAATGTGTTGTGACTAGTTTGAAATGTAATTTTGTTGAGTGTGGGTTGTTTTGTTTTAATGTAGATAGTCTCCGATATCTGAAGATTCTTTTTATGTTGTGTATGTGTGAGTATTATAGTGTTATCAACAACTATCTGTCTAATATTATGTATATGGTTATATTTTTCTATAAAATGTTATTTAATAGAACTAAGATATAATGACACTGAAGATGGCTCATGTGAGCAGAAAGCTTAGATCAAAGACCAACTTAATAAAAAAATATCCAAATTTTGAACAATTTTTGTCTTTATTTTTATCCAAAATTAAACCAAACATACAAACATTAGAATAGCTCATGATCAAACATAACAGCTTTAAAAAAGCACTGTTGAATGACAAGCTTATTCTGAAAACAACAGCCACATGAGTCAATGCAAAGCTCTTCAGTAAAATGAATGGAGCACTTCAGTTATTTGGTATTTGTTTACATTTGTAAAAACAATACGCTAGATTTGGCTGATTCATTCTGTCGAGGGAAGATAGCTCAGTGGTTGAGACTCTGACTGACACCAAATCGGTTGGGTTTCAATCAAGGTTTAAGGCATTCGGATGTCTAGTCGCATTGAAGAACTGTGATACAGCAAAACAGTACTGTCTGTGAATGACATATATATATATATATATATATATATATATATATATATATATATATGATAAAGTGAAAAGATTTCCTGTTATGTGTTTTGTCCTTTAGAACATCATCAGACTAAAATGATGTTTACATTGATGTTATTGCACAATCACATGAAGGAGAGAGAATGCTAAAATTTTAAATTTAAATTAAATATTTTTATTTTTAATATGAGTTTACAATTTCATGCACAAGTGTAATCACATCACTTATATACATACATACATACACACATGTGTGTAAGGTTAAAACCAAGGTAGAAGATTCAACTGATATCCTAATTTTTAAAGTTATATATATATATATATATATATATATATATATATATATATATATATATATATATATTTATTTATTTAGGGTATTGGGGCAAAAGATCATTATTTAAACATATATTATTAAATATAACAGACAATGAATGTCTATTATATTGGATCATGAGCCATTCTAATATTCAAATGTTGCTTTAATTTCTGGTGAAAATAAAGACAAAAATTGTCAAACATTGGGATATTTTTTTATTAAGTTGGTCCTAAGCTTTCAGCTGACATGAGCCATCTTTAGAGTGGTTATACAATTATCATCACATAGCAATTTTCTGTGTTAAAATAACAAAATATCATCATTGACGTTGGATATCTTTGTTTCATGCCTGTAGAACCACTCCGAGGATGGCTCATGTGAGCCAAAAGCTTAGGACCAACTTATATATATATATATATATATATACACACACACACAGGGATCAGAAAAGTATATATGTACACACACACAACTGTGGTAAGAATTTAAGCAATAAAATGAAAAAAGTTTCATTTCAAAAAGAGAGACATTCCAATTGGAATCTAGAAAGACATTCTTCCATGACTTCATTTCACCAAGCCCTGAGGTCGAAGACTTTGTAGGTGACTACTCAAAACTCATGCAAAAGATAATAGAAAGACGAAAACTCTGATTTTGATGACAACAAGAATTGTGGAAACATTTTTGTTGCTTGGCATCTCTACCTCTCTGATAGGAAAAGGAGGAGAGAGAGAGAGAGAGAGAGCAAGAGAGTCAAAGATGAAACCAGCCCAGATGTCCAGAGATGACGGAACGTCAAGCAGAGGAACCGCAGGCTTTGAGTGTCGGCTTTTTAGGACGATGAAAAATGGTGGAGATGGTTCACGTCAAAAGCTGTATGGAGATGGTGTTGTCAAAGGTAAGATCAGTGGTAGTGGTGGCATAGGTGTAGAAAGGGAACGACCAGAAGAGATGGGAAAGGATGTTGCAGGGTGGGGGATGGGAAATTGCATCAATCTGCCACAGCACGTCATGAGGAAATTCATGGAGACTATTTGCTACGTCACGGACTGCCTTCCTGTCAATGTTGAGGTATCAGACACACTGTCCACACTAGATGCACAATCTTCTACTGCATCTTTAAGCAAGGGATGCACACACAAAAGAGAATCAAGACAACCACTTAGATATGCAAAAAAGTTAGTGCACATGCAATGCATCTTATGCACGCATTTGCCCAGATAGTTTACACACTAAATCTTAATCTATTTGCTACCATAAAATATAGGTACATTCCAAAATCTGTACCAAGCTATATTTTGTTTAATGGAACTACAAATAGGAGGCTGAGCACTACTGAAACTGAAAACATAGATTTAAAAAAAAAAATAGGGAAAATTTCTTTCATATAATATAGTAATATACACATCTAAAACAATAAATGACTTACTCACTATTAAACCAAACAATAAGCTAAAACTTTGTTATATAGGAATAAAGTGTCACTACCGACACTTGAGTTTGAACATAGATTGCCAGTGAGCAAACACAGACAATCCCATTGAATCAAGTAGACCACTTGACCATAGAGGAACGCATATATAGAAAATTGTGTGACATCTAGATTTATCACCATATTTCACTCTATCCTCTATTACTATTTCAATCATCATTCTAGTCTACCCTTTATTAATATTTGGACTGCTATTCTCTACTTTATTCACTATACAATTTCTCTATTTGGATCACTACATGGATTACTGTTTGAGTGAGTGTTATCGAGCAAGTACTATTAGTGTGAGTGATATTCGAAGGCATCTGACACCAGAATTGTTCAACAGTGTACTATAGTTGATTCTGCAATTACAAAGGTTCTACTATGATGCTGGCATTACAAAAGTGGCAACGAGTGTTCGTTGACCACACAAATAACTTGAGGGAGGAATTTACTCAATCACCAGTTATAATTGTTACAAAAATTACATAGGAGAAACCCCAAGCAATCTAAATAAAAGATTATATGAATGCAAAAGGGACATTTTACAGAAGAATACATCAAATCCATTAGTTGCTCACTGTAATGAGACATTTTTATGTTTATACATTCTTTTTATAGATACAAATATTTAAGTAAATGCTCTGTTTATAATAAACAGTTTTAATGACATTTACAGGCATGAATGTTCAAGAAATTTTCATATAAAAAAAGAATGTATAAACATAAAAATGTCTTAAAATAACTGTCGGACTTTGTCCATTTCATAATGTATGACGTCATATATATACACACACATGTCAGTCTATATTTGCATATACATACATACATACATATATATGAAGAAAAATATATGCAAAAAACAAACAAAAATCCTTATATGCAATTATGCTGTTTTAATGTTAATATAATGTCAGCGTCAGACGTTTCGGTCTAATAAACCATCTTCAGGACATATTCATAAAATATAATTAACATTATCAATTCAACATGACAAAGACGACGGACATAAGAACAAGACTTATTGAAACAGATAACTGAAAGTTTTATGAATATGTCCTGAAGATGGTTTATTAGACCGAAACGTCCGACGTTGACATTATATTAACATTAAAACAGCATAATTTCATATAAGGATTTTTGTTTGTTTTTTCCGTATATTTTTCTTCATACTGTCGGATCTATATCCATATATTTGCTTACATACATATATATATATATGTCAGTCTATTCATATCTGAGCACACCAACCTACCAGTGGGGCTAGCAAATTCCTATTACAGATGCCTGTTCAACCTATAATCCACTGTCGTTTATACTGCAACTGAGAAGGCCTTAGATTTTCTGGGAGAGTGTGCATAATCTAGTGTGATCAATTTTTTGAACACTGCCAGTATGCTCAAACCCTCAGTCACAATGACTTGTGACTTTGTGCTTCAATGGCTTCTAATGGTTTGGTTTTCAGGCACTTTCTAAAGGTGCTGCCCAATGGGACTGCCTCGCCCAGATTTATATAACCAAGGTCACCTCTCTGACAAATTGACCATGGTGATAATTCAAACCCGGTCTCATTGTCAGAAAAGCAAACATTCCAACCATTTGGACATTCTAATCAACTCACCCTAAAGAAGGGGATAATGCCACTGAGGTATAAGAGATTACTGAGAATGAAACAGAATGCATATACTTCAGGAGGAACTGAAAATACAATCCTAAAAAGGAAACAAGGGATAAACCTCTACTCTTGTTCACAAGACTGGGAAGGAGTATGAATGGACATTATATATATATATATATATATATATATATATATATATAATAGGATAATAGCTGGCCACTCGCATCTGAGGATACCCATCTACTAGGTTGGCTAACCAATCCGTATTGCAGATGCTTGCTCAGAGCACATTTTGTGTTTGCTCAACACCCACAGAGCCCACCTGTGGTTTATACTGCAACTATGCTGAGCAGACCTTAGTTACAGTTTCTGAGAAAGAGCATATTTTCTAGCATAATCAACAATTTGAATGAACAAGGCCAGCCCTCGGACATGATGACTTGTGGCTTTGTGCTAGCACAGCTATCAATGCTCCCAAGAGTTCCATCTACCCAATTTCACACACAAGGCTTGGGCTAACTCGTGGCATGGTTTTCAGGCAATTTCCAAAGGTGCTGCAAACTGGGATCTACCTTGATCCAGTCCGATAACATCACGGTGTCCTTCCTGACAAATCAGCCATGATGAGATTCGAACCTCGGTCTCATAGTCAGAAAGCAAACATTCCAACCACTAGGCCACGCGCCTATATATATATATATATATATACACACATGCACATATATGTGTGTGTGTATGTGCGCATGTGTGACTCATACTGGATGATCTCATGCCTTCTTGTAAGATCTTATTTATTTTGGTTTTAACCACTAATATTTGTTTTATGTTGATAGTTGTATTTTGGTTGTTCATGATGCGCTAGTCGATGTGTGCACTGATTGTCCTGAGTTTGAGACAAGGTGAATGTGTCTCTAAAGAAATTCATGAAATGTTTAATAATACCTTAAGATGAAAACATGTTTTGAGAAGATGAAACAAAATTACTTAAAGCAAAATGCTCGTCATGTTATCTAACAAAATAAGGAACGAACACTTTGGACAATGTTATAGATATATACACTGTCAAGTAGGTTCTTAGACTTCTGATTGGACAGTTCTGATTGTAAATATTATCACTTTACTAAACGAGAATAAATCAGCTGAAAGGACTTGTATTAAAAAAATAATTATGTGTAAAAACTGCAAAGAATAATGAATTAAATTCTAAACTGGAATGTGGCTAGGTAATTGGATGACAAAATGGAAAAATATCCAGGCAAAGTATATATATATATAATTCCATCAAACAGTATTTTAGTCTGACAAAGTTATTCCAAAGGTTGATATATATATATATATATTTTGTTGAATATGACACAAAAAAATTTGATTTTTTTTATTGAGTTGTTCTAGTAATTTACACTATTTACATTCTTCAGACCGTTGTCTTCATTTTTGTTGCCATATTCACAACGTTTGACTACTGTACACTCCGGCCTTCTTCAGTGATTGGAATTTTGAATTGACTCCTTTATTTCATCCACAGGGTTAGACTGTTCTAGTTCCACATAACATGCCCCTTCCAGATATCTCAGTAACAGTTAGTAACATTTCTGTCTACAATTCTCACTTTTCAGTCTTAACAGAGTTCAAAAGCAATTCAAAATCGTTGTTGGAGAAGAATCAATTTCATCCCTCCAATCTCTCTTCAACAGGCAGAATGTGGCGAGTGTCTCACTGCTCTGTCCCTACTTCCATGGAAAGTGCTCAAACGAACTACATTCCTTGGTTCCACCAGGTCTAACCTTCACAGTTAGGACACGCCACGCCACTTACATAGTAGCAACCCACCCACATTCCCCTCCATAGAAGATGTTTCCCCAATCTCTACAATCTTAACCAGTTCAAGTCTAGAATTAACTGTTATCTTCCACTCCTATCCATATAAACTAACCTAGGTACCTTCATGAGGTCGCTAAAAACAGAACATAGCATGATGAAAAAGACGCCAAAGTTGATGAAAACAAAATTTTAGCGTCTAAATGCTTATGTTATTATTGAGAGGAAAGATCAAAGTATTTTTTAAATATTTTTAAAAATTTTTCCTTCTTTTTAGAACATTGTAAATTTTGATTAAAAAAACCTTATTTCTCTTTTTATCAACCGAACCAATAAAATAACATATAAAATTTTAGCGTGTTTTTTTCCTGTATGTGACACATTAATTTGAAAAATCTTGCAAAAATAAAAATAATTGTTGGATTTTAGTGAAACTTTCATAAACTATTCACAAATGATGGAACTTATTATAAATATCTTTTATTTTTAGTAAAGTCATAGCAGAAATATTTTTTTTCATATGTATTACCCCCTCTAACTAATTGTACGAAAACTCTATAATTTCAATTTTGAGGAGATTAATGATTATATTAGTTAAAAGCACAATGCTTTGAGGAAACCAAATCATGTTTTTGTTTTTTTTTGTTAGAAGCCCCCTACCTGAAAATCGTCTCTGAAGTGTAACATACAAAACTCAATAAAACAAAAATATTATTTAATTTCAAAAGCTTTTAATAGCTTTTATTTATTTCAATGAACATGGAAAATATTGTCTGAAAGCAAAAAGATATTTCGATGAAAAATGAATTTTTAAAACAATTATTTGTTATTTCTGGAATATTTTTTTTATTTTTACATTATGTTCCTAATTCTTCTAAAATTAGGGAAAAGTTTGTAGAACTTAACGAATGTTGTTATTAAGTAGATATATATTTACAGATTATAATTTCCAAAGCTTATTAAAAACTAACGACAGCATGTATATTAAAAAAATTAATTTGTGTCAATAATTTTTACCAAATGAAATCTACGTAAGCCGGAAGTATCGTGCGTGCAATAAATAAAAAAAGTCAGCAGTGCAGCACTTGTATCTTATTTTTTTTATACTATTTATAATTTCTCCAGATAGTATCAACAAACTTATGGTACAGTACTTAAAAAAAAAACAAAAAAAAAACGGAATGGCGAAAGTTTTTTTACTTTAATTATTACAAGGTACTACTTAAGCAGGTCTGCTTAAAGAAATATGTCCATTCTGTCCGTCCGTAGGGGAATCAATTTTTAAACAAATTTTAAACGAAGAATTTAACTTATTTTTAAAAATTTTTAAAAATGGCTTAAATCGAGTTTTTTTTCGTTATTTGGTAAACAAGATTTGTAACTAAAATTTCGGACGTGTTAAGTATGAGTAAAAAATTTCAAAAAATATATAAAAAATACTTTAGCGTTTCTTCTCAATAATGAAATATACATTTAACACAAAGAAAATTTTTTCCCATTAATTTTCAGACAGTTTTTGTCATGCTATCGATTTTCATGAAGGTGCCTAAACTAACCCTTAATGCAACCCTCTACTTTGAGTGGCCCCTGGGCCTTGTACAGGGTGAACCTTACTGTAAAAAAAAAAGAGCCAACCCAATTAGTGCTGAGAAGAGATGGATTTATACCTTTCCCAACATTGCAAAGGTGTATGTTATTTGAACTCAGCTTGTCAATTTCGTTTTCTGTGCTGCCACACATTTAGCTATATATATATATATATATATATATATATATATATATATATATATATATATATATATATATATATATTCATTCATACAAATTTAATTAAATAATATAGACAAGTGTGGTCTATTTATTTTATGTAAATTCTTTTCATAATGTCTAATAAGTTTAATAACATTATCATTAAAGGAAGAAAGAAAATCACAATATTGATCCATATTTTTTAATCCAATCTAAGCTTTCGGCTTACATAAGCCATTATCAAAGATGTCTGTATGTAAAAATTAATATAAATAATTATTGCTCTACTCTTGATATTGAGCCCCTTTTTGAATTAATGCTGTGAATTTTAAAATTTATATTATTTTCATTCTCATTACATTTGTGTGTATATTGTGTGTGTATATATATATATATATATATATATATATATATTGTGTATATATTATATATATTGTGTATATATTATATATACTGTGTATATATATATTGTGTATATATATATTGTGTATATATTATATATATTGTGTATATATATATTGTGTATATATATATATTGTGTATATATATATTGTGTATATATATATATTGTGTATATATTATATATATTGTGTATATATATATATATATATATATATATATATATATATATATATTACATCTAGTTATGAGCATCATTACCCATTAAGTTTGTAGCAATACCACATGCACTGTAGCCATAAGAGCAGTAGTGCAACTAGGAAAAGATAACCTGACAAAGTCCAGCCCTCTTCAGACAGGTTTTTGAAACCAGATCTTTCATTCTCTTGAGGTAAACAAACCCAGTTAGCTCAGAGAAGTGATGGATTCATGCCTTTCCCAAGATTGTGACAGTGAGTGCAATTTGAACACAGCTCATCGATCTCTCTTCCTGAGCCATTAACCATTACACTTCTCAAGCATCCATTTAGTTTACACTGAACATAAAACTGTCACACATTTAGCAATTAGTTATAAAAAAAGAAGAAAAAATAGAGAAATTCAAATATCTACGTTTTTAACATATATTCCATAAGCTAAAGCGTCAACCAATAAGAAAAAAGGAAAAAAAAATCGTTTTTTTTCTGATTGGTTGACTGTCATGACTTTCTGATTGATACGAAAAAAGGCGGCTCTTGATTTTTATAGTCAGCATGCATATGTGTGTATCTTTGGAGTGTAACACGGAACTTAATACAAGACTCTGCTGGAGAGTGGGAGTTGGGGGTGGCAGCTTGTGTCAATGCAGATGGATCACTGCAAGGCTATGGAAGAATGTATCTACAAGATCAATAAGATCCATCGTGAACAAGCAATTTCAAATCATCGAATTTCGGAAGGTTAACAGGTACGATTTCATGTCATCTCATCAGAGAAAAGTGCTTCAGCCAGTGTATATAAAGGTGACATACATACCTATTTACTATCTCAGATAGATTACATTTAAGCGGATTTAATGTTGGTCTTAAGCTTAGCCTGGTACAAGGTTATAGTAATGGAGCTCTCAGTGATTGATTTGTTTTTTACTGCTTACCACCTTTTTGCAGGTTATTCTAAAGGCAGAAAATACTTTTAGATACAAAGAAATTTTTGCAGATGACATTTACTGATAGAAATTCTACTAATTAACCCATAACTGTGAGAGAAGAGGTTGATTCATACTTTTCCTAAGGCTATTTGTGCGTAAATGAATATAACAAACCCAAACAGTCACCGATCTAGGTAATGACCAGGCTTAACATTGCTTAACTTTGGTGATTGTACGCGAACCAATGTTTCAACAGCATAATACTGTAAGCCAAACTTTCAGTGAAGATAAAAAAAACCACAGGAATAATGGTTTACTCCACAAAGAGATGCACTTGATATAGTCTGACATAAGGCCATGGAACCTTGTTAAAACTGAAGATTAATAATGAATGATATTGGAAAATAAAGCATTTGAAAGAGTAGGTTTGGTTTGGTTTATTTTGTTTTACAGCATATCAACCTCAATGGGTTAGTTTATTTTTAGGATAGGTTCATATGAATAGAATATATATTCTTTGCATGAAATCAGTTTATAGATCAAGTTTCATTAGCGTATTTTTGTAAAGAGGGTTTGCATACAAATATGTTCATGGAAAAAAAAAAGCTCATGGTATTTCTGGGGGAAATTTTCATCTGATTCAATTTTTTCTTTGATTTTCAATCAAATCGCAAAATGAAAATTATCCTGAATGGCCACTCATCAAAATCTTTTCACTTTAATGCAAGTGTCCCCCAGGGCTCTATCCTTAGACCTACATTGTTCCTAATTTTCATCAACGACATTCCGGAGGTCATCAGTTTTCAATTCGGTATCTATGCGGATGACTCTTGTCTTAATGGTAAGTTTGACCAGTTCACTAAACTCAAATTAGAAGCTGATTTAAAAAAGTTCTACAATCTGTTGTTAACTTGGGCAAGAAATGGCTTGTTAATTTTAACGCCACCAAAACAAAACTACTCTCTTTTAATCATCTTAGAGAATCTTTTTTACTTTCCATAAGCCTGGCTGATGCTAACCTCCAGGAGAATGACTCCTTGCACTTTTTTCCGCTAACGCATTGCACTGACATAATGTGAAAAGATTATATTGAATCAGTTAATCAGTCTATTGCTAGGAAAGTTGGTTCCATGTCATGCAAGAAAATTTTTCTCACCAGAATCTATTTTATACATTTATAAGTTTACCATTCGTCCATGTATTGAATATTTCTACTACGTCTGGTCTGGTTCTTCATGTATTTAGAGATTCTTGATAATATACAAAGAATAAACTGCAATGTTATTGGTCCTGATCTGACATCTTGGCTTCAGTTACTTTCACACTGCGGTAACATAATTTCCCTTTTCATGGTAATTTTTCTGATAAGCTTTCTTCATTGGTACCTAGATTATTAATTTAAGCCATAATATAGCTTCCCTCTGTCTTTTCTATAAATATTTTCATGCTAATTGTTCTGATGAGCTTTCCTTTTTGGTACCTAGACTTTATGAATTTAAGCCATAATATAGCTTCCCTCTGTCTTTTCTATAAATATTTTCATGCTAATTGTTCTAATTATCTTTTCTCTTTGGTACCTAGACTTTATGAATTTAAGTGCAATACTGGATTGGCAGCAAGTTTTCATCATTTTTAATGGTTGATGTAATGTAAGTTCTATGCTAGCAGTTTCTTTTCTCACACTTCTCGCTTGTGGAACTCTCTTCCAGCTTCTTGTTTCCCAGTCAACTTTGATCTTTATTTAAATGTAATATCAATCGTTATCTTGTGTCTTCTTAATTCCTGTTCTTTTATTGTTCTCTCCTCTTAATAAAGTTTTCTTTTTCTCATCTTCTTTTACACTCAGCAACCCCTTGTGGCTTCATTGCTTTGCATAGGGTGGAATGATTAAAAAAAGAAAAAGAAAAAAGGAGCGTTCAGTCCATATCGAGAACATTTCCTTACAACATTCTTTATCTAAGATTAATTCATTGTATGTTTCTGTTTTGGCTTTGTTAGAGAAAGAATGTTCGATCCGTCTGTCAGAGCCGACTGCTGGAAACTTCCCTCTCCAAAACGCAGTACCTGCTCCTATTTAGAGCTGGGAGAGTCCATGCATGTGTGGGTAAATTACGATAATAATTTCACTTTGGTTTTTTCCTAAAACAGCATGTGTGAATTCCGCTACGTGAGCAAACAAATGCACTAATAGGCATGAAGAAACTATATATATATATATATATATATATATATATATATATATTGTGTGTATTTAGGCAGCATCTTTTCATTGATACACGTTTCATTAAATATTATAAACAAGTATTGTTTATTTATTTTATGTAAATTTTTTTCGTAACTTCTGATAAGTTTAATAACATTATCGTTGAAAGAAATAAGAAATTCACAATAGTGATCCATATTTTTTTAATACAATCTAAGCTTTCGGCTTACTTAAGCCATTATGAAATATGTCAATTACAACATATTAAACGATATACGGACAAGACAGTGATGATAGTCTGTCATTGTTTGCATAGATGATTTCTAAACAACGATAGACACGTGACTAAAGACACTAGAAACGAAAATCGCACCGCATCTCATGACGTCACACATGACCACACGAGAGTGAATTGAGAAGTATGGGAAGCCGTTGGTATAAACCAATGGCTTCTGTTACCAATTATAGACATTTAAGAATATTTGTAAAGATGCCATAATTGATTTAATTGAAGCATTATACATCAAACAGTTGAAACCCAACCTAAACAAAATCAAATACTTTCCAGAGATTCCTTTCTTTTTACTTATCTATGAATAAACCTAACTTCATGGGAAAATAGACGAATAGTTTCCTGTTGCCGCAACACAAACTCAAACACGCACACACAGACACATGCACACACACATTATATATATATATATATATATACCCACAGAGCTATTGAAAATCAGGTGGTATAATCTTATAGCTTTAAACCTAATACCAGTTCCTCCTAATTAAGTGCTCCGATATAGCACTTAATTTGATGCTAAGGCTACTGAGGAGGTTATCAAAACTTTTTCAATTCATATACACTTTTGTTATTATAGTTACTAATTGTTTTAATGCAGGAAAGATTTCCATAAAGTGTTCTTAGCATGGATTGGACATTACTTATTTCCCATGTCTGTATTTGTATTTGATGAACACTAAGTAATTCTTTAATTGAACTGTAACTCCAGTCTCCCATATACATCACTTACTACAAATCAAACTATAAAAACTGTCAAGACAATTCCCAAATATTTAAATTTCTACGTCTACTTGACTCTAGTGTTCCTGACCTGCAAATCGCATTTCAGGTTCATCCTCTTACTGATGACCATGCACTCTGTCTTTTTGTTGTATATGTTTAGTCCTTTCTACTCACTCTCCGTCGTTGCCTTCTGTAGGAGATTTTGTAATTTCTTTTCTGTGTTTGCTATCAGTACTGTGTCATCTGCATATCTTTCAACTACAATGCTACCAAATTCACAAACCAAAGATTTAATCCATTCAGCTATTGTCCTGTAGGAGAAAAGTTAACCTAGAACTTTGTGCATTAAACTTAATGTTTTTCTTGCGTGCCTACCTGCTGCTGTCATGCTTGACCTACTTTACTCCCATTTTTGTAACTGCTGCTTAAACTACAGACAGAATTTACCACTGATGTTATTCAACTGTCAACCATTTACACAGCTTGTCCTGCAGATGAGTAACCCCCACCACACACACACACTCAAAAAGGGACCTCTTTTTGGATGGATATTTGAAGACTTGGGTATAAAGTGGATCTATGTCTACCTATACTCTTGTATGAACCAAAATATATGTTGATCATGTGTGTCTCGTATGTAAACTGGAACAATGCCTTTCTTTGTATTAATTCATCTTGACATGGCTTCCTTCTGTCTTTTCCATACATATTTTCATGGCAGCTGTTAGATGCAACCTCCACTTAAGCACTAACAGTTTCTTTTCTCGCACTTCCCACCTGAGGAACTCCCTTCCGATTTCTTGCTTCCCTGATAAAGACAATCATCAAAAATTTAAGTGTAAGATCAATCGCCATCTTCTGTTTTCTTGAACCCTCATCCTTTTGTTCTTTCCTCAATCTTCCTGTTCTCAATCTTTTCATTCTTTTTAACTTTCACATTTACGCCCTCCCCCTGTAACCTCCTGGATTATCATGGCATTATGTCCTTGCTTGGGGTGAAACAATAAAAAGAAACAAAAAAAAAAAAATCAATATATTTAATAAGACATCTAGTTTAATTAACCAAATTAATAAAATTTATGCACCTTGGTATTCAGCCAAACAGATTGTTCAGCTTTTTTTGTTTAGAGGTTAGGGTTAGTCAATCTTTATGGTTTATTTAATGCCAAAATCTAAATATTTTATATGCAATTTTATTTATTTATTTTAGATATTAATGGTTTTAGTGATATATGTCTCACTAATTAATCCATAGCTGGGGAGAGAAGAAGTGGATTGATACCTTTCCAAAGGGTATTTGAAAGTAAGTGAACCAAATGGGAATTAGAACTCTGCTCTCCAATTAAGAATTCCAAGGTATCATCCATTACACCACCTGCACATCCAAGCTTATAGCACCTGGTATTCCGAAGTAGTCACTCATCTAGATTAACTTTAGTGATCATATAAGAATTGGTGTTTCAACTCTGTCAAAGAGAAATGGCTGAAGGTATTACAAAAGCAGTGAGAGTAGTCATCATTCATCTCTCTGACACGTGCCGATGGTGTATGTTAGGAGTGGAAGCAAAATAGAACAAAGCATTTTTCCTGACAGATTTTTATTTTTTTGCAGAGACCAGTTTTGAGAAAATACAATCGATGCAGTTTTATTTCATTTTGCCACCAACATTTCCTACCCCATCCATTAGTAATTTCTTTAAAAAAAAACAATATGAAGACAATAATGATGTTATGTACGGCATTCACAAACATTTCGTTGCTTGTGGGTTGGGGAAGACAAGGTGGACAAAGATGCAGATAGATACAGAAATGAAACTCAGTCACCATGATTGAGAAAAAATTAGATTTTTTCTACAGAACATGCATCGATACATTTGTGCTCAAAGCTGCAGCTTTTTCATTTTCTTTTTTTTTTCATATCATTTCACCCTAAGCAAGGTGATAATAACACTAGGATGCTTGGGGTTGCAGGAAGCAAAAAGAGAATGAGAAGATTTTAGTGAAGAGAAGTGAGGAAAGGACACCAAAGAAACAGGTTTCAGGGAGACAGAAGATAGCGACTGACACTACATTTAAATTTTTGAAGATTGTAGTTAGCAGACATGGTGGATAGCAGCTTGGATTGAGGAATTGGAGAGCTGAGTTTGAATTACGTGCTAATACCATTGGGAAAGATATGAATCCTCTTCTTCTCCCTCCAGCTATTGGTAAATAGCAGGACAGATCGGGCTCTATAGTCTTGGATGGCAAATGGTCTACCATAGAAAGAAATGGCAGCCTACTGCAGGAAAAAAATTTGCCATGTCAGTCATGTAATGAAAGATACATAATCCCTTAAGTGTGTATCACACATGGCACATAACTGACTGAATGCATTTTACTACATTACCGACATTTTATTATATTGTAAGGATACAGAAGGTGATTATCTTTTTTTGAGGAGACACAGTGGAGTAATGGATAGTGGCTCGGATTGCAGAATCGGAGAGCCGAATTCAAATTCCAGTCGAATCCATTACATTCACTTACATGCTAATACTCTTGGGAAAGGTATGAATCCTCTTCTTTTCCCCACAGCTATGGGTAAATAGTAGGACAGACCAGGTTCTATAGCCTTGGATGGCAACTGGTCTATCTACAAATGGCAACCTACTGCAGAAAAAAATCTACCTCATCAGTCATATATTGAAAGATACATGATCACGTAAACGCACATAACTGACTGTTGTTGGCAGGGAAGCAAGAAACCAGGAGGGAGATCCACAGGTAAGAAGTGCAAGAAACGAAACCATTAGAATAGAAATGGCAGTTGCATCTAGCTAGTTCAACAGTAAAACGGTGAGATCTCTTTGCTAATCTAGCAGCATGCTTAAATTCATCTGGTTGAAAGAGTACGGAAAAAAAAAAAAACCTCATCAGGATGTTTAACCTATAGCTGGTTGGAAAATCCAGTAACATATAACGTAAACCCACTAGGTGGTGCTGCTGCAGTTTTCATAGCAAGTAGCAGGATGATGTTGTTAGGCCCATGCCCAACTGGTTTTGAATTTAGAGTTGTCCTTCTTCTCAACTGGTTACTATTCAACCCATAGCTGGGGAGGAGGAGAAGAGATGGATTTTTAGCTTTCTCAAGGGAATTTGTGCAAAAGTAAGTGCAACAAAATCAACTGGTATTTGAACATGGCTAACTGAATTGATTTCTCCTCCTGAGCTTCTAACCATTACACCACCTGCACCACCTGCACCCCCACAATTTTTATCATTCAAAAATTGCTTTAATAATTTAAATCCATGTTAGATTTATATTTTGTTTTTACAAGATATTCTAATAATAAAAAGTTTTGGGGGCCATATCATGTTAAAACACCCGTTTTCCTCTGATTGCTGACATTAAGCAACATTGAACCTTGTCATTACCTACATGGGTGACTGCTGGGAAATAACAGGTACTATAAACTTGTGCAGGTGATGTAATGGATAAAGGCCTGGAATAAGAAATTGGAGAATTCCGGTTGGGTTCGTTATATTCGATTACATGCAAATACCCTTGGGAAAGGTATGAAGCCACCTATTCTTCCCCCAGCTATGGATTAATTAGTAAGACTTGTATCACTAAACTAATATTCTCTTTAAAAATTGATGGCCCAGTGGATAAAAGTGCCCCAGTTGACTAAATAAAGGCTTCGGTCCAAAATTCCAATATATATCACCTGAAGAAGGTCGGAGTGTGCAACAGCTGAAACATTGTGAATATGACAATAAAGATGAGGACAACAGTCAAAATGATGTCAGTAAGTCATGTGCCATGTGTGATACATGCTTAGGCGATCATGTACCTTTCCATATATGACAGACAAGGCAGATTTTTTTCCAGTATTAGGTTGCCATTTCTTTCTGCAGTAGACCAGTTGCCATAAAAAGCTATAAAATCCGGTCTGCACTGATATTTAAGCATAGCAGGAGGGAGAAGAGGATTCATACCTTTCCCAAGGATATTAGCACGTAAGTGAATGTAATGAATTTGGCTGAAATTCAAACTCGACACTTCAGTTCCTCAATCCGAGCCACTATCCATCACTCTATCATGCCTCAGATTATGTAAATAGTGTAAATTGATACAATAACTCATCTCAGAAATATAGATAGAAATTTTTAAAATCTAAAAATATTTTCTGGCTTTAAATAAGCTGCAATGGGTTGATAAGCTGTAAAAAATGAATCAACCACATTTACTAACACTTTAAACCAATAGGCTAGTAATTTAAATTATTGGTCGATGAATTTAAATCAAGACAAGATATTCCTTGATATGGACAGTGGAAAAAGAACATTCAACACCTCACAGATTAAAATAAAGGGTTCCGTTTGAAATTCACTGAAGGTTACCCAGATCAACAGATATCTGAAGAAGGACCAAGAACACAATGGCTGATTACAGTCTCATTGAGTATGTAGTGTAATTTAACTGTTACAATGTAATTTTAGTACACTTGCTGTCACTTGACCCCGACTGATGATTTCAAATCATGTGACAGCAAGTCTCCACAAGACATCAGCACATTATTATTATTATTATTATTGAGTGAGAAAGCAATCAGCCAAAAAAGTGATGCTGGGGTACATATATATAAAACCCAGTATCACATCAATCTGATAAAGGTATACCGGGCAGATTAGACGAGGGCTTATGGCCACATCATGGTGAAACACCGTTTGACATACGATCGCCAAAGTTAAGCAATGTTGAGACTGGTCAGTATCTAGATGAGTGACTGCTTTGGAATACCAGGTGCAGCAAACTGGGATGTTGCTGGGGGTATAATGGATAATGGCTCAGAATTGTTAACTGGAGGGCAGAGTTCCAATTCTGGTTGGTTTTGTTATAATCACTTATAAGGAAATGCACTTGAGAAAGGTATGAATCCATCTTTTCTCTCCTCAGCTAGGGTTTAATTCGTAAAATTTTTCTCATGAAACCATTATTATCTCCCCTCCCCACCACGAAAAACATTCTTACAAAACATTTTCTGGATTTAAATAACCTGCAAAGGGTTGATAAGTCATAGAAAATTAATCAACCAAACCGGATAAATTTACTAATACTATAAACTGATAGGTTTGTACTTCATAGTTCATGAATTCAAACCAAGGTGAGATATTTCAAGACATGGGCAGTGGAAAGAGAGCAGTCAACACCTTGCAGATCAAGTAAAGGGTTTCTGTTTGAAATTACGGTCTCACTCATTATGTAGTTTACTTGAACTATTAACCAGAGCAGCACATCTTGCAACCAAAACCCTCTGATCTGAGCAGGAGCAGGGTGGAGGGGCCCGTTGTGGCCTCTGCCATTTTTTTTCAGCAGTTTTATGGCCATCAGTCATTTTTTTAATCATTTTTAAACTGACGTTACATTGTCAGTCATCAACTAGTAATATATATCATGTATCTGTAAATGTATGACACAAGCAGGTGAAAAAGATGCTAGTAAGAGACATTAAACCATGTATCAATCTAAATTTAAATTGCGGATTATCTCATACATCAAATGTTTATGGAAAAGTTCTACCCCTAGACTACCACTACACCTAAAAAACCCTAATTGACCCTAATTTTTCCATTAAACGATCGACAAAACAGTAAATATATCAAATCCTGTCATGCATTTTGCACATTTTTTTTTTTTTTTTTTTTTAAAGAAAATTCAGTTTATCGGGGATGTTTTTTCATGTATTGTCTTGGAATCTTTGTAAAAAAAAATTTTTTCAGCAGAGTTGCATTTATTAATTTTTATGGAAATGTAAAAATTTGCGGCTTAAACATTTTTTTTTGTAAAATTTAGTGATGAAAATTATTGGTGTTTATTACAAAAAGAAAAACATTTTCTCAGATAATAAAAAATAAAAAAAAACCCAATTCATTATAAAAATAACTAATAAATGAATATGTACTGAAATTTTCATTTAATTTGGATGATTCTCTGATTTTTAGTAATTTCAAAATGAAATGCTGCTCTTACCCACCCTAATTTTCCTTTGTGGGTTTGTGGCCCCAAGTTGGGAAACTCTGAAATTAACATGTAGTAAAGAAGAGGGCCCCATATGAAAGTTTTTTTGGTGGGGCAAGACCCTAGCACATACTCTCCTGTTACACATGACCACATTGAAACACTGCTTCTTGTAAGATCACCAGAGTTAAGCAATGTCGAGCCTGGTCAGTATATAAATGGGTGAGAACTTGACATTAGAAATCAGAGAGCCAATTTCCATTTCTAGTTGCTTTTGTTATATTCACTTATGTGAAAATATACCCACCGCTATGGGTTAATTAGCAAAACTTGTATCAGTAAATAATTAGTATCTCCCAAAAAATTCTTAAAATCTAAAAATATTTTCTGGCTTTAAATAACCTGCAAAAAGTTGATAAAAAAAACAAACAGATCGATTAATCAAAATTGCATGATTCATTTTGGATGGATTCAAATTCCAGCTATAAAAATATCAGGATGGAGTCAATAGAATATTGTCTATCACAGTGCCTGACAACACCTGGTTCTTGATAATGACTAAAACGGTTGATGGTATTACAAACAAAATAGAACAAACATGAACTTCAGGGGGGGCATATCTACAATTTTGATCTCAATGTAAAACATTATACTTAAAACTGAATTGAACAAAGTTTGGTTGAACATAGACATATATATATATATATATATACAGTAGCAAACATAGAGATCACAATGATGTTAAGAAAAAGTCTAAATGTGAAATAACATTTTATTTTAAAGCATCAAAGAACATTTTATGAAGGAAAAATAAGGATATAAAGGTAAATTATATAATTCCAAAATATAAAGATCAATAAACTTATTTTGATAAAGTTATAAGAATAATTATATAACATTCGAAAAAAGTAGATGATCAAAAACGTGCCATGTCACATATATATAATATATATGTATATATAATACATGTATAATATATGTATAATATATATAAATTATATATATATAATATATATATATAAATTATATATGTATAATATATATAAATTATATATATATAATGTATATATATAAATTATATATATATAATATATAATATATATATATATGTATAATATATAATATATATATATACTGTGTATTTGAACAGCAATCCCTCTGTTATGCAAGTTTTGTTGAAAATGACTGACAAGGTGTGGTAGGTTTTTATATAATTTCTTGTGTTATACAAACACAAGAAATTCTATAAAAAAACTCAACCACTACACATTAACAGCCATTTTCAATGGAACTTGCATGTATTTGTATCTATATATTTATTTATTGGAGAAATTGTAAGACAAAGAGGAAAAAGTTTACTTGTGACTTGCTCTTCTGGAGCTCATCAAACTACAAAACACGTAGGCAAGTAAACTATTCCCACTTTGTCACACAATTTCCCAATACTGTTCTTGATATATATATATATATATATATATATATATATATATATATATATATATATATATATATATATATATACACTGTTCTTGATATAAAAAGATATATGATATATATTGGAAAGATATGAATCCAACTCCCCACCACCGACTATGGGTAAATAGGATGACAAAATGGGTTCAGTAGCATTGAGTGGCAGACAGTCTAGGAGAAGGAAAACTCTGAATTCAAACCAGCCTGGAGAATTGGAAAATCCTACCAGGATTCATCACTGGTGGCCATAATCTTAACAATATAAGATATGCAGATAGCACAGTACTGATAGCAGACCCCAGAAAAGAAACTACAAAACCTCCTACAGAAGATAGTGAGGGAGAGTGAGAAGAATGGATTAAGTATAAACTATAAGAAGACAGAATGAATGGTCATCAGTGAAAAGATGAGCTCAAAATACAAATTACCGGTTGAGGACACTAAAATCAAGCTGGCGTAGAAATTTAAATATCTGGGAAGTGTTCAAACAGAGGATGGAAAATGTGAAGCTGAGATCCACAGACATATTGGGATGCCCAAAGACAAATTCTAAAATCTAAGCACAGTATTATGAGTCAAGTTTCATCAGAAACAAAGAAAAGTGTACTGATATGGTCTCCTGTATAGCAATAAATGTTGGACTACCTCCTCAAAGATAAAAAGACTTGAACAAAAGTGTTTCTACAGAAGGATGCTGAGGATACCATAGGCCGAACATGTGAGCAATGACAAGGTTTTGGAGATAATGGAAACAAAGAGGAAACTTATAGTTAATATCAGGAAGAGGCAGCTGAAATTTCTGGGACGTGTAATGAGAAAGGAGGGCTTGGAAAATCTGATACTCATAGGATGGGTAGAGGAAAAGAGGGACAAGGGAAAGCAATGTGTGACATATTTAATTGGCTTGAGCAAGTGGATGGTGAACAGGGTCTGGAAGAAATAACAAAAACACAAAACTTATTAAGAGCTACAAGGGATAAGAGGTGGTGGAGGGCCATGATTACCTACGTCCTGAAGGGACTGGGCACAAAAAAGAAGAACAAAAGAAATGTGTACTCTGGCAGGGTTTGAACTGCTTCAAAATTCAGCCCCTCAATGTCTCTTGTTATTTAAGAAGATAATGGGCACTACCAACCCACTAACCCTACCGACAGTACCACACAAATGACCCAGCATGACAATCTCCAAGGTCATGGGACAAATGAAACACAGATAAATATCAGAAGGTGCCTAAGCGATAGTGAATCAGTTTTCATTGTAGCAGAATACAAAACACATTTCACTAAAAATAAACAAAAAAAAAAAAAAAAAAAAGAAAAAACTGATGTCTATGCTTCTTTTTAAAAGAACCAGAAAATTCTTCACAACATAAAGTTTACAACTGACTCTGTACACAAGGTTTATAAAAAAAATGACTTAAAAAGATGAAGAATTTATTTTACTCCAGAATATCAAATTCAAAATATTTAGACAAAAATACATTTTATGACAAATAAGTTAGATTTTATCCTTGAAAGATGAGGGAAAAGGGAAATAAAAAGAATGTTCTTTATATATATATATATATATATATATATATATATATATATATATATATATTTCCTTTAAAATAAATATAAAACAGACTCTAATTAACAATGGCTTCCCTAACTACCTTATAGACTAGCAAATCAGACTATTTCTCCCCAAAGTAAATAATAACAATAGTCAACAGTCAAAAATTACATAAATATTTTCTACAAAAACCAAATGCACATTAACTACAAACAAGATGAATCTTCACTTAGAAATATTATAAATAAATATACTATCCCAATTGATCTGATTAAAAAAATCAAATTAATTATCTACTACAAAAAATTTAAAACAGCTAATCTTATCTTCAAAAATAACAAGACACCAACAAAGTCAAAATTACAATGAACTAACATTATCTGAGTTCAAATGCCCCTTAAGGAACCGTGTTCCTGATCAATCCAAATTCATAAATAAGTACATTGGTCACATGACTACATGCCTATCCAGACGCCTTACATCACGCCTATCCGACCACAGAATTAGAATCCATTTAAACACACACACAAACTTACCAGACTCCATCTGAAACATACTAGTAGAAAATACAAACATAATAAACTCATCCACCTGTAAGAAAAGATTAAAAATAATGGAAGCCTTAATAATAAAAAAGAAAAAAGCCAACACTTAATAATATTAACAATGAACATGGCCACAATGTGCTAACCGTGATCAGAAAATAAAACATTTCTATGACACTAAAAACATATACACAAACCACACACCCAATTAAATTGAGAAAATGAAATCATCGTTGATAATGGCTAAAAGTATATCCAAAAGTGCTCAGAATTATAGAACATTTGGACAGTTTCTATACACTGTGTCCCCAAAAGAAAACAATTGTTTGAACACAAGAAAAATTAAATAAAAAAGCTTAATCGTAGTACCTTATCTGTTGTTTTTAATGAAACATGCATAAATGAAGAATTGCTGCCTAAATACAAATATATCTTGAGAGCACCTCTCTGCGGCTGCTCGGTCTCACGTTGACTGCTGACCTGAGATGGAACAAATACATTGAGTCAATTGCTTCGTTCACCGCAAGGAAAGTTGGCTCCCTGTGTCGCACTAGGAAATTTTTCTCCCCGGAATCGATCCTTCAAATCTACAAATCAACAATTTGCCCTTGCATGGAGTATTGCTGCCATATATGGTCTGGAGCCTCTTCTGTTTGCCTCAGGGTTCTTGATAGGCTCCAGATGTGGATACGCAATATAATTGGCCCTGTTCTGTCATCTCGTCTACAGTCGCTCTCTCACAGATGTGCCATCTGTCTTTTTTACAAATACTTTCATGGTAATTGCTCCGAGGAGCTGCATTCGCTGGTTCCCAGACTTCATGAATTCAAGCGCCCTACGAGGCTGGCATCCCGCTCTCACCCTTTCACTGTCAAAACTATTAAATGTAGCCATCTCTTCTACTCCAATAGCTTCATGTCTCGCACCTCTCAACTGTGGAACTCCTTTCCCTATTCCAGTTTCCTTGAGAGCTATAATCTCCAACTATTCAAATGTAATGTCAATCGACATCTCCAGTTGCCTTGATTTATCCTCTATCACTTCTCTTTGCTCTCACTCCAACTCTATGTAACCCTTTGTGTGCTAGTGGCTTCCCACCTTGCTTGGGGTGAATCGCTTAAAAAAAAAAAAAAAAAAAAAAATATATATATATACACACACACACACATAGTAGTAACAAAGATGATGTGAAGCCAACAATGTTTTCAGTCAGTGGAAGACTGAAAGAAAGGACATTTAAGGTAAGGAGCCTTTGCAATAAAGTGCTCAATATCAGAGATAGAGCATTAATAGGATTAATACAAATATGAAATTTGTCACTTAACTGATATTCAGCACCCTGACTCCAGAGTTTTGTAGATAAGCAATTTTGTAATCTTTCAGTCCACTCATCAGGGGATATCAACAATTGTCCTCCGATTTTCTCATTTTCATGATTTTTATATTAAATTAAAATGTATGTGTGTATGTATGCCTGTACACAGGTCCATGTGTGTATGTGTGCCCATGCATGTGTGTGTATGACTCAGAGCCGAAAGATAGAAAAAGAAGGAAAAGAACTAGAGAGAGAGAGAGAGTATAAGGAGACAAGAAAATTATGAAAAGAAAATAACAACCTACTACCCATGTGCACATACACGTAAACACGCATACACGTGCGTACACACACAGACACACACCTACACACAAAGAAGTACTGCACTTAAATTCATAACGACTAGGTCCCATAGAAGAAAGTAATATTTATTTTGAAAAATACAAAAATGTGGCACAAGGCCAAAGGGATTTATAGAGGAAGCCTGGTCTTCATTCCTTATCTTAAATTTAGCTAGCCACAATTACTGACCCATAGATACCATAGTATTCCTTACACCAAAACAACACATTCTTACTTAACATTCTTACTACAGCCACCATAATACCTCAGAGTCTCTATGGAGTCCTAACTCTTGGGGTGGAGGGATAAAAAATAAACAACATTTAGAGATGAAACCCCAATGAATGTACAATAGAGGAAATTTCATTAGAACAATTACCATGAAAGTATCAAAAAAGCGCAGGGGAGTTATGTTATGACACTGGGAAAGTAAATGAAGCTGAGATGTCAGACCAGGACCAATAACATTGCAGATTCTTCTTTGGGTTTTATCAAGGATTTCTAAATATATATCAGGATCACCAGACCATATGTGGCAGCAATATACAAAGCAAGGACGAATGGTAGACTTATAAAGATGTAAGATACATTTGGACAAGAAAAAATGTTGAGCACAACACAGTGAATCAACTTTCCTAAAAGTAGGCTTAGCAATTGATTCAACATAATTTTACATAGATTTTCAGCCTGAAATATCTATGGTACAATGGTTCAGTCAATATTCACCGCTGAATTAAGTGCAACAAGAAGGAAAAACAATACCGTGGCATCTGAAATGAATTGATAGAAAACTGGAATCCATATAAACAGCAATTTCATTTTGATAAAATTATGAAATTATAACAATAGAACTGTTCAGGTCAACACTAAAATAAAATTAAAAAAATATATAATTACATGGGAGATAACTCTAAATACAACATGAGTTACATCCCTTGGTGGATTTCTAACCTCCATGCATCAGTTTGTTTTTTTTAATTCCTTTTTGGAACATGGCAAGCTGACCTACCGTGCAGTTGTGAATGTAATCTCAATCCATGCTGAATCCAACTAAGTCAACATCCATCTGTGTATATCCTTAATAAATTCCATTCTGTTATGTTAAATACAATCTATGTTATGATAATTTCAATTTTTAGGCATGGTGGAGTAATGGATAGTTGCTCAGATTGAGGAATTGGAGAGCTGGGCTCAAATTCCAGTTAAATCCATTATATTCACTTACGTGCTAATACCACTGGGAAAGGTATGAATCCTCTTCTCCCCGCCTCCAGCTATGGGTAAATAACAAGACAGACCAGGTTCTATAGCCTTGGATGGCAACTGGTCTACTGCAGAAAGAAATACCGCCTCATCAGTCACGTGTCAAAAGACACATGATTGCCTAAGCATGTATCACATATGTCACATAACTGACTGAATTGTATTAATCAGATAGACTTTAGAAGCAACATTTCTTGGCTATGAAGAGCCATTTTCACATAGCACAAGAGCAACACTTTATTTGAGTTAATACCCTGTTTGTCAGTAGGATTAGTTTACATTCCCATAAGAGATTAACAATGAAGCCATAACAAGAGCAATTAGGCACTTTCATTATCGTAGTATGCGACCTCATCTCAGATGAGCCAAAATATACTTTGCACTCAGTGTCCAAGTGCATTAGTGGGTTGAGCTGAGGCGTCATTAGTTGCAGATCCATACCTTCAATAAATGACAGTGAATGCCCCTGAGAGGTAAAGATGTGGTTGACCCAGCTGTGCCTAGAATGTTGAACAAACCAGATGATGGGCAGGTATATAAATACCAACCCTAAATAGAAGAAGAGGGAAGTCTCATACATTTTTATGAGAAGGTAGAATTCAGAGAAAATTCCAAAGCCCACAGTCATTGATGAAGTCCATCATTTCATGGGGCCTGTAATATTTTAGGGGTAAAACATGTACTGTAGCTATAGCAGCAGTGGTGTATCTAAGGCAGTATAGCTGGACATAGCACATCTCTCTTCAGGCTTGTTTTTGAATTCAGAGTTTTCCTTCTACCAGAGAGGTCGCTACCTCAAGTCAAGAGAGCTCAATCTACCCTGCTATTTAACCCATAGATGGAGAAAGATCTTCATGTCTATTCTAAAGGCATTAGTGAAAAGTGAATGAAACAGAATCAACCAGGATTCGTACTTGAAATACAGATTTCCCATTCTACAGTGATAAGATGAACCACAGATGACGAAGACCAGAGTTGAATAAACAATAATTTTTTTATACTAATTATATTTGGACTACTGTCCTTATCTTTGTTGTTGTTATCACAACATTTTGGCTGTTGAGCCCTCCAGATATATATTAGTCAAAATTTAATTTTTTGAAATTTCATAAAATTAAGTGGGGGTAACAGCTATAAAAAAATATTTTATTAAGATTTTCTAAAAAAATATTTGTAAAATAATTTCATTCATTTGTGAATAAGTCCTGAAAACTTTATTAAAATCTGACAATTGTTTGATTTTTGCAAGAATTTTGAAAACAATGTGTTTTTTACTGCAAAAAAGATGCTAGATTTCCTATAGTAATCTTTAGCCCACCTGCTGACAGACAAAAAAAAAGATTTTTAACTAAAATTTTGAACGTGCTATCACGTAAACTAAACTTAGTAAAATAATCAAAAAATACTTTGTTCTTTCCTCTTAATAATAACATAAACATTTGATGATAAAACATTGTTTTCATCAAGTTTGGGGCCTTTTTCATCATGCTATTTTCTTTTTTAAGTGGAGGTACCTAGATTTATAAATAAATAAAACTTTATGAAGTTTCTTTGCACAAAAAAATACTTTATGCTTTTCCTTTGCACAAAAAACACGGTATTCCTAAAACAAGTTATCAATATCCGTAATAAGGATTAGTAAGGAGAAACTCACATAATATATGGCAAATCAAGTGCCTCAGTAAACAAAGTCTCTAAATCCATCCATTTAGGTACCTACCTTATGTTACATCTCTGCTCAAAGAAACAGCTGAGAGACCCACCACACAAACAAATCCATATTATTATCAGGCCGCAAATAGCAGGTGGGGCTCTGAGGAGATGCTTCCTTTCCCCAAGTTCCACGTCAGCTACTACTCAAGTTTAAGTGTACCCTGCTGATGTCCTACAGTCACCCAACAAATGGCAGATATTCAATTGGGTGCATTTTTTCGCCTGGCTGTGCATTGAATAACGCAATACAAACAAACAGACTGGCGATGTTGTTAATTTATTGTGATAAACTCCAAGCAGTTCATGAGTTTTTTCCCCCTACGCACTTACCACACAGGTGTGAGGTGTTACTTACTTGTTATTGGAACTTTCAGTTTGCCTGGCTGCCAGGGACAACACACAAAACCCAATCCTCGAGCTTGAATAAATACACTACCAGCTGCCCTGCCATACAGGCACACCCCAATTTAGCCTAAACCAACTAACCACAATTTCAGAGGCAACATTAAAAGACCTTCACTCTAATTTTCTTTTTAATAACACAACAAAAGGTCTGAGGCTTAAAAAAAAAAAAGCAAAGACATTTATTATAGGTGAAGATGATATCTCAATATTATACTTAATTTATATGAATAAGAACAGTGAAAAGATATCATAGAAGTCCTCCTTTTTATAGGTTGCATGCCCTCAGGACATATGTGATCATGGCTCTCCACAATTTCCTGTTCTTCATAGCTTTTAAGAAATTTTTCCTTTTTGTTATTTCTCCTAAACTATGTTCCACCATCCACTTACTCAAGTTCACTAAGTAGGTTATGCATTGTTTTTACGCTGTCCCTCTTGCCTTAAATCTGTCCTGTGAGTATCAGATTTTCCAAGTTCTCTTTCCTCATTATGTGCCCTAGAGGTTTCACTTATTATCACTTCTTGATGTTAAGTTTCCTTTTTGTTTCTAGTGACAATGTCAAAAATCATCACTAGCTATGCAACAGGGAAATTTGGATATGAGGAGCTGAAGGAAAAGAAGGATATTAGCAAAGAAAATAGGAGGGAGTTAAAAATGACACAATTTAGGTCGGAGCTAAAATCTCTTCGGAAACAATATAAAATTGCAAAAACCGAAGAAAGACAACCCTTACAGGAGCTTCGAGACGTAATTCGTTTAAAAATAAAGTCTCTACGCAGATCGGAATGGCACAGACGAAGGAGGAAAGAAAGGGTGAAGAAACGGATGGCATTTCTCTCAAATCCATTCAATTTCACAAAGAAGCTGTTAGGGGAAAATCGAAGTGGTCAGTTGGAGAGTACCCCTAGTGAAATCAATGCTTTCTACAAGAAACTCTGAGTGATCCAAACAGACAGCAAGAACTTGTAGATAACACGTTCCTGATAATCCCTAATGCACCATTAACGCTTTT
Organism: Acanthosepion lycidas; assembly: GCA_963932145.1. Taxonomy (NCBI): domain Eukaryota; kingdom Metazoa; phylum Mollusca; class Cephalopoda; order Sepiida; family Sepiidae; genus Acanthosepion; species Acanthosepion lycidas. The sequence goes on from OZ010594.1 coordinate 26,540,457, forward strand.
GACTCGAAAGAACCAACTTGGATGGAGATTAATGCAGTCATTAAAGCAGCCAGAACGGCCTCCACACCAGGTCCAAACGGAGTGCCCTACGTAGTTTATAAACGTTGTCCAAAACTCCGTCGGATGTTATGGAAGTTACTGAAGGTTATTTGGAGGAGAGAAAAAATAACTGGACAATGGAGACATTCTGAAGGTATTTGGATCCCTAAAGAGGAGGAATCCAGAAGGATAGACCAATTTAGATGCATCTCCCTGTTGAACACGGAGGGTAAAATATTTTTTAGCATCTTAAACCGACGCTTGCCAGATTTCCTCCTTAAAAATAAGTACATAGATACCTCTGTGCAAAAAGGTGGAGTAACAGGAATATCTGGATGTATGGAGCATATAGGGGTCGTATCGCAATTGTTAAAAAAAGCGAAGGCAAATAGGGGCGACATAGCAATCGTGTGGTTAGATCTTAAAAACGTCTACGGATCAATACCACATAAACTAGTGGAAGAAGCTCTCCATCGCCATTATGTACCAAGCAAAATTACTGAATTAATCGCTGATTACTATAATAACTTCCAAATGAGAACGTTATCAGGAAATACAGCCTCAGCATGGCATAAATTGGAGAAAGGCATCATAACAGGATGCACAATCTCAGCGACCCTCTTCTGTCTAGCCATGAACATGTTAATTAAAGCGGCAGAAACAGAATGTAAAGGGCCGGTCACCAGATCAGGATTAAGGCAACCTCCTATAAGAGCCTACATGGATGACATGACAATAACTACTACATCCGTTATTGGCGCGAGATGGCTGCTGAAGGGGGTTGAAAAGCAGATCACATGGGCCCGAATGAGTTTCAACCCCGCGAAATCAAGGTCACTCGTTCTAAGGAGAGGTAAAATATTAGATAAGGAGCGATTCAGACTACCCGGGGGAAACATACCAACAATTAAGGAAAAGCCCGTAAAAAGCCTTGGAAAACATATAGATCACTCTCTAAAAGACGCAAGAGCAATCCAAGAAACAAAACACAAACTAGAAACTTGGTTAAAGAGAGTTGACAAATCCGGCTTGCCAGGCCGATTTAAAGCTTGGATTTATCAGCATGCCATTCTTCCTAAAATCTTATGGCCATTGTCTATTTATGAATTTACAACATCTCATATAGAACAATTAGAAAAAAGAATTAGCACACGACTACGAAGATGGTTAGGCCTACCGAAGAGTTTGACCAGTGCTGCTCTATACGGCAACACAAATGCTCTGCAACTTCTTTTCAAAAGTCTAGTAGAGGAATACAAAGTCACCAAAATTAGAGCAATAACGCAGTATGAGTTATCCAAAGACCCAAAGGTGGCTGGAGCAGGCATTGAAGTCTACTCAGGAAGAAAATGGAGAGCAGAGGACGCATTGCGTGCCGCTAAAGAAAGGCTCCGCGAAAAGACCATATTAGGCGCCGTAGCTACTGGACGAGCTGGCCTAGGGTTCTTTCCTACCATTCGGGTGGACAGAGCCAAAGGTAAAGAAAAGAACCTTTTAATACAAGAAGAAGTACGTAAGGGCAAGGAGGAGAAAAGGGTGACAAAGATGGTAGGACTAAGGCAACAAGGTGCGTGGACCAATTGGGAATCCATGATTTATAGGAAAATCAAATGGTCGGATATATGGAGCAATGACATCAACATAAAGTTCCTGATTCAATCTGTATATGACACACTTTCCAGTCCTACCAATCTCTATCGATGGTATGAAACAGAATCGCTACTATGCCACCTGTGTTTGTGTCCAGGAAGTCTAAAACATATTTTAAGTAGCTGTAAGACAGCACTAACGGAAGGCCGGTATAGATGGAGGCATGATGAAATCTTAAAAGATATAGCAAAGATAGTCAGTATGGCCAGCAACACCAATACCTTAAACACAGATAAAAGAGCCATAGAGTTTCATAGAGCTGGTGAGAAACCTTCCACCCAAATAAAAGCACAAGAACATAGCAAATACTCTGTCACTGGCAACAGACTGGGAATTAAGAGTCGACTTAAGGAAAAGACTAAAATTCCCGGACCACATCGTGCAAACATCTTTACGCCCAGATTTAGTATTCTTCTCTAATAGCATTAAGAAAGTAATAATGTGGGAACTGACAATGCCTTGGGAAGAGTATGCAGAGGAAGCCCAAAGATGTTAAAATATGACAAACTAATATCGAGCTGCAAAAACAACGGGTGAAAATTAAGCTGTTTGCCAATCGAGGTGGGTGTAAGGGGTTTCGCTGCAAGGTCCCTATGTAAAGCTCTAACAGACATTGGCATACTAGGTACTAACAAAAGAAAGGCGATCCAGACCATAACTAATACAGCAGAAGGGACAGCAAAATGGTTATGGATTAAGCGTGATAGCTCTTGGGCATCAATGTAACAAATATTCATCAAGCCGGGCAAATTTGTAAATATTATTACTTTTTTTTTTTTTTACTTATTTATTTTATTTTATTTTCTTCTTTTTGAGTATGTGTGTAAATATACGAATTGATTTGTACAAGTACAGCCAAAGAATTTATCTCGTCAACTTGTAAATTGTGCTATTTGTAAATATGTGGTTTTTATGTTCAACCCATGTTATGCGGTACTTTTAAGTTACTTGTTAATTTACTATTTGACTTTTTTGCTGTTTCGGCGCAACACATCTCTTAAGACTTTGTCCATTATTCTTTTTTTTTTTTTTATTCGAACGTAAGACTTTTTGTACATTTTTTTTTTTATTCGAACGTAAGGCCTTTTCTCTATTTATTTATTTATTTATTTATTTTTTTATTCAAACGTAAGACCTTTTCGTCTCTTTTTTTTTTATTCGAATGTAAGGCCTTTTGTCTATTTTTTTTTTATTCAAACGTAAGACCTTTTTGTCTATTTTTTTTTATTCGAACGCAAGACCTTTTGTCTATTTATTTATTTATTTTTTTTATTCATACGCAAGACCTTTTTGTCTATTTTTTTTTTTTTATTCGTACGTAACGTAAGACTTTATGTCTTTTTTAATTTCACATCAATACGAACATTTCGCATTTTTATATTTTAATGCGGAACTATAACCACATATATAGTGTATTTATAGTGTTTTTTTTCTCTCGATCATTACCATATGTATATATGTTTGTATATTATTTTTACTTTATTGGTTTAATGGTCAGCAGTTTTAAACGATACATATATATATATATATATAAATATAATATGAAGCTTCGTTAATACTTGATATACTCCAAGATCATTTAGTCGTCTATTATATTTAACGACTTCAAATTTGTATATAGTTTAAATCTATATTAAGGAATATTATAGTGCTTACTGTACTTTTATTTTATTTTTTTTAATTTCATTTTTGTATGTACAGAAATATATATATATATATATATATATATATATATATATATATACGCCATGTTTATGGACAATTATTATCTTAATTTTGCGAATACATCCATTAAAAGTTAACATGCAATAAGGTTAAGAAACAGGCTAAACGATAAAATGTGATATTAGGGTTGAGTTTAAGTATCCCCGCCAAAAGAAAAGAAAAAAGTACAAATAAAATAAAAACAGCAAATAATTAAACCATACAATACTTAAGGAGAAGCGTAAGATTTAGGAAGATTAAGATTACCTCCTCGGTTATCCATCAAACCACAATCCACCAAAATAAGAAAAGAAGCCAGTCCCCACCGCGGGCCATTTAAAAGATATTTCGCGCACAAGATTGGTTGTTACAAACATCCAATTGGATGTGCAGAATATGTGATCTTTCTTCCTCTTATTCTTTAAAAAGGCCAGAGTGGCTGTTAGCGTTTAGTTGGAAGGGGGGAATCAGGGGTTGATCTCCCCTGATTGGGTCAATTTGGTGATGGGGAGTATGAGGTTGAAAGACCCGAAACTCCCTGATGAACCAAATCAAAACATCACTGACGATCCCCTTCGGCGCCCACTTAAAAGCGTATTTTTGAACTATTTTCTCTAAAACTTTCCCATTATTTACATGTTTGGTTTATGGTATCCTCAGCATCCTTCTATAGAACCACATATCTATTGCTTCAAGTCTCTTCTTCATCTGTGAAGAGATTGTCCAGCATTCATTGCCATATATAAGGATTGATATTACATAGCAGTTAAGCAATCTTTTCTTTGTATTCTCAGCATCCTTCTATAGAACGACATCTCTGTAGCCTTAAGTCTCCTCTTCATCTGTTAGGAGATTGTCCAGCATTCACTGCCATATAGGAGGATTGATATTACATAGCAGTTAATCACTCTTTTCTTTGTTTTTACTAAAATTTTCATGTTTCTTAATTTATTGACTTTTTCGAAGGCATCACAATTGTATCTTTAGGTTTCAGTGTTGCACTTTCCTTTGTTAAAAAGTTATTACATATTTCATTTTTGTACTTGTTTGATGCTGTTATCGCCAAGTTGTAATTTGCCTGCTGGCAACCATACATCCTTTTTGAGATGTTCCAGTATACAGGAGGACAAATATGGCATAACATTTCAGTACTCTTTTCTTGTTTCTAACAAAGTTTTTCTGCCTCTTAATACTCTTCTTAGCTTTTGGAATACATTTTTGGCTATCCCAATGGGCCCTCTGTAGAACAACATTTCTGTTGCTTCAAGTCTCTTCTTCATCTTTGAAGAGATTGTCCAGTATTCCCTGCCATATAAGAGGACAGATATCACATAACAGTTCAGAACTATTTTCTTTGTATCTGACAAAGTTTTCATATTATAGGTGAGGATGATGTCCCAGTATAATTCTTAATTTATACAACTAGCCAAATAACTGAACAATACGGAGAGAAAAAATATCATAGAAGTCCTCTTACCTCACCAACATCTTTGTATAAAGAACACTACAAGTTCCTTTGGTCATTACACTGAGTCTATTTGAATTTTCTACTCTGAACATAACTACAACGAACTGACGATAACAACATAATCAGGATGTTGGCATGCCACAATACTTCAAATAAAAGGTTAGGAAGAAACCCACATCAAAATTTTAGCATAGAACTTATAGTTATATCTAGATATTTCTACTGTAAAATGATGAGACATTGCTAAAAATCTAGTACAGTGCTTAAATTCATAAAGTCTACATACCAAAGAGGAAAGCTCATCAGAACAATTAGCATGAAAATATTTATAGAAAAGGCAGAGGGAAGCTATATTATGGCTTAAATTCATAAAGTCTAGGTACCAAAGAGGAAAGCTCATCAGAACAATTAGCATGAAAATATTTATAGAAAAGGCAGAGGGAAGCTATATTATGGCTTAAATTCATAAAGTCTAGATACCAAAGAGGAAAGCTCATCAGAACAATTAGCATGAAAATATTTATAGAAAGGCAGAGGGAAGCTATATTATGGCTTAAATTCATAAAGTCTAGGTACCAAAGAGGAAAGCTCATCAGAATAATTAGCATGAAAATATTTATAGAAAAGGCAGAGGGAAGCTATATTATGGCTTAAATTCATAAAGTCTAGGTACCAAAGAGGAAAGCTCATCAGAACAATTAGCATGAAAATATTTATAGAAAAGGCAGAGGGAAGCTATATTATGGCTTAAATTCATAAAGTCTAGGTACCAAAGAGGAAAGCTCATCAGAACAATAATTAGCATGAAAATATTTATAGAAAAGGCAGAGGGAAGCTATATTATGGCTTAAATTCATAAAGTCTAGATACCAAAGAGGAAAGCTCATCAGAACAATTAGCATGAAAATATTTATAGAAAAGGCAGAGGGAAGCTATATTATGGCTTAAATTCATAAAGTCTAGGTACCAAAGAGGAAAGCTCATCAGAACAATTAGCATGAAAATATTTATAGAAAAGGCAGAGGGAAGCTATATTATGGCTTAAATTCATAAAGTCTAGGTACCAAAGAGGAAAGCTCATCAGAATAATTAGCATGAAAATATTTATAGAAAAGGCAGAGGGAAGCTATATTATGGCTTAAATTCATAAAGTCTAGGTACCAAAGAGGAAAGCTCATCAGAACAATTAGCATGAAAATATTTATAGAAAAGGCAGAGGGAAGCTATATTATGGCTTAAATTCATAAAGTCTAGGTACCAAAGAGGAAAGCTCATCAGAATAATTAGCATGAAAATATTTATAGAAAAGGCAGAGGGAAGCTATATTATGGCTTAAATTCATAAAGTCTAGGTACCAAAGAGGAAAGCTCATCAGAACAATTAGCATGAAAATATTTATAGAAAAGGCAGACAAAGCTATATTATGGCTCAAATTCATACAGTCTAGATACCAAAAAGGAAAGCTCATCAGAACAATTAGCATGAAAATATTTATAGAAAAGGCAGACAAAGCTATATTATGGCTCAAATTCATAAACTCTAGGTACCAAAGAGGAAAGCTCATCAGAATAATTAGCATGAAAATATTTATAGAAAAGGCAGAGGGAAGCTGTATTATGGCTTAAATTCATAAAGTCTAGGTACCAAAGAGGAAAGCTCATCAGAACAATTAGCATGAAAATATTTATAGAAAAGGCAGACAAAGCTATATTATGGCTCAAATTCATACAGTCTAGATACCAAAGAGGAAAGCTCATCAGAACAATTAGCATGAAAATATTTATAGAAAAGGCAGACAAAGCTATATTATGGCTTAAATTCATAAACTCTAGGTACCAAAGAGGAAAGCTCATCAGAACAATTAGCATGAAAATATTTATAGAAAAGACAGAGGGAAGCTATATTATGGCTTAAATTCATAAAGTCTAGGTACCAAAGAGGAAAGCTCATCAGAACAATTAGCAAGAAAATATTTATAGAAAAGGCAGAGGGAAGCTATATTATGGCTTAAATTCATAAAGTCTAGGTACCAAAGAGGAAAGCTCATCATAATAATTAGCATGAAAATATTTATAGAAAAGGCAGAGGGAAGCTGTATTATGGCTTAAATTCATAAAGTCTAGGTACCAAAGAGGAAAGCTCATCAGAACAATTAGCATGAAAATATTTATAGAAAAGCCAGAGGCAAGCCGTATTATGGCTTAAATTCATAACGTCTATCTACCAAAGAGGACAGCTCATTAGAACAGTTAGCATGAAAATATTTATAGAAAGAGCAATAATAGTTACTGGACTTGAGAAAGCTATTAACTTGAAAAATTGTTTTAAGACAAAGATTTTATAAATTTAAACCAAGAGTAGTACTGGCTGCTCAGTTAGTGAATGTTGAATGTTTCCTTATAAGGAAATGGTTGATATTACCACTGACATTACCATGAATGAAATACTGGATAAATTTTTCAATTTTTATTTTAATAATAAGTTATTCAGTGAGCACATTTTCACTACAACTGTGGTCACCACTCGCTTCCATCTTCCAATTGTGTTTCATGGTGATATTTGAGGTAAAACAGTGCAATCGCATGCTGGTTTCTTTTACACCAGCGAGACTGAGGTTACCCTCTCCCTACCCTCAGAAGTTAAAGAGGCAGCACCTACAGGACAGCAAGTGGTTTGAATTCAGAATTTTCCTTCTCCTAGACTGATTACCAACCAAGGCTACGCGGCCCAGTCTGCCCTGCTATTTATCTATAGCTAGAGGGAAGAGACAGATTCATGACATTCCCATGCGTATTTGCACGTACATGAATGAAGTGAACCCCACTGGAATTCAAACTCAATTCTCCAATTCCTCAATCAGAGCTGCTATACATTATTTCACTTTGCCTTCACAAGCAATTATAATAATGATAATTCTGATTTGTTATATTGTTAGAATATTAGCTGAAGACCTGTCCTACAGAGATAAGTTGTAATAGAATTATTAGAAGACCTGGATCATGTGTCCTTGTTTGTTTTACCAGTGCCTCGGCTGCCTTCATCCCTTACATGTGGCGTTACCATGTAGAATTCTTGCGCTGCTGAGTTTTCCATCCCTATTTGTTGGCAGATACCCAACCAATAACAAGAAAATCACTTCCCATAGCTACATAGAGCTGACAATGGGAGGAACATTTGTTTTTCTTGTGGGTAGAAACCAACTTTTGAAAGGGTTTCAAAGCTGGATATGAGAGAATCATTTGAATAATTTTTCAAGGTTTATCTTAATAAGAACAATAAATTCACTTGTTTAAGTAATTTGTTAAACTTTTAAGAAAAAATTTTTTAAACAGATTATTTTAATTTCTTCAGATAATTTCATAAAATTATATTTGGCTCCAATTGACTAATTTGTAGCAATGTGAAATAGCAAACAACAACAAGGGCTTCTAACAAGCTAATTTCGACAAGGGAGAATGAATTTAATAATAGACCTTCATCAAAAGAAACACTGCTTGTAAGGCAATTTTCAAAATTTAAATTAGAAACAATAAGAAAACAAATATTTATGAAAACTTGCTTTTAAAAATTGCTGCACAAATTAAATATTATTGGTAATTTTATAAACACAATTTGTTATAAATATATATGATAATTGTTGTCATGAATTCACAGTTTTGTTTTAAAATAACAATAATGTTTGTTTGTTTGTTTGGGTTTTATGGCATATCAACCACTGTGGGTTATTTAATGCCAAATCCAGTTTATATGAATTTTAAATGCCTATTTTGTATGGAATAAAAAATGTATAGCTGGCAACATTATTGTTTCAAAAAACAAAAAAAACGTATAGCTGACAACATTACTTCCTTCTACAAAAAGAAACGTATAGCTGACAACATTACTTCTTTCTACAAAAAGAAACGTATAGCTGGCAACATTACCTCTCCCCTTACAAAAAAACGTATAGCTGGCAACACTACTTCTTTGTTTCAAAAACTTAGATTGTTTGTTATAACAATAATGAATAATAATAATAATAATAAAAGACAGGAAAAGAAATACATTTTCCTATGATGCTAAGATTAAAGAACCCAGAAATATGATTACCCAACTTGGTTTCATCAAATGTCAGTAGATGGTGCTGTAGTTTATATTTAAAATTCCATAATTTTTTCATTTCCATAAATAGGATTTCTTCATACATTGTAAATACATATTGGGGCTAAATATTTAAAAGTTGTTATTTTTATTCTTCATGACAAAAAAATTGTACGTACGGGGACTAGTTAGGATTACATAGATTCTCTGAGGTATTATGATGGCTATAGTAAGAATGTAAGTAAGAATGTGATGCTTTAGTGAATCGGACTGGGACTAGCTAAATTAAAGATAAGACAGATGACGACCAAACCTACCCCCACTTTTGGCCATGTGTCGTATTTATTGTTTTTAATGAGTAATAAATATTAAGTGGTAACAATGTGGGCTGCTTTGTTTAACTCGTGTAAAGTGGAGACACACAGACAAAATTTAGCCTTACGCAAATGTTTTTAGTTAATCATTTCACCCCAAGCAAGATTATAATGCCACTAAGACATGTTACTGAGAGTGAAAGAAAATTAGAAGACATTAGTGAAATGTAAGGACAATAAAAGAAAATGTTTCAGGGAAGACAAAAGATTGAAAGGGAGATTGATGTGATATTTACATTTTGAAAATAGGACATGTAAAGAAAGGAAGAAATCAAAGGGACTTCCACAAGTGAGAAGTGTGAGAAAAGAAACTATTAGTATAGAACTTACAGTTACATTTAGCAATTTCAATAGTAAAAAGATCAGCCCTATTTGCCAATCTAGTCAGTCAGTTACGTGCCATGTGTGAAACATAGGTGATCATGTATCTTTCCATACATGACTGACGAGGCAGATTTTTTCCCCCACAGTAGGTTGCCATTTCCTTCTGTGGTAGACCAGTTGCCATCCAATGCTATAAAACCCGGTCTGTCCTGCTATTTACCCATAGCTGTGGGGAGAAGAAAAGAACTCATACCTTTACCAACGGTATTAGTACGTAAGTGAATGTAATGGATTTGCTAATCTAGTAGTATATTCATGTGGTCAAGGTACCAAGCTCATTAAAACAATTGCCATGGAAATATTTATAAAAAAGCAGGGGCAAGCTGCAGTGGCATAGTGAACGAAGTTGAGATGCCAGATCAGGACTGCTTACGTTATTTTAATATATTTTCCGTTTAGACGTTAATTTTATAGATATAATTTAAGTAAATGCTCTGTTTTTTAAATAAACAGTATTAATTACATTTACCAGCCTAAATGTTCAAGAAATTTCATAGAAAATATGTACTTCTCCAACAGGAACTGAACATGTAACCCTGATGGGAACCATCACTTGATGTGCTGTTAACCCTTCAGCTCCAAAGAAGCATCTGGTAAGCAAAGTCCGAGTTACTGTTTAGAAACATACACCTTCAACAATTTTTCTTGATCTGCCATATCTACTCACAAAACGCATCTTAACATAAACAAGTGACATCTTATGAAATAGATTAATATATTTTCCATTTAAATGTTAAGTTTATAGATATAATTTATTTAAGTAAATGCTCTATTTTTTAATTAAACAGTATTAATTACATTTACTGGCCTGCTTACATTACAGACACATCTTTGGATCTTGTCAAGAATCTCAAGATATATAAAAGGAACACAAGACGAAATATGACAGCAATATTCAATGCATGAACGAATGGTAGATCTATAAATGTGCAAGATGGATTCTGGCAAGAGAAACTGTCTAGAATGACAGAGAAAATGAACTTTCCTAGTAGACAACCTAGCATTTGATTCAATATAATCATTCCCCTTCATATCAATAGAAAACATGAAACCAAGGAGGTGCAATGAGTCACTCTCCTGGAGGTTAGCATCAGCCATACTGATAGAAGGCTAAAAAATAGTTCTTTAAGATGACTAACTCATAACTGGCCAGGAATAGTGAATAAGTTAGAGGTTTTGAATTCATTGTTCTTCTCCAAGGCTATAGGATCACATCTGTCTTGTTATTTAACCATAGCTGGGGAAAAAAAAAATGGATTCATACCAAGGGTATTTGCATGTAAGTTAACGTAATGAACTGGAATTTGAACACTGCACTCCAATTCCTCAATTCAAGCCACTATCCATTACTCTGTCAAAAATGTAAATGCAACATCAATTGTTATCATCTGTCTTTTTAAATTCTGTTCTATCATTCCCCTTTCTCCTCAATAATGTTTTCCAAATTTCTTTCACACTCAGTAACCCTTTTGCATCATAGTGGGTTTATCCCCTTGCTTGAGATGAAATGATTAAAAAAAAAATTTCAACTTTTAATTTCTGTTTGTTAACTAACGACACCTTCTCAACCCTAAAGACTACCAAAAAAAGGTCTTCATGACATTTAGGCTGCTGTCTTAAAGACATCTCACGGCAAAAAACCATTTCCTGTGCAATCACTGAAGTTAAGCAATGTCGAGCCTGATCAGTACCTAGATGGGTGAAAAAAAAAGGCCTTCATCACATTTAGGCTGCTTTCTTAAAGACGTCTCACAGCAAAAAACCAGTTGCGGTGCAATCACTGAAGTTAAGCAATGTCAAGCCTAGTCAGTACCTAGATGGGTGACCATTTGGGAATACCAGGTGCTGGAAGCTTGGCTGTGCAGGTAGGGTAATGGATAATGGCTCAGAATTGTTAATTGGAGAACCAAGTTCCAATTCCAGTTGGTTTCGTTATATCCACTTACATGCAAATAACTTTGGTAAAGGTATGAATCTACCTCTTCTCCCTCAGCTATGGGTTAATTAGTAAAACTTGTATCACTAAACCATTATTATTTCAATAAAAGAAATTCTTACAATCTAGAAATGTTTTCTGGCTTTAAAAAAACTGTAAATTGTTGGTAAGCTGTAGAAAACAATTAATCAAAAATCTTTTTAACTAAATGTTTAGGATGTGATTTTTTACTGTTGTTTACCCAATACAAGTCACAAGAGCCACTCAAGGTAGAAGATTATTGGATGTGGTTTTGTAAAGGGGGAGAGGGAGGAAATATGAAGAGTTTACCAATATTTTGTCTGTGGGGAAAGTGGTTGTACGGTAGAAAATAATTCATCCCTGATGATTTTAACTCTGTCAAGGCTGGACAATGTGAACTGGGCAGCTCCAGCTATTTCTTTTTTAATCAATTCATCCAAGCAAGGCAATAAAGCCACTAAGATGCAAGGGGCTACTGGTTGTTAAAGTGAATCATAAGACTTTAGAACCGGATGATAGGTGAATGTATCTAATTCTATTGCAGAATAAAAATGCATAAATAGTAAATAAAATTTTAGAGTTTAGGTGGAGATGTTAGAAGTATAGAGTTGAAGTAGAATTTAAAAGGAACTAGAAACCTAATCCTAAAGAGGAAATAAAGGACAAACTTCAAAAGTCCAGGGAAATGTGTGGAGATTTACTTGACGAAACCCCCACCCACCCACTGAGTCAGGTTGTGACACAGTCAATTCTTAATGTGGAGATCCAAATATCTTCACTTGGGCCACTGATTTTAGTTGATCATAGCTTGTCAGAGCTGGTCTAGGTTAGTCATGGCTGGTCAGAGCCAGTACAAGCTAGTCATAGCCATGATACTAAGAGCACAGGATATGGATCCCTGTGGCCGGTAAGTAAACCAATCAAGAAAGGAGATTTAAGGAAATGTGTGACCCAGACAATAGGGGAATATATCTGCTCCTATTATTTATTGTTTTAAATACAACTTAAATACATTAATTCAGTAATGAAAGTTAATTCTAAAATTAGACATTATTTTACAAACAACCTAATAGTAGTAACATCACATTCAAGAAATACCATATGAAAAAAAGGGCAAACAGTAGTTGAAATGCTTTGATGAAACCAAAAAAGATTTTAAAAAAACTGGTCTGAAGGAATCAATGTGTCATGGTAATATTAGTTGTTTCCTTATTAGGAAACATTTCTCATTGATTAATGAAGCAGCAAGCACTGCTATTAGTTTAAATTTATAAAAGTCCAGTAGCTGCTATCGCCCTTTCCAGTATTGATAGGAGTTTCTTTCCTAACCTTTTATTTGAAGCAGTATATAATGTTAGTATCTTGATTATATCATTATTTTCTCTTTGAGTTACATGTGATATCCATTTTAGTTGTTGCTGCTGTTGGTAGTCCTCAGGTGATGTGGTTTCTGTTATTTGGTAAAGTTCTTTGTTTATGATTCTGTAGTGCAGGATCGGTGGAGATGATGGAGTAATGGACAGTGGCTTGGATTGAGGAATCGGAGAGGCGAGTTCAAATTCCAGTCAAATCCATTATATTCACTTACGTACTAATACCCTGGGGAAAGGTGTGAAACCTCGTCTTCTCCCTCCAACTATAGGTAAATAGCAGGACAGACCAGGTTCTATAGCCTTGGATGGCAACTAATCTACTGCAGAAAGAAATAGCAACCTACTGTGAGAAAAAAATCTGCCCTGTCAGTCATATATTGAAAGATACATGATCGTTTACATGTGTTTCCTGTATGGTATATAACTGATGGCAGCATCTTTGTGAAGACCCTAAGCTTCATTCACCAAAAGCCTTTTTTCACCATTGATCTCAAAAAGTGGTTGACACTTTAGATATTTCTGAATGAGTGTGGTGATAATAATAGAAATTTGATCTTAAAAACTGATGGTTGCAATAAAATGTAGCAATTAGTAGATTAGTAAAGAATTTCAATTATCAGACAAGATACAAATGAGTGTAAGCCAAAGATATGTTAAAATGAATGAGTCTCATTCTGAAGCTGAGAGATTATTTTGAGGAAAGTGCAGGAAGAAAACGCCAACAAATTTTGGCCTCCCATCAAGAGGCGGCCATCATTAAGAACTGTTAAAAGAACAAGAAGAAAAAAATCAGCAAATCTCGCAATGTGAGATATTGTGGAAGCAAATATGAAAATCATGATGAAGTCTTTAAATTTTGCCAAACTCATGAAAAAAAAAAAAAAAAAAAAAAAACTGCTATGGACAAGTTTTTATATTGCTACAAGATGATGCAGAGGATAAAATCTATCAGAAATCCTCAGGTCATATAACAAAATGAAATGCGAATAATATAAAAAAAAATGAAGAATAAAAAAATTTTCCTTCAAAATAAACAATTCTTTCAAGGAAGTGTTAAAATCAAACAAAGATCTTTTTCAATGACAGAATGATGATAGAGAATCCATAGAAAATGTTAAAAGACAGGAGAAAGTATCTTATCTTTGAAACTGTCTGTGAGGAATGGTGTTAAAAAAATCAAAAACTCCTTGCATAGTAAAAAAAAATATCAGTTAAATAAATGAATGACTCAGAAGATAAGAGAGAACATTCTACATCATTGAGAAATTCTAATATATATATATATATATATATATATATATATATATATATATATACACACACGTTTATAAACACACACAGAAACATATATATGAACACATATATAAACACACACACATGCACTCATAAACACACACACACACACACACACACATATATAAACACACACATAAACACACACACACATATATATATATATATATATATATATATATATATATATATATATATAATAAATAATATCTGGCCACTCATATTCAACAGTATTAGGGTGGCTAGCCAATTCCTATTGCAGACACTCGCTCAGGCATATTTGTGTTTGTCCACCCATAGAGCCAACCTGTGATTTATACTGCAACTATGCTTATAATATATATATATATATATATATATATATATATATATATATATATATATATATATCTTTAGATATGTGTGTACACACACACATATACATACATATAAATATATATACACACAAATACCCACACTATATCAAATATTAATATATTATTATATCTATTTTTATTAAAATTACTGATAAAAACTTATACAGTATCAGGTTTTATTATGCAATTTTTAACTTATAAATAATTCCAGAAGATATAGGTCATAGAAACATAATTTATTAACCCAATATCCCATATGACATTCTATAACCTTCATCAGTCTTTTCACCATTGATTTTATTAACTTTCTACTGTTTCAGTGGCATTACTTATGTAGATAGAGCCATTCATAAAAAATAGGTAAAAATTTTCAAGTGGGGGATAATTTTTGTAGACTAACATTCCTTTGACCTTCCTCAAAGTACAGCAATTGTCAGAATCAAAAAATATTGTTTTTTTTTTTCATCTTAGAAAGGTACTCCTATTTGTAATATAAATAGTGTAAAATCAATCCACTTTCAATGACTTTTTACAGAGTTATCTGGACTTAGCTCTTCTGTGTATATTTTTATTTAAAGAAAAAAAATGAACATAAATTAATAAAGCAGATATCCATTTATTCTTCCTTTAATATAAATAATTTTTATAAATAATATCCCCTAAAATAGGTACCTCCACTTTTTTGCTAAAAAAATAGCATAACATAATGAAAAAATCCCAAATTGATGAAACAAAGTTTTATTGTCAAAATGTTTATTATTATTATTAAGATAAAATAACAGAGTATTTTTTTTTATCATTTTATTAATTTTTTTAAAACCCCCACTCGTATGTTCAAACTTTTGGTCAAAAATCTTGTTTCTTTTTTATGTGTCAGCAGTCTGCCAAAGATTACTATAGGAAATTTAGCATCTTTTTTGCAGTAAAAAAATGTTTTGAAAATTCTTGCAAAAATCAAATAATTGCTGGATTTTAATGTGATTTTTAGGATTTATTCATGAATGAATTAAATGATTTTTTAAATATTTTCTTTTAGAAAATCCGAGTGAAAATTTTTTTTACAGCTGTTACCCCCACAAAATTTTATGAAATTTTGAGAAATTAAATTCTGATCCGCTTATTTTTTTTATATTAGTTAAAAGCAGGACTATTTGGAAAATGTAATTTTTTTTTTCAACAGTTACTCATTTACCAAAAGTCTACTCCAAATCATAAAATAAAATATGCAATAAAACTATGATGTTATTTAATTAGAAAAGCTTTTAATGTCTTTTATAAATAGGATTTATTAAAGACATTATTGTCTTAAGATAAATGTTTTTCAGTGAATAATGAATTTTCACAAAAATTGTTTTCATTTGTCTTTTAATTTTAATTTATAAAGTTTTAAATCTTTTAAAATTCTCTATTAATTTATGCCTTTTACGTGATATTGTGATTAAGTAAAAACTATGTTTACTAATCATAAATGGAAAAGTTTAATACAAATCATCAGACACAAAGACTTTAAAAGAATTTAAAATTTTATTTTAGCATATAAATGTGCCAATTTTTGTAAGTACAGTTGATCATATGCAACATTATCAGAAAATAAGAGCCATAATTATATTTAATTTAATTCCAAAATTTCTAAAATTCAATAAAACAGATTACAGAGAATATTTTCCTAAATTTTTAAGATTACTGTGTACTGAAAAATTATATATAAAAGGCATTCACGTAATTTTCTTAAATTATGTTTTACAGATAAAGTCTCTGTAGAACAAAAGTAGATTTCATCACCTCATCAAACAAGGCTACTGACAGTTAAAAACACAGCTACTGTTTGGTTAAAAACTTAATTTCTGCATTATTTTAAACTGTAAATAATATTGGTTTCAAATCAGATGAATTATACTTTAAATCAACTAATATTCCTAAAATAAAAGTTCAGAGAAGTATATTTTATTTTTAAAAGTGTTTTAAAACTGATAACTAACTTATGTTTACAAATGTCTCAAAAAATGGACAACTTTGATGATGTTACTAAAAAGAAAAATGAAAATCAATTCCAATCAATATAATTTCTGTTTGAAATACACCAGATTGTTTTGCTTACTGAAAATAGTAAATTTTATCCTTTGGCTTTCATTAAAGCTAAAATGAAAGCTTCAAGAAAACTTTTTCATTTTTAGAAATTAATTTAAACCTTAGGTTATTGCAATTTTTGTGGAGGTACCTACCCTAATGTATGCTTGTGATAAAAATCCTCCAACCTAAAAAAAATAAAAAATTCAGAAAAAAAAAAAAAGAAAATAAACAATCAGTGATTTCAGTTCGGTTTCAAACTTGATATTTGTAAATAAGTCAAGATATCTCCGTAAAAAGTCAAGGATTGATTTGCAACTGCATTTATTTTATGAACAGGTCAAACTTTCTAAATCGGAAAAAAAAAAACATATTTTTTGTTTTTTATTCTGACTAATGTTGAAGCTTTAGGAAGGTCTAACTTAAAATTTATTTCCTGAAAAATTTTCCCCAATTTTTTTATGAGTTGTCCATTTTATTTAAGCAGCACCATTTCAACTTTGACATTATTTGCAGCAAATGTCATTACTTCTAAGAGATCTTTGTTTGATATAGGTTTCCATTGCCATACACAGTTCTTTTAATAGTTTTCTAGCGGATTATGGTCTAGAGAGTCTAGGTGCCCTTTCATTAATTTGGTATCATTGAATATATAATGGCTGGCCACTCGTATTTGAGGATGCCCGTCTACTAGGGCATCTACCCAATCCCTGTTGTAGACACCTTCTCAGGCACATTTGTGTTTGTCCAACACCCACAGAGCCAACCTGCCATGATGCTGAGTGGAGCTTACTTACAGTTTTTGGGAGAGCATGTTATCTAGCATGATTAACAATCTGAACAGCACGCTCAAACCCTCAGTCATGATGACTTGTGACTTCATGCTAGCACAACCAACAACAGCTCATAAATAAGTTCCATATACCTGACTTAACTCGTGGTATGGTTTTCAGGTACTTTCCAAAGGTGGTATGTACTAGGATCATCTCCGCCAGACAGAGAACATCAAGATTCACCTTCTTGACAAATCAACTATGGTGAGATTTGAACCTAAGGTGAATGTTCTAACCACTTGGTTACATGCTTTGAATATATATATATATATATATATATATATATATATATATATATATATATATATATATATATATATTGGGTGTAACAGCAAAATTGTCTAATTGTGAGATTAAGCTCTGAACCATTGTATCTTAGAAATGATTAAAAATATCTTACTGGAATTCTTTGGGGTTTTTATAACACTATCGGACTCTACTTTGAGCAATAAGAATGTCTAATTACTCTCTAAGCTTAACAGAAGAATCGTGAGGAAATCGATCATAAACGAAAATGACATGTTCATCATTAATTAATCATAGCTAAGGATCAGAAGCTCATGAAGGATTGAAATAAAGTTCAAATATACATATTTATATTATTCCAGGATCATTTTCCAAGTTATTCAAGATGATCTTCATCCTCCCTAACCTTCTAACTTTCTGTCCTGTAGTAACAAGGTGCCTCACAGGTTTCAAGTACAATTTCATTTTCAAGTCTTTTTTCACTGCTCTTTGAATTGTCATAGCTGAATCTATTCTCTCATGTGCCAAAAGTCTTATGGATTGAGTTGGATCTTTTCTAATTGATCTCTTTAGTTCTAAGTTGAAATGATCATCCTTCTTCCTTTCATGACCTCCTGATACAGTTTTCCTTTCGACTGTTCCCACTTTTTAAAACTATATTCATCATTCTTGAATGGACTTTGAAGATGGAAACCAGAGTATGAATGTTGGTAACATTACTGAAGACCTAAATGATCTTTTTCCTCTCACCATTGCTCAGTTAGAAAGATATAGTGGGGCTGACACAAAATGATTTTAACCTGATCTCTTTCTAGCTAAATAACTTAAATGATTTTTCAGTGATTCTTACGACAAATGGTGTCAAAATGGCTAAATGCCTGAAAATCTGGAAAAAAGAAATTCAATTAGTCTAGTGTTTCTTTTAGTTGTTAAACATTTTGTGGGATTATCCTATGCTGTTATATGGTTTGGACAATTTTGGTGTTTTTGGTGTTACACCGGGTGTCTATATATATATATATATATATATATATATATATATATATATATATATTATATATATATATATAATTATTTATTTCAAAATATGATTCCAACATGCTACATAAGAGTTCTCATGTTTCAAAACAAGAGCCGAAAACTTCAATATAATTATTTGAATTAAATTGAATTAAAGTAAGATCTGTTCCATCTTCAAGTGAAATTTTTTGGGGAATAACTTATTTCTGAAATTTACGTGTTTTAATAGCATATTCATTATTGAAATCAAAATAAAATAAAAAAATAAATAAATCTCCATAGACACGTAAACCAGACTAAGCGAAATCATCTTCCGTTTTAAATTTAGACACCCCAACCTTACCCTGACTTGACATCTGTGAATGTAACTCTATACTGATACAAATTATTAACACCCTACACCCCTTTTTATTTAAACAATCGCTCTAGCCGTTACCATAGAAATTTTGATTTCAATAATGAATCTGCTATTAAAACATGTAAATTTCAGAAATAAGTTATTCCAAAAAAAAATTTTGCTTGAAGATGGAACAGAGCTTACTTTAATTCAAATAATTATATTGAAGTTTTCGGCTCTTGTTTTGAAACATGAGAACTCTTATGTAGCGTGTTGGAATCATATTTTTAAATAAATAATTATATTTATGCTCTACTTTTGTATCGAGCACTATTTTTTTAAAATAATAACTAAAATACTAAAGAACTTTGGATTATTTACCTAACAAGTTCTTTCCTATTTTCTATATAATTTCACATTATATATATATATATATATATATATATATATATATATATATATATATATATATATATATATATATATATATATAAAAGTGAACATTGAATTCAACATTCAGTGGTGACAGGCTGTTTCATGCTAGATGCAATCATCAGGTGGCCTGATGATTGCCTGTCACCTCTGAGTGTTGACTTCAATGATCACTTTTATATTTATATTTACATACGCTCTATCACTGATATCGAGCACTTTATTTCATAAATATAGCACACTTTAAAACTATATTTCTGCATATACATATATATATATATATATATATTGTGCACTTAGGCAGCAATCCTTTTTTCATGCACATTTCATTGAATACAACAGACAAGGTGCTTTGATTTAGTTTTTTTATACAATTTCTCATGTGATCTAATAATTTTTTCTTTTCAGATGATAAATTATATAAAAACTATACAATAGTTCTTTTTATCCGAGCGCTTTTGGCTATATATTTATCCCTTTTCAAGGTTGAAAAATATTAATTGTTTACAAGAAATAGGTTCTTGTATGTATGTGTTTATATAATGTTCTCATTTTTCCAAACATGGTGAAGATGTTGTGTCCATGTTCATAGTTGATATTATTGAGTATTGTTATTTTTTGTTTTTTTATTAATAAGGCTTCCATTATTTTTAGCCTTTTTTTGCATGTAAATCATGTTATTATATTTGTGCTACGAATAGTGTCTGGTAGGTTTCCATGAGTATTTGAAAAAAATATTATTAGCTCACATGAGAAATTGTATAAAAAAACTAAATGAAAGCACCTTGCCTGTTGTATTCGATGAAATGTGCGCATATATATATATATATATATATATGTATGTATGTATGTTGTGGCAACCTTTCAATTGGTGTGGGCCATGAATTTCAATATTTGTAAGCATGGATTTTTAGAACCAATTACTAACAGGAAATATACCATTTCTGGAACTACAAGAAAAGAAAAATCTATCAGAAAAGTCAAGCAGCAATGAGCAGAAAATGATATGCTGGCTGTAGGTTAGGGCAATTTTGCAACCTACCATATGTTACCAATTCAGCATTCTATCATAAGACAGGTTCCATCTGTGGTGCTGACCAATACTGAAGCAACAGTTCTTTTTGGCATTATCTCTTTTATAGATCGACAAACAGGAGCCGACCAGGCCAATCTGTACAAGGCATTCGCCTATCAGGTTTATATACCACAAGGGGTCCACCCATGGACTCACACGCCACCCTCACTCCTACCGGACCCAATGGGCGGACAGGATGTCTTAAAGTGCCTCAGGAGACAACTGACAGATGACTCAGTTTGGAAGATCTCATCTCAAACATGAGGAGGAAAGATAGAGCAATAAGTAAATTAAAAAAAGTAAACGGAAAGAGAGGGTGAATGAAAGGAAAAGAGAAGGGATGGAGGTGTATTTTTGAAATGGAATCAGAAGAGGAAAATTCTCAAAAATAACAAACAACAAATTCAATGCATTTGTCAGTTGTGCACTAAGGTTCACATAAAGAGGGAGAGAAGTTTGTACCACACAGCACCAACATGAAAAGTGCAGATTTTCAGGCATATTTCTCCCACACTCTTCTGCTAAAGAAATAATAATAATAATAATAATAATAATAATAATAAGGATAATTATTAAGGATATTCCAATAAGTTGGACTGATTTTAAATTCAAATTAAGTTTAAGTGTCTAATAATTTTTTTCTTTTTCTTTCAGATTTAACAACTTAAGTCTTTGGCAATTTCAACCATGGAAAGATTAACAATCATATAACATGTTAAAGTTATGGAAGCCTATTATAAAAATGGACGATCAAACAGAAATGCAATGAGAAGTTCCCAGGTCACATCATCTCTCAAAACAGTGGTGTCAATTGGCCACCACGGTCGTGCTACTTAGCGCCTTTAGATTTCTTCCTTTGGGGTCATCTCAAAAGTAAGGTCTATGCCAACAATTCAACAGCTGAAGGATAAGGTAATAAGGCATAATGTTGCAATCGAGGAGCAACTATACAGAGACATCATCAAAAATTTTGACCATCAAGTGGAGGTGTGGAACCGAAATTTTGGCAGACATTTGGGCAAATTTTTCACACATAATTGCCATGACTTAAATAACATGATCCAATAGAGAAATAAATAAATGTTCACCGATAACACTGATTTATTTACTGCTGACTTTGATCCGTCTTAAGGAAACACCCTTATATATAATCCGTCTTAATGAAACATCTTTTCTAAACTAGTTTCAAACCAGAAACTGATAGATTCATAATTTCCAAGGATCAGTGACTTCCAAGGAGGAACTACCAATGTAATATCCTGAAACTTGTATGAAACATCCAGAGACAACTGATTACGTAATCTCTAGGTGTGGGCAAGTGTCACTAACAGAGTTTTTGCGATGTCATGATAGGTTTTCTCAATGTATACATTGTAAAATATATTGTATGTTCAACCTCCCGTGTAAAGAGAATTGGTGAAAATGTAAACCACCACAAATTTGACAGAATTAAGAGGTTACCATCCTCAAGATTGTCAGTGTTTTAACTGATATGGAAATCCAGGCAAATCGACCAGACATAATTGCGAATAATCATGTTGAAAAAACTTGTCTTCTGATAAATATTGCAGCCCCAGCTGAGAAAAACATATGTGAAAATGTTTGAGAATCTAAGAAAATACAAGGACCTCAAGATAGAAATCAGTAAAAATAAAATTTCAAGACAAGACCATTACCTGTTGTTATTAGGACTTTTTGAATGAGATCAAAATGAGCAAATATGTGGAACAAATTCCTGCCTAAAATATGTGAATTGCAAAAAAATCATTCTCATGGGAGCTTCTCACATTTCTCTTTATTCAGTGACCAATAATTACAACATTTTTTTTTTCTCTCTAACTGCATGACATCTCATCTGTTTGCCTCTGCTGATACAAAAAACATTGTTGTCTCTTGAAATCTCTGGTTGAGACTTGGGGGCAAAACACAATAAAAATAATTATAGGAAATACAAAAGGTGATACAAGAATGTTGCAAGAATAATACACTGGGAATTATGAAACAGTATGGATTGAAGAAACTACTGAAAGTATCATTGAAAATGACAAGTACAAAGATTTTGGAGGATGTCATGATCCAGTGTAACCATGAACATAGAAAACCAGATATTGTAGTGGTAGATAGAGAAAAAAAGAACATACATCAGTATAGATATGACACATACCAAAGATGAGAGAATATTTGAAAAAGAACAAGAAAACTAGGATAGTTTAAATTGGAAAGTGTACAAATGTCATTGAAGAGAGTGAAAGTCATGTACATTGTTGTTGGCACTATGGGTACCATAATTAATGTTACAGAATGAGGAGTTTGGGCCAGTATGGCCAGAAGTTGGTTAGAAAAACTAGTAGACATGGTATTCTGATAGTGATGGATTGTCTTTGTCTAGGTTTTGGATATAAGATTAAAATGGCATAAAGACAGCCGCAGGAATTTTGAAGTGTCGATACTCTTTTGACACCCAGATTCTATAGACAGCTAAGGCCGCACGTGGTGGGATACTAATCCAACAAGTGTACATGCATTCCCGCTGAAGGTGTTCCTTCTGCTGCCTCCTAGGATTGATGCTACCACATCTGTCCCTCTCATAGAATAAAACGAATAAAAAAAAAAAGGAAACCTTCTTTCACTGATACAGTCTATTAATTGAAGATAGAGTCCGAGAAGAAGCAAAATGACAACATGAAATGCAACATTACAACATCTGAAATCCACGTCGATGAATGAGGTAGCAAAATAAACAAATTTGTTTTCTCCCCCTAATTCAAGGGCAACAACTGCTTTTATCGACAGAATAATTTTTTTTATTGGTCTCCAAGTTGGGGGAGGACACACAATATTAGCACATCTGAGATACATTAATGGTGACACCTGCGACTGACTTGTTTCTGTTCTGGATATTCCGTCTTTGGCATATGCAGAATACATGACCTTTTTTTCGGTAAGTAAATTTCTTTTTCGACATATTTTTTGACATAGAATACACGCGACATGCTGTCGCTTGGTTTGATGAGGTAATTCACCATTTTCTTTGCTATACTCCCCACAAATCACAAATTGGACAGCTTGGAGATTCTTGATAAAATTCAGAGAAGAATCTGCAATGTTATCAGTCACTGTCTGTCATCTCAGCTTCAGTCAATTTCCCACCTGTGTAATGTAGCTTCCCTTTGCCTTTTCTATAAATATTTTCTTAGCACTAGTTCTGATAAGCTTTCTCTTTGATGATTTCACTTTACAAATTTAAACACAGTACTAAATTAACAACTTGGTTTCAGAATTTTACAAATGAAATGGTAAGATGTAATTCCATATGTAATATGCTAACAGTTTCTTCTATCATACTCCTTACTTGTGGCATTCTCTTCCATCTTCTTGCTTTCCAGTCAAATATGGTCTTCAAAAATATAAATGCAATATCATCCATTATCTTTTGTCTTCTTAATTCCTATTCTTTTATTGTTCTCTCTCTTAAATAATGTTTTCCTTTTACTTGTTTTCTAACACGTACTAACCTCTTGAGTCATAGTGGCTTTATTGCCTTACTTGGGTTGAAATTACAAAAAAAAAATGAAGTTCCATGGTCCGTCTTTGTTTCCTTGAATATGGACAATCATCCCCAGAACTCATATACCAATGGTAGTTTGATATATTTTATTTATATTATAACATTGGCAAGACATCATGGAAATATTTTCAATTTTGTTAACACTTAAAGAAACTGATGAGCATTTATTTTCAGTTTAATTTCCACAAGGTCTTGTTGGAGTTTGAAAGATTTGTTTTTAATCATTTACGCACCTCCGCATCTACTGAAACCTCCCCATCTATTGAAATCCCTCTTCTTTATTACATTTTCACATTTTTCGTCACATTTTCTGATTATTCCAACCTCTCCATTTATTGAAATCCCTCTTGTAATTAGATATTCACATTTTTCCATCATATTTTCTCATTATTCCAACCTCCCCATTTATTGAAATCCCCTCTCGTAATTAGATATTCACATTTTCCCATCATATTTTCTCATTATTCCAACCTCCCCATTTATTGAAATCCGCTCTTGTAATTAGATATTCACATTTTTCGCCATATTTTCTGATTATTCCAACCTCCCCATTTATAACGACCCAACTTTTTATTTGGCACCCAAGTCTATTTCAAAATGGTTAAGCATTTAAATTCAAGCAAAGATTGAAGTATTTATGATTTACAGATAGGTTTCTTTCTGTTTTTTATCTACAATTATCAAAACTTTCTCCAAGCTAGCTGAAAATTACTGTCTTCATATATAAATCCGCAAGAATGAGAGAGAAAGAAAATTGATTTTCAGGCCTTTCGTCTTAACTAATGTTTTTGACAATCGGTAATTCACTAAGTTCCCAATTAGCTTCATTTTGTTTTATTTCTTTCTGATGCTTACACCGCAGGCGCTTGATTAGAACTACAAACACGTTTCAAGAGAGACACGTGAAAAGAATTTTCACATGCCCAAGTTTAATGCAATTTACAATAAACATTTTTTTTTCTTTTCTGTTGACAAAAGACATTCTGTTTTCGCATTTTGTTCTTTAAGAATTCGGAATGCCAACAAAGATCAACTTTAATCTTCCTAAGAGAACAAACATCCAATATTCTATTTTATGAGTAAATTCAACGAGTATCCTCATCTTAGTTATTTGATGCCACTACTTAAACTGTCTGATCTGTTCATAAAAAATATGAAAAATTTTCTTGAGGTATAATTTTTGTTGATTAGCATTCGTTAGACAATTTCTAAAGCCATGTCATTTGTTAGAATTGAAAAATATTGATTTTTTTTTTTATCAATTTAGAAGGGGTTCCTAAATATAATGTAAATAAAGTGTCAAATTGATCCCTGACTTTTTACAGAGTTACCTGTACTTTTAGTTTTATTTACAAAAGTCAATAGATGTGCAGATGGTGTAATGAACAGCTGCTTGAGATGCAAAATGAAGAGCTGAGTTCAAAGTTCAGTTAAGTTCATTACATTCCATTATGCACAAATACCCTTGAGAAAAGTATGAATCAGTTTCTTCTCCCACAGCTTCGGGTTAAATAGTAGGACTTGTATTTGGAAAAATCATTGTTATCCCCAAAAAAACTTTTAATACAATATTCAAAGGGTTAATAAACTGTAAAAAAAAAAAAAAATTCAATCAATTAACAGAAATGTCAGGTTGGAAACCGTGTTTATGTCATTGATAATTGCATACTACTAATATTGACCTTTTTCCCAATTTTTACGCAGTTATCAATTGTGCAAGAACAGTTTCAAACTTGACATTAGTAAATAAAAACAAAGTGCAGATAACTCTTTATGAAGTCAGGTCAGTTGTATTTATATTATGAATAAGAACCCCCACCTTTAAAAAATGATAAAAAAACAATACTTTTTCAATTCCAACTAATTTTGTCTTTGGAAACTTCTAATGCTGGCTAATCTATGAAAAGTTTTAAAAAAATTTTTCTCTATTTTTTGTGAGTGAAATCAATTAAATAGCACCATTTTGATCACTATAGCTGGTCAAGGATGTCTCTGAACTTGTGAATTTATTAAAAATGGTAGTCCTATTATCTAGGAATTATTATAAAGAAGGTATAAACTGTGTGATCAAAACAATAGAAATAAAGATATTAGTCAGAATAATTAACAAAAAAAAATAAAAACTAATCTCAGAATTTCTGACAATGAGAAAATTCATGTTGTCCAAAATATAATCAAAACAACAAAGATAAAGATATTTGTTCAAATAATTGAGAGAATAATGACAACACTTCAACTCAGAATTCAGAATTTCAGTCAAAGATACAAGACTATCATTTACACTATTTACATGTAAACTACTATCCTCATCTTTGTTGTTGTTATCATAAAGTTTTGACCATTATGCTCTCCAGTCTTCATCAGGTATATATCAATCAGAGTAAACAATAGGAATAATATCCTAGTGGATTAAAGTGTTGGTTCATGAATTTGGACACATAATAATTGTGAATTCAATCCCTGGGCCTGGCAGGGTGTACTTGGACTCAGTCGGAATAGGGCGAGCAATAACCAAGCAGTTAAAACTAAAAACTAGATGATATATACCTAGATATGGACAGTGGAACGAGAACAATCTATCCTGTAGATTAAATAAAATGTTCAGTTTGAAATTCCCTGTAAGTTACCCAGATCGATATACACCTGATGAAGGCTGGGGAGGGGGGAACAATATCCAAAATGTGGTTCTACGGAAGGATGCTGAGAATACCATAGATGGAACCTGTGAGCAAGTTTTAGAGAAAATGGCAGCAAAAAGGACACTTCTACTTAACATCAGGAAAAGAGTTGAAATTTCTAGAGCACATAATGAGGAAAGACGGTTTGGAAAATTTGATGCTCACAAGACAGATTGAAGGCAAGAGGGACAGAGGAAAATAATGCATAGAGAGCTTGAGTAAATGGATGGTGGAACAAGGTTTAGGAGAGATGACGACAAAAACAAAATTTATTAAGCGCTACAAAGGACAGGAGACTTACTACCACATTACATTCAGTGAAGTTAAGCAATATCGTGCTTAGATGGGTAACCACTTAGGAATACCAGGTGCTATAAACTTGGATGTGCAGGTGGTGTAATGGATAATAGCCCAGAATTGTTAACTGGAGAGCTGAGTTCAAATTCTAGTTGGGTTCATCATATTCACTTATATGCAAATACTCTTGGGAGAGGTATGAATCCATCTCTTCTCCCTCCAGCTATAGGTTAATTAGTAAAACTTGTATTGCTAAATTATTATTATCTCAACAACAAAAAATATTCTTAAAATCTAAAAATATTTTCTGGCTTTAAATAACCTGCAAAAGTTTGATAAGCTGTTGAAAATGAATCAATCAATAGAAAGGATAGGAAATTGTGGAGAGCCATGATGGCCAACGTCTTGAACGGACATGGCACATAGAAGAAGAATTATGTGTGAATAACTCTACTGCTTGTTGCCATTAAAGAAATACTAGATTTCTCTTAAAAATACCCTTGTCTCTTGGCATTGACTACCACAAATGGACAACAGAAGATGGTGACAGTCATCTTGGTATCTTCTCTTTTGGAAATAAACATAACTAGTGTTGAGAACTATAAAACTTGAATTTCTACCAACTGCTAAACTTTATGCAGTGGCCATGTTGGCAGAATTTGCTTGTCCGATACAGGCCTCATTAATCATCATTCAGCCTACAACAGACAAAGAATGCCCTCCTTTAAAGAAATACAAGATAATAACTTATAACTTTATTTGAAATCTCCATAATAAACATCTTTTATCTATGAAATCCATTAAAAAGCATTCAAAATTATTTTCTGTTACTAGCAAATGGTATTTTTAAATCTCCAAAATTTTGTTTGTATTTTATACATTTCTTGCAAAAGGCAATGCGTTTTATACACTGAAAAATAAAACCATTAACGCTTTTCCTCATTCATGCATCCAAAAATACCTTTGTTATAGTCCGTTTTTCATGAAAGCTCTGTAAAGATCAATGTGTGTTATAAACTGAGAAATAAAACTGTAAACACTTTTCCACGTTTACACTACCAAAAACACGGTTTTATATTTCGTTTTACGGGAAAGCTCCGTAAAAAGCGGTGCGTGTTATACACTGAAAAATAAAAGTGTAAATGCTTTCCTCATTCATGCATCTAAAAATACCATTGTTATATTTCGTTTTTCGTGAAAGCGCTGTAAAGAGAACTGCGTGTTATACCCTGGAAAATAAAACTATAAACGCTTTCATCGTTCATGCTTCCAAAAATACCTTTTTTGTGAAAGTTATCTAAAGAGTGGTGCGCTTTATACACTGAAAAATAAAACTATACATTTTACTCGTTCATGCATCCAAAAATACCATTGTTATATTTCGTGAAAGCTCTGTAAAGAGTAGTGCGTGTTATACACTGAAAAATAAAACTATAAACATTTTTTTTTCGTTTACGCTTCCCAAAATATCTTTGTTATATATATATATTTTTTTTTGTCTTTAATTCTCTAAAATGTAATGCGTTTTATACCCGGAAAAATAAAGCTACAAAATCTTTTTCTCTTTTAAGATTTTAAAAATACCATTGTTATATTTCATTTTTCGTGAACGTTCTATAAAGAACGGTGCATATTATGCACTGAAAATAAAACTTTTTACGATTTTTCTTATTTAAGGTACTTGGATTATTTATTCAGTGTAACCCGGATATAAGAGAGTTGTCGGGACCGGAGAATAAGTCTCTTATATCCGGGTTTTTGTTATATCAGGGTTTGGTCTATTTTGTTTAGGTAAGTATGGCTCTAATTTGGGACCAGAGAAAATCTCTTATATCCCGGTTTATCGTATATCCGGGTCTCTTATATCCGGGTTACACTGTATTTCATATTTTTAAAGAATTTGTAAAGAGCTGTGCGGTTTTATACAGCGAACATTAATATTATAAATATTTTCAATCGTCTCTACTTATTTTGCTTATATATCATTTTTTCTTGAAAGTTCTGCAAAAAAAAACAAAAAACGATGCGTTTTATGCACTGAAAAATGAAACGATGAACTTTTCCCCTCTTTTAAGCTTATTTCATTTTTATGAAAATGCTGTAAAGAGCTTAGCGTTTTATATATTAGGAAATGAAGTTATAAACGCTTTTCTTTTTTTTAAGCTTATCAAAATTCCGTTTTTCTTGAAAGCGTGGGTAAAGAGCAATGCGTTTTCTATATTGAAAAAAATCTATAAATACTTTTCCTCTTTTAAACTTATCAAATTTATATTTCGTTTGTCTTGAAAACGCTGTGAAGAGCAATGCGTTTTATATATTGAAAGTAAACTCTTTTTGTCTATTTAAACTTGTCAAATTTATAATTCGTTTTCTTCTGAAAGTGTTGTAATGGGCCGTGCATTTTATTCATTGAAAATAGAACTAAACGCTTTCATCTTTAAGCTCCTGAAATTATGTATATTTTGTTTTTTCTTGAAAGCTATGCAACGACCCGTGCGTTCTATACACCTAAAGAAAAACGATATAAGCTTTATCCCAATTTATACAGTTTTTAAATCACTATGACTTAAAAAATAAATACACTTACAGAAAGTTAATTGATATAAAGATAAAACTGACATTATGGCAGACGTAGTTTTGAAAATAAAATAAACGATAGGTTTGCCTACCGTCCGGCTCACACTCTCTCCGGTCTTTTGAAGATGAATAGAGATTTGTCCTCGTTTTAGGAATGAATCTACGGTTCCTTCTAAAATAGATTTCAACGCTATACTTACGACGTCTCCTCTTAAAGTCTGAAACTTTATTTACTATTTTTATTTTTTACTCATTTCAATAGAAGTGGATAGATTTGCCTATAGTCCGATCCACACACTTCACCAGTTTTTTAAACTGGAATAGAGGGTTATACCTTGTTTTATGTTTAGGATTAAGTTTCCGGTTCCTTCTAAAGTCTTTTCCTTCTCTTTTTCTCTCTATAGCCACTTGCTTCGGGTGATTAAAAAAAAGAAAAAATAAATAAATGCCTATAGACTCAAATATAAACAACCAATATTTACCGATTCCCGAACCAAATAAATGCTTATAGACTCAAATGGAAAGATCCAATATTTTCCTATTCTTAAATAAACTAAATGATTATAGGTGTTGATGGGTTTGACGATCATCCAGTTCACGCTCCTCCCCGGTCTTTTGAACAGGAATAGAGGTTCATCTCTTGTTTCATGTTTAGGATTGTGTTATGTAGGAATGAAGTGTCGCTGCCGACACTTGAGTTTGAACATAGATCGCCAGTGAGCAGATACCGGCGATCCCATTATTGAATTAAGTAGACCACGTGACCATAGAGGAAACGCATATTTAGGAAGTCACGTGACAACTAACGATCGCTATTCCGAGTCTATGTTCTATCTATTTGAATCAACATTTCTCCTCTATCCTCAATTACTATACGGACTGCTATTCTCTACTCTATTCACTATACTATTTTTCTATACGGATTACTGTTCAAGCAAGCACTATTAGTGCAAGTGATATTCGAAGGCGTCTGAGACCAGAATTGTTCAACGGTGTTACTATAGTATACTTGTATTGGCGATTATAAAATCTCTACTACAACAAGCATTACGAAAGTGTCAACGAGTATTTGTTGACATCACAGAAGATTGGGTTTGAGGTTCCTTCAAATGTCTTCTCATTCTCTTTTACACTAAGCAATCCCTTGCGTCTTAGCAGCATTATCGCCTTGCTTGGGGGCGAATTGATTAAAAAAACGTGTTGGTCTGAGTCAGTGGTTTTAAAAGCTAAGTAAGTTGATCAAATTCAGGCCAACGACTGCAAAGAGAACTCAATAGACTTGGGATTTGAGAAGATTAATGTATGACAAAAGAGAAGGCCCAAGGAGGATGGCACTGTGAAAATTTATTGTCAAGTGTATTAAAAAGATAAAAAAAAAATGTGCAGATTGTTAGCGTAAAGAAAAATGGGCGGTGGTATTAGCGGGAGGGTGTGGAGGACACAGGCCAAACAAACGCAATTTTTAAAACCTTCCTCTTCACGTATTAACAGCGTTACTTAAATAAATAAATAAAATCTTATTGTTATGATTATTTCTAATATTTACTTAGATGTATTTCACTTTCTCAGATCACTGGTTAAAAATGGCTTCAAGTGAACGAATGAAGCCTGTAGGTCTTGGCGATGAAACTTATGCACTGGCGCTACACAATCACAGAGAACTGCACCAAAGAACTAGAACCACATCATTTTATAGACTTTCAACAACAGTAACCACTAAAATAGATAGCAGATGTAACATGGCAAGAAAATAGTGACATAATCAAGATGCTGACATTCCAGACTATTTCAAACAAAATGTTAGGAAAGAAACTCCCCATCAATACTGGAAAGCGTAATAATATTTACTGAACGTGAGAAACC
Source organism: Acanthosepion lycidas (assembly GCA_963932145.1). Lineage (NCBI taxonomy): Eukaryota > Metazoa > Mollusca > Cephalopoda > Sepiida > Sepiidae > Acanthosepion > Acanthosepion lycidas. The sequence continues at coordinate 26,572,128 of OZ010594.1, forward strand.
TATTTTCCTGAAGAATTGTTTTAAGAGAAAAACTTCACCCGAAAATAGTAGTAGCTGCATAGTCAATGAATGCCGAATGTTTCCTTCTAAGGAAACGGCTAATGTTAATATTAGCATAAGGCGCTATATATATATATATATATATATAGAGAGAGAGAGAGAGGTGTGTATGTGTGTGTGTCTATATTTCTGAGATGAGGTATTATATACAATATTTACATTACTCGGTCTATCATCCTCATCTTTGTTGCCATATTTATCACAATGTTTTGGCCGTTGTATGCTCCGGCCTTCTTCAGGTGGTTGGAATGTCGAACTGAGCCCTTTATTTCGCTCGCCTCACTATTCTCCTGAATACCTTTTCTTCACTTAACTATATATATATATATATATATATATATATATATATATATATATATAGATAGAGAGAGAGAGAATGTAATTTTTTGTACTTTTTAATTAGCAATAACTAATTGTTATATTTCGTACTAACAGGAATATATACTTAAAAACACGGGGGATAAAATAAGTAATGGTTTCTTGTAAAAAACCAATACAATAAGAATAAAGGTAACAGTTATGCACAAGATCGTCGAAGTTAATCCAGTAGTAAGTGTTATTATTGGACGGTCGGTAGTTTTCACGTAAGTCTGAGTCGTACTCAACAGATCCCAGATAGACAATATTTACGAGCCTCCCCACGAGGTAGGATGTGGCACAAGGCCGAATTTAATGTGGGGCAATCCGAGCCCGTAGGATCGGCCAAAATTTCCCCGTAAACATCGCATAAACGGGTTCGAGTCTGTCTACCTCCCCGGACGAGACTCTGCCCTTCGGCATAGCCTCGTCCGGGTTTCTCTCTGCCCGAAGGTTGAAAGTCCGAAAACAGCCAAGATCTAAATAACAAATCCCAGCTAGTATATTTAGCTACCCACCTACAAGGGTTCTCCGAATCCGAAGGCTCGGCCAAAAATATTCCCTTTTTTAACCCGCATAAACGGGTTCAGAGGCAGTCTGCCTCCCCAAACGAGAGACTGCCCTTCAGCGGATCCTCGTCAAGGTTCCCCTCTGCCCGAAGGCAGAGAGTTCGACTGTTTAGCTGGAACAGATCCCAGCTAGACTCTGTAGTCTGTTGACTTACAGTTACTTATAGGCAATTACTACCTATATTGTAGTCACTCATGGGGTTGACAGGTTGTTCCATTACATCACTAATTAAGATGATGATTACACGTTCAACAACACAAAAAATATTCTGTTGGGAACCAGTAATTTAGTGATGACGTCATATCTGCTGTTGACTTTTTTGACCGACAGGATGAAAGCTTCTTCACCAATGGGATCCAAGCACTGCAACACCCAGGGAAGTATGTGTGTGGATCGCAAGGGGGACTATGTTGAAAAATAAATCTCATTTGGTTACATTTTATGCGAGTATCTTAATGACCCTATGAACTTTTCAGTCAACCCTCGCGCATTCAAATTGAAATTGAACCTGACAAATCGGCGTTTAACTCAGCACAAAAGCATCTGTAACAGCGAACAATTAGGTTTTAACGAAAAAGAATTTAAACAGTCAAATGTGAACCTAAAATTCAATGACTTCTTTGTACTTGCCTCTTGTTCAAGATTTTGTCAAAACATGGACCCTCCCAGCTAATAGAGGATCTTTGTTGCACCGTTGTAGACATGTATTTTTTGGTTCGGGGATATGTGGCGTTGTGGCGATGTTACTGTAATGTTGCAATCAACTATTTTCTTGATCCCTAACTGACCGCTCATTTCCAATGTTGCTACACAGTTAAAGTAACGTTGCGAAGTTCTGAAACTAAAGAATTTCGCAACGAGTCAGACATCAGGCTACCTTTTCTTAACTTAACGATGTATATAGAAAGTACATTTTTTTACATTTTTTAATTAGTAATTACTAATTAAGATGAACTTAATATCCACTTCGAGCAGTCTTTTGATTGGCTCCTGCAGAGGGATTTTTCGCAATTTTTACTTTCTAATAAACTCACCATTCTTTATGATCATAAAGCCACTCTTAAAAATTCATTAGGGAACCCGAATTATGTAATATTTCGAATACGTCACAGTACGCGTGCAGGGAGGCACGCTGGAGTGACGAATAGCGTCTCGTATTGAGGGATCGGAGAGCCGAGTTCGAATTCCAGTCGATTTCCTTTACATTCACTTATGTGCTAATACCCTTGAGAAAGGTAGAATCCTCTTCTTCTCCCCCCACCAGCTAGGGATAAATAGTAGGACAGACCGGGTTCTATAGACTTGGGTGGCAACTGGTCTACCGCAGAAAGAAATGGCAGCCTATTGCGGAAAATAAAATCTACCTCGTCAGTCATGTATCGAAAGATACATGATCGCCTAAGCGTGTATCACGCAAGGCACATAACTGACTGACGCGTGCTAGAACCATATGAGCATTAAACATTTTATAAATAATTCTTTTTTTTAAACCTTTCACTCTGTTCGATATTTAAATTTAACTTTAAATGAGTTATTTATTTAATTTTTAATCGCGTGTAACTTCAGTAGTTACTTCAGGTTGTTTATGATTCACCGAGATCGAAAAACGGACGGACGGACGGACACACGTACACTGCGCTTTATTTATATAGAAGATATAAGATTTTCTGTTGATATAGTCGCGAGGCAACGTATTTGCAATGTTACAAGTTAAAGTTGCTGGTAGTGTGGGGATATACAAAACATTTTTGCAACCTTTATGTAGCATCGCCGAAACATTGAAGCAACGTTATTTTGTTACCTGAGCTTCTTACTGACTGCATCCTGAAGCTTTACCTGCAGATTCAGTCGAGATTTTGTCTTAACTGGCACGAGAGAACTGAATCCAGATTCACATAATAAATAATGTTTTGTTTTTTTTTGTTTCCAGCGATACATATTTGATAAAAATTATTAGTAGAATTAGATTTTTGAAGAAAAATAAATAACCACAAATAGATTTGTTGTAGAAAAAAATATGACCCAAAATAGATTTCTTGAAGGAAAAAATATTACCAGAAATAGATTTCTTGAAGGAAAAATATTACCAGAAATAGATTTCTTGAAGGAAAAAATATTACCAGAAATAGATTTCTTGAAGGAAAAAATATTACCAGAAATAGATTTCTTGAAGGAAAAAATATTACCAGAAATAGATTTCTTGAAGGAAAAAATATTATCAGAAATAGATTTCTTGAAGGAAAAAATAGTACCAGAAATAGATTTCTTGAAGGAAAAAATAGTACCAGAAATAGATTTCTTGAAGGAAAAAATAGTACCAGAAATAGATTTCTTGAAGGAAAAAATAGTACCAGAAATAGATTTCTTGAAGGAAAAAATATTACCAGAAATAAATTTCTTGAAGGAAAAAATATTACCAGTAATAGATTTTTGAAAAAAAAAAAAATCACCAACAATAAAAATTTTGTCGGTATTAAATAACCCATAGAGGTTGATATACCGTAAAACAAAGCAAGCCAAACTGCCGCAGTTCATGAAATTCTATCTCCCACTCATTGGGGTTTCGGGTACCATAGATTAGGAACTTTTGGTTTAAACAAAAAAAAGATAAACAATCGGTTTTACTAACTTGATGAGTACAATATAAGGATTCTGTTTAGATTCGCCAGAATCTATCATACACATTTATAAGTTTACCATTCGTCCATGGAATGAATATTGCTGCCACATCTAGTCTGGTTTATGCAATACGTATTTAGACATTCATGATAAACCCGAAAGAAAAATCTGCAATGTTACTGATCCTGAACTGGCATCTCGGCTTCAGTCACTTTCCCACCGCCGTAATGTAGATTCTCTGTGCTTTTTCTATAAATACTTTCATGGTATTTCTTCTAATGAACTTCCCTCTATGGTACCTAGACTTTATGAATTGAAGCGCAGTACAAGGTCTCATCAATTTACAGCTGAATTGGCTAAATGTAACCGTAAGTTCTATGCTAAGAGTTTCTTCTCTCGCACTTCTCGCTTGTGAAACTCTCTTCTGCTTCTTACTTGCAATCAACTTTGATTTTCAAAACATTAAATGCAATGTCAATTGTTATCTACTATTTTCTAATTCTTTCACACTCAGTAACCCCTTTGTGTCCTAGTGGCTTTACTGCTTTGCATAGGGTGGCGGTCACTTAAGTAATGACAGAAACTTTGGTAGTTGTAGCTTTAACAGACTTTGCGTTTTACGATGACATATAACAAAAAATTGACATTTGATAAATTATAGTAACCTGTACATTTGTATGACCTTGACTTTCTGAATAACACGCCACCCCCACTTGCGATCTTGTAGCTAAACCACAAACTGGAGAGAAGAGACAATCATACACACACACATATACATACATATCATTTATCACATGACCGGGCGTGGTTGTAAGGTCGCTACACAGATAATCATTTTGACCACTTCCCTTCACATATCTGTATTGAAAGCCAGAGAGATATTCATTCATACGTCACGTGTCGAGACCAAGGAGACCTGGGGAATCTCATCTCTCTCAAGGTCAAGCCATAGCCGGTCCTCTAACTTGAAGGCTCACCTTGGTCATGGACATATGGCCGTTGATTCCATCGGAGAAATCCTCTCCCTTTGCCGTTGACTTCAGTCTGTTAAACCCACTTCCCAGCAATGCCATGTCATCGCCGAAATGGTTGCATCTATGGAGTCTGATCTACCCCATTATACTAGATGCCCGTTGAACCTATAAAAAGGTTCATCCGCCCTTTGACAAATTTTGTTTTTAATCTTGCTAGGTGCCAAACCGGGCCAGCCCTAAGGTTGCTGCCATCCGAGCAAGCTGAACTTCGTCACCCTTACAAGTATATATTTTTTAAAATCATCACAAAGAGAAAAATGGAAAATGTAGGATAACGAGTTTATTACAATATTACAATTTAATAGAAGCTAAAGAAAACATTCATTATCCTACCTAAAACATTTATTTTCTAGCCTTTAGATCTGCAAATCTTTTCATGGCTATTTCTACACCTATCTTCTTTACAAGATTATTTTAATATTGACAAAATAGCCAAAGAATTTAATCTATCTTGAGTCATGGGTGACCACAAGCATGATCCCAAACCTCCGGCCTTGATGGCGCTCCGAGCGACTGCCCGAGTTGAGCTTGAGCCGGCCCTGGTGCCAAATCATTCTCTGATGCCCAAAACAAGCGGCAGGTTCTACTGGTGTTTTACAGATTTCCAAAAGAGATTTTGTTGTGACTAAGTACATAGGTAGAACAAGAAATGATGGCAGTTTTCAAAATAAGCTGAAGTAGCGTAGAGCGGATCTTTCCTTTATCATGTTCAGTTTATTTTTTATTTTTATTTTTTAGCTAATTCACCCCAAGCAAAGCAATAATGCCATTAAGAGAGGAGCGAAAAAGATTGAGAAGATTTTAGAAGCAACCGGAAGTACAACCCTAAACCGTATGCCATAAAACAGGAATGGGAAACATTTTTTCAAGAAGTGAGCTGAATGTGACATGGCTCATCATCAGGCTGGTCACGCTACTAAGAAAATTAAAGGTAATTTTCCGTTGAAGTTACCTGAATCATTTTCTCTACCGAGGACGCTAAGTGTGAGCATCTGCCTTGGAAAGCTGGAAATGTTGATTCTTTCTTTTCGGTAAAAAGATCTTTTCTATAAAAGTCTTCGTTTAATATTATCACTGACATCAAAATGTGATTAACTCACGTTCCTATCGAGGTACATTATAGAAAAATCAAAAGAAAGAAATCAATACTTGAAAAGACAATGTATTTAATATGAATAGGGTGAAGCAAGGTAATAGTATCTGCCTTGCTCTTCGTGGCTGAGCGATAAAGCACACTGGATCAAACGGTAGTTTTTCCTAAGAAAGGATGATGCTGGCCCGATCCCTACCGGAGAACCAATTTTCTTTACTAAGATCTCTCAAATGCGCAAACCGATAGACGTAATACACACTGTTTAAGAAATAAAAATGAGGCGTCTATTTCAAATACAGAGTAAACACAATAATAACGCTGGAAGTAATATATATCTACATAATAAATGCAAATGTCACTGTGTCACACTTTTTCAATTAAAGGGACACAACTCTCTAACTTTCAATAGCCCATGTTAGAGAAATTTTGGATTCCCATGTTCTCATTACTGCGATCGTTTTCGGCAATGTTTTTGTATGATAATTTTTATAATCTCTATAATAAATGCAAATGCTAGTGTGTCACATTTTTTCCATTAAAGGGACACAACTCTCTAACTTTCAATAGCTAATGTTACAGAAATTTTAGATTCCTAAGTTTTCATTACTGCCATTGTTTTTGGCAATTTTTTACGTGAAGTTTTTTGTACAATAACAAGTTTTATAACTTGGAAATAAATTTGGGAATAATCGAAATTAATTGCAAAATCCAGCGAAAGTCACTAATGAAATAAAAATAATTGTTTATACAGAAAGTAAGGACCTATGCGCATCAAACTGTCTTTAAGTGGCAGCAGAAGAATTATCATTGAACTTTTAAAAGGTAAGCTTAAATAGTAATGTAATACTTAAATGCAGCGATCAATCTTGAGTTCTTCTGTAGCTTATTGTTGCCTATCGGATACGGCAGCAGTATGCCCCGCAAAAAGAAATCTCCGCTAACAGAGGACCAGATTGCAATCAAAAGACCAAAGGGTGCAGTGAGGAAAAGAAAGTCCTGTGAAGATGAAAATCCAGCGCAAACGGTAGCCAGGAGAGCTTCCAATGCTGAGAATGTGCAAAGACTTACGGACTCTGAAAAACCTGAACAACCCAAAAGGCCAATCAAGAAGCCTCTGTAGGAGTTAGTTTAAATGCCGCCCGATAGGGCATTTTTAAGCTAGTGTGTGTGTGTGTGTATGTGTATATATATATATATATATATATATATATATATATATATATATATATATATATAGATAGATAGATAGATAGATAGATACATAGATGGATATGATAAAACCCTAGTTGTAACTAGAGTTTCATTCTCAGTTGCGTTCAAGTTGTCTGAAGATCGTGTGAGCGTGAAACTCGGCTTACAACGAGGGCCAACCTTTCGTAGGATTTAACGTTGTTGAGCGTTTTTTCCTCTGTCGAGAAAATCTAGGTTTTGAGGACTTTATTTCACTAAGTAGGTAGGTTTGCCTCTAGGCATGTTTTTCTTTTTCTTTTGTCAATATTGTCGTTTTTGTCCGACACTTTATCTGGATGAGAGTTTTAGGTTTTGGCAAGTTGTCCGTAGGTTCCATCAACATTTTCTGCTTTTCTTTAATATATTTGATAAAATATAGTTTTATGGTTTGCTATATTTATGGGTTAAAGTGCTCAATAGCGATAGAGCATATGTAAAGATAAAAGTGGACATTGAAGACAACACCCAGAGACGACAGTCTGTTTCATTCTAAACGCAAAATTGCGTTTAGCATGAAACACACTGTCGTCTCTAGTTGTTGACTTCCAAGTGGATACACGCATTTCAGTAGAGTTCCGTTTACATATTAGATAGTATACTGTATAAAATATGTATAATAAACATAAAATATAAAGTTTAAAACATTTTCTAAAAACAGAACTGTGATGATGCCCCCAGACTTAGCATAAGCCACTTTTAAGACCCCAGCCGCAGCCCTTAACACAGAACAAAGCCCAAACACCCCGCATGTTTTTGCGTTTTTTTTTGTTTTTTTTTTTTTTTTTTTTACAATGAAGATGTACAATTCTCCCAATTTTTGCCATAAAAATTTACTGTTATATATTTTAAGTCACTTAAATAACAGGAAAATAATACAAGAATATTTTAAATACATTCTATCGAAAAAAATACGCGAATCGAGGAAGTTATCAGCGAATAATTTGTACATATGTTCTTCAGAAAAACACACGAATATTCGGGGTTTCCGTGAACAACAAGTACATCTAAAGAAAAATCCGCGAATGCTGAAACGCGAATAGGCGGGGGCTCACTGTATATATATATATATATATATATATATATATATATATATATCCATATCTCCTATCGCCTGCAACAGTAAAAGAAGGACAAGGCAAATTTGGACTACTCATAACATTGAATTGTCGAGAATGTATTGAATCTTAAAAAGAACAATATTGTTTTTGTTCTCGCGTTATCATAAATCATTTCTAAATAAGACTGACATTTTTTTCGGACGTAGGAGTAAGCAACAGCCTATTTAAATGATTTACTGCGAGAAGTCATCACGAAATCCAACCGAATTTTGCATGTGTTCTTTGTTTTTTAGATTCTTCCAAAATTTCGTCAATCACGACCGACAAACAGTGCAATTCTTCGGCTAAATTCAAGAAGACATTTTCAACACGTTTTACAATAATCTCTAAATGTTTCTAACTTTAGCATATTTTATTTATGTGCTATGTTCCTTCACATCTTCCTGTCCCTTGTAGCTTTTAAGAAATTCTGTCTTTCTGCTACTTCTCCCAAATCCCGTTCTGCCATCCATTTACTCAATCACATCAAGTATATTACGCGCTACTTTCCTCTGTCCCTCTTTCCTTATATCTGTCCTGTGAGTATCAGATTCTCCAAGCCCTCCTTTCTTATTACGAGCCCAAGAAATTTCAACTGTCTCTTCATGATGTTAAGTATATGTTTCCTTTTTGTTTCTATTTTCACCAAAACCTCATCATTGCTCACATGTTCGGTCCATGGTATCCTCAGCATCTTTCTGTAGAACTACATTTCTGTTGCTTCAAGTCTGTTCTTCATTTTTGAGGAGATTGTCCAGCATTTACTGATAGATATCACGTAACAGTTCAGTACTCCTTTCGCTGTTTCTAACAAAGTTTTTCTCTCTCTTAATCTTCCGCTCAGCTTTTGAAAGGCATCTTTGGCCATCCCAATGCGCCTTCGGATCTCAGTGTCTCACTTTCTGTCCTCAGAACACTTTCCAGATATTGTGGAACCAATTTTGGGTATATTGTAGATTCTCTTTGGAGTGTCCTGGGAATCTCACTTGTGAATCTCTGTATCGTGTATTTTGAATTGAATTTGATCCAACCATTATTTTCTTTGATTTCTTTTACATATGTACCAAGCTTTACTTAGTTTGGTACAAGGCCAATATAGAAGGACACCAAGAGAAAATTAAAATCATAACACTTTCTTTATGAGTTTCGTCCATTAATCAAAATTCTGCAACAGGTAGGCATCACAACCATTTACTTATCTTAGTCTGGTACGAGACTACGATAGGAAGTGACCCAATGAGGATAGATGTAATTTTTAATGACCCGGTCCACGAGAGGCGTCAAGAGTAGAGATTTATCAAGCTTAGGAGAAAGTCAAAAGTTGTGAGCCAATGATCATCGAAGACTTTTTTTTTACAGTAAGGTTCACCTTGTACAAGGCGCGGGGTCCACTCGAGCTAGAGGGTTACGTTAAGGGGTAGTTTATATGGATAGGAGAGGAAGATAACGGTTAACTCTAGACTTGAACAGGTTAAGATTGTAGTAATCGGGAAAACATTCCACAGGGCAGAGGTTCACGGAAAGAAGCTGTTTCGGTGAAGCTTACTTCTCACCGATGGAATACGAGGAGGGGGATGACGGTGGCATGGAGGGTCCTAGCCATGAAGGTTAGAACTGGTGGAATCAAGGAATGTAGTTGTTCCAAGTATTTCCCATGAAAGTAGCGACATAGCAATGAGAGACTCGCCACATACCGCTTGTGAGAGAGAGGTTGGAGACTGGAAAATAGTTCTTCTAAAACAAGGACTCAGAGATACTTTCGAATTCTATCAAGCCTGGACTTGAGGAATAGCCTTCAAAACCAACTCTACGGGAGGCACCCCACCACCACTTTTTTTTTTTTTTTTATTTTTTTTACAGGGGTTGGTAGAGGAACGACTCGCATTTCTGAGAGCTTGTTAATCGCTCTGAATCTGCGATGGCAAAATGAATTTCAAGCTTTTAATAAGTAAACAATTGGCAGACCCGAAAAAGCTGCCATCTCGCTGGAAAATAGAACGAGTTTATTTATTCAATGCTTCCCAAGCCTGTCACACGAGAAGGACTAAGTAAGCGTTTGTGTCAGTAGAGATGAGGGGTCAGAGTGGAAAGTCTCAGTTCTTGATGGACTCTTGCATTGGCCAGGGCTGAATGGGATGTTTATAAGAGGAAGCAGTGGGGCCTACCAGCTGGCATATATGTTTCTTCTCACAGAAAGAAAGGGTTATGGCACGGAGAAAGAGAGAGAGAGAATTAGGTAATGAGAGTAAGAAGAGAGAAGGTGGTGAATTGAAAGTAAAGAAAAAGAGAGACTTAAGAAGAGAGAGAGAGTTGAGGAACGAAAGACAGTTAAGAAAAGAGTGTAAGTAAAGAGATAGAGTTGGGTAAAGAAGGTCAGAGAAAAAGAGGGTTAGGGAAAGTATGTGAGAACAAGAAACAATCTAAGGAGGGTAACGAGAAAGATTGTTGAGAAAACAATGTAAAGAAAGAGAGTGTTGAGAACAGAGTATAAAAAAAGTGTAGAAGTTTGGAAAAAGTGCAAGGAGATAGAGAGAGATGGGAAAAGGGTGTAGACAGAGAGATAGGTGGAAAAAGAGTGTAAAGAGTGAGAGCGTTAGAAAAAGTTTGTAAAGAGAGAGGTGGAAAAAGAGTGTAAAGAGAAAGGTGGGAAAAGCGTATAAAGAGATGGGAAAAAGAGTGTAAGAGAGAGAGAGAGAGAGAGACGTGGAAAAAGTACAAGGAGAGAGGTGGAAAAGGAGTTTAAGGCGAGAGACGTGGAAATAGAGTGTAAGGGGAGAGACGTGGAAAAAAAGGTGTGAAGGGAGAGACGTGGAAAAAAAGGTGTAAGGGGAGAGACGTGGAAAAAGAGTGTAAGGATAGAGACGTGGAAAAAGAGTGTAAGGAGAGAGACGTGGAAAAAGAGTGTAAGGAGAGAGACGTGGAAAAAGAGTGTAAGGAGAGAGATAAAAAAAAAGTTCAAAGAGAGAGAGAGGTGAAAAAGTGTTTAAGGCGAGAGACGTAGAAAAGGTGTGTAAGGAAAGAGAGAGAGGTGAAAAAAGAGTATATAGAGAGATAGAGGTGGAAAAAGAGTGTAAGGAGAGAGACGTGGAAAAAGAGTGTAAGGAGAGAGAGGGGGAAATTGGGAAAAGAGGGTGAAGAGTATTGGGAGCGAGAGTAGTGGGAGGAGAGTGGAAAGAGAGAGGTGCGAAAAATGTGTAAAGGGAGAGAAGTTTGGGAAAATAGTGTAAATAGAGAGAGGAGAGAGTGCTTGGGGAAAGTGCTGAGAGAGAGAGTGTGTGTGTGTTGGGAAAAGAGAAAAAGGATAAAGAGGTTAAGTTTGCAAATGGCAGTAAGAAGTAAAAGTAAAAGAGTTAGAAAGTTAAAACAGGGAGAGACAACAAGAACTGATAGAGTCAGAGGAAAGCGATAGGGTCGGCAAATGTGTATAAAATGAGAGGAAGTGAGAGGGGAAGGTAGAGATTTGTTGAAGGGGGTTGCGCGTTGGTAAATAAAGTAAGCTTCCTCGGAAGGATCTGCCGTTATGTTTAATCCCAAAGCCGTACTTTTCTGAATAAAAGGAAAAAATAAAAATCCGGTTGAGAAAGAGCATCAGAAGCGAAACCGAGAGGATTAGAAGTGAGCGGGCAAAACGTAAAAATCACCCAACAGGTGGTGACCATAGCAAGTCGAGTTGTAATTTGGGTTAAATGCGAATAGACGAATTCCACCTTCTGGCCATGTTGTTAGGACAAATTCATTCATTTTTTTTTCTCTCTCTCTCTCTCTCTCTCGAATACCACCTTTCCTTGGGTGGTCGCTGTGACACCTCGCGAAACAAACCAATCCCGGACCCACATCAACCGCCACCTCCATACTCCCGACCCCTAGTCCCAGTAGCTTCTATATACATGCCTCACAAAGCTACTCTGACTGACCGCACAAATCTCTTTATCCGATTAGGTTACTAATCTTCAGGCTGGCATGCACGACAACGCATTAGGCGTTAACACCCGACGACCCTTCAACGTCGCATTCCACTGATCTAAACATCGGCTGTGACATTTCTTTCTTAAATAATCTAAAACAAATTATACATTTCAGATTAAAGCATTTCAATGTAGAAATAGTTAAACTCAAGATTTTAAAAATGGCGCAAAAAGAGTCTATTTAATAACCTCATTCTGACTTAATTCCTGACCATTAACAATCCTTTTATTCATCATTTGCAATGCATTTTCATAACAAATGTTTATCTAAAATACATATAATTACCCTCTTTTACCAGTAATATTTGCATTAATTCTTGATTAATTAAAATCATTTTCTTTCATATTTATAATGTATTTCTGTGGTAAATGTTTATCTATTGTACAATTAATAGCCCTATTCTGTAAGTAACACTTCCATTAATTCCTGACAATTGACAATCCCTTTCTTCGTCATTTACAACAGATTCCTATACTAAATGTTTATTATACATTTAATAACCCTATTCTGTGACGGTGGACTAATGGATAACGGCTCGGATTGAGGAATCGGAGAGCTGAGTTCGAATTCCAGTCGAAATTGGGAAAGAATTATTTCTTCTCTTCTCCCTCTAGCTATAGCAGGACAGACTGGGTTCTATAGCCTTGGATGGCAACTAGTCTAGGAGAAGGACAACTCTGAATTCAAAACCTGTGGAGGATCGTTTGGGGACCAGGTCTCTGTATTCGGCCCTTCAAAAAGTGTGGATGGTTCTGTACAAATCCTTCACCACTATAATCGAATCTCATGTGCTGGTGTCGGGCTATCGGTTCCTAGGAACCGAGCTGCTTGACCCTCATATATATATATATATATATATATATATATATATATATATATGGCATTCATAAAAAATAGTCGATGATCAAGCAGAGAGGTTAACAATTTTCATAATAATTTATTCAGCTAATTTTGGTACGGTACTTATTTTATACAGAAATTCATAGATCAGGAACATATTGCAAAAGTTAGTGACAGAATCAGTACGTAACCTGCCATGCGTGATACACGCTTAGGCGATCATTATCTTTCGTTACATGACTGACGAGGCAGATATTTTCCCGCGGTAGGTTGCCATTTCTTTCTGCGGTAGACCTATTGCCATACAAAGCTGTAGAACCCAGTCTGTCCTGCTATTTACACATACCTTAAAGAAGAGGATTGATACCTTTCCCAAGTGCAATAGTATGTAAGTAAATGTAATGGATTCGACTGGAATTCGAACTCAGCTCTCCGATTCCTTAATCCAAGACACTATCCATTACAGAATTACACCGTCACAGAATAAGGTTATTAAATGTATAATAAACATTTAGTATAGGAATCTGTTGTAAATGACGAAGAAAGCACGTAATTGAATGTAATGTGCCTCCTTGACTTCAACCTTTCTGTGTCTTAGGAGGCACGATGAAGTAATGGATACCGAATCAGATTGAGGAATCGGAGAGCCGAGTTCGAATCCCAGTCGAATCTATTACATTCACTTGGGAAAGGTATGAATGTAGCGGTTACATATGTTCCAATATTACATGCTATAATAAAGAATTATCGCTTTACTGTTGTATTGTGCCCTATTTTTAAATTAATGTTATGAACGTTTGAATTTATATTTGGTTCGTTCTAATTTTATATATATATATATATACAACTAGACTCGTTTCGAAAAACCCTCGAATTTTTGATTTGCAAATAATCAAATCAATCTCGAAGGAAAAAAAGGTTTTAAAAAAAGAAAGAACTACAAACATGAACTACTGTGGAATAAATCGTACAGAAGCAGGTCTGAAGCCCAAAGAAAAACCCCGATACGAGTAGACAACTAACTAACAAAAGAGCTCAATACAATCGTAGAGCAGACCTAGTGTGCGTGTGTGTATTTATATATATATATATATATATATATATATATATATATATATATATATATATATATATATACACACAAGCCGAATTAACCACGCCTTGCTGCATGTCACACATTTTTATTTTTTTGTAAGAAATTCGTGATTGATTTTAAATCATTGTTATTATTTCTAGAGTAAAATGATGCATGTCAATATTACTCAATGATCTTGCCGATGTGACCTTCATCTTCTGGCTTTCTCCTTCAATATTTTGAAGAGGAGTTATTATCTTCTCCAAATTTAAATTAAATCAAAGGGCAAAAAAAAATCAGCAGGGGTGGGTGCACCCGGGGACCCCCTTTGATCAAAATGAAATATACTTATCAAAGTACCCTGGATAATATAGTTTCAGAATATATATAGTTATGAGGGTCCATCACCAAAACTCTAGGAGGAGTTCAATAACAAATAGACAGAGGCTACTATATATATATATAAATATATATATATATATAATATATAATATATATATATAATATATAATATATATATATAATATATAATATATATATATAATATATATATATATATATATATATATATATATATATATATATATATTATTGCTCATGCAGTAATTTATTAAAATAAACCTGCGAGGCGAGGTTGGCCAAGCACCTCAGTTTTAAAAAAGTAAATAAAGATAAATAAAACTGACTACTGCTTCATCCTCTTTCTTACAGTTGGAATTTGCTGGCTACTACATAAGTAAAGAAATTTATGTATCTGTTTATATCTCTGAGATGAGGTATTATGATTATTTACATTATTTACATTATTCGGACTGTTATCCTCATCTTCATTGCCATATTCACAACGTTTCAGCCGTTGTACGGCCTGGCTTTTTGCGGGTGAATTGAATTTCGAACCGAACCCATTAATTCGTCCACAAAGGCAGATTGTTCTAGTTTCCCTTGCCATGCCTCTCCCATATATCTCAGTTTCAGTATTTTCCCTTTAGTAACTCAACTCTCCAAATTTTTTTGTTCGCTTCTGTTGTGACCAGGTATTGAACTCACAACTCTTTGGGTCAAGTCACTTGATTACTTCGACCAACGCTTGTATCTACTGTAGTACGTGTCCTTGAGGAGAAAAAACAAAATAAAAGGTTCGGCTCGAAATTCCAATCACTTGAAGAAAGCCGGGGCGTCGTGAATATGACAATAAAGTTGAAGACAACAGTCCGAATAGTGTAAATAGTTACAATGCCTCATCTCTGAAATATAGACAGATATTATTATTATGATTATTATTTCCTTTGATTTTTGGTGTTTATACATTTTTTCCGGGTCCGGTTAGAAATGGCATCATGACATTTTCTACTGACAAAAAAACAAAAACAAAAACAAAAAAAAAACATATTTTACATGGATAAAGCCCTTCGTAAGGTGTGGGCTGTACTCGTGAGAACAATTTTTTGTATTCATTTAAGGCATGGGCTTCCAGGGATCCCTTCAATTAATCTACTGGAATCTTTTCCAACCAATCCGAGGGCTCCAACTACAACGGGGATTGTTGATGTTCCCATGTGCCACATTTTTGAGATTTCGATTTCAAGGTCCTTGTATTTTGATAGCTTTTCGAAGAGCTTCAAAGATACATTATTATTATTATTATGCAATGTTTCAATGCTGAAGATTTTGTTGTTCTTTTGGACTTTCGAGTTTGCAAAGTTGCTCCGAGGCACTGATATAAAATACCACGAAAGCAGCGTTCTTTTGTGCGTCTACGTGACTGAGTGAGGCGCTTTAACAGCCATCGACTAGGCAAATCGCGTTCGAATTCCACCTGTGAGTACTTATGCTCATTTCAGTGTTCGTGTGTTGAAGGGGAGCAATCTATTTCACCTCTCACTTCATCCCCCAAATGTTATGTAAATGGCATACCAAGGTAGTTGAAAATGACGAAAGTGAGTTAGTGCTTCGGCCAAGCATTGTTCAATGACAGCCTTTCATGCCCAGAAAGTAGCAGCCAAAAGCTGGTAGGCTCATTTTGAACATTGACGGCGCCTAATTAAGTTTGTGTGAGACAATTAAGACATACAAGACGACAACGAAGAAAGCACGTTTGTATTTAAAGAGTCGTGTGTGGTTGCCTATTTCAATAGGTTCGGAATAGAGCCCAAATATTTAGAATATCTGCCAAAACATTAGGAACCGAATCTTCCTGACCTTTTTTTTGAACAGAATTTCTCAGATTTTATACTTTCTTATAAATGTGAATATTATCGAAGAATTAATTCTGAAGAATTAAAATGACCAAAAATGCTTTAATCTGCAAGAGAAGGTACAATGGAGGAGTTTTGCAACAGTAATTCTTTTGCATAATTATTAACTACCCAGTAATCTAAAAAAAAATTGGAAAATATTCTCAGTAATCTAATGTTTTATTGAATTTTAGGAACTTTAAATTTACTATAGTTGTCGCTCTTATTGTCTGATAATGTAGTGTACGGATGTCGGTATTTACCAAAATCGGCATATTTATACACACTGACATACAAAAATCAAAAACCCTTTTAAAATATTAAGGGATAGTGAAATGTAGTAAGCTTTTACATTTATGACTAGTAAATATAGTTTTTGCTTAACCCTTTGAGCCCTCACCACTGCTTTACTGGTGGTAGAGAAAAATGACGTAATGCCCAGCCACCGGTTGAACGGTGGTAGAGGAAAATGACGTAATGCCCAGCCACCGGTTGAACGGTGGTAGAGAAAAATGACGTAATGCACAGCCACCGGTTGAACGGTGGTAG
Source organism: Acanthosepion lycidas (assembly GCA_963932145.1). NCBI lineage: Eukaryota > Metazoa > Mollusca > Cephalopoda > Sepiida > Sepiidae > Acanthosepion > Acanthosepion lycidas. The sequence continues at coordinate 26,588,852 of OZ010594.1, forward strand.
AGGAAAATGACGTAATGCCCAGCCACCGGTTGAACGGTGGTAGAGAAAAATGACGTAATGCCCAGTCATTGGTTGAACGGTGGTAGAGGAAAATGACGTAATGCCCAGCCACCGGTTGAACGGTGATAGAGAAAAATGAGGTAATGCCCAGCTACTGGTTGAACGGTGGTAGAGAAAAATGACGTAATGCCCAGCCACCGGTTGAACGGTGGTAGAGAAAAATGACGTAATGCCCAGTCATTGGTTGAACGGTGGTAGAGAAAAATGACGTAACGCCCAGCCACTGGTTGAACGGTGGTAGAGAAAAATGACGTAATGCCAAGTCACTGGTTGAACGGTGGTAGAGGAAAATGACGTAATGCCCAGCTACTGGTTGAACAGTGGTAGAGAAAAATGACGTATGCCCAGTCACTGGTTGAACGGTGGTAGAGAAAAATGACGTAATGCCCAGCCACCAGTTGAACGATGGTTAAACTCTTGTAACTATTTTTATATCTACCGTGAAACATTACATAGCAATTATTTGCGTATTTCCACTCAGGAGCTCAGGTAGAAAGGCTAAAATTGTTCAGGAACGTAGGGCTCAAAGGCTTAATAATAATATTACTTAACCGGTACAAATTAATACAATATTTGTAAAAAATAAATAAATAAATAAATAAAATTAAATTAAAATTAAAAATGGTTAAATCAATGAAAAAAACACTCAATAATTTAAAAAAAAAAAAAAAAAAAAGAAAGAAAATGTAGAGCAATTTAAAACAAAATATTTAGAAAACTAACCTTCTTGCTACTGCGGTTTCTACTAATTAGTTTTTACTGCCTGACGATGCCTCTCTATATACTATACTAAATTTAATACTACCGACCTAGCCGCCCAAAACAATTCTTCTCTATCAACTAGCATCTGACAAAATACCAACATTGTATATCAATTTAAATGTCCTTTGGGAGATTGCATCTCTGATAAAAATGTAAATACTATTGTGGAGACCTTCCACACCTATATAATATGGCTACCAACTCTGAGTAAAGGGAGTCACCAAGTGAGGGTCACCGAGTAGTAGCCATAGAGTGAGTGAATGAGTGAGTGAGTGAGTGAGTAGACCAGTGAGAGAAAGTACTCTCCAGTCCACATTTACCTTTGTACTACGTTTCCAAGAATCTACTATTTAACCTTATATCCGAGTCCGTGTCATCTTTCTAGGGTTCTACACCATAACAAATACATATGTTGGTTTTACAACGACAATGTTCACTTGAATGAATATAATTCAATCTCAGAACATTTAAAGGAATACTCACGTCCACATTCACAGTTTAGACATATATTAGTCGAAAATACATTAGTACTTCATCAAAATAATAATAAGCAAAAACTTAAAATTCTGGAAGCCCTTTATATAAAGGATTAAAACTAAAATATACATAACACGTCTAAATTATTGAACCAAAACTGATTGAATGAAAATATGCTGCCTATATATATATATATATATATATATATATATATATATATGTATGTGTGTGTGTGTGTGTGTGTGTGTGTAAATGAAATAACTAGATAGCATGCATACACAGGTAAGCGAATAAATATTTACTCAATTTAATTGACGGTGTAAACAAAACAGTGCTCAGTGTGGTTAGACAGAGCTAAAAAGTGTATATTAATAAATATACATATACCTACATTCGAAGTGCATCTTAAAGTTTCGTTGTTCTACCGACTCATCAGGCATGGATTATTAATTCGTGCCTGATGAGTTGGTAGAACAACGAAAATTTAAGTTGCACTTCGAATATATATATATATATATATATATATATATATATATATATATATATATATATATATATATATATACACACATTAAGAAATGGACAAAGTCCGACAATTTCTTTATTAAAGACATTTTTTTTATGTTTAACGTTCTTTTTATAGATACAAGTATTTAAGTAAATGCTCTGTTTATAATAAACAGTATCAAATAACATTTACCGGTCTGAATGTCCGAGAAATTTTCACAGAAAATATTCGTCCTTTGACAGGATTCGAACCTGCATCCTATACGGAACCGCCATTTAACCGTGAAGTTTATAAGCAGTAAATTCGACATTTGCCTACCGAACGCTCCTTTGTGGCCGAATCGGTTAGGCATGCCCGGCTAAATGGCGGTTCCGTATAGGATGCAGGTTCGAATCCTGTCAAAGGACGAATATTTTCTATGAAAATTTCTCGGACATTCAGGCCGGTAAATGTTATTTAATACTGTTTATTATAAACAGAGCATTTACTTAAATAATTGTATCTATAAAAAGAACGTTAAACATAAAAAAAAATGTCTTTAATAAATATATATATAGAGAGAGAGGGAAAGTATGTGTTCGATTCTGTTCATTGTGACGTTTAACTTGGTTTCATTTGACTGTAGAAAACAGGTTGACAGGATTTAATTAATGATATGTTTTCCAACAAAACATAAATAAAACGTACGCGTCGTGTCCTTTAACGTCTCATGTCTATCTACCTAGTCTTGTCAGTGGACATAGAAGATACTGAAGCCATAATAAATACACATGATGATGTACTAGTGAAATGTCTACAACGCTTGTCGAACATATGATACATTGGCACACACACGAACACATACATTATAATAATATTATTAATACAATCATAACCAAATCTGCTACCCAGAGTTTCATATAATAGCAATCATCAGGTGCGAATATAATTTACTGTATCCGTCTGAGGATTGTGATGGCATTATTTTGATATTATTGCATTATTATTATTATTATTACACCAATATGTACCTGACCCCTCCTCCTATCATCTACCGCTACAAGAGCCAGATCAGGCCGAAAATGGAGTACTGCTGCCATATATAGGCAGGCGCTATCCAGTCTTCACTTTCCATTCTTGACAGTGTTCAAAAACGTCTCCGCGTCCTTGTGGGTGACAAATTCTTTTCTATCCTACAACCCCTCTCATGGGAGAAACGTTGCAAGCTTCTCGCAGCTCTGTCGCTATTTCCTTGGAAAGTGCTCAGATGAGCTACATCCTTCAGTTCTACCATTTCTAACCTTAACGACTAAGACTCACTTAACTAGTTCAAGTCTAGGGTTAATTGTTATATTCACATATCCACATAAACTGTGCCTCTTAATCTGTTGTCCTCTACCTCGAGTGGCTCCCGGGCCTTGTATAAGGTGAACATCATTGTGAAAAAATATATATATTTAAGCTCTGTCAACTTTGATATGGAGCCGTCGGTTTATTTTAAGCTTTTAGCTTATTTAAAGCCTTATCTTTTAGTCTTACTATATATATATATATATATATATATATATATATATACACACGAGGGGATTCTCAGAAGTAACCAGAATCGTTTTGTGTGACAAGCCCGTAGTATTTCAGGCTTCCACTGCTATATGCCACTTGAGGCAACCCTGGGGCATCAGTGTGCTAACTGGTGTCATCGTGGGAAGACATACAGCTCCGTGGTTCACATTGTTTTGAAGTGCTTCACACCTTTTCGTCTATTCTTACCATGGCTGAAAGGATGCCTGTCGTAAACTGAAAGAACAGTTGGAAGTTGATCCAGACCTTTTTTCGAAGATCATCACTGGTGACGAAAGATGGCGTTATGGCTACGACCCGGAAACGAAGCAGCAATCAAGTCAGTGGTAGCATCGAACGTCACCACGACCCCCAAAAAGCGCGTCAAGTGAAGACCAAAGTCAAGACGATGTTGATTTGTTTCTTTGATGTGAAAGGAATTCTCCACAAAGAATTTGTTTCTCCTGGTCAAACCGCTAACAAGTTTTTTTTTTTTTTACTTGGAAGTCCTGAAGCGTTTGCGAGACAGGGTGAGACGAAAACGCCCTAACCTGTGGCGAAGTGGAGGGTGGTGGCTGCATCACGACAATGCGCCAGCGCACAACGCCTTCAGTGTGAGATAGTTTCTGACCATGAATGGCATGACCCCCACTTCCCCACCCTCCCTATTCACCTGATCTCGCCCCCCGCGTCTTCTTTGTTCCCCCGAATTAAGAAAGTCTTCAAAGCAAAAGGTTTTGCAGATGCGGAAGAGGTAAAGAAGAAAACGACGGAGTCATTAAAAAACACAACTTCACAAGAGTTCCAGGACTGCTTTGAACAGTGGCAAACACCTCTGAACCGGTGCATTGCTTCAAATGGAGAATATTTTGAAGATGATAAAAATATAAACATGCAGCAATAAATAGATAAAACTATATGACACAATTCCGGTTACTTTTGGGTGCCCCCCCCTATATAATATGAATACAGTGTAACCCGGATATAAGAGACCCAGATATAAGAGAGATTTTATCTGGTCCCAAATTAGAGCCTGTGTTAATGTATATATAATAGACCAAACCCGGATATAAGAGACTTCTTATTCGGTCCCGACAACGCTCTTATATCCGGGTTACACTGTATATAATAAAATGCATTAATTCTTTAGAAATTGCTTTGTTTATCTTTCGGATACGAACCTGAGCAGATATAGCTTTCGAGAAAATCTGAATAAGTGAATGTGCCTTTAGACGAATAAAACCTAGCTTAAAAGCTCTTCGTCGCCGAGCGGTCAAAGCACGAGGCAATACACGGTGGTTCCTGCTGAAAATAATGTTTTCTCGAGCACGCAGGCCGGGAGACGAAAAACATTCTGTTTAAAAAAGGAGAACCTACTCAAATACGATTAATTACTAAAAATAACGTTTGACATTTTATATATATATATATATATATATATATATATATATATATATATAATTAATCACCACAGAGATCCATCCCTGCCCTCCATTAGAATGTCTGACGCTCAACTTCTCGAGAACAACTCTCTGCGGCTGCTCAGTCTCACGTTGACTTCTGACCTGAGATGGAACAAATACATTGTGTCAATTGCTTCGTCCACCGCAAGTAAAGTTGGCTCGCGCCAGGAAATTTTTCTCCCCGGAATCGATCCTTCAGATCTGCAAATCAACAATTCGCCCTTGCATGCAGTATTGCTGCCATATATGGTCTGGAGCCCCTTCTGTTTGCCTCGGGGTTCTTGATAGGCTCCAGAGGTGGATATGCAATATAATTAGCCCTCTTCTGGCATCTTGTCTACAGTCGCTCTCTCACAGACGCGCCGTTGCCTCTGTCTTTTTTACAAATACTTTCATGGCAATTGCTCCGAGGAGCTGCATTCGCTGGTTCCCAGACTTCATGAATTCAAGCGTCCTACGAGGCTGGCATCCCGCTCTCACCGTTTCACTGTCGAAACTCCTAAATGTAGCCGTCTCTTCTACTCCAATAGCTTCATGTCTCGCACCTCTCGCCTGTGGAACTCCCTTCCCTATTCCAGTTTCCCTGAGAGCTATAATCTCCAGCTATTCAAATGTAATGTCAATCGACTTCTCCAGTTGCCTTGATCTATCCACTATCCTTCTCCTCACCCTTTCCTCTATCACTCCTATCTGATCTTGCTCCAAATCTTCTGTAACCCCTTGCGTCCTAGTGGCTTCTCGCCTTGCTTGAGGTGAAACGCTTAATATATATTTATATATACAGTAATTAGCGGAAAGTGCTCAATATCCGTGATAGAGCTAACCTATGCGGTTGAATGGAGATTTATTTCAATATTTACTAAACATACAAAAGGACTTAACAGGTTACAGGTGCAAAAAGCAAAACATTTTAGTTACATAACCTACCAAAATACCTACAAATACAAAACATCTTATTAGCCGCTGGTACTTCGTTGTGGATCGTCGATGTCGTCAGCTGGGGCACAAGCTGGTTCGGGGGTGTTGTACCGAGGTTGCCCTAACACTGAGCTTGAGGCGCGCGAGGGAATGCTAACGCTGCCGGGAACTGGGACAGAAATTGTCGTACACGACCAAATCTGGGAAACACTCAAGCTGCCAGACGCGGGGCAATGGTGGCCAGACGGAGAGACATACCAATTCGCGGTCGTAAAGTCAAACAGTCGTAAGTCAACAACGACCTGTATTGCATACATTTTCTATTTTCTTGACTTCAGATGAAAATTTTAGAAATTTTACAACATATTTCGGTGAAATGTTCACTTTAAAAAATTATAGTTTAGATGTACAAGTAAATAAAAGAAATTGTCAGTTTAAACTGACGCCAGGAGGATATGGAATTTATTGTGACTCTTACTTCTTTCATTTTAATTTCAGTTCGTTTTCATCGCAACTCCTGAGACCGTCACTCGTCGTATTTTTTTGAGCATATCACTCCCAAGAAAGTGGGGGGGGGTGCTACGAGTGCTCAAGGAGTTACAGGGAGTGAAGGTAAGAGAAAAGACAGGGCATGGAGCGTTGAGGAAGGGATAGAAAGAAAAACGGGGATCAAGCCATCAGAAGACGATGATTGACATATCATTTAAATGTTTAAAGATTGTAGTCATCGGGGAAGTAAGTAAGAGGAAGGGAGTTCCACTGTCGGGAAGTGTGGGAGAAGAAGCTGTTGGAGTAGAAGAAATTCTATTATTACTAAATGAAACATTGCCAACTCTGATTCAATATTTCTTTCATCTTAATTTTAGTTGCTTTTCATCGCAACCACCCAGACAATCAAATTACGGCTATTGCTTGTAATATTTCTTACTGCTGTTGCTTGTCACCACAAAACTTTTCGAGGTTTGAATGCGTCTTCAAATTTCGCGAAAAATTGCTTCGTTCTTTCTACTCTTGTGGATGAAAAGTGTACCGGCCCAGATGGCTGGGATAAAACTAGTAATAATATCATAGCGACAATGATAATGTGCGATAAAACCAGCAATTATTTCATTATAATAGTAATAATGAAGACTTTATCTACCCATTGTACTAGGATAAAATGCTACAATAATAAGATGGCTTTAAACTAGTAATCCATATTATAGAACAAGCGTTTATTCTCTGTTCATCTAACACGGTGTGCAACTTTGCATGCGTCTATGTAATGTATATGCGTATAAATGTGTTGTGTTTGACTTACATATTCTTATACTATTTCATATATACACAAGTACACACGTGACGTCAAGGGAAATGTGTGGAGCCCGAGCGCGTACACCCGGGCTAGGAACAAAAATTGCCCGAGCCTCCGCAACCGTCAGTTGCGCTGGCCTCGGTGCGATCACCGATCCCATTCTCTGGTGCAATGAGAGGGCGCGGCCTCGGGCAGCTGTTCCCCAGGATTGGACACCTCTCAGTATAATTTTCCTCAGTTGCGACTCTATCCTTTGACAGAGCCGCCCCTGAGCGCACTCTGTCCAAAGACAGAGACGCAACTGAGAGATGATAAATAAATGTGTTACAAACAACTCGAGAGAGTAATTTGCGCATATAGAATTTGACTGACATTGAAATAAGATATTGGAAAAATACAATCATCTCCCACTCAGTGTGGACAACTTCTCATATAAATTTGGAAATTTAAAAAATATATATCTTTTTAAAAAAATCAGATAATTTTATTTTATTGATCTTTGCGGAAACAAATAACATTATTTCTTTAAATATTTTATTTTTATTTTATAAAAATATTTTAAGTGTAACACTTCAAAAATCTATAAATCTACCATTTGTCCATGCTTTGAATATTGCTGCCACAAATGGCCTGGTGCTATATATTTAGAGATCCTTGATAAAATCCAAAGAAGAATCTGCAATATTATTGGTCTTGACCTGGCGTATCGGCTTCACTATACTTTCCCACCGCCGTAAAGTTGTCTCTCATGGCGTTTACCTATAAATACTTCCACGGTAAATATTCAGGTGAGCTCTTCACTGTGGTACCCTAGACTTTATGAATTTAAGCACGGTACTAGATTGTTGACGAGGTCTCATCAATTTACAGTCGAGTTGGTTAGATGTAGCCATAAACTCTAAGCTAACAGTTTCTTTTCTCACACTTCTCGCTTGTGGAACTCTCTCTCTCTCTCTCGGCTCCATGCTTTCCAGTTAACTTTAATCTTCAAAAATTTAAATGCAATGTCAATCGCTATCAAGTGCCCTCCGGATTACTTTTATTGTTCTCGCTCGTCACTAATGTTTCTGTTTTCGAGTTCTTCTACACCCAGTAACCCCTTTGTGTTGTAGCGGCTTTACTGTTTTGCTTGGGTGAAGGTGAAATCGATAAAAAAATTAAAATACATATACGCACACTCAAACAAGTATACACGCACACACAGACAGACGGAATGAAATTGAAATCAAAATCTACGTCTATAGTGTTAAAACTATGGTTAACAGAAAAAGAGTACAAGCCGAAATACGCACCCCTGAAGACCTTTTAATGACTCTTGTATTTGAAGTTAAACTGAATATATTTTCTAATACATGTAGTAGATTAAATGGACAACCAATTGAGGTTTGAAATTTGATCACCTCGTCGCTAGCTAAGCGATACGTACTGAACTATCAAAATAATAATAGTAACTGAACACTAGTCACAGATTATTTTACAAGTATCTGAACGGAGTAAGCAAGATAGACATGAAAAAAAAAAAAAAAAAAAGAAAAAGAAAAGAAAAGAAAAAAAAGTGAATTCACAGAAAACTTGTCTCCCAATTAGGGCGGTAACCTGTTTCCTCATCTTCTCTTGCGTCGGCTAGCAACTGTAGCTGATCTATCTTGACAAGTCTCCCGTTTACTTTACGAGATAAATCAACACACAGACGCCGCTCGGAGCAAGGGGTACACGGCAAATTACTACCCCGGACGGGCACCCTGATCTCAGTCACCCATCGGCGTTGAAATGTAAAAATTGATGAAATGGCGTCAAGCGGAAAAGAGGACGGTGAAAAATCTGTTTCTGCTTTCCGTACTTTTCCCACTATTTTTTTTTAACTCTCTTCGTTCTTACTCCCAAAAGCCGAGAGAGAATTAGCGACAGGGCACAAATTCAAAAGTCTGAATGACAGAGGAGTATTCTTTTAAAATTCTTAACATTTCTTAGTTGTCAGCCAATCGGATTGTTTTCGATATGTCGAAGGAAACAAGCGATCTGCCAACTCCCGCGGCGGTGTCCTGAGATTTGGGGTCTGGAGCTCTTTATCACGGTCTCTCAGTCCGTAACTAGTGTTGTCCCAGTTAACTATTTAAGCGTTTGTCTTCGGCCGAATCTGATAGATTTTACAAGGTTTTTTTGTTAATCAATTGTTGGGCTTTCTCCACTAAAAGATCTGCCGAGTGAAAAGTCATCCTATTCATTCTACATGTTTTGAAATCCAATTAACCATTTCGGGCCATGTCCCGTTTAAATTATTGCGGAGATGACATTTTTCCATAAGAGATTTACTGAATAGGGGTTAGTTTATAAGTGAAACATTGCCCTCAAATGGATTAATGTTAGTCCGAAATCACATGACTTCATTTGCAGCACAAAAATTTTGAATTTCATAGTTGTGCTTTCATATCCTGTTATGGCAGCAGAAAACAATTTTGAGGGAAATTAATAAGGATATTGCAATTGAGAGGCCTTACAAAAGAATGTAATGGAAGAGAAGTCATATTAATAATTCAGAATGTTAAAAGTTAAAGCTAACATTCTGACATTGTGTTTGGAATCTTTCTGCTTCCACTTGTATTTCTGAAGTCAGATATCAAAATCTCCATATATTTTAGGTTAGATTAGATGGATCTAAAATAAAGGCTTACCAACATCTGTAATGAAATGACTAATATTGATTAAAACAAAAGAACCTTGTAATCAACAAGACTTTCATTCAACCAAATCATACATACCGTATATTTCCGCGTATAAGACGACCTTTAAATCCCCCAAATCACCCTTAAAATGTGTCGATCGTCTTATACTACAATTCTAAAAAGAAACCTTAAATTTTGAGTGATGATTGTTGGTAGGCTAACCTCGGCCTCAGTACGATAACGAATAATGTACATGAAAAGATTCACATTATCAAATAAATTGATAAGTAATAAAACCATTTCTGCCTTATATATTCCTGGCATAACTTTATAATAAATTGCCTATCCAAAGAATAATTCCATATCAATGAAATTAACTTGTATCCATGTAAGCTTAGCTGAGAAAAAGTAAACATCGAGTTATGATAGCGTTCACAGCAACCTCTTTCGTTAAACTTTTAATAAAAGTGAAATGTACTCTTATCGTATATCATCGTACCGTTATTTTGTGCAGTATTTTATGATTGTCAATGAAGCATAAGTAAATGGCCATTAGTACACCAGGTTGTTTGTAAATGTTTAGATATAGGAAAAGAAGAGGAAGAAGAAAAAGAATCAGTATTCACAAGAAATCGCGATGATGAAACATAAACAAAACAATGGTTTCATTTTTAGGGGACGTGTATAGGAAAAAACATGATATAGAATCGGTTTTGGAATTTCGTTTCTTTTGAATTTCTAAGTTGGTGTTTGTCGGTAGGTCTAAGCTCGGTCTTGGTGCGATAACCAATAACATACATGAAAAGATTTACATTATCAAATAAACTGATAATAAAACCCATGCAAGCTCAACTAAGAAAACGCAAACATCGAGTTATGATTGCGTTCACAGCAACCTTTATCTTTCGCTAAACTTTCAATAATCATCATAATAGTGTTAATTACAGCAGTAATAACATTTAGGATAACATAATATTCATTTCTCATTAAACTGTCGATGAAGTATAAGTAAATGGCCATTAGTACATCAGGCTGTTTGTAACTGTTTAGAAGAAGAATTTACACGAGATCATGTGAGGAAAAGCAAACGAAACAACGGTTTCCCTTTTCAGAGACGTGTGTAGGAAAAACATGATAGAATCTGTTTTGTTATTTCGTTTATTTTGAATTTCTAAGGATACAGTAAGCAACAGCATTTCCAATAACATTATTTTTATAAAATCAATAAGCAGTCGTCTTATGCTACAGGTATAGGATACATTCAAGAATATTTGCTGTATTTTTAACCTTGTCTTATCTAAAGGTCGCCTTATACGCGGAAATATACGGTACGAATACTCACTATTACTGGACATCTTTCTTTTGGGGATAGTAAATGTTTCATCCACTTGTCGTCCGTCAGGTATGTCACACGCAAGTGGATGACAGAACGTGGTCTGGAAGAGGAAGCAGGGGGAAGGAACTTGTTGAGGGCTACAAGGGCTAGAAGGAAGTGAATAGCCATGATTGCCTACGTTCTGAAAGGACATGGCACATAAAAAGAAGAAAGAAAGAAATATTTCATCTTAAACTTCACAACCCACATTAATATTTAGATAACCACCCCCTGCATATCAGCGGGGAAACGGACTGGGGGCCATGTTATCTGAAGCCAACATAGTCCCCTCGCAACTCAAGAAAGAGGCGCTTCCTGTGACTGAAGTATTTATCGATGGAGTGAAACATACCGCCCTGGTAGATTCGGGATGTCCTCGGTCGCGCGCTTGAGAGAGCATCTTTCTGATTATGGACTGATATGCAAAGAGCCAGTGAAAGTCTCGACGGGAGAGGGGAGCACAAACAACCTACATTGGAAACATGGAACAATAGTCTCGAGTTTCAGCACCATGTATTCGTTGATGACAATTATATCAATGAAGATACTGTTTCCCACTCTCTATTTTTTTTTATTTTTAATCATTTCATCCCTCCAAGTAAGGCGATAATGCCACTAAGACGTAAGAGGTTACTGAGAAGACTTTAGAAGGAACCGGAAACCCAATTCTAAACAATAGGGATAAATCTCAACACCTGCTCAAAAAACAGGGAAAGAGTGTGAACCGGACGAGAGAGGTTTATCCCTTGATTCCTGTTTAACATTGGGTTCCTTGTAAAGTATTTTTCTTTCGCTTTTATGCAAAATCACAACATTCCAACATCAAACGAAAAAGTGCGGACTTCAATCATTTGCATGTAATTCAACAGAAATATGCAAAGAATAAAGTGGTTGTTATAGCATACCTGCGAACGATAAAGCGTATAGCCACATTCACATAAATACAGTAGTAAATACTGTATGTTGGTCTGCAGTTGGAGATTCGTCTACAGCTGTGCTGGTCAAACTCTTTGCCTCCGAGCAGAGAGGATCCTCAGACATGCCTATGTCGAAGGGCAGTCTTGTCCCGGGAGACAGCTACGCGACCCCATTATATACAGGATATACGGGGAATTTTTGACCGAACCTACGGGCTCGGAAAACCCCACATTAAATTCGGCCTTGTGCTACATATGACTGCATGGGGCGTTTGGTAGATATCCTGCAGTTGGTTGGTTGGTTATTTTGTTTTACGGCATATCAACCTTAGTGGGTCTTTTAATGCCAACAAAATTTTTATTGCTGGTAATATTTTGTTTTGTCAAAAATCTATCCCTGGTAATATTTTTTTTTCCTCAAAAATGTATAGCTGGTAATATTATTTTCAAAAATGCACTGCTGGAATCTTTTTTTTTTTCAAAAACGTATTGCTGGTAATATTTTTTTTTTTTTTTTTAAATATATTGCTGGTAATTTTTTTTTCCTTCAAAAATCTATGTCTGGTAATAATTTTTTACAAAGTATTTCTGGTATTAAAACCTATTTTTACCCTTTCATAAAATTCTGATCCGATTTTAAGGTTTAACTATTTGCCCATAGTTGGGACCATAACAGGTGTTACCACCTCGGGTCAGGGTGGACCTGGGAACCCCAGCAATTAAGATGTGCTTCCACACACCTCAAAGCCTCCTGATCAGAGTCTTTGCTGCTGGATGTAGTTTATCGTCATACCCAGGACAGCGTACACAAACGAAACAGAGAGAATTACAAGAAAAGATTTAAAATGAACGCGCTTCATCCTGGAGTCATTCCAAAAATAATAAATAAGCCAATTTACTTAACTAAGAACATTATACAATTCTGATTGTTTCTTTGTTATTTAGGACGAACATTAAGCCTTGACTATGCCATTTTGATTGTAAGGAAAGACAGAAAAGACATATCGAAGACGCCTTTTTGGTTTCGGGAAGAAAGAAAGCAAGAAAGAGGGGCCGATAACGCTCAAATGCATTTAACGTCTGCTTCAGTGGAATGGAAAAGCTTGTCAAATTTAAATTTTTTCGTTTGTACCCTCTTCTTTGTTATTCATGTTTATGATTGCTATGGCAATATTTACTTAAAATTGTTAAACTCAAATACTTAACGATGCAATAGGAGGACCTCCTACGGATATTTTATAGTCGTGGAACACACAAGGTTCATTAAATATCATGATACATAAAAAATTCAAATAGGAAAATGATGAAATTTTAACGGATACTTCTAGTATTTTATTGAAGGATAAAAATTTTAACCCCAAAATACGAAAACTGATAGTTGAGTAAAAGTTTTCTAATTTTCATCAATGGCATTTGTCGAAAAAAAAAAAAATTAAATCAAAGTTCACCACACTCTGTATTTGTAAACACTTCATTTTTAGATTTCATCTATTTTTCCGTGTTTTCTCCTCAAACCTGCGAGTATTTCATCTAGAAAACCTAGACAGCGTATTCTGGGAGTCTATTATTTTATATATATATATATATTTATTTCTAAATAAACTTTTCCATAGTTTAGAGTCTACAGACACAAATACAAGTTTTTTGCTTCTTTTAATTTTGTGATACATACACATATATTTCACCCCAAGCAAGACGGGAATGCCACTAGTACACAGGTTACAGGAAGTGGAAGTGAGATAAAAGACTGAGAAAAGAGAGGATTGAAAAAAGGATGAAATATGAACGGGATTCAAAAAAGAAAAAATATGGTGATTGACGTTGCAATTTAATTTTGAAGATTGTATTTATCAGGGAAGCAAGTAAACAGAAAAGAGTTCCATAGGCGGGAAGTGCAATAAAAGAAACTGTTGGAGTAGAAGTGGTAGTTATATTTAACTAATTCAACAGTAAGAAGTTGGGACCTAGATGTCAATCTAGTAGCGCACTTAAATTCATATATACGGGGTACCAGATAAAAAAGATCGCCAGAGTAGTTGCCATGAAAATATTTGTAGAAAAGACAGAGGGAAGCCACGTCTCGTTGGTGAGAAAGTGACTGAAGTCGAGATGCCAAGTCAAAATCAATTACAGATCCTTTGGATTTTTTCAAGAGCGTCGAGATTAACAGCAGGGATACCAGACCAGATATGGCAACAGTATTCAACGCCCATCGAATGGTAGACTTGTAAATAAATGTGCAAGATGGACTCTGACAAGAAATTTTTCTGGTACGCCACAGTGACCCAACTTGCAGTAGATGCAGTTATTGATTCGATGTATTCGCTTCACTTCAGATCAGTTGAAAACGCGAGGCCAAGAAGGCGCAGTGTGTTGCTCTTCACGAGTCTAGCATCAACCATGCTGATGGCGGAGAGGAAAGTTTCTCTATGGTCGTTTAATGACAGCAATTTTGTTCTGGAGGTGTTAAAATTTACAAACCATTTATTGCCTCAGTTAACCACATATGAAAACGCTTGATTCCATATGGAAACTTTAGAAACGCTTCTTTCCATTTGGAATCCGTAGAAACGCTTAGTTCCATATGGAAACCTGAGAAATGTTTGGTTCTATTTGGGACCCTTAAAAACGTTTGGTTCCATACGTAACACTTAGAAACGCCTGGTTCCTTTTGAAACACTTAGAAACGCTTGGTTCCATTTGAAACCCTTAGAAAGAAATTCGCACTGAAGCAACAGTTTAATCTTCCTGCATCATATTTTTAATCAATTCACCCCAAGCAAGGCGATAATGCCACTATGATGCAAGTGGCTACTGGGAGTGACAGAGAATGCAAAAGACTTTAGAAGGTTACTCCTTTGGATGAAACAAATAGTACCAAAATTACAACGTTCAGTCGGAGTTATTGGAAGTATATAGTTGAAGCATATTTCAGAAGGAACCGGAAACCCAATCCCAAACAGGAAACAAGGGATAAACCTCTAACCCTGTTACAAAAAATCTAGGAAAGTGTGTGAACCGTGTAATAGGCAAATTTATACACTGTTATTGAGGAAAAAACTAAATAAATAGTAAAGTTTAGGCGGTGATGTTAGCAGTATAGAGTTGACGGAGATTTTCGTAGAAAGGATAAGCCTACACTTTTATGAATTAAAAGAATAAAAAATTACGAATTCTTTGAAAAAGATTTGGAACTGACGAAGAAAGGGTCAATCAGAAGAATAAAAGTATACCGTGTGAGCCGACCTGATTACAAAGGCGAAAATGCCTCATATCCTGACCAAAGATTATTTGGGAGGTTTCAAAAGTTAAGAACAATGGCAAAAAGAGATCGTAGCTAAAATCGTCCTTCTCTTTCTCATATATATATATATATATATATATATATATATATATATATATATATATATAAAATTGATGATTTAATTTCTCCAAGGAGTCCTGCTTATATATATATATATATAAGATATATTAATATAAAATAATTTGCGTCCGCTTCTAGAAAATTCTAGAAAATTTCATAAAATCAATTTATGTGGGGAGGTGGTAACAGATGCAAACAAAAAAAAAATTTTTTTCAAAAATAAATTCATTATTTCCAAATTAATGGGTTTTCCCCCTGAAACAGCTATACTGATTTTTTTACCAATTTGAGGTACCTATATAATATATATGCTTACTTATAAAAGATAGGACAAATTTTAAGCAAAAGCCGAACGAATAATAAAAACTCAATACTACTCTATGTACTAATAGCAAGTGGAAGTATGTTGTGAGACCAGATCTAATAAGAGGATATTTCAGGTATAAAGCTAAGAAATAGAGAGATGGAAGCCCCCAGCTTCGGTTTTAAATTCGCCACAACAGTAAAAAAAAAAAAAAAAAAAGAAAAATCACAAACAAAATGAAACATATTTCACCAAAAGCTATATATATATATATATATATATATATATATATGCAGATGTCAGTGTGCCACACTTTTTCAACTTTACTCCTAGAGGTCGTAGCCCAACATCTACCATTTCTGAATCAGGCCGACTCCGTAAGCAAATTTAAAAAAAATTCCGTGCTGGATCCGGACAGACAATCGTGAAATTTTGGATTCCCGAGTTTTCATTACTACGACAGTTTTGGGCGATTTTTTTTTTTTTTTTTTTTACATGATTTTTTGCAGCGAATTTTTTTCTGTACGATAACAATTTTTATAATTTGGAAATAAATTTGGGAATAATGGAAATTAATCGCGAAATCCAGCGAAAGTCCCCCATGAAATAAGAATAAGTGTGCGAAAAATGAAAAATTAGGCGGCCTTACGTACATCAAACTGTCTTTAAATTAAATGGCGGCATAAGAATTATCGTTGAACTTTTAAAACATAAGCTTAAATATTAATGCAGCGATCAATTTTGAGTTCTGTAACAATTTATTGTTGCCTATCGCATGTACTCCTCTCTACCTATTGTGATGTAGGCCCAATCAAGAGCTATTTTAAATGCTGCCTGATAGAGCATCTTTTAAGTTAACATATATAAATTTAAAGCCGAGAATAAAAGAGGGAGAAATAAGAGACTAAGCAAAAATGAAAAAAAAATATAATTAAAACTAGGTGAAAAGGATTTATCGTTAGTGACTCCAAGACGACTCCTCACCCCCATTACAGTCTGTCTTGCAATTCAGAGTAAAGAAGATGAGTGCTACTTACCTAAAAGAAATCGTAAATAAGACCTACTTGATCAAGAAAACGGGTCGTAACCTGGCCGGGTCAGGAAGATAAAGGCTTTCGGAGAGTCAGAGTTCGAAGCATGAGGTGGTTGAAAACAAAACGTGTTAAGAGCTCGAGGGGTGGAGGAGGCAGTGCGCGAAATGAGCGCAAATAAAAATCGACTCAACACATTAATGAGAAATTGTTATTTCTTTGTCGCTAACATTGGCCGATCTCGGTGACCGACTTTCGTTCAAATTCCAATTATTTTTTGCTTCATAACACACACACACACACACACACACACACACACATATTTATAAAACAAAAATTGTATTTTGCCAGAAAACATACAGTCGACCAGGGTATTTCTGGAAATAACGTTTTTAAGGCGAGCACTCTTTGTAAATATAGTGCTTGATAACAAGAGACAGAGAATTAATAATAAATAAATAAAATTAACTGTTCGCTTATTTTGTCTCTGGGTTTGTCAGAGATTACGTCCACTCTTCAGGAGGATGCATCTGGATATTTTACGCTTAAGTCCCTTGAAGAGTGGATGTAATTGCACGAAAATAATAACATATATATATATATATATATATATATATATATATATATATATATATATATATATATAACACTATTCAATATATATATATATATATGAAAAATATAGTTTTAAGGTATGCTATATTTATGGCTTAAAGTGCTCAATATCAAGAATAGAGAGTATGAAAATATAAAAGTAGACATTGATTTGGATATATATATATATATATATATATATATATATATATATATATATAGGTAGGTAGGTAGGTATGTAACTTTAAAGAGTTGCATACATCTTTCGCTTTTGTTTATCATCACATGCCTTGATAAAGTTAACGCGTCGGCAAGGACTAAATACTATTTTTCGATTGTCTATTTTATTCAATTCGTCTTCTCTACGGATATATTCTGGGAACTTTCACACACATTATAAAGTTGTAGCCGCTGTCTGTTATCGAACTCCTCCTAGGTTTTTGGAGATAGAACCTCATAACTATATATATTCTTAAACTACATTACTCAGGATATTTGGATAAGTATATTTCATTTTGATCAAAGTATTTTCAAAAACCCCAGTGAATTTTTTTCCTCTTTGATTTAAATTAAATTTAAATTTGAACAAATGAATGACTCCTGTCCCAAATATAAAAGGAGAAAGCCAGATCATAGAGTAATACTGAAATGCATCATTTTTCTCCAGAAATGATAACTATCATTTAAAATCAATCATCATTCTAGTACAAAGCGCGGATAATTCGGCTAGCATATTATATTATATATATATATCCAAGAGGATAAAATCCAGGTAGAGCTCAATGTACAGTACAGAGTAAGAATATAATATAACAGGCTCAAACACTAATATTCGATAGTTATAATTTATTACATTGGAAAAACAAAATTTCATTGAGTGACATATACACTCTCATTGAAATTTTATTTTTATACCTGGAGTTATGTTTTCTGTTTCCTTTTGAATTTGTAGGTCTGATGAATTGGATCGTGATTACGATTCCAATGTAATAAATTATAACCATGGGATATTAGTGTTTGAGCTTATATATATATATATATATATATATATATATATATATATATATATATATATATATATATATATATATGAAGAGATATAATCTTAAGGTGTGCTATATTTATGGGATAATGTGCTCAATATCAGAGATAGAGCGTGTGTAAATATAAAAGTGAACATAGAAGTCAACACTTAGAGGCGACAGTCTGTTTCATGCTATAAACCATATAGAAAACCTAATGATAAACCACTCTACATACACACATCTTGCAACCATCCGCCTTCTATAATCAAATGATACCAAAATCGATTAACCGCAGGCTTTCCGACAATTCCTCCAATGAATCCATATTTAACAAAACTAAGAAAGACTATGAAACAGCCCTAAAAGATAGCGGATTCCCAGCAACACTCACATACTCACCACAGAACACAAAAAAGGCCAACAGGAAAAGAAATATCATATGGTTCAACCCGCCGTACAGCAAAAACGTAAAAACAAACGTAGGACAAATATTCTTCAAACTCTTACACAAACACTTCCCGGAATCAAGCACCCTACACAAAATATTCAACAAAAACACAGTAAAAATCAGCTACAGCTGCACCGAGAACATGGCACAAATAATAAAAAAGCACAACAGGAAAATTATCAACAAACCACACGAACAAATTAAACCCACGTGCAACTGCAGAATAAAGAATGAATGTCCCTTAAACGGAAATTGTTTACAAAACAACGTAATATACCAAGCCACGATAAAATCACCAGATAATGAAGAAAAAGTATACATAGGAGTAACTGAAGGACCCTGAAAACAAAGAAGTTATACACACAAAACAACTTTCACAAATAAATATGCAAACAGTACAATGCTTTCTAAGTATATCTGGGGAATTAAAAAAAAAACGAACCCAAATAAATAAAGTAAATAATAAACAAATTAGCAAACCATTATGACCAAAATATTAGTAAGACTAAAAATCGAACCAAAAAATCGGACGAAAAAATACCTATAACGATAAAATAAAAAAAATAATAATAATAAAAATAATAAATAAATAAATACTACGTTACTTAAAAATCGAAAAACCGAAAAGAGAAAATATACAAGTAAAATAAATTGACCTAAATTCATCCAAGTAAATAAATAACCAAACCAATCCCAATAAAGTTACCGTTAGAAAAAACAAATAAATATAATCAATCCAAATAAACACAAATTAAAAACTGCCAAAATAATAGAACAAACTACAACAATCAACCCCAAAATCGAACAAATAGCTTTAATTAAATTCTCAAACCAAAACAAAACTATTAAATAAAAGACATAAACAAATTTTACTACGTTAATAAAAACACCGATTAAAAAAAAATAAAATAAAATAAGAAACAAAAAATAAATAAAAACAATAAAAACAAGCAAAATGATTTAACCCAAATAAATAAATAAACGACATCCAGTAAAATAACCGCCATAATAGACTACCCACAATGCACCACTGACCCGTGTATGTATATATATATATATATATATATATATATATATATATATATAGCCGAGAAAAATAACAGCACACGTAGCCTGACGATTGTATATAGCATGAAACTTCTATGTTCACTTATATATATATATATGTTTAAATATATGTTTATAGAAATTACATATATAACGTTTATAGTAATAATATTTAGAAATATAATGTTTATATTAAATTATATAACATTTATAGTAATAATATATAAATGTTTATAAAATGATAACGTTTATAGAAATTATATATTATATATATAACTTTTATGGTAATATATAAATATCAAATTTATAGAAATTACATATAGTGTTTTACACATGAGTCGTGAAATAACACGGAAGCTTTTGATATATTTTTTTATTCTTTTCATTTGGCGTGCAACCTTTCCTGTGTCAGGGTACAACTGGTGGAAAAGGAACCCTAAATTCCGTCTCAAAGCGCTTTCGATCATCGTTGATCTTCGTCAGGGGTGATAATTACGTTTTTTGTGTTAAATAATTTGGTTTTATGAGTGCGAAAAATCGTTTCAAACGGGTTTATTATGGGAGGTGTTTAGGTATCGTATTCATAATTGGTTGTGTCATTTATTAATAATGTTTAGTACATTAGTACGAGTGTTAAATGCTTTTTGTTTATGGATGTTATTTTTTTTAGTTTTAATACTAATTTTCAATTAGTATTAGGTTGGTGCAAAAATAATGACGGTTTTTGACGTTAAAAATACGTCAAAAACCGTCATTATTTTTGCACCAACCTAATATTAAAAATTTAAAACTAAAAAAAATATTTGAATTTGTCGGCGATTTTTGCAATTATTTTTAGTACTGTTGGTTTGTATTATTCGCATTACATTTTAAATGGAAAGAATAAAAAAAAAAGATTATCAAAAGAATAATTTTCGAGATGATTGCAGGTTCTTTAGATTTTATCAACAATTTTTAAATATATAGCAGGAGCAGCAGACCAGATGTGTCAGGAATATTCAAAGAATAGACGGATGGTAGACTTATAAAAATGTAAGATAAATTCTTGGCGAGAAATATTGTCTAGCGCGATATAGTATGAGTAAGTGATCGAAACCAAAATAGTGACGTCCATAAGAAATCTGTCAGTGTACGCAAAACCGGCCAGCACAGCCAAGTAACAATGTCCCAACAATTCAGCAGTGAAAGAGTTAAGTTGAATGTTTTGTTGGTGTTCATTTAGTTAAAAATAAAATTTAAAATAAAATAAAAATAAATAAAATTTAGTTAAAAAAAAACCCCCAAAAAACAGAACTTACATTGTTTAAATGTGAACTATTATCATCATCTTTGCTGTTTCGGTCATTGTGCTCCCGGCCTTCGACAGGACTCAATTGAAACGAGGTAAGTATATAACAGACCTACAAATAGGAACTAGATGAGAAATATCTAGACACGAGCAGTGGAACGAAAATAGTTTACCCACCGTAGATTAAATAAAGGGTTCAGTTCGGAATTTCGTATAGGTTATCCGGATCGACATATACCCTATGAAGGTCAACGGGCACAACTATCGAGACGTTGTGATAAGAACAAAGACGAGGACAATGGTTTACATGTAAATAAGGAAAACTTCGTTCGAAACAAAGAAAAAACTGTTGAATTATGTGATATTCATCCTTTTGTATAGCAGCGAATGCCGGACAATTTCCCCACAGATGAGGAGAAAACGGTGGTGGCAGAAATGTGGTTCTACAGAAGGATGCTGAGGATTCCATGGACAGAGTGAGTGACGTGGAGGTCTTAAAGAAAATGGTAACAAAAAGGACAATTATACTCAGAATCAGAAAGAGACAGATCAAATTTACTGAGGAAGGAAGGCTTGCAGAACTTGACCCTCACAAGTGTGGACTTGGATTCAGTGAAAACGGCAAGAAATAACTGAGAAGTACAAAAAATAAGAACTAGACGAGATATTAAGAATGAGAATAGTCTAACCCCGTAGATTAAATAAAGGTATCAGTCCGAAATTACCTCTAGATAACCTGGATTGACACAAAAGAAAGCATCGTCACAACGGCTGAAAGGTTGTGATAACAGCAAGAAAGATGAGGACAATAGCCCACAGGTAAAGAATATAAATTATTATAATTCCTGATACCAGAAATGCAGTCATAAACTTAATACTTATGTTCATTTGTACCTTAAAACTATACGACAATGCTAACAATAATTCTTTCATTGATAATTTCAATCTGACAGAACCGACTATTTGCACGAATGTTAAATTGAAATTTAACAGTTAAATTGAAATTAAATAAAAGTGTTGAGATTAACATAGAAATATTGGAAATATCTATATCTATAATTCTCAAAATGCGTGTGTGTGTGTGATCAGATGTTGTTTATGCATTTCCACAGTTTTCATCCAATTTCGATAAATGTATTTTTGTTTGATAGATAATTCTCCAGTGCTGGTTTTGAGTCCAAATTTTTGGCGACAATGGCTCTACACTAATTCCTGTCTATTATAACTGTCACCAACTTTACTATCTGTTCTTGTGTGTATATATATATATATATATATATATATATATATATATATATAATTAATTAAGTTATAAGGAACTTGGTAAACCGAATTGGTAAATCCAAAGAGGATGGTAAACCGAATTGGTTTTTACATAAAGTGGTTTGTTTTTCATTACATATATATATATATATATATATATATATATATATATATATATATATATATATATATATATATATTTCATAAAAACTCTAAATAAAAATAAATAGTTTAAATTATTACAATATTATTATTTATTATTATACAGTTCTCTTTTCAGGGCCACACCCCATTCAAATTGTTAACCCCCCCATTTGGGGATGTGCCTCAGTTGCACCCAATTGTCGTTACTAATATTGATTTTTGGGTGGTCTGACTTTAAACTTAAACTGCTCCAATTGAACGGCAAAAATGCCCAGTAATGAAAGACCCGGGCAAAGACGGGTTATATTGCTAAAATGAATGAAAATTTGAGAATTTTTATTTTAATTGAAAACTTTATTCTGTTCGTATATTCGACATTTTAAAATGATAATAACATTATAGTTAATATATAACTGGCCGCTCGTTTCTAAATATGCCTGTCTGCTAAGGTGGCAAGCTAATCCACGTTGCAGAAGCCTGCTCAGACACATCTGTGTTTTGCTTTTCAACAGACACGACTGGCAGTTTCTACTGCAACTATGCTAAGTTGATATTTGTTAGTTTCTGGGAGAAAAACGAATAATTTGGCCTGATCACCAATTTCAACAAAGCCTTATAAAATAAATTGTGACTTTATGCTAGACCAACCATCGACGGCTTGGAAACAGTTTCTTGGGTCAACTCGTGTTATGGTGTTCAGTCGCCTCCCAACGGTGCATCACTCCCTTAACAAATCTACCACTGTGAGGTTCGAACCTGGATCTCCTGATCAGAACGTTTTAATCACTCAGCCATGCGCCTATTCTTGATATTTACATAACAAAACAATCAAGCACTGTCTGGCCAACAGTCTCTGTTACATCCGAGATTGTGACGCACTAGAGTGTGTGTGTCTCAGACACCGATACAATATGGAACGGAGTTTAAAGACGAGGTACCTGAAAAGTGATGAGGAGTTTGGAAAGTAGTAACTGCTAGGTAGCAAGAAGTTTGGATACTAGTACCTGCTAGGTGGCAAGAAGTTTGGAAACTAGTACCTACTAATGGGGCAAGAAATCTGGAGGCTAGCATCTGCTATGTGGCAAGGTGTTTGGAAACTAGCACCTGCTAGGTGGCAAGGAATCTGGACACTAGTACCTGTTAGGGGGGGCAAAGAATTTAGAGACTGTTAGATCACGTGGAATTTGAATACTAGTCACAACAAAATATCCCATATTTTAAAAGCAGTCGGTAAATACAGCATGCACTGTCAGGAATTGAACTCGTGATGAGGGAACTCCAAAAACTCTATCTGAGGAAAAAATAAAAAAATATCTTAAATGTGTTTCTCAAGTCACCTCCTGACCGGAAAGATGTTTACAGCAAATACTTGTCTATTAAGCAAAATCAAGTTATAAGCTATGATTCTTATTCTTTTTGAAAGACATTAGGTTTTCATTCAATTTTTATCTATATTTGGGATCAATTTACTTTCTTCGTGAAGAAACCTATCTTATTCTAGGACCATTCCACATGTTTACCAAGAATGCAAGCCAAACAGCAGAGACCCCATCAATGCACGACTCTCAGGCAGGTATCTAATTAAGTGCAAATTTGACTCCAACTATAACTTGTTTGAGCTGCAAGGCTTCGATAAATTGGCAAGTCTGCAGGCGAATCATTACTCAGAGATGATGTGGTTGCATCTTGTTCTGTCCTGTCACTCTATAAGGCAGTGGGATGGGGAGCTCGAAGGGGAGGGGAGAGTGTACACAGTGGTCGAAAATACCAACAACTTTGCTGCACTCAATGTTTATTTCACTTGAAAATTGAGACGAAACTTTCCCGCCAAACACATCCTTCGACAAAACTTGTTTTATTTTTTATTTTTAAATAACTATTCTTGATAGGAAAAAAAAAAAGTGATTGTTAAAAAGTTCTGGCAATTTTCTTAATAATGACTAAAATTCAGTAACATTTCAAATATCAATGAATTAGTTTGCCCGTGTCATAGAAAAATGATGATAATTTTAAAGTAATTTCACAATTACGTTATTGGTTAAATTTCTACATGAATAATATTGGATTTTTATGTATGCAATTAACTATATTGTCAAAAGAAAGAAAGAATATTGCTTTTTAAATCATTACACGTAAAACTTAATAAAGAATACTAACACGACTCATACTATCAAAAGTGATGGCCACATTTAAGTTATTTCGCAAATCAACTGGTTATATTTTCGGCAAGATCGATCAAATTTTTATTTATACAATTAACTCTATTTTCGCTGGTAAGATTGAATTCTCCTTTTCAAATCATTAAGAAATATAAAGACATCTAACAAGATTCGTGCCGTCAAAAATGACGGCCATATTTAAATAATTTCGGAATTACTTTGCTTACATTTTCATGTGAAATCTCGGCAACTTATCTATAAAATTAATTCTAATGCCAAAAAAGAATTTTGTTTCTTAAATCATAAAAAATAAAATTATCGAAAGCTAACACGGCCCTTACAGTAAAAAAAAAAAAAAAAATGACGAAAATATTTAAATAATTTTGCAACTGAATTGGTTATATTTTCTCCAGAAGTAATCTAAGATATTTATCCATAAAATTAATTCTAATACCATGTTCAAGAAAGAATTCTGTTTTTTAAAGCATGACCCATACAGTCAAAAAAATGAATTGGTCGTTATACTTTCTCCGGGAGAAGTCTAGGATATTTATTTATAAAATTAATAATTCAAATGTTATGTACATAAAAAAATAATATACAGTGTAACCCGTATATAAGAGACCATGATATAAGAGAAACCCGGATATAAGAGTGATTTTCTCTGGTCACAAATTAGAGCCTGTGTTAATGTAAACAAAATAAACCAAACCCGGATATAAGAGAAACCCGGATATAAGAGACTTCACCGGTCCCGACAACTCTTATATCCGGGTTACACTGTATGAATTGCTTTGTTTATATTTTGTTCATTTGTAATGTAGGATATTTATCTATAAAATTAATTCTAATGAATGTCATGTGCAAGAAAGAATTCACATTTTTAAATCATTAAAAATAAAATTATTGAAAGAAAGCTAACAAACACGGTCCTTACAGTCAAAAAATGACGAAAACATTTACATTTGCAATTGAATTGCTTACAATACATTTTCTCCAAGAGTAATCTCTTATATATCTATATAAATTAATTCTAATGTCATGTGCAAAAAAGAATTCTGTTTTTTAAACCACGACCCATACAACCAAAAAAAAAAATGACAGAATTATTTAAATAGGTTTGAATTGAATTGGTTATACTTTCTTCGGGAGTAATCTAAGATTAAATTCTAATGTTATGCGCATAAAAGAATTCTGTCTTTTAAGTCATTAAAAATAAATCTAAGACATATGAAAACTAGTATATTTATTTATCTATGCAATTAATGTCAGTGCCAGAAATAATTCTGCTTTTTAAATCATAAAAGAAAAACGATATTTGGGTAATTCCGTTGGTTGTATTTTCTTCTGTATGTGTGAGCAAAAAGATTTTTGTTATCTATACATTTAATTATTGGTGCGTGTAATAAAGAAATCTGCCTATTAAATCATAAACAAGAAAATTAATACGACACAATGTCAAAAAAAAAAAAAAAAAAAAAAAAAGAATTGACAGAAACATTTAAGTAATTTTCTAATTGCACTGTTTATATTTTCTGCGTGAGGAATCTAGGACTTATTGATACAATTATTAATTCTATTATTGCATGTAAAAAACAAAAGAATTGCACGTTTTGAATCATTAAAAAACAATAATATAAAAACACAACTGACATGCCCCCCCCCCCAAAAAAAAACAATATCTAAGAAATTTTGTAATAATTACATTGCCCTGAATAATCTATGGCATTTTTATCTCAACAATTAACTCTGTTACCGCATTTAAGAAAGAATTCTACTTTTTAGAATCGGTAACAGTAAAAATAACCAAATAAATCAGACCCGAAACAAAGGAAATGTATTAGCAGCCTGTTCTCCCCTATTTACAAATAATATATATGGTTTTTATATTCTTAACACGATACATGTCTATTTATTGTTTTCGAGTAATGACCCTTGTTTCCGTAACAACTAGAGGAGATCAGGATGCGTAACCGAAAAATATCAGTAAAATTAAATTGTTTTCTATTATAGAATAGATAATGCACAGATGAAGTTCATAACGTTTTTCATTGGGGAATTTATGAACACGCGATTTTCTTTCACATGCAACTGAAATTATTTGCATACTAGTTCGGTATCTGTCACTTCACTGACAGAAAGATGATCAAATTTAAAACTTAAATTATTTGTCCAACTAAAATACATTTATTAAAAAATATATTCATTTTAAATATAGCAGTCATAAAAATGATTTCAAATAGCTATCCTATAAACCTTTCCTGTTAACCAAGAGTTGTTGCCAGATAGAAGTTGTGTAGATGTACATCTACATGTGCACATGTATATTTTAATTCAATGACAAACCTAAAAAATTAACCATCCCATAGTACTTCTCATTATGTCTATTTGTTTATTAAATGCTTTCCAATTGTTATCTATCATTATATTTTTTTTTTTTTTTTTTTATGTAATCACTTTCCCTAAACAGATGTATTCCAGGATCTATTCCAGTTCTTCATCTTCTAGTTTTATTATCTTTTTCAGAAAGTTAAAACTGAACAGCCTACTTATAGAACATGATTTAATCTTAGCAGAGAGAAGACAAAATCATTGTTGGTTAATGGTCAATCCATCTTTGTTTATTGACCCCACAGAAAGAAAGTTTGAAGTTTTAAACAAGTTAATTTTATTTTGTCTTACTTTTCCACTTTTAATTTTAATCTTTTTTTTTGTTTTTGTACAAATGAATTGTTTTCCAGCCTAGAACCCTGTTGCCATAGGTGAAATGTTGCTAGCTTCTTGCTACACTGCCACCATTTTCCTGGTTGATGTTCAGGAAAACTACAATACGTGGTTCCTCCATTTCAAACCTTCACAATTAGGACCTGCCAGGTAAAGTACACAGAATTATCTACATTTCTTTCATATTCTGTGGAAGTTCCACTCAAACAGCTTGTTCCTCAGAACTGTTGCATTGTGGCACAGACTCACAAGAAAGTGCTTCCCTGATCACTATAATTTTAACCTCTTCAAGTCAAGGGTCAATTGGTATCTATCCTATATACTCATAATTCTCACTCCCATACACCCTTACAACAGGCTCATTTAGTAACCCTCTACCATAAGTGGCTCTTGGGCCTGAAATTGGGTCTGATTTGCCTGCTTGTAGATTAAGAACCCTATAGGTTATGAAGGTGCAGGGAATGTGTCAAAGCACCTACCCACCACCCTACCCCCACCCAGCCACAGCAATCTTTAATAATGAGGCCAGTGATTACTTGAAAGATTATGCCCGACAAGTTAGGAAGAAATGTCCTCAATAATTTGCTGAGGGTGTGAAGAAAACGAGCAAATTCATTATGGCATTCTCTCTTTCTTACTAGAGGGAGAGAGTTCTGCTTTTTTATTGACACAAAGGACAGTATGACTGGGAGGGGAAGTCTTCAGCAAGAGCTTGGATATATTGCAGTAGGCGGCAGGAGGAGAGGTGAACAGTATGGTGTAGAGATGGTTTTTCTAACAACAATTACAGCATTTGACACGACCCTGCTCCTTCATTCGACTGTTGACCTTAAAAATGTAGACAAAAGAGAACAAGAAAAAAAATCACTTGTGACATTCCAGTTTTGTTGACCTAAGCTTCAATCATTGATTCTTAACCTAACACATTACAGTGAAGACAAAGATCAGTTTGCAGTCGAACAACGAGAGGAAAACCAACAATTACACATCGGGCTGCATTCAGGAGAAAAAAAGTGCAAGAAAATTAAGGTGGTCAACATGAAACTGCCATGTTTGCTTTTGAAAAATAATTAGATTTTTAAAATTTATTTACTAAGCTTATGGCACAAGGCCATATACTGAAAGGAAAATCTGGTATTACTAAATAGTAGAACTTTGTCATCAGGGCCTTTAATACACTGACTGGGGAGGAGTAAAGTCACTCTCAAAAGGGAGCCACCTACCAAGTGAATGTCAGCAGACCTAGCAATATAGACACGACCTGTGCCTATCTTTGGACTCGAAAATTATAGACACGACCCGTGCCTATCTTTGGACTCGAAAATTATAGACGCGACCCGTGCCTATCTTTGGACTCAAAAATTATAGACGCGACCCGTGCCTATCTTTGGACTCAAAAATTATAGACGCGACCCGTGCCTATCTTTGGACTCAAAAATTATAGACACGACCCGTGCCTATCTTTGGACTCAAAAATTATAGACACGACCCGTGCCTATCTTTGGACTCAAAAATTATAGACACGACCGGTGCCCATCTTTGCACTCGAAAATTATAGACACAACCCGTGCCTATCTTTGAACGCGAAAATTATAGACATGACCCATGTCTATCTTTGCTCTCAAAAATTATAGACACGACCCATGTTTAACTTTGGACTTATAAACAGACATGACCTATGTCTACTTCTGATGTCAAGTATAAAATTAAAAAGACAGATTTTGTCATTAAATAACCCAACAGGGACTGATATATTGTTAAATTCACTAATCTCACTAAATCTGACTAGTAACACTTTTTAATTCGGGCAGGGTACAATGTTACTTAATGTAAATGTTCAATTTAGCTCCCCATTTCAAATAAGTACTTCCCTTTCCCCACAAATTAAATTAACTATTAGTTAAAGAAATTATCAAAGTGGTGATAGGTCTTAAATTTTAAAACAACAGCTATCTTGTTAAAATGTAATTAAAATTCAAATTGACTATTAAATTCAGTCTGTTATTGTTTTAAACACATTTAATGCATCAATATTAAGAAATGGCAAAAAGAAATATGTTGTTTATTCAAATAATTATTAATATAAAAAGCTTATTACTTTTTATTTCATCCCATGGCCTAATTATTTGTCTGCAGATTGAATGTTCAACATGGAGGCAAATAATCATGAAAAAGCAAACAATTATGTAAATTTCTGCTATAATTGTTTGCTTTCTCACGATCCCTAATGAAAAATACACAAAAAATGATTTTTTTTTTTAATCATTTCACCCCAAGTAAGACAATAAAGCCACTAAGATGCAAGAGAGGGGGTTTACAGTGTGTTAGAGAATATGAAAAAAAGAAAACATTTAATAGAGAGGACAATAAAAGAACAGGAATTAAGAAAACAGTACATAACAATTGACATTGCATTTAAATTTTCAAAGATCAAAGTTAACTGGAAAACAAGAAGCCAAAAGAAAGTTCCAAAAGCAAAAAGTGCGACAAAAAACTGTTAGCATAGAACTTACGGTTACCATTGTAAAATGATGAGACCTTACCACTAATCTAGTAGAATGCTTATATTCATAAAGTTTATATACCAAAGAGGAAATCTCATCAGAACAATTACTATAAAAATATAGACTATTGGGTCACAAATTTGCACCTGATCTCAAATGGGACTTGTACATATGATTCATTGCTAAGGATGCAGGTAAAATGGTCATCTCCCTGTACTGCTTCAGTAATTACCTGACTCCTCCTGCTATCCTTTACAATCACAAGAGCCAGATCAGGCCAAAAATGGATTACTGTTGTCATATTTGGGCAGGAGTTGCCCAGACCTCACTCTCCAGCCTTAATAGAGTCCAAAATCATCTTTGAGCCCTTGTGGGCGATGAATCATTTTTCACCCTCGAACCTCTCTTCGACAGGTGGGATATGGCAAGGCCCTTGCTGCTCTATCACTACTTCCACGGAAAGTGCTTGGATGATCCTCATTCCTTGGTTCTGCCAAACCTTCCAGCCTGGGTATGACGATAAACTACATCTAACAGGAAGGCCTCTGATCAGGAGGTTTTGAGGAGGGTGCAACCACCTCTTAATTTCTGGTGTTCCCAGGTCCACCCTGACCAGAGGTGGTAGCACCTGTTAGGGTCCCAACTAAGGGCAAATAGTTAACCCCCAAACTGGGGTCGAAACA
Organism: Acanthosepion lycidas; assembly: GCA_963932145.1. Lineage (NCBI taxonomy): Eukaryota > Metazoa > Mollusca > Cephalopoda > Sepiida > Sepiidae > Acanthosepion > Acanthosepion lycidas. The sequence continues at coordinate 26,619,406 of OZ010594.1, forward strand.
TTCTAAAAGTGTAAAAATATGTTTTAGTACCTGTAATATATATATTTTTTTAAATTATTACCAGCAATGAATTTTTGAAGAAAAAAATTATTGCGAACAATACATTTTGGGAACAAAAAAAAAAAAAATATTACCAGCAATATATTTTTGAACAAAAAAAATGTTACCAGGCAATAATATTTTGGAAAAAATATTACCAGCAATAAATTTTTTAACAAAAATATTACCAGCGATAAAAATCTTGTCAGCTTTAAATGACACATTGAGGTTGATATCCTATAAAACAAAACAAATCCAACAAACCTTCATGGTTTTACCACTTACATAGTAGCAAATCACCCACGCCATACCACTTACATAGTAGCAAATCACCCACGCCATACCACTTACATAGTAGCAAATCACCCACATTAAAGTTCCACTCAAACAGCTTTTCCCCACAAACCACTGCTCTGTAGAACCAACTCCCAAGAAGATGCTTCCCTGGTCATTATAATCTTAACCCATTCAAGGCTAGGGTTAACTGTTGTCTTTCACTCCTATCCACATAAATTTCCTACTAACAAAGCCCTCTACCTTAAGTGGACCTTGGGGCTTGTAAAGGGTGAACCTTACCATAAAAAAAATTAAAAAAATTATAGAAAAGGCAGAGGAAAGTAACATTATAGTGGTGAGAAAGTGGCTTATTTGGATCCTGGGAGTTTCAAACCAGATATTAATTTAATCAAACTATACTTTCTTTAAAGTTTTTAAATGAGTGTCCTGGGTGGGAAATCAGCATTTAAGGTAATTTAAGTTTTCAGATTAAAACCAGCTTTTTTTCTTACTTAGCTTAGTTTAGACACAGGCTACAGACATAAAGCATTGAAACACCAGTTCCTGTACAACACACAGAGTTAAGCAACATCGAGTCCGGTCAGTACCTAAATAAGTGACCACTTGGGAATACCAGGTGCTTGGATGTGCAGAATGTAATGACTCAGTTTTAATCAGAGAGTCAAGTTCCAATTATAGTTGAGTTTGTTATATACAATTATGCACAAATACCATTGGAAAAGATATGAACCCACCTCTTCACCCCACCAGCTATGGATCAATTAGTAAGACTTGTATTATTATTGCCAAAAAAATTCTTACACTCTAAAAATATTTTCTGACTTTAAATAACTTGCAAAGAGTTGATAATCCATAAAAAATCAAACCAATAAAAAAACAACAAAAAAAACAAGGCTGCAAGCTGCTTAATATAATTGGTGTTTGAAAAGGGTTATCCCACTTCGAAGATTGAACACTGTTTAAATTCACTATCAAACAGGAACCCATGCCTTTATCATTCAGGACATTGTAATCCTCCACTAGTACCAGAGGGTTTTTTGAAACCCCTACAAAATATTTTCCCTTAATATCTAGCAAGTGTCAAGTCAGATTTTCCTCAAGTAGCTTTCAGAATACCTTTGTCAAGTTTCTTTTTTTTTTGCAAGGAGTTTCTAGTTTTGGTCATAATATCTGTACAAATTACAAACAGGATCATTTGTATCTGTCTATATCTGTGAAATGAGGTATTATTATGATTATTGTGGAGTAATGGATAGTGGCTCAGATTGTGAAATCGGAGTGCCAAGTTCAAATTCCAGTCAAATTCATTACATTCACTTATGTGCTAATATCCTTGGGAAAGGTATGAATCCTCTTCTTCTCCCCTCAGCTATGAGTAAATAGCAGGACAGACTGGATTCTATAGCCTTGGAAGGCAACTGGTCTACTGCAGAAAGAAATGGCAACACACTACATGAAAAAAAATCTGCCTCGTCAGTCATGCATTGAAAGAAACATGATTGCCTAAGTGTGTATCATGCATGACACATAACTGACTGACATTATTCGGACTGTTATCCTCATCTTCATTGCCATATTCCCAACGTTTAAGCTGTTGTACACTCTGGTCTTCTCCAGGTGAATGAGTACAATACTAGGTTACAGCAGTGGTGAACCAAAATACTTGGAGAGTTGAGTTAAAGGGAAATAACTGAGACATCTGGAAGAGGCATGGCATGTGGAACTAGAACAATCTACCCCGGTGGATGAAATAAAAGGTTCAGTTCAAAATTCTAGTAACCTGAAGAAGGCTGAAACATTGTGAATATGGCAATGAAGATGAGGATAACAGTCTGAATAATGTAAATAAGTATCATTTGTTTAGAGCTGCGAAAGTATCCAAACATTCTAATGGAATGACTTTTCCATTTTTTGAGACATGTTTTTTAAATTGGTTTATTATCAAACCATATAATAAATATCAATATGTTTATATATTTCCTGTCCCATATGTAGAGTGTAGGGAGTTAAATCAATGTAGGTTAGTAAATTTATGAGTTATTACTTTCCTTAATCATTTTAATAATCTATACAAATAAAATATTTATCTGCATTTAAACAAAATTAGTTCCCAAGCAAAATGAACTGTTTAATTAATCAGTTCCTTTATTCCAGTCTTATTTGTTCAAGCCTTTCATGTGAGGCACTCAGATACCTTTGTCTTTTAAGTGATTTTATTTGAATTTGGTCTTGAAATAGGCTTTGCCATCATCATTCTTTTTTTTTTTTTTTTTTTAAGCATTTCACCCCAAGGAAGTTAGTAGTGCCTCTGGTCAGAATGAAGGTGAGACAAAAAATCTGGGTATAGGGGAAATGAGGAAAGGATAAAAGATGAATATGTTTCAAGACATCATAAGATGATAATTGATGGTGTATTTAAATTTTTCAAGATTGTAGTTATCAGGGAAGCAGGTAAACAGAAGGGAAATCCACAGAGAGGAGAAGCTGTTGGAGTAGAAGTAAAGGTTACATTTAAATATTTCAACAGGAAAAGGGTGGGACCTAGATGCCAGTCTAGTAGCATGCTTAAATTTATGTAGTCAGGACACCAGGGAAAAATGCTTAACAGAACAGTAGCCATGGAAATATTTGTAGAAAAAACTAAAGCCAGTCATATCACATCTATGAGAAAGTGATTGGAGTTAAGATTTGAGAGATATTTCCATTTTACTGTTAAAGGCATCAATTTTTTAACATGAAAAGATATTAATCAAAAAGTGATTTATATAATACCAGGAGTAATCAATGAATCATAGATATCATTGAACATCTAAATAAAAAAATATATAAAGGGAATGGATTAATTAAACGGTTCATTGGTTTTATATCTTAATTTTGAAATCTTTATTGTCACTTTATTCAATCTCGATACATTGTTTCAAAACTTTCATTTCATTGCATCTCACTAACAGTTACTGTCATTTTTGACAACATGGGTACACAAGTAATATAATAAGTAAGAATATAGTCTTAAGTAGCTAGTTTTGTAAATAACTTGTAATTTCTATCAATCTAGCATCCTGGGTATGACGATAAACTACGTCCAACAACAAGGCCTCAGATAATGTTTTCGGAACAATAATGTTGATAGCTATACGTTTTCTGAAAAAAATAATGTTGATAGCTATACGTTTTTTGAAAAAAATAAAACAGTAATGTTGCCAGCTATGCATTTTTGAAACAACAATGTTGCCAGCTATACATTTTGCGTCCTGGGTATAACGATAAACTACATCCAACAACAAGGCTTCAGATAATGTTTTCGGTAAAATAATGTTACCAGCTATACGTTTTTGAAACAATAATGTTGCCAGGTATGTTTTTTTGAAACAATAATGTTGCCAGCTATGCGTTTTTGAAACAATGTTGCCAGCTATATGTTTTTTGGAAAATTTGAAAAAATAATGTTGCCAGCTATATGTGTAATAGTACTGTATATTTAATATATGTATGGGTATATGTGTATATATATATATATATATATATATATATATATATATATATATATATATATATATGTGTGTGTGTATATATATATATATATAGCTTAATTTGGCATTAAATGACCCACAGTGGTTGATATGCCATAGAACCCAACCAACCAACCAACCAATCTATCAATCTAAATTCTGTATATGGTCGCATATGATAAACAACTTTAAAAAAAAATCCTACTTTTATTTTTTTTACTTACTCTAGAAAAACCAAAAAGAATACTATTTACTTTCAAATTTATTTTTCCCCTGAGGCAAAACAGTTCAAATTTCCCCGAAACCATATCTTTTTTCACTTCTATATTGTCAATAAACTACGACAGAATAACAGTCTGACCAAAGTTACAATAAAAAGCAAAAAGTTTATTATAATAATAATAACAATAATAATTAACAAATTTTTATCCAATAAAATAAAAAAATACACATTGAAACACCAGTTCCTACCCAATCCCCAAAGTTAAGCAATGTTGAGTCTGGTCAGTACCTAGAAGGTGTGACTCTTCTTGAATACCAGATGCTGTAAGCTTGGATGTGCAGTTGGCATAATGGATAACAGTTCAGGATGAGAAATCAGAGAACCAAGTTCAGTTCGGGTTTGTTGCATTCACTCAGGTTCAAATACCCTTCTCCACCCCAGCTATGGGTTAAATAGTAGAATTTGTATCTGAAAATCATTATTATCTACAAATATTGCTGATACAATATTCACTCACAAAATAATAAAGTACTCTCACAATCCAAAAAAATGCTTTGGCTTTAAATCTACAAACGGTTGATAAGCCATAAATATGAAAAAAAATAATCAATCAAAAACAATACTGCTGACATAAGACTATTTAATCATATTTGATTTTCCTCCAATAAGAAGGGAAAAGTAGACAATTTACATGAGTATGTTAATGTATCAGGTTTGGCAATAGCTGAACGTTTAATTAAAAACCAGTTGCGTGCCCAGTCTTATAGCCTAGACATGTTGTCAGTACTGAATAAAACTAAATAAGATAAATACAATGCTGAACGTTATGAAACAGAACTATAAGTATATATTAGTGAATATACATAATATCCAACATCAATAACACTATTCGGAGTTTCATGCAGTTAATGCATAGTTAGTGTGAATTCTGACCGTTATCAACATTGGATATTATGTATATTCACTTTATATATATATTTTTGTGATGTCAACAAACACTTGTTGCCACTTTGGCATGCCAACAAATATTCATTGTCACTTTCGTAATGGTCATTGTAGTAGGGTATTTGTAATCGCAGATACAACTATAGTACCATTGAACAATGCTGGTGTCAGATGCCTTTGAATAATACTCGCACTAATAGTACTTGCTTGATAATACTCACTTGTATAGTGATCCAAATAGAGAAATAGTATAGTAAACAGAGTAGAGAATTGTGGTCAATATAGTAATAGAGGATAGAACAGAAGAGTGATCTGTTAGTAATAACAATCCCTTTGACACATGCTACCTCCCATATATGTGTTTACTCTATGGTCATATTGTCTACTGAATTCAACAATGGGGATCACCTGTGTTTGCTCACTGGCAATCTATGTTCAAACTCAAGTGTCGGCAGCAACACGTTATATATATATATATATATATATATATATATATATATATATATATATGATAATATTGGTAATTAGTATGGATATTTCCAAAAGGATATACAGTGCGTTCTGCTTGATTATGCAAAGTAATGTTTTCATCTAACGTGTCAATAAATTCTGTTTTTTTCAGACTTTGTGCTTCTTGCAGATTAAATTATACTTTCACACAAGAGAATATGATCAATGAAAAAAAAGTTGTATAGTAACAGGGTTCTTTTTCTCAAAGTATGTAAAAAGGCACAGTTTCAAGTGTTCGGTCTGATTAAGCAATCACCATATAAATCCTTAATATGGGTAAGAAAAAAGGGTCTTACTGAAAACGATCATGCTGAAATTACTCGCATGCTTGGAAGTGGTCTGTCAATGCTAGAAATTTCAAAACAAGTTACATAGAGACCACTGTACAATCAAAGCATTTGTCTTAGGCAGTAAATCATGCAGAAAAACACCTAAACGATCGCATTTGCGAAAGTTAACTGCCACAGATCTTCGTAAAATTAAATATGAAGTCTCGAAGAAACCGCATGAAACTAGTAAAAAAATATTTGAAAGCGCTGGAGTGCCCAAAGTTGGTAAAACTACCCGTTGTGAGGTCCTCAAGACCCTTGCCAAAGTGAAGAGTCCCATCAAGAGACCCCCACTGAGCAAAGCAAACAAGATGAAAAGAGTTGAATGGGCACACAGTTACATGAAGATCAATTTTAGCAATGTGATTTTCAACGACAAGTGCCATGCTAACCTTGATGGGCCTGATGAGTGGTCATCTGGATGGGTGTTAAATGGTTGACCGGCAGGAGTACGCATTTGTCGACAACAGGGTGGCGGATGAGTGATGTTTTGGGCTGGGATCCGCGAAAATGAACTAATAGGCCCACAGAAAGTAGCCAAAGGGCTTAAGCTAAATTCAAATGCATATTGTAGGCTTTTGGAAGATGCCTTTCTGCCCTTGCTTGATGAACAACCAATTCAGAAAAGAAGATCGTTGATATTTCAGCAGGATAATGCTCCAGCGCATAGATCAAGAAGCATCACCAATTGGCTATCAGACCATGGGTTCAAAGGGCAAAATTTAATGGTATGGCCTCCAAACATCCCTGATTTAAATCCAATAGAAAATTTGTGTTCTATAGTCAAGAGGCGGATTAATGCTGAAAACAAGCAATTCACCAGCTTAGAAGTCCTGTGGAAAGCAATTGTAAGTGCTTGCCAATCATTCAAACCTTCTGAAATTGAAACATTGACGTCGGCAGTGGACAGACGCCTCATAACGGTTTTGAAGAATGGAGGATGTCATGTTTGTTCATAGCCACATTAACAGACTTGTTTTGTTTTGTTTAACATGCTATACATATGTATTATGTAATGTAGGACTTAGAACACACAATGTATT
>OZ010594.1:26633800-26706300 GCA_963932145.1 Acanthosepion lycidas
CAGCACACTCCTGAAGTAATCTTGAGAATGATATGTGGGGAATATAAGGGTTAACTCTAGATTTGAAATGATTACATTTGTAGTGATTGAGGAAGTATCCTCTTGGGAGTCAGTTCCACAAAGCAGCATTTTTTGGCCAGAAGAAGCTACATGAGTGGAACTTGCATCTCACTGATGACATATGAAGGGAAAGAGGGTCATTTGCTACAATGAGTGTGGCATCAGAAATCTGTTCCAAATAAGCAGAAGGGTTTAGAAAAAAGCTGTCTGAGTGGAACTTCCTTCTCACATTTGGAACGCAGAGGAAATGAGGGTGATTCAACTTCATGGAAGTACACACTCAAAAAAAGAAAAAAATAATAATCACCTTAGGAGGCACATTGGATTAATCGATTGTGACTTGGATTGAGGAATTGGAGAGCCGAGTTCAAATTCCATTAGAATTCATTACATTCACTTACATGCTAATACTCTTGAAAAACGGTATGAATCCATCTCTTCTCCCCTCAGCTATGGATAGATAGCAGGACAGAATGGGTTCTATACACTTGGATAGCAACCAGTCTATGAGAAGGAAAGCTCTTAATTCAAAACTGTATGTAGACCAGGTGAGGCTATAAATTGAAGATGTTAAAATCAAGCAAATATAAAAATTTAACAAAGTAGAAAATATTGTAATGGACAATGAAAAAACAGAAATCTAATCAAGAATATATACCTTCTGAACACAAAACAAACTGAATTTCCAGGATAAGAGGTCATTATTATTTATATTCAGTCTAATATCTTCATCTTTGTTGCTTTTATCACCTGATCACCTTCAGTCTGAATTTCTGGGATAAGGAATCATCATTACTTACATTCAGACTAATATCCTCATCTTTGTTGTTATAATCACCTGATCACCTTCTGTCTGGTTTTCTGGGAAGAGGAGTTATTAATTCTATTTAGACTAATATCCTCATCTTTGTGTTATTATCACCTGATCAATTTCTGTGTGGAATGAGGAGTTATTATTTTCACTATTTATATTTAGAGTATTCTCATCACCTTTGTTGTTGTTATCACAATGTTTCGGCCATTGTGCCCTTTGGTTTATGTGACAATAGCCTAATGGATTAAAGTTTTGGTTCCTGAAATATCAGGTTAGTATTGATAGAGTTCATAATTTTTTATGTGGCTTTGTAATGTTGAATTATTTTCTCCCTAGAACCTATTTCTCACAGACAAAATGTGGCAAGCCTTTCATTGCTCTTTTGCTATTTCTATATTCTGAGCTAAATTCCTTCGTTCCACCAGCCTTACCTTTACAACTTAGACCTGCCATGCAAAGACACATGGATGGATCTTCCCAAGAATTGCCATTTTGTGGAACAGACTCTTTGCAGGACGTCTTCCCAATCACTACAATCTTGACCTCTTCAAGTCTAGGAGTAGCAGTTTTCTTTCCTACATGACCCCATGAACTTGCTTTTTCTTACACTCATACAACACCACACACTATCTTGAGTGGCTATTGGGCCTTGTATTGGGTGAACATTAGTATAAAAAAGTCATAAATAATTTACCTTTTGGGAAATAATTGTAATGATGAATGTATTATTCTAACTACTAATCGTATGTGTCAGCTAAGAATAAATTTAACATACACTGGCAGAATCGATACAGGCAATTAAAAGAAAATATTTTCCTCTATGACCATGCAAGGTCACGTACAACAAGAATAAAACCGAGAAAAAAAAAATTTGGAACTCACATGCCAAATTCACCTGACCTTTCACTAACTGCTTATTACCATTTGTGAACGCGGCAAAATGCTTTGATGGGGGGAAACTTTTGCTAATGAAAAGGGTTCATCAAAAATTATCCACAGGGTATTTCGAACTGAACCCTTTTATTTAATCTATGCGGCTAGACTGTTCTCGTTCCACTTCTCATGTCTAGGGATATCACCTAGTTCTTATTTAGTTCTTATCTCTAGACATAACAGTGTCCTCTAGGATTTGACCAACAAACTTTTTGAAAGAGCAGGAGCATATGGAATGGAGGTCAGCTCCAAGAAATCCAAAGTAATGGTGAATAGGACAAACAGTAACATCCGTGTCAAAATTACCATGAACGGGAATTCACTGGACGAAGTGTCAGTTCTTAAATACTTAGGAGCAGTCTTGTCTAATGATGTTACCTGGAACTCGGAAAGCCACACACAGATTGCCACAGCCATGGCAGTAATGGCCAAATTGGCAAGAATATAGGTGATCAAAATCAGCTTTCAAAGTACAGGCTGTACAAATCACTGGTAGTCTCTATTCTCTTATATGGATGTTAAACATAGACACTGTTGGCAGATAGAGAGAAAAGGAAAAAAGCCTTTGAGAACAAATGCATGAGAAAACTCCTTGTCATCTTCTATTGGGAACATAAAACCAATGAGTTTGTGTGGAAAAGGGTTGAAAGTTTTGTCAGAACTCTTCTCACCACTGTCAAATGGAGAAAAACGGTGTGGTTTGGGCACATTACAAGGTACAACAGCCTGTGCAAGACCATCATGCAAGGTACTGTTGAAGGTGGATGTAGGAGAGGACACCAACATAAAAACTGGTTGAATAATGTCAAACAATGGACAAGTATGACTGTACCAGAATTGCTGATGACTGCTGTTGATAGACTGTTGTGGAGATTTAGTCTGTCTTCTGCATACGGATCCCTCCCTACGATTACAAAAGTCAAGGGAATGATGATAATCATCCCTAGACATAAGCAGAAATATTTACCCCCATAGATTAAATAAAGAGTTCAGATCAACATACACCTGAGAAAGATCAGACCGAAATGTTGTGGTAAAAACAACAAAGATGAGGACAATAGTTTGAATATAAATAATGATAACTTCACCTTCCAGAATTTCAGACAAAAATTAAAGTTTTCTATTATAACTAAAATGCTCATGCACAGTTTTGTAATATAGTGATCTTCTTCCGTATGCCATATGCATTCAAGGCATGGATCATCATGGCTCTCCACAACTTCCTATCCTTTGTAGCTCTTAGCAAGGTTTTTAACCTTACTATCTATCCTACTTCCTGTTCTGACAACCATTTGCACAAGCTCATTAGGTAGGTTAATCACTGTTTTCATCTGTTCCTCTTATTTTCAATATATTCTGTGAGTGTCATATTCTCCAAGTCATCTTTCCTCAGTATGTGTCCCAAAAATTTCAATTTTCTGATTCTAAGAACAAGGCTCCTTCTTGGTTTAATTTTCCTAAAAACTTACATAATCCATCCATATTCTCAGCAACCTCTGTATAAAATATCCGTTGCCACAATACTCTTTATCTGTAAGGAAATTATCCAGCATCCACTACTATACAAGAGGATTGATATTAAAAAGCAGCTCATCACCCCTTTTCTTTGTTCTTAATGAAATTTTCTTATTTCTTAATACACTCGGATTCTGGTAGTTATACTTAACATCTGTTGGGGATGACATTCAACTAAATCACAGCTCTATGGACCCACCCCTGACATTTCTACAATCTTATGCAAATGCAGAATGCTTTTCACAAAACCTGCTGGTGAGCAAAAAAAAAAAAAAGGAAGAGCTTGCAAGAGATCTAGTGCTGTGTACGCCTAGCCATGGTGCAAAACAGGTTGGCTGCTGGGTAACTACCTACATTGATGTTATGACACAGTATGCCACCATAATGACCTTCTGACTTTGATGCAGGACTGTGATGGTTGGCGGAATGCTCATGAATGTCCAAGTTAGGTCAACCAAGTAAATAACATTTGAACTATTATCTTCATCTCTGTTGTTGTTATTACATTTTGGTCGTTGAACCCTCTGGCCTTCATTAAGTGTAGATTGATCAGGATAACCTACAAGAAATTCTGAACTGAACCCTTTATTTAATCTATGGGGCTAGACAGTTCTCATTCCACTGCCCTTGTCTAGGGATATCTCTAGTTCTTATTTTTACTACTATTCAGTTACTGCTGGTTATATTTCCACTGAGACCCAGTACACACTGACTGGCCCAGGGATTGAACTCACTATTAATATGTCAACAAATTAAGGAAGCAAAACTTTAATCAACTAGGCTATTGTCCCGTAGGCCAGAGGGCAGAATGGCTGAAACGTTGTGAGAATAACAATTAAGATGAGGACAATAGTTCAAATACAAATAGTGTAAATAATTATAACTTCCCATCCCAGAAATTCAGACAGAAGGTGATCAAGTGATATTAACAACAAAGATGAGGATATTAGTCTGAATGTAAATAATGATGACTACTTATCCTAGAAATTCAGAAAAAGTTTGTTTTGTGTTCGGAAGGTATATATATATATTTCCCTATTGGATTTCTGTATCTCATTTTCCATTGTCTGTTAAAATTTTTCCTATTTCGTTAAATTTCTATATTTGCTTGATTTTAACATCTCCAAGTTATAGCTCCTATCTTAGGCTGTTCCTATTACTAACAACATTCTATCTTCTTAAAACCCTCAATGACCAGAGTTTGGCAGCTGATCTCTCCTCTGATCTAGCTCTATCAGCTCAATGGCAGAAAAACTGGCTGGTCACATACAATGCCTCAAAAACCAAACTAGTGACCTTCCACCATCAGCAAGAAGACCCAGAACTTTCACCAATCGTGATGGAAGGATGTTCCCTCAGGGAGGCCCCATGCCTTGGGCAGCAAGTGGGGCTTAAACTCAACCCAGACCTCAAGTGCAATTTGTACATACGATCCACTGCTAAAGATACTGGGAAAATGGCCAGTTTCCCGTACCACTCCAGCTGACTCTTCGAGATATCCTTGACCTTTACAAGAGCCAAATCAAGCCAAGTGCTGCCATTTATGGGCCAGGTCTTCTCTTTCCACTCTCAATAGTATCTCCATGACCTTGTAGATGACAAATTATTTTCCCCTCAGCAACCCCTTTCTCACAGATGAGACTTTTGAAGCCTCTCACTACTCTATCACTATTTCTATGGAGGCTGTTTAGAATTACAAGTGTCTATGAAATACACTACTTAGTTCCACCAGTTCTAACCTTAACGGCTAAGACTTGCCATGCTACGCACTCTGTAGTGAACCACCCTCATTCCCTTTGCATTTCTTTCGTGAAAGTTCCACAAACCATTGTCTTGTGGAATTGATTTTGTTTGTTTGCGTTTTATGGCATATCAACCACTGTGGGTTATTTAATGCCAAATCCAGTTTATATGAATTTTAAATGCCTATTTTGTATGGAATAAAAAACGTATAGCTGGCAACATTATGGTTTCAAAAATGCATAGCTGGCAACATTATGGTTTCAAAAACGCATAGCTGACAACATTATTGTTTCAAAAAAGTATAGCTGGTAACATTATTGTTTCAAAAACGCATAGCTGGCAACATTATTGTTTCAAAAACATATAGCTGGCATCATTATTTTTCCGAAAACATTATCTGAGGCCTTGCTGTTGGATGTAGTTTATCGCCATACCCAGGACGCAGATGTAGTTTATCGTCATACCCAGGACATATTGTGGAATTGATTTACAAAAGGTTGCTTCCTCAAGCACTACAATCTTAACTTGCTCAAGTCTTGGTTTAACTGTTATCTTCCCAACATATCCACATAAACTGTGGTTCTTACTCTGTAACCCTCTACCTTGAGTGGCACCCAGGCCTTGTAGAGGTTGAATACCACAGTTAAAAAAAAAAAAAAAAATATATATAATTGCACATTCTTTCTACCAACTGTTTTTTTTTTCTGTGTCCGCCATCAAAATTGTATCATCTGCATTTCTTATGTTCTTAAGATTGTGCTCACTGATAATAAATCCTGGATGAATTTCTTGTTCTCATAAGATCGCCTCACTGTAAAGGTTAAATAAATCTGGTGAAAAGATGTCTAATGCCCTTCTACCTTGCTTTAAATGTTTATATCCTAAAAGCTTTTTTATTGAATATGCTCTGCAGAATTCAAGGTGTATTTAATATATCTAGATATCATTTATGCTGTTAGATAAACAAAAAACCTAGAAAGCAAAATGAATTACAAAAGAGTTGTACATAAATAAACAAACACAAATAAGTTTGATAGTGTTAAAAAATAGCAGAAGGAAAAATAAAGATATATATCGGGATTTTGAGTTTAAAATACTCGGAGATTATAAAATCATTATTTATAAATTACAATAAAAATAATCTAAACTGCCTTTTTGACAGTACTAACACCTAAACTATCAACTGATTAAAAAGAAAAAAATGAACGAAAGGGGAAAATGCAAAGTTGATAAAGATAACTTTGGGTGAGCAAAAACAGCAAAAATAAGGACTAATGATGTTCAGGATAGTTGTACAAAAATAAATAAATATTAATATGGAAAAACATGGGAACTGTGGGAAAAAGTTAAAAGAAATAATGGCAATCATCAATCTATATAATAAATGTGAATGTCATTGTGTCATGGTATCACACTTTTTTAACTTTACTCCTAGAAGCCATAGCCCAATATATCATACCATTTTGGAATCAGGCCAACTTCGTAAACAAATTAAGAACATTCTGGGCCGGATCCAAGCTGACAATCCTGAAATTTTGGATTCCTAAGTTTTCATTACTGCAATTGTTTTTCACCATTTTTTTTACATGATTCTTTGCGATGAACATTTTGTACTATAATATTTTTTATAACTTGGAAATAAATTTAGGAATAATCAAAATTAATTGTAAAATCCAGTAAAAGTCACCCATGAAATAAAAATAATTATTTGTACAGAAAGTAAGGACCTACCAACATCAAACTGTCTTTAAATTAAGTGGTGACAGAAGAATTATAGTTGAACATTTAAAAATTAAATTTACATATTAATGCAATACTTAAATGCAGTGATCAATACTGAGTTCTTTGATAGGGCGACTTTTAAGCTAGTATATATATATATATATATATATATATATATATATATATATATATATATATATATACAAATATAAAAAAAATCATAATACAGTGTGTTCATAAATTAACTATACGACTTCCCCATTTTATTACACCCATTAGAGTTAAGATCCATCAATACACTCTTTGCATGTTAAAGAAATATTATTTAAGTTTTAATTTATATATTGTTTGTTCTTTTTTAATTCACTTTCGTCTGTCTTTTCAGGTAGATGTTAAACATGCTTATCCTTGATTGCTAGCTTTTAATGAAATTGATAATTGTGCAAGAGAAAATAAAATGTGTGTCCTGGTTCATCGAGACCAAAATGGGACACTCAGGTCCAGAGGAATTACAATACAAAGTATGAAGAAAAAACAAAGTCATATTATCATCAATGTCTGGCACAAGAAGTTTATGGAAACAGAAAGTGACTTGCAAAAAGCAGAAACTGAAGAACATCAAGATACGCTGTGTGCAAACAATGGCATCCACATTATCAATTTAATTTAATTGAAAGGAAATAGTTGAGTAAGCATCGGGAACTAAGTTCTGCCCACTGAATAATGCAATCAAATATTAAAGATGCATACATAATATTATGACAGCAACTGAAACATTTAATTTTCAGAAATTATATAAAATTAACAATGCTGATATTATATTTCAAGAAAGACATTATTTTATTAAAAATTTGCTGACTTTTCAACAAGTCACTAAAATTACTGTAGGGTTGGGTTATCAACAATTCTGACTCCAGTTTTTTTTACTATCTGATTCCGTCATAAATAGAAAAAATGTTTATTAATTAGTAATGACTTCTTGGTCCCTTGGTTTTGACTGCTTCTAAAAAATAGTTTCCAGCTTGAGTGAAACTGAATGACTCAAATATGGCTGATTTCATAGAAAGTTTTGACATTGGGGATTTAGATTTTAAAAAAATTACCAACCAAAAAAAACATTTTCTAGAAAAACTGTTTCGAAAATGTAATCAAATCTTTTGTGCCACCTCACACCACTTTTTACCCTCCAATAAATATTTAAAAATTGATCGATATGAATTTTGAAAGCTAAAATACTCAAAATGCTGCCAATTTAAACTAAATATAAAGTTTTGCTTTGAAACAACATATTTTATTTTTAACTAAATCATAGTTTTCATTTTAAAAAATGTAATACTAACTCATGGATTTTAGTCTTTAAAAAATTCATCCCCACTTAATATTTTCATACTAAATCAAGTGTTTTAGTGTTTACAACTTTTAAGTTGCCTAATATTTTTTTTTATTAAATAAAGATTTTTGGTATAAAATACAAATAACCTGCCTCATCTTATACTAAATCATCTTAAAAAAAATCCACCGTGCTTCACATTTTCAAAATAAAAGGTTTTGGTGTTTAAGAATTTAACCTGCCTCAAATTTTCATATAAATCAAAATTTTCAATAATAAATTTAATAATAATTTAATAATAAATTTAACCCTCTTCAAACTAAAGTCAATCGTTTAATCTAGTTTGGAACAATTTTTCATCATGTCATCATAGTCTTTTTACAGAAAATTAGTGGAGGTACTTACATACATACGTATACATATATATATGTTCTATGATCAATATCTGGCCAGTATGAAATATATTTTTATGACCAATATCTTTTTGATGTATTATGTTGTATTTACTTCATTTGCATAATAAAAGCTGACACCTCTAAACCAAATTCATTATCAATATTATTAATAGCAGCCAAATACCCATCCTACAGACAGGAAGAAGTTATAACTTTTCTTACTTCTACAAAATTTCTCTATAAACATCTTCAGCAAGACATCTATTTTCTGATGTTCTTTTTGGCATTATGCTAAGTTCACTTGAATTTCCGACTAGGGGCATTTTTTTTTTTAATCATTTCACCCCAAGCAAGGTGGAAATGCTATTATTATGCAGAGGGTTAGAGGGGGTAAAAGTGTAATAAAAGACGGAGAATAGGAAGGATTGAGGAAAGGACAAAAACAAACAGGGTTGAACAAGACAGTAGATGGCAATTGACTTTGTACATAAATTTTTGAAGACTGTAATTATCAAAGAAACAAGAAATCAAAAGAGAGTTCCACAGTTGGGAAGTGCAAGAAAAGAAATTGTTAGAGTAGAAGTAGCAGTTGCATCTAGCTATTTCAATAGTAAAATGGTGGGACCTAGTTGCCAATCTAGTAGCATGCTTAAATTCATGAAGTCAACGCACCAGGGAAAAAGATGTGTAAATTAATATAATGAACCCAAGTGGAATTTGATCTCATCTCTCCTATTTCGAGCTGTTATCAACTACACACCACCCACACATCCAAGCTTATAGCAACTGGTATTCCCAAGCAGTCACCCATCTTTTGGTATGACGATAAACTACATCTCCGTCCTGGGTATGACGATAAACTACGTCCAACAACAAGGCCTCAGATAATGTTTTCGGAAAAATAATGTTGCCAGCTATACGTTTTTGAAACAACAATGTTGCCAGCTATGCGTTTTTTGGAAAGAATAATGTTGCCAGCTATACGCTTTTGAAAAAATAAGGTTGCCAGCTATATGTTTAATAGTACTATATATGTATATATGTGTGTGTGTGTGTGTGTGTGTGTATATATATATGTGTGTGTGTGTGTGTATATATGTATGTGTGTGTGTGTGTGTATATATATATATGTGTGTGTGTGTATATATATATATGTGTGTGTGTGTGTGTGTGTGTATATATATATATATATATAGATATGTGTGTGTGTGCGTGTATATATATATATATATATATATATGTGTGTGTGTGTGTGTGTGTGTGTATATATATATATATATATATATATATATATATATATATATATATATATATATGTGTGTGTGTATATATATATATATATATATATATATATTATATACATATACCTTAATTTGGCATTAAATGACCCACAGTGGTTGATATGCCATAAAACCCAACCAACCATCTAAGTACTGATCAAGTCTGACATTACTTAACTTTGAGAGAACTGGGGTTGGGAAATGTCTTAAATCCAATAAATCCCTTGTTTCATAAAGAAACTAAGATTTTATCTCTGGAATTAATAAGTTATACAGGGTACGATGGATAAATTGTCATCTAAATTATGTAAAAATTAAAATAACCCTGATATCTCATATTAACAGATATATTTACCAAAATTACACAAAAATAACTTGAAATACTAAGTAGTAAATTTCTTCAATAAAATCACCATTGGCTTCAACCACACCCTTCAGACGACTTCAGACGACTTCAGAATCTCCTGCAACTCTTCTGGACAGTCTCCTTGTTGGTGAATGCTGTCATAATCTTTGTTCATCAAGTTATGTTGGTCTCTAGCTCAACTATGCCCCAAACATAATAATGATCGGGGTTGCAGTCTGGAGTGTTAGGTGGCCAGATGTAAGTGGGTGATGTGGTCACAGAAATGACTGAGTTCTCCTGCTTGTGTGGCAGGGTGCAGAGTCCTGTTGCCAGATATCGGATCTTCCAGCAGTCACCGTGGGCAGCACTACTCCCTCAAGGCACTTAATGTAAGCCTCCGTGTTGAGTCTGAGGCCCTCACCAACAAATTCAGGAGTTCATTTCTTATCAGAACAATCAGAGTGATTTTTCCAATCTCCCATACCTTCGTAATCACCCAACATCCGACTCATCCAACTCTTTCTGAATCCTCTGCATTGTCCTCAGATTGACACCCAAACATTCTGAAATGTTCATATTGGAGCTTCCGGCAGGAATGCCAAAAAGTATAGCATACCATTTCCAAATTTCTGATGGAGTAAATTGTGTCATGGTGCTCTTTTTCTCACAGACAGTACCCAATTGACCCTACTATACTGTGCAATTGATAAAATCAAAAATAAACAATGTGTATGCGCAAAATTAAAGATATAAAATAGCAACAGTTTATAGATCGTACCTTGTATATGCAATAATTCGAGTTATTTTCATGTTTCGAATAATTCCAAAGCTTGTTATATAAATGTAATCTAATTACTGTTTAAATTTATGGGATGAGGATTTAAGATAATTTACATCATTTACAGTTCAACTATTTGTAGTTGCAATTACAACATCCAGGCCAGTGTGCTCTCTGACTTTAAGGTGTCTGCCGATCCAGGTAAACATCAGGGAATTTTTTACTGAACACTTTATTCTATCTACTGGGACAGATTGTTCCCCTCCCACTGTTCCTGTCTCATCATGATTGCTTAAATCCCTCATTTTGTAAAGAAGAAGCAAGTGTTTCAGATCACCACATTTAACTTTTTAGCATTCACATGACCATTGGTACTTTAAACTGGACAAATTATCAAATAAAACAATCGTACATACTTTTACTTGCTCATATTGAGAGGATTTGTACAAGTGTTTTTGTTGATATAATTTACTTTGCACTCGTAACCAGTTTAAGAACATTTTCAAAGCTTCAAACATAAACAATCCTATCAGTTTTGATGGGTACTATGCAAACAGGGTTGTCAGCATTGGCATTTAAAACCCACTTAAGATTTCAATATCTGTCTGTATTGCTGTAGAGTAATTGGACATGTTTAAGTGTAATTGACAAAATATTCAATAAGTAGAAGTGACAAAATTCTTAATAAAAAATAAAAAAAGGAAAAGTTATATATACAGCCAGTCAGAAGTATTTGGCAATCCTTAAAAATTTTTATTTCTCATCCCAAAAGTGTTTTTTTTTTTCAAAAATGTATAGCTGGTAATAATTTTTCTAAAAAAATTTATTGCTGGTAATAATTTTTTTACAAAGTATTTCTGGTATTAAAACCTTTTTTTTACACTTTCATAGTGTTTTAACCCCAGTTTGGGGGTTAACTATTTACCCATAGCTGGGACACAAACAGGTGCTACCACCCTAGACCAGGGTGGACCTGGGAACACCAGCAATTAAGAGGTGATTCCACACTTCTCAAAACCTCCTGATAAGAGGCCTTGCTGTTGGGCATAATTTATCGTCTTACCCAGGACAGCTCACTGGCTGTCATGTGACTCTCATGAATTCATCCTACCAAAATCACCCTCTGCCTTCCTACAATTGCAATAACAATCATTAAGTATGAATGTATTTAAAGAAACAAGAGGGTGAAAATGAAAAGATTCAAATTTAATAATGTTTTTCACTTCACGGAAGCAAACATTAAGTAACTTATTGTGTTATCCTCCATCTTCTCTTTCTTTCTTTCTTTCTTTCTTATGTATATTTCAGTCCTTCATTGCAATCAAAATGGAATTTATCTAAGGCAATGACAGAGCATAACACACATGCTAACTAACTTACATGATTGAACAGAGCACAGGGATAAGTGGATGCATACCTTTTGGAATTATATTATTGATGTAATGGAATAACCTGTCACCCCCAAGAGTGACTACACTATAGGTAGTAACTACCTACAAGTATCTGTAAGTCAACAGACTACAGAGACTAACTGGAATCTTTTCCAGCTGTGCTGGTCATACTCTCTACCTCCGGGCAGAGAGGATCCCCAGAATAGGCTTTGTCGAAGGGCAGAGTCTCATCTCGGGGAAATAGCTATGCGACCCTGTTTTATACAGGGTCTACAGGGAATTTTTGGCCAAGCCTATGGGCTCGGATTACCCCACATTAACCTCGGCCTTGTGCCACATCCTACCTCGTGTGTGTGTGTGGGGAGGACTGGTAAATATCGCCTAGCTGGGATCTGTTGAGTACGATTAAGATTTACGTGAGAACTACCGACCATCCAATAGTAGCACTCACTACTGGATTAACTTTGACGACCTTGTGCATAACTGTTACCTTTATTCTTATTGTACTGGTTTTTTTACAAGAAACTTTTACTTATTTTATACACCTTGTTTTTTTAAAGTATATATTCCTATTAGCACGGAATATAACAATTATTATATTGACCTAGAGAAGCAAAATTCTTCCCCAAAATCCTATCTTCCTTGTCCTTGTTCTGGATTACGTTAAGCTTGTCAAATATCAAGCCAGCATTTCTTTTTAAAAGATTTAACATTAGTTCAGATTATAAATACAATAACTTCAAATGATTAAACGTCTTTTAATAATTTTGCCGAGTATTTCTCTTGCCTTTTATAAGGTTGAACAAAACTGCAATAATATTAGAAAATAGAAAGAAAACTGCCTTCAAATATGGATGAAATGAAAGATTGCTTACGAGAGGATATCTAATTGTATTTTCACGGATATAATTTTGTTTAATACCATTTCCCTTCAGGACGTAGGCGATCATGGCACTTCACACATCCTTTTCTTTATTATCTGTGAATTACCTTGACATCTTTGGAAAGATAGCAAAGTGGTTTCGAATATTCCTTCTCATAGACTGGCTGCTACCCAAGGCTAGTGGGAGCAGTCTACCCTGACTTTTAACCTATAGAAAGGAGAAGTGACAGAATCCTGTCTTTTCGAAGAAAATTTATGCAAAAGTGTCATTTGAACTTGACTTGCCAATTCCACTTTTTATTATTATGCAATCAATGAAACATAATTAC
Source organism: Acanthosepion lycidas (assembly GCA_963932145.1). Lineage (NCBI taxonomy): Eukaryota > Metazoa > Mollusca > Cephalopoda > Sepiida > Sepiidae > Acanthosepion > Acanthosepion lycidas. Next base: position 26,647,320 of record OZ010594.1, read on the forward strand.
TTAGTCATAAAGTATGGTTGATCATCACAGAACAAGAGGCAAGGGTGTACATATAGATATTCAGATAGATTAAAGCTATATACTGGTTGCTAACCAGAGATAGAGAGCCCAGTCCATTTAACCTGTAGCTGGTGGGATGGAGAAGAAATGGATTCATGCCTTTCACAAGGTCCTTTGTGCAAAAATGAATGTAAGAATTAAAGCAGGAATTTGAACTTAGCATGCTGACTTCACTTTCTCCACCAATAACAATCATGCTACCCACACACCCTTTGCAGTTTACAAAATTTAAAAAAAAAAAAAAAAAAAGAAAAAAAGAAAAGAAAAAAAGAAAAAGCAAGAGAGACCTTCAAAAAAGAATCGGCTGATTCTCCTGCTTAAAATCCCATCAATTACAAAAAAAAAACAAAAAAAAACCCCAGAAAACTGAAGCTCTATCCATTTTAATGGCGCTGATTTACCCAAAATTACATGCCTTGCAAGTCTGACAGAATTTGCAAACTCTCACAGTTTACTAATCTGGGAAAGACCAGAAGTACTTTCTTCTACAAAGTGACATTTCTGGTGACGGCATTTTGGACAAACTTTCTTCTACATTTGTTACTTTCAAAACAAATGTTTTTTTGTTTTTTTTTTACTTTTTTTATACTCTTAGTATGATGTTGAATAATAAATAACAGTGATAACAATAATAATTACAATGACAAAAAAAAAACTAATATCACTATTTATAAAAAATAAATTAGAACAGAAACGAATATATTTCCTTGATTCAATGAATCAGTTGAAAAAACAGAAAATCTAATAATAAATGAATAAGCAAATATCCTTTCTAGTTGGAGTTGTTCATTAACCCATTCCAGACTGAAACATGGACACTAAGAACATAGGACACACACAGTATCTCTGTCTTCGAAAACAACTACCTCAGAGCCAATTCTGGGAAAAATATCGGAGACAGAATCAAAATGGCTGCCATAGAGAAACGTTAGATGTGAAGAGTTACTTAATTATCCTGATTAGAAGAAGGATGATAAACTGGTTTCACTGTGTAATCAGAAAACGAGTATGAAGCTTTTGGGGTTAGATATGACAAAGGCAATTTCCCTGGCAAAAGACTACATGATAGACCATGTAATAGGTTAAAAGATCAAATCAGTGAGGACATTGGAATACCATCTCTGACACTAGAAAGGAAGAAATGCCTAAGTTGTGCAGACAAGAAATGCACAAGGATCTTTTGGGGATTAGGCAAATAACCTAAACTAACTTCTAAATTTGACCAATTTTAAGATGACTAAGTAAAAATAATTCTAGGAGATATCGACACAAGTTAATGTCTCTCTCTCTCTCTCTCTATATATATATCTGTCCTTATTTCTGAGATGTGGTATTGTTGGAGTTGTTCATTAACCTATTCCAGACTGAAACCTGGGCACTGAGAACACAGGACATGCTGAGTCTCTCAGTCTTCGAAAACAACTGCCTCAGAGCCATGTCTGGGGAAAATATCAGAGAGAAAATCAAAATGGCTGCCATAGGGAAAAGTTAGATGTGAAGAGTGACTTAATTATCCTGATTAGAAGGAGGCTAAACTGTTTTCGTTCTGTAATCAGGAGAGGAGAATGAAGCTTTGGATATAGATATGACAAAGACAATTTCCCTGGCATAATAGATTAAAAGACTAAATCAGAGAGGATGCCAGAATACCACCTCTGATACTTGAAAGTATTTTGTCATGGACAGAAAGCAAATGGCAAAGTTGTGTGGACAAAAAGTGTCCAAAGATCTCTTTGTGATTATACAACTAAAGAAAAAAGATACTTTACAAATCATTGTAACAAGGATGAGGCACTTATGATCTGAACTTTAAGTGCCTCCTTCAGTCACCCAAACTCTCCCTGGCATTGTCTTTTTTTGTTTTTTCATCATCATCTAACAATATTAACTGAAAAGCGTTTCATGGAGTGAAATCATTTAACAGCAATAATAATTATAAAAGAAACGACAATAAAATAATGTCAGATATCACTGATAAAAAAAAAAGTTTAAACAGAAAAAATATATTATCTTAATTCGCTCGAAGGGCTTACCTTAAACACAAAGAAATACACAAGGATATTGTTGGGAGTAGACTAGTAACCTAACCTCATTTTTAAATTTTAACAATCATTTAACAATAACAATAATAATAATTATAATTACTGTATATTTCTGCATATAAGGTGACCTTTCGATATGACAAGGTAAAAAAAAACATAGCAAATTTTCATGAATTTATCCTATACCTGGAGTATAAGACGACTGTTTATTGATTATATAAAGATGATGTTATTGGAAATAATGTCGCTTACTGTCTCCTTAGAAAGACAAAATAAATGAAATAAGAAAACCAATTCTATATCATGTTTTTCCTACACATTTCGCCTAAAAGGGAAACCATTGTTTTGTTTACATTTCATCACATGACATATTGCAAATACTGATTCTTCTTCTTCCTCTTCTTTTCCTATCTAAACAATTACAAAGAACGTGGTGTACTAATGACCATTTACTTATACTTCATTGACAATCACAAACTACTGCTAATAACAGTACAATAATAGTTATCCTAAATGTTATTACTTCTGTTATTAACACTACCATGATGATTATTGAAAGTTTATCAAAACTTAAAGGTTAATGTGAATGCAATCATAACTCAATGTTTACATTTTCTCAGCTAAGCTTACATTGATACAAGTTGATTTCATTGATATTGAATTATTCTTCAAATAGGCAATTTATTATAACGTTATGCCAGGAATATATAATGTTTAGAAATGGTCTCATTACTTTTATTATCAGTTTATTTGATAATGCAAATCTTTTCATGTAAGTTATTGGTTATCATGCCATAGTTGGCCTACTGACAAACCTCACTCAGAATTTAAGGTTTCATTTTTTAGAATTGTAGTACAAGACGCCCCCCCCCCATTTTTAAAGATGATTTTTGGTATTTAAAGGTGGTAATATATGTGAAAATATATAGTATGTATGATTTGGTTGAATCAAAGTTTTGTTTATTACAGGGTTCATTTGTTTTAATTAATAATGGTTCGGCTAACATGTCAACCTAAAATATCTGGAGATTTTGATATCTGACTTCAGAAATAGAAGCAGAAACAGAAAGATTCCAAAAACAACATCAGAATGTTAGCTTTAACCTTTAACACTCTGAATTATTAATATTACTTCTCTTTCCACTGGATTCTTTTGCAAGGCCACTCAATTGCAGTATTCTTACTGTTAATTCCACTCCAAGTTGTTTTCTGTTGCCATAGCAGGATATGAAAACACAACTATGAAATTCGAACTTTTTGTACAGCAAAGGAAGTCACATATAGAGTGATAAAAGTTAAAACATCATTCTTCGAATTCAGAACAGTTATTTCCAACGGAGATGTGATTTTGGACTAATATTAACTCATTTGATTGCAATGTTTCACTTTTAAACTAACCACGATTCAGTAAATCTCTTATTGAAAAATGTCATCTCTGCAATAATTTAAATGGCACATGACCTGAAATGGTTAACTGGATTTTAAAACACACAGAGAGAACAGGAAGACTTTTAACTTGGCAGATCTTGGCAGTGGAGAAAGACCAATAACTGATTTACAAAAATCTTGTAAAATCTGACAGGCTCAGCAGAAGACCAATGCCTAGTAGTTAATCAGGACAACACTGGTTACGAACCAAGAGACCGTGATAATAATTTTTAAGAGTGATTTTTGGAATTTATACGTGGAAATATACAGCATAAAAGAAACAGCAAAATCATATCTATTGTCATTATTAAAAGGCATAAACACAAACAAATCCATTTTCTTGATTCAATGAATCAGTGGCAAAACAAAAATGAATGAGCAAGCAGATAACTTTTCAGGTTTGAATTGTCCATAATGTTCCATTCAGCTGTACATTAACCCATTCTAGACTGAATTTACTTTTAAATCATACAAATTTTAAAGTAAGTCAAATTTAAATTTAATTTAGATGTTTTCTTCACAGGTTAAGCTCTCGACCTATATCATATGTGAAATTACAATATTACCAGAAAAAATGATAAAGCTACTGTAATGATCATTATCTGAATATAACTGAATCTAAATGTGATCTCATTAAAGACACTGGATCAAGAAATGCAATATTTATGATCAGAATCATCTCAAGGAGAGCAATAGAAATGCAGACGGACTTAGACCTTATATTTTATAGACTATACAAAAGCATTTGATAGGGTACAGCAAAAAGATCTATTTGAACTGTTAGGAAAACTTGATCTACTTGAAAAGGATGTTAGAATAATGAAGAACTTATAGTAGAGGCAAAATGTCTGCGTACAGATAGAAAATGAATTGAGTAAATACACAAAAATAGAAAGAAGTGTAAGACAAGGTTGCGTCTACTCACAAAATTCATTTAACCTATGCAGTGAAGCAATCCTAAGAGAAGTAGAAGTCCTACTAGGGTTTATTATTGGTGGGCACAACCTTAACAACATATGTTGATGCCACCGTGTTGACAGCAGATACAGAAAGAAAACTATTGTAATTCCTAGACAAGGTAGCAAGGGAAAGCAGGAAGAAAGGACTCTCAATTGTAAGAAGACAGTATGTATGGTTGTCAGCAAGAGGAACAGCCCATGATGTGAGCTACAGATTGGAGAGGTCAAGTATGAAAGTTTAACCATCCCAGAAGCTGACAGAAAATGTGACATCAAATTCCAAAGGTGCACTCGTATTAGGGACCAGTGCAAGGGACTAATGTACCTACTGAATTTATAATATGGGGCTCCCCAGTTTACATCATCTTAATTTTCATAAGGTAGTATTCATATAAAATACAAATTTTATTGTAAACTAATTATGTATGATAATGGATCCTATGCAAATATAGGTGAACAATTCCACTAGAAAAATTGAAAATAAAAACAATATATTTAAATACAAATTAGAGACATGTCATAATCGATAATTCCATCTTAAATAAATCAACAATGTTTTGCAGCAATTCTTAATATCAGCTTGAAATTTTTCTTGTTAAAAAGTTGAATAATTTTAACCCATTCATCATTATCGATAAAAAATAGTGAATTTTATAAAGTGTTTTTTTATTCATGACTTAGCATGAATAAAACAAATTCAGGGATTTGGACGAAAATAAAAAAAAAAAAAAAAAAAACAATATGATGTCAAAATCCGTGAAATATTTTTCATCCTTTAATCGTTGTGCTGAATCTAATTTGTAATGTGTATAAATGTAGGCAGTAAAAAACAAATGTTAATAAGATAGTGAGGGTCACAAAGCGCTGCCCTGGGGCCCAATCAAGCTCCCCTCCTCCCCAGTATGGTCGTGGTAGAGAAGCCTTGACTGGCATAGTCTTGGTAAGGGTTTTCTAAAAGGGATCTTTTACTAAACACATTAAATGCATTAGTTGCCCAGCATAATGTAACTGTGATTTTGATTTAAAAAATTATATTCTAATGAAAAGAGAAAACAATTTATGTTTAGAAATTGTTTTAATCACTAGATTATCAACAGTAAATTTACAACTAGATTCTTACATTTCCCGTTTCTTCATAGATTTTCTATTATTACAATGTGAGATATTTAATAACAAAAGTGATGGAAACATAAGCAAAAAGAAAAAAAAAATCTAAATGAAATTTATTATATACACAAAAAATATAATAAATTTTAGAAAAATGTTAATCTCTTAGTGTTTCCCTCTCCCTCATGTGCATGTGTAGCTGAAGCAACGTCAACATAAATTTAATCTGATGAAGTCTTAGGGGATGAAACGTGTCACACAAAATTTTTTCCCCCTTCATTCCCCTAAAATTGTTCTTGATACATAAAAAAGATTCTATATCTTTTTCCCATTATGTTGGATTAGTAAGTATGCATTTATATCACAAAAGGTCGCACCCTGTTTGGTCAAAAATCAATCCCCTTCATGGTGAAATGAGAGTGTGACCTCTACAGTATGAAGTTCTGGGTGATAGTATATGGATGCTATGTGTAGCTCAGATTATATGGCTCCATTTCTTGGGCCATACCAACAAGCTCCAAAGAAATACAGGGCATTATATTTGAAGACAGCTTGGTTGCAGAAGTTGCCAGAATGTTTTCAGTATTGAGAGCCAACTGACTTCCTGGCTCCACTTTAAGTTTTCTGTCCGAATTTACTTCCGTAGCTTTTTCCTTATTTGGCTATGACCGCAAAGCAATAGAGGTTTAAAATCAGGGTTTTCTTTCTCCTAGATGAACTTCCTTCTAGAGCTATTGAGCTCCATCTATTCAAAACTCTTCAGCCATTTTCTGACTTAGAGCTGGACTTAGTTGTCAGAGGCTATTTGAGATGCATGGCATGGAAACATTTTCTAGACAGTGGGAACATGTTCCCACTATCACCCCCAGCTTTGACAACCTTTGGGACATATATAATGTATGTATGTATGTAAACAATGTATGTATGTAAACATTATATACATTACGTGTTTTAGAAGTTGAGAAATATTAATGGATTTTTAAGTATATAAAACGTTAGGTAAACAGAAACATTAGAAAGCAAGACAAATTACAAAATAGTTCCTAAAAGTTTAATTTTAGAAAAAGATAGCAGAAACAAAATCAAAAATATAAATTTGAATTTAAACATAAAGTACCCAGAGGTTACGAAGTCATTATTTAAGATACAATAAAATAATTTATACTGCCTTTTTGACAGTACCTAAACTGAAGTGATAAAAAAAGAACGAGAGTAGAAAATGCAAAATTGATAAATATAACTTCAGATAAGCAAAAACAGAAAGTAAAAATAAGACAAACGATATTCAGGTTAACTGTACACAACCAGAACAAAATGTGAAAAAAGTTGAAAGGAATTATAATAAACTATATATATATATATATATATATATATATATATATATATATTCAAATATATTCATAATATATATATTATATATGAATATATTAATATATATAATATAATAAATAATATATAATAATAATATAATATTATAATAAATATATATTATTGTATATTATTATATTATATTAATATATATAATAATCATAATATAATATTATAATAAATATATATTATTGTATATTATTATATTATATTAATATATATAATAATCATAATATATATATATATATATATATATATATATGTGTGTGTGTATGTATGTATATAATAAATGGAATAAAAAATAATAATTGCAAATTATTAGGTTGGTGCAAAAATAATGACGTAATAATGTTGTTTTTTGACGTTAAAAAATACGTCAAAAAACGACATCATTACGTCATTATTTTTGCACCAACCTAATATATTAAATTGTTATATTACTTACAAGCCATATTTTACATTTTTCATTTAAACTTAAGATTTGTTTATTTTTTAGGGCTTCAACAAAACACATCATCTTCCCTTGAATTAAGAACACCAATGCTGGATGAAAAGCTATATATATATATATATAGATATATATATAGATATATATATATAGTACAGTTCAACAGCACAGTGGAGTAATGTATAGCAGCTCAGTGAGCTGAATTCAGATTCCAGTCAAATCCATTACTTTCACTTATGTGCTAATACCCTTAGGAAAAGTATGAATCCTCTTCTTTTCCCCCCAGCTATGGGTAAATAGCAGGACAGACTAGGTAAAATTGGGCTGAATAATGAATTTTCACAAGTGCTGTTTCCATTTTTTTGAAATTTTAATTAGAATAATTTATAATCCTCCAAATCTTAAAATTCAGTATTACTTTTTAACAGCCAAATGATTTTGTTATTAAATTAAAATTGTATTTAATAATTGTAAAAGGAAAAGTTCAATGAGTGCCAGTATTTTAAAAGAATTTTCATTTTTTTGTGACTGTATAAATGTGTAAATTTTTGTAACTATGGACGTCCATACACAGTAAAAAACAAGCAAGAAACATAATGAATTTAAAATTTATTTTATATATTAATAAATTTAAATTCTTCTAATATTTTCACATAAATATCTTTGTAAGTAAGGCTTATAAAGCCAAGTATCCAAAATTCAATAAAATATTAGATATTTTTCATTTTTTAGGACTACTTTGTAGAAAAAAAAACTATATAAAAATACAGTGTTCAGATTAGATTTGTCAAGTAATTTTTGTGAGTATATTCCCCACACTTAATTTTCCAAAACCTCATGCTGCCCACAAATCACTCAACATGTCTGAAAAACATCTCCTCCAAGTTAAAAAAAAAATTAATCATATCTTAAGTTAAAAACTTGTTTTGAATTAAATTAATTAGATCTTAAATCAGCTAATTTTCCAGCAATAACATTTTCGAAAAGTATATACTTTTTAAAAAGAGCTTTTTTCCTTTTTAAAGTATGGAAGAATTTATAGATTTTACTGATGAAGATAAAAAAATATTCCAATTAACCTAAATTCTGTTTCAAATATACCAAATTATTTTGCTTATTGGGTATATTAAATTTAATTTATTAACTTGGAATTAAAACTAAAATTAAAGCTTCAAAGGAATTATTTTGCACTTTTTAAAAATGTTTTTTAAACTTAGGCTTAGCTTTTTTTTGGCAGTAGCTACTTAAAAATCTAAGATGGATGCCAGTCTTCCTATGCTGGACATTTTAGCCAGGGAGGTAAATGACATTCAAGCCAGATTGTCTTAGTTTTGATAGTGGGGGCACTGGTGGCAACAGAGCTGCTCAAATCTAGGTAGGGAGGAATGTAAGATGGCAATGCAATTCCTGAAAATTCCTCCATTAGTATAAGTCCCTGGACTTAAAGTACTTTGTTTACTTCTGCAATCCTACCAGGAGATTTGGGGCAATAGGGTACCCCTCCCATCCACAACAACATGTGTTGGAGAGTGGGGGCTTGTAACCTGGTAACAAGCAAGTGCCAGAATTATGGTGATGGTTGAGGGTAAGAAATTAAGAGGTGGGGAAGAGGAGAGTATACAGGGACTCTAGCTGACATGTGACAGGCCCCCTTACCAAGATTGATTCCAGCTGAATGACACCTTCTATGGAATTTAATAAAGACAGAATTTTAGTAGTCTTAAAAAAAAAAAAAATCATCACAGAAAATTGTTCCTCACCTTTGAAAAATGCTTAAAAAAATAAATAAAGCTGAAATGACCTTATTCTTCTGACACCCAAAAAGCTATCTTATAATATATTATTTATAAGAGTAGATACGTTCACCTATCGTCCAGTTCAAACTCCTCCCCTGTTTTTTGAAAGAAGTAGTTTTTTTATCCATTGTTTCTATTTAGGATTGGGTTTCCAGTTCCTTCTAAAGACTGCTTCAATTCTATACTTCTAATGTATCCACTTAAAACTCTAAAATATTGAATAGGTAGGTACTGCCAAATATTTTCTAAAACAGAGCATACTATGATGTAAAAAGGCCTCAAACTTCATAAAAATAAAGTTTTATCATCAAAATGTTTATGTTATTATTAAGAGGAAAAACCAAAGTATTTTTTGGTTATTTAAATAAGTTCCTTTCTGACACGTTAAAAATTTTGGTTAAAAATCTTGCTTTTCTTAGAGGCTGGGTCAAAAATTAATATGGGAAATTTAGCACCTTTTTTTTGTGATTGTTTTGGAAATTCTTGCAAAAATCAAATAATTGTTGGATTTTAATTAAATTTTCAGGTCTTATTCACAAATGAATTGAAATTATTAGGTTCATACAAAAATAATGTTGTTTTGTCACATATGTTAATATGTGAGAAAACGACATTATTTTTGCACCAACCTAATATTTTCTTAAATATTTTTTTGAGAAAATCTTGGTAAAAATATGTTTTTTTTTTTTTTTTACATCTGTTAAGCCCCACTTAATTTTATGAAATTTTGAGGAAAAAAAATCTGCTCTGAATTGTAAAATAAAAAAAAATGCTATGAAACTATGACATTATTTAATTAGAAAATCTTTTAATTGCTTTGGTAAATAATACATATTAAGGACATTATTATCTTAAGAAAAAACATTTTTTTTTATGAATTTTTAGAAGAATTGTTTTCATTTTTTAAAATTTTAACTAAAAAAAATTATTAAGTTTTAAATGTTTTTAAAATTTTGTATTAATTTCACCTTGACAGTGGAGTAATGAATAGTGGCTCGGATTGAGGAATCGGAAAGCCAAATTCAAATTCCAGTCGAATCCATTACATTCACTTACATGCTAATACCCTTGGGAAAGGTATGAATCCTCTTTTTCTCTCCCCAGCTATGGGTAAATAGCAAGACAAAGAGTTCTATAGCCTTGGATGGCAACTGGTCTATTGCAGAAAGAAATGGCAACCTACTGCCAGAAAAAACAAATCTGTCCCATCAGTCATGTATCACGTATGGCACACAACTGCCAGAGATGAGATTATTAAGTAAACACTATATTTACTAATTGTAAATGAAAAAGCTTAGTACAAATCATCAAACACCAATATTTTGAAAAGAATTTTGATTTTCTTTGTATATATATATATATATATATATATATATATATATATATATATATATATATAAAATAATTTGCAAGTACAGGTGACTATATGCAACATTATCAGAAAATAAGAGTGATGACTATAGTAAATTTAAAGTCAACATTTCTAAAATTCAGTAAAACATTAGATTCCGGAGAATATTTTCCTAAATTTTTAAGAGTACTTAAAAATTATATAAAAAAGACACAAATGTCATCTTTTTAAATTATCTTTTACAGATAGTCTCTGTAGAATTTTGCAGATAAATTCTTTGTTGGTAGCCTAACGACATTAAACCTGTCATCAGGCTGTCAACACAGCGAAACAATAATATTTGTTTCAAATTAATTGTACTTTAAATCAGCTAATATTCCTCAAATGAAGTTTCAGAAAATTATTTTTTTATTTTTCGAAGATTTTTAATAAAGAGAATTGCATTGTGATGAAAGGTGACTATAAAAAGGGGCTAATCAGCTATTTTAGCAACAAAAAAAAGAAAATCCTTCCAGTCAATCTAAATTATTTTTTGAAATACAGCAAAGTATCTTACTTATTCGAAATATTAAATTTATTAGCTAGAAACTAAAACTTCAAGACTGATTTTTCTTTCTTATGAATTCATTTTAAATCTTAGATTTTTTGTAGAGGTACCTACTACTGACTTACTTTTTCTTTTCTCAATAGGAATAGATATGTTTATCTATCATTCAGTTGACACTCCTCCCCAATCTTTTGAACAAGAGTAGAGGTTTTATCCCATGTTTTCTGGTTAGGACTGGTTTTAGAGTTCATTCTAAAGCCTTTTTCCTGCTCTTTCACTTTCTTTCACCACTACTGTTGCCTGGTATTGAACTCACAAAGCTTTGGGTCTAGTTACTGGATCTAATCAATGCCTTTATCCACTGAGCCAAAAACTTGGAGAGTTGAGCTAAAGGGAAATAACTTTGACACCCAGAAGAGGCATGGCATGTGGAACTAGAACAACCTAGCCTGGTGGACGAAATAAAGAGTTTCGTTCAAAATTCCAGTCATCTAAAGAAGACCAGAGTGTACAATGGCTGAAACGTTGTGAATATGGCAATGAAGATGAGGATAATAGTCCGAATAATGTAAATAATGGAACTAGTTCCTTTTCTGTCTGGCAACCCTGTAACCCAGGGGTTACAGGGAATGAAAGTGAATGACAATGAAAAGACTTAAAATGGGGAGGACTGAGGAAAGAGCAAAAAAAGAACAGGGTCCAAGAAGACAGAAGATGGTGACTGATGTTGCATTTAAAATTTTTCAAGATAAGGGATGCAAGGAAACAGAAGGGAGTTCCACATTTGGGAAATGTAAGAAAAAAAAACCGTTAGAGTAAAAGTGGCAGTTGCATCTAGCTTGTTTAACAGTAAATGGGTGAGACCTAATTGCCAATCTAGTAGCACAGTTCAATTCAAGTAGTCAGGGTACCAGGAAAAAAAAAAGCTTGTCTGAGTAGTTACTATGAAAATATTTTGTAGAACAGACAGAGGGGAGTCATGTCATGTCAGTGAGAAAATGACGAGATGCCTGATCAGGATCGATTGTATTACAGACCCTTCTCTGGATTTTGTCAAGAAACACGAGATGCACAGTAGAAGCACCAGACTAGTTTTATTTAATCTTATTCCACTGGCCATGTCTTGGGATATCTTGTCTAGTTCTTATTTTTAGTACTGCTTAGTTATTGCTCTCCTGTTTCCACAAAGTCCAAGTACACACTGCCCAGCCCAAGGATTGAACTCACAATTTCTATATCATCAAATTCAGGAATCAATGTCTTAATCCACTTATCTACTGTCCTGTAGATGTTGATATGCTATTAAAACAGAAGAATCAATTAATATTTGAATTCATTAAAATTCTCAAAACTCGTGTAAAGTATCTCAAAGCAGATATTTTCTAAAAGTTTATAAGCTGTATGTTAAAAGATAGGATGTTGTGGAGAGCCATCACTACCAACGTTTTGAAGGGACACAACATATAGAAGGAGACTTTAAAAAAAAAAAAAAAACAGTTCAAAATTATGCAAGTCGCTTCAGCAAATTAAATATTCAAGAGAACTACTCTTTGTATAGAAGTACCCCTGCCTTAATAAATAGAAGTTGACCCTCACCCCTAATAAAAAAGTAGAAGTTGACTCCATCTAATAAAAAGTGGAAGCCCCCCACCCCAATAAATTGGGGGAGTCAACTTCAACTTTTGAATTTTTTAACCAACTATACCCACGTTATGACCCATTCAAGTTTTTTTTATACTTCATATCTATATCTTAAAATAGAAAGCACTAGCAGTTCCAACTTATTTTGATCCAACCCCACCAGCTAAGAATTCGCAAAAAAAATTTCTACCCCTCCCTCTACTCCCCATCCTACCTTCTTATTAGGAGAGTATCACATGGCTGACTGAAAGTCAGAGGTCATAAAAATTAATTTCTGCTTGAAGATTATGACAAGGAACTATGAATGAAATAAATGGCTATGCCTGTTCCATTTGATATTCCTGAGTTCAGCCTCTGAAACATTGACGTTCATGCTTTACAAGCCCCAGTTTTTCTAATAATGCTGATCACCATCGAAACATAGCATAGTAAAGATTTTTCGAAACATTTAAGACAGTTTTGAAAAATATGCTATTCCTATTTTGCTTTACCAAGTCTCATATTCTGAGAATGCAGTTTTTAAAATAAAACTAATTAAAATAAAAAAATTAGACTAAATTTTATGGAATATGAGATGTCTTATATAAGGTGAAAAAGCACAAAAAAATAATGTCTGATATATAAAATAAATTGGCAATATTTTACTTTTGTACCACAAAAGAACAATGTCAAAAGGAAACTTATTCCCTGGACACCATAATTGCTGTATACACTTTTGAGTCCTATGGAAATTATTGTTTTTAAAAAAAGATGATTAGAATTTTAATAAAACCCAAAGATATGAAAATGGATTTATACATTTTCTTTGTTCTTGAGAATTGACAACAAAGATGTTAAACACTATCTATTTATTAGATTGCTAATTTACCCGAAGTTTATAAAAATATGTCAACCAACTATAATAAAATATTTACCATTTAATATTTTACAAAAAAAAAAAAAAATAATAAAAAGAAATCTTTTTATTTGGAAATTTATAAAAATGTCTGTGAACAAGAAAATTTAAATAAACACATAACGAGTAACTGTATTTATAAATTAAGAAAAAAAATTGCATTTTCCAGGCATTTCTTTCATTTGCCTATGCCACATAAATTGACTAGAATAAGTCAAGAACATCTCTTCTCTTATATATTTTGATAATTTTTATTTTTTTGAAACAAATTTTGGAATGAAAATATTTCTTTTCAAATTTATTTCTCTATTAAAATGTCAAATAATCAATCATCATAAAAAGCGATTGATAAATATCACATTCTGCTTGGTTCACATATCTTTATAATATTGTAAATAGACCGAGGGAGATAAAAGTGTACAGGGTGCGATGGGTAAATTGTCGCCATTTTATATTTTTCATTTCGCACATGCGTGTTGTTTGTTTTTGATTTTGTCAATGCACAGTATATTAGGGTCAGTCAGGCACCACCATGACACAATTCACTTCACCAGAAATTTGAAAATGACATGCTGTACTGCTTGGCATTCATGCCTGAAGCTCTAATACAAACTGTCATAAAGGAATAAAGCACTTGAGATTGAACTCAGATCACCAGTAAGCTAACACATGTGATTCCATTTCTAATAAGTAGACCTGCTGATAGTAAAGGAAATATATATATATGTGTAAGCAAATATATGGATATAGATCCGACAGTATGAAGAAAAATATACGGAAAAAACAAACAAAAATCCTTATATATCCTTATTTATTAGACCGAAACGTCCGACGTTGACATTATATTAACATTTAAACAGCATAATTGCATATAAGGATTTTTGTTTGTTTTTTCTGTATATTTTTCTATATATATATATATATATATATATATATATATATATATATATATATATATGGGAATTAGCATAGCATGATGTTTAACTGATCACTTTTTTTAGTCTATCCTCTATTACTATAAAGATCGCTATTCTCTATTTCTCTACACAGATCACTTTCAGTTGTTACTTTTTGAGCGAGTATTAATCAACCAAGTAGTATTTAGTGTCAGTGTTATTTGAAGGCATCTGACGACAGTATTGTTCTATGGCATTACTATAGTTTTATCAGCGATTTCAAAGTCTCTACTACAACGAGCATTACGAAAGTGACAATGAGCATTCGTTGACATGACAAAAGTGTCAACGAGTGTTCACAAAACAAACATTTCAGAGTGTTTGGGTGTCAATCTGAGGACAGCGCAAAGGATTCGGAAAGAGTTGGATTAGTTTAATGGTCATTACAAAGATGTTTGGAGTGATCACTAGTAATGGTGACGTGCCACCATTCATCATCCCACAGAGATGCAGACTCAACACTGAGGCCTACGTCAAAAGCCTTGAAGAAGTAGTGTTACCCTGGGTCAAGAGGGTGGCTGCTGGAAGACCCTATGTCTGGCAACAGGACTCTGCACCATGCCACACAAGCAGGAAAACCCAGTCATGGCTGTCTGACAATTTTTACAACCATATCATCCATTACGTCTGGCCACCTAACTGCACCTGACTGCAACCCCCTTGATTATTATGTGTAAGGCACAGTTGAGCAAGAGACCAACAAAAATCTTTGTAATGCCAAAGATGAAATGAGGGCAAGGATTACGGCAGCATTCACCAAATTAAAAAAGGAGACCATCCAGAAGAGTTGCAGGAGATTCTGAAGTCGTCTGGAGGCAGAGGTTGAAGCCAATGACAATTTTATTGAATAAATTTTCTCTTTAGTATTTCAAGATATTTTTGTGTAATTTAAATGAGTATTTTTGTGTAATGTTAGAATGAGATGTCAGTGGTATTTTCATTTTTGCATCATTTAGACAACAATTTATTCACCGCACTCCACATCCAGTAATAGTCGTGTCAAGGGAATAACTGCCCTTTTCACACACCAATTTTTTTTTTTTTTGTGGTCCCAAAATTTAAAAACTGCCAATAAACGTATAAAATAATATCTGTGGCAAATAAGCTCAGAGAGTTCTAGTATTATTATCATTGCAGGGACTATTAAAAAAAATGAGAGTAAATCTTCTATAAGTGAAATTATAGTTTATTCAACTCAGAATTTAGTCAATATTGATGGGTGTGTGGCTTGGTTTTTCTCCGAACATGGATTTTACTTGTCATGAAGATATAAGAGACTCTCTCTTTTCTCCCTCTCAGGTGGGTGCTTATATATATATATTTCTATTATTGCTTGTCCCACATGTGCACAACCTAAATGCAGTTAGATCCATAACCTGTTTATATATCGGGAACAGACACTGCATCTGGTGGCTTGGGGGTTATTTTCCTGATGAACTTGCTGATGCAACTGTCTTCTCTGAGGCTCTGCAGATGAGTGCAATGTCTGTTTTGGTATAATCTGGGATGAGCCTAGTACATATTGAGGGCAACATAGATCAATTTCTCAAACAAAACTAGTGATTTTTTAAGTATTTTTGTTTTACAAAATATGTGCTCATGATATGAGGCAAGGTACGTTTCCAAATTCTGTCTTATCAGTCATAAATGTTGAATTATATTTCAGTTTGAATATATATAGAAATATGTGTACTCAGAATATGAAGCACAGTAATGCAATTATCCACAGTAAATTTAGGTGAAGATTCTGACACCATTTCACCTTTCGTGGTAGATTTTCTATCATCACAATGTGGGATATTTAATAACAAAAGTGATAAAAGTGTAAACAAAAAAGAAAGTAAAAGAAATCAGTTAGATTATATAGACACATACATACTTAAAAAAAAAAGAAAAAGATAATTAAATTTACATTTAAAATTTCAACACCTCCTTCATGCACATCTGTAGTTGCATCAATGTGAACATCACTTTAGTCTGATTAAGTTCTAAAGGACAAAATACATCACATGCACATTTTTCCACTTTCTCATAGATTTCCCTAAAATGTATATATTGTATATTTGGGCAGCAATCCTTCTTTTATACATGTTTCATTATGACAGGCAAGGAATTTATTGTGAATTTTTTTATTTAATTTTTTCTGCGCACTTATAGTTTTCTTTTTTGATGACTGTGAAGAAATTGTCTATCGTGTTGGTTTTCCAAAGCATTTTTGGTTAATATGTTAGCAATTTTCAAGTGTGAGGTGGTGTGGTGCTTATTTTCCATTGATGACATACTTGTTTTTGATTTTTATCATATGCCGTATAAGAAACATTTGTTTATAGTACAGTCCGACTTTTTTAATCTGACATTACGGCAACTCCAATGATCTGACATATTTTTGTATCAGCTGTCATTTATTTCGTAGAGCGGCTACAAGGGCAGTGGCACATGTTGTTTAGAACTTTATGCAGCAGCCAACAACAGCAGAATGTTTTGGTGATACAGTATTGCTCATTTCCTATACATAGCTGCATAATTACCCATTCAGGATGCCACCCAGGAGAGCAGGATGTGCAGATGGTCGTGTTAGAGGCAACAAACGTAAGCAATAAATCTCTATCCATGCTTGAAAAGGTGGAATGATGGAAGAAATTAGAGAAAGGAACGTCTGTAAAAACTTTGTGCAAGTACCATGTCATCGAATCATCCACTGAGCATGACTTAAAGAAACACAAGCAGCAGATGTTTAAGTTTTTTTTGATGAAGACGAAAACCAGAAAAGTTTAAATTGCACGAAAACCATTAAAACCTTGTTTGGAAACCGTAGTGATTGTTTTATTTCCCTTTTTTAAGCTTTGTTCTACCCTCTGATAACACAGCAATATATATATATATATATATATATATATATATATATATATATATATATACATTTAAAAATCTTTACTGACAGAAATTGCTTATATAAAACAATTTTTTAAAATTTGAATTAAAAATAAATAACACAGATCAAATATTTATTAAAATATACTTTTGAAAAATTGTTATGCAAATTAAATATAATATATATATAAATAAATAAATAAAAAGAAAGATATATATATATATATATATATATATATATATATATATATATAGTAATATATATAATCCGGTGTTATTATAGATATTTTTATTTTTACAAAATAGTGCTCAATGTTCTTATAAAGTTACTCCAAAATTCGCTTGAGGATGAAATGGAACTAATGTCTTTAATTTAATTACAAAATTAAATTCGGACCTTCCATTTTTGAAACACGGTTAGAACTGTGTAGCAGAAAAACCATATTTTAAATCAATTAAGTTATAATATATATGTGTGTGTGTGTGTGTGTGTGTGTGTGTGTGTGTGGAATGGGCTGGACAGACTATGTTTACATCATTATTTTTTTTTTTTTTTTTTTTTTTTTTAGGGGTGATTTCTGTCATTTGGAAATCTCTGCGGTCCAGAAGTGGTCTGCTCCCATGTTTGACAGGTTAAAGATATTACATGAAACAATAAAAACCTTGTTTGGAAGTATTAATGGTTGTTTTATTTCCTGTTTTAAACTTTATTCTACCTTTGATAACACAACAATATACACACACACACGTGTGTGTGTGTGTGTGTGTGTGGAATAAGCTGGCAAGATTATGTTAACATAGGGTTTATTTTTGCAGGGGTGATTTCTGTCATCCAGCATATTCTGTGGTCTGGCAGTGGCTGGGTCTAAAAGGTGCCAGATTAAAGAGGTTGAATCATAATGAATTTTACTCATTTCTTATATATATATATATAGAGTTGCATACAGTATAGTAAGTAAATATTATATTTTGGTTTTAAGATTTTTTTTAAGCTTTTGAATTTCATGAAACCATAAAAAAAACCTTGTTTGGAAGCCTTAATAGTTGTTTTCTTTTCTGTCTCAAGCTTTGTTGAACCTTTGGTAATAAAGCAATATGCAAATAGATGGCAAGACTACATATACATAGGTTTTTTTTTTAAGGTTGATATCTGTCATCCGGCATTTTCTGTGGTCTGACAGTGATGCGGATGTCTGGATGTGTGCTGGATTAAAAAGATCGTACCTTACTTTTTCTTCTTTTATATGCCATGTCCCCTCAGGACGTAGGCAATCATGGCTCTCCATTTCTTCCTGACCCTTGTAGCTCTCAATACGTTTTGTCTTTTTGTTATTTCTTCCAAGCCCTGTTCTGCCATCCACTTGCTTAAGCCCATTAAGTATGTCACGCACTTCTTTCCCTTTTCCTTCTTTCCCTCTATGCACCCTGTGAGTATCAGATTTTCCAAGCCCTCCTTCCTCATTACGTTTCCCAAAAATTTCAGCTGCCTCTTTCTGATGTTAAGTTTAAGTTTCCACTTTGTTTGCATCCTCTCCAAAACTTCATCGTTGCTCACATGTTCAGTCCATGGTATCCTCAGCATCCTTCTGTAGAACCAAGACTACATTTACATAGAATTTTTTTTTTTTTTTTTTTTTTACAAATGATTTCTGTCATCTGACATTTTTCGTGGTCCCAAGGCAACTTCTATTTTGTTTTCTTCTTTCATTCTGACTGGAATGAAAGAAGAAACTGGAGCAATTAGTTAATCCTAATTATTATAAAAACCAGGTTGTGTGTGTGTGTCTGTACGTTTATATATTGGATCAGATTTCTTACATTTTTCAACCGATTTCAACAAAACTTCACAGGACTACGTAAAATTACCTTGCGGTGGTTCTGACAGCACCAAAAATTGGGAAAACACAATTGTTTTTGCACGAAATCAATTTGAAAACACAATTAAGTTGCCAGAATGAAAGGGGGACAACTCATATCGAGTTATACTTATTATAAAACCCAGGTTGTTTGCGTGTATGTTCGTTTATATATGGGATCGGATTTCCTACATTTTTGAACCGATTTCAACAAAACTTCACTTTTTTTTTGGCAGGTAGTGTTTCCTATTGTCTTGCACACTTTTTTCTTTATTTTTACATTCAGAATGCTTTAAAAATTCTATTTACAGGACAATTGTTTATAATAAAATTCTATTCAATCGGTAGACTCATAACGATGGAAAACAATGTTTTTGTTTGAGTTTGAGTTTGGGTTTGGTTTCACCAATTCGTAAAAAAAAAAAAAAAACTAATTAAGACATGCATGTCCGTCAACCTTAAACAATAATCTTTGTCAATTTTATTTTTCAGTCTTTATGATGGTCGATACTTGATCTATCTCTTACTGTTACATTCCCGGGCAATGCCGGGCTCTACTGCTAGTATTATTATAAATATTAAGTTTTAATTAAAAAAAAAAAAAAAAAAAAAAAAAAATGCACACACACACAGACAGATTAGTCTTTCATTCTGACCTGAAGATGCCGACCCAAGAAAGGCGAAACGCATTGTTAATAAAAAGCTTTCCACTTTGATTTCTGTCTCTTCTACTAACAAGCATACATATCCGTGTCTGTGTGTGTGTTTTGAATGTGTATTGTATTGTATATACTGTCTATAAGAATTTTTTTATACGTATATATGATGTGTATGCATAATTTTGTGTGTGCACATGTCTCCATCCCTATGAGTGTGTGAACATATGTAGATGTTTGCCTATGTAAGATGCTTAATTTTTTTTGCGTATTAACAGATTGAATCAAGTTTCAACAGGCGCCTCAGAGGGGGGCAGGAGGAGGGGTGGAAAATTGAGATTCCAGAGATGTGGTAAAGCATCAAGTGTTTCTCCGTACAAGAACAGATTTTCTCAGTGCCATTCATCAAATTTTGGGCAAGAATCCTGCAAGGGGCTGAGCACCCACACTTTGGCAGATAGACCGGCAGCTCTTCCCTTCAAAGCACACAGATGGTCGCCATCAACGAGACCCTAACAGGTTGGGAAGCAACCAGATAGAAATGTAAAAGGTTTGTTATTTTTCATGTAATGAATCTCGCAATATGGCTAACAACCAAAAAGAACAAAGGCAGAAGGAAAAGTTTTCCATAATTAATGAGTTTTTAACGACGACACGAATCTAATATGTCAGATTTTATTATGCAAGTCAATGTTTTCATAATAAAATTGATATTAACCAACTGATGTGAGTTTTAGCGTTTCATATTTTTCTTTCTTTTATAAATTCACATAAGGCTAAACATTTGGCCTGTGTATCCTCCACCACCTTATATCAGCAGAATGAAACAGCTGAGAACAATTATGCTTTTATATATATTACTAGTTTCATTTTTCTTTTGCACTTCTTGCCTGTGGAAATCTCTTCTGATTTTTTGCTTCTCTGCAACTATACAATCTTCAAAAATTTAAATGCAACATCAATGGCTATTTTCTGTCTTCATGAATCCTGTTCCTTTATTGTTCTTTCCTCTCATCTTTTCACTAAAGTCTTCTTATTCTCTTTCATTCCCTGTAACCTCTTGCATCCTAGTGGCATTATCACCATGCTGGGGGTGAAATGATTACAAAAATATATATATATACCAAGTGTAACAGCAAAATTGTCCAAATCATGTAACAGCATCCCATAAAATTGTCCATCCCACAAAATGTTAATATCTAAAAAAAAAAAAAAAAAAAACAAACTAATTGTGTTTCTATTTTCCAGGTTTTCATTAAGCCATCTTGACTCCCTTTGCTTTAAGAATCACTGAAAAACCCTTTGAGTTATTCAGCTAGAAAAAGAACAGGTCAAAATAATTTTGTGTCAGCTGCACTGTCTTCCCAACTGAGCAATGGTGAGATGAAAAAGATCATCATGTCTTTAGTAATGATACAAACATTCATACTCTGGCTTCCATCTTCAAAGTCCATTCAAGAACCATCAAGAGAACGGTGAATATGTTTTAAAAAAGAGGGAACGGTAGAGGGAAACCAGGAGGCCACAATAGGAAGCGGGATCATCATTTCAACTGAGAGTTAAATACGCTCTTATTGTTCAAATAGTCCAATAGTGTTATAGCAACCTCAGAGAATTCCAGTAAGATATCTTTAATCATTTCTAAGATACAACAGATCAAAGCTGTTACACCCAGTATATCCTAACCATACTGGGATTAAATCTTACAGCTGATTTCAAATGAAACATATATTCAGTGCCTTTGCAAAAGATGCTTGTAGAATAGTCGTTTCATTGTATCAAACTAAAAAATGCCTAACTCCTCTTGCTTTGCGCTATCTTTACAAGAGTCAAATCAGACCAAGAACAGAGTATTGCTGGTGCTGCGCAATCTGTCCAGCCTCAACAGAGTTCAAAAGCATTTATGTGGCCTTTGAGTGATGAATTATTCTCTATCCTTCAACACTTATCCAACAGACGAAATGTTGCCAGCCTCTTGCTACTATATTGCTATTACTATGACAGATGTTCAGACTAGTTGCGTTCCTTAGTGCATCAGCTTCAGACCTTAAGCACCACAATGCTGTGTTCACAGTGGCAAACCATCCACATTCCCTTCATGCTCCTTTGATAAAAAGTAAGTTCCACTCAGACAGCATCTACCCCAGAACTGTTACTTTGTAGAACAAACTGCCAAGTGAATGCTTCCTGACATCTACAATGTTGATCTCTTTAAGTCCAAGGTTGATCGTTATCTATTCTACTTGTCATCATAATACTTTCTTACTTACCACTTCTTCCTCCCTTACAATCTCACTCAGAAACACTAACTTGAGTGGCCCTTGGTCCTTGTATTAGATGAACTAACAGTGAAATAATAAAAAAAACAGTGATATTTAATTTGCATAACAATATTTAATAGTATAATTTAATAAATATTTCATCTGTGTTATTTTTAATTCAAATTTTAAAAATTGCTTTATATAAGCAATTGCTGTCGATATAGTTTTTGTTTTTTTTTAAATTCATGTTTGTTTAGAAAGAATTTAAATCTTCTGTGCCAATATTCAGTTGTAAGTTAGAAAAATTTAAGTAAGATGCAAAAATAAATGCAATCTTGGCTTTAAAAATTACATTTTTCTTTTGGATGCCGACATATATCATTTTTTTAAATATTAAAATTTTTATAGAATTCCATAATTTTTGGCCTGTCAATATCAGTTGTAATTTCATTTCCTGCAGCATTTGTAAAACCATTGTGGCTGTCTGACATTTCACATTAGCAGGCTGAGCCAAAAACAACTTTTACATAATTATTTGAATAATTCAAAATAATTCAAAATAATCTGTTTAATTACATTTTCTTAAAACTTTAACAAATTATTTAAGCAAGTGAAAAATAGTAAGTTTGTTGAATCAATATTTATTATTATTACTACTTTTAACCTGTGAAAATTTCACGGTTTTCTTATTTTAAATTTCTGATAAATCTTAATTCTTCAGTTAATGATTGAATAAGCTCATGGCGAGTTCTACAATGAAATATCCATAGAAATGCCCCTATTGTATTGCTAAATATTTGAGCTTAGCAACTTTAATAAAATATTGAAATAATCATAAATATGAACACTGTTTTTTTTTTAAATAAGTAAGGAGGTACAAATGAACAGATTTGAAACTGACAACTTTTTTGCTTTCATTGAAAGAAACGCAAAACACTTCTATCTTTCTTTCTTTCACTTTCTCACTTAAACCAAGTAGTGTTTTTGATGTCTTTTGTCTTCTCACATGATCAAAATGGAGTAGTCCATTATTTATGAGATATTAACAGGAGATATTAAACTCTTCAATCTTTCTGTCTTCACTGAAACCAAGTAGCGTCTTTGATATGTCTTGTTGTTCCATGTAATCAAAACAGAATAGTCGATTATTTATGAGGTACTGGCAGAGAATAATTCTTGTGCTAAGAGAGAGACAAGCACAATTATTAAAAGATTCTTAATGCAAACAGAACATTATTCAAATGTTTCTCTCCTTTTCTGCCTGCCATCAGCATGGCTGAAGCTAGACTCCAGGAGAGCAACATGCTACACCTTTTTGTTTTCATGTTTTCCACTGACATGAACTGGAGAGACTATATCAAATCAATAGCTGCATCTACTGCAAGGAAAATAGGGTCACTGTGTCATTCAAGAAAATCTTTCTTGTCAGAATCCATCTTGCTCATTTATAAATCTACCATGCATTGAATACTGTTGCCATATCTGGTCTGCTGCTCCTGCTGTACATCTAGAGATTCTTGATAAAATCCAAAGAAGGATTTATATTGTAATCAATCCTGACCAGGCATCTCAAATTCAGTCACTTTATCACCGACAAGACATGGCGTCCCTTGGTCTTTTCTATAAATATTTTCATAGCAATTGCTCTGACAGGCTTTTTTTTCCTGGTGGCCCGAATACATGAATTTAAGCATGCTACTAGATTGGCAACTAGGTCCCACCATTTTACAATTAAAATAGTTAAATGCAAACGCCACTTGTACTCTAGCAGTTTCTTTTTTTTCTTGCACTTCCCACCAATGGAACTCCCTTCCATTTCCTTGCTTCCCTGATAACTACAATCTTCTAAAATTTAAAAGCAATGGCAATTGCCATCTTTTGTTTTCATGAATCCCCTTTCATTTTTTTGTTCTTTCCTCAATCCTTCCTATTCTCCGTCTTTTATTTCACTTTTACCCCCTCTAACCCTCTGTATAGTAATAGCATTTCCACCTTGCTTGGGGTGAAATGATTAAAAAAAAATGCCCCTAGTCGGAAATTCAAGTGAACTTAGCATAATGCCAAAAAGAACATCAGAATATAGATGTCTTGCTGAAGATGTTTATAGAGAAATTTTGTAGAGGTAAGAGAAGTTATAACTTCTTCCTGTCTGTAGGATGGGTATTTGGCTGCTATTAATAATATTGATAATGAATTTGGTTTAGAGGTGTCAGCTTTTATTATGCAAATGAAGTAAATACAACATAATACATCAAAAAGATATTGGTCATAAAAATATATTTCATGCTGGCCAGATATATATATATATATTTAAAGATATTTTTGTAGGTACAAAATTTAATGATCGAAATAATAGTAATATTAAGTTTTATACTTTTATTTCGATCATATATATATATATATATATATATATGTATATAATTACTTCCACTAATTTCCTGTAAAAAAAACAAAAAAGAAAAGATGAAAAATTGTTCCAAACTAGATTAAACGATTGACTTTAGTTTGAAATGTTGAAGATGGTTAAATTTATTATTAAATTATTATTAAATTTATTTTATGAAAATTTTGATTTATATGAAAATTTGAGGCAGGTTAAATTCTTAAACACCAAAACCTTTTATTTTGAAAATGTGAAGCAGGATGGATTTTTTTTAAGATGATTTAGTATAAGATGAGGCAGGTTATTTGTATTTTATACCAAAAATCTTTATTTAATAAAAAAAAAATATTAGGCAACTTAAAAGTTGTAAACACTAAAACACTTGATTTAGTATGAAAATATTAAGTGGGGATGAATTTTTTAAAGACTAAAATCCATGAGTTAATACACGATGACATTACATTTTTTAAAATGAAAACCATGATTTAGTTAAAAAAAAATGTGTTGTTTTAAAGCAAAACTTTATATTTGGTTTAAACTAAATACATCATAATACATCAAAAATATATTGGTCATAGAAATATATTTAATATTGGCCAGATATAAATCATAGAACACATACAGGGTGTGATGGGTAAATTGTTGTTTAAATGACACAAAAATAACACAGACATCTAATTTTAACAGATATATTTACCAAAATTACACAAAAGTATCTTGAAATGAAAGAGTAAATTTATTTAATAAAATTGCTATTGGCTTCAACCACAGCCTCCAGACAACTTCAAAATCTCCTGCATCTCTTCTGGACGGTCTCCTTGTTTAAGTTGATGAATGCTGCCATAATCCTTGCCTTCAGTTCATCTTTGGTATTACAAGAAGTTTTGTTGGTTCCTCACTTAACCGCACCCCACACATAATAATCAAGGGGGTTGTAGCCTGGGGCAACCACATCTAAGGGGTGATGTGGTCACAGAAATTGTCTGACATCCATGACTGGGTTCTCCTGCTTGAGTGGCATGTTGCAGAGTTCTGTTGCCAGACATAGGGTCTTCCAGCAGCCAACCTCTTGACCCAGGGCAGCACTGCCTCCTCAAGGAACTTTATGTAGACCATGTTGAGTCTGAGGCCTTGTGGGAAGATGAATGAAGGCATAACATCGCCATCACTAGTGATCACTCCAAACACCTTCATAATTACCATTAGACTGATCAAACTCTTTCCGAATCCTTTGCACTTGCCTCAAATTGACACCTGCATACTCTGAGATGTTTATATTGGAACTTCTGGTGTGAATGCCAAGCAGGACAGCATGTTCTGTTTCCAAATTTCTGGAGAAGTGAATTGTGCCATGATTCTTTTTTTCTCACAGTGTCCAAGTGACCCTAATCTAATGCGCAGTCAACAAAATCAGAAATAAATAACCCACATGTGTGAAATGAAAAATCTAAAATGACGACAATTTACCCATTGCACCCTGTTTATTCGTACCTCCTCCACTAATTTGCTGTAAAACCATTTCATGATGAAAAATTGCTTCAAACTTGATAAAAACGAAGTTTTAGCATCAAAATCTTTGTTATTATGTGAAAAGACCAAGGTATTTTTTGATTGTTCAATTAAATTTAAATGCCTTTCTAGCATGTTCAAAATGTTATTTAAAATATTTTTTTTTTTTGCATTAGTAATGATTAGTATAAGAAATTTTAGTGTCTTTTTTGCAGTAAAAAAACAAATGGATTTGGAAATTCTTGCAAAAATGAAATAATTGTAGATTTTAATGCAACTTTCAGGACTTATTCACAAATGAATCAAATTATTATGCAAATTTGGAAAAAAATTGAAATTGTTTTTTTTTGTTTTTTGTTTTTTTACATCTGTTACTATCCATTTATTTAATTTTATGAAATTTCAA
This sequence comes from Acanthosepion lycidas, assembly GCA_963932145.1. Classification (NCBI taxonomy): domain Eukaryota; kingdom Metazoa; phylum Mollusca; class Cephalopoda; order Sepiida; family Sepiidae; genus Acanthosepion; species Acanthosepion lycidas. Next base: position 26,673,860 of record OZ010594.1, read on the forward strand.
AAATTAAAATTTTCACCCCATAATATTTCTGTTAGTTAAACACAGAACACCTTAGGGAATATAAACTATCAATTTACCAAAAATCTACTCTTAATGGTAATATAACAAATGCAATAAAATTAAGACATTATTTAATTAGAAAAGCTTTTAATTGCTTTTATAAATAAGATATATTAAGGACACTATCATCTTAAGAAAATGTTTTTTCAGTAAATTTTTACAAGAATTGTTTGCATTTTTTTTAAATTTTAATTAGAATTATTGAGCTTTAAATCTTTTAAAATTCTGTATTATTTCACCCTTTTAAATTATTATTAAATAAAAACTATATTTACAAATCATAAATTGAAAAGCTTAATACAATATTTTTAAAAGAATTTTGAATTATTTTGTATGTGTGTGAATGTGCAAACTTTTGTACATACAGTTGTTCATATACAATATTATCAGAAAATAAGAGTGAAAACTATATTATATTTAAAGCCATACTATATAAAATTCAATTAAACATTTGATTATGGAGAATATTTTCTTAAATTTTTAAGATTGCTGAGTACTTAAAAATTATATAAAAAAGGGACTCATTCAATTATTTTTCTTGCCAATAAAGGCCCCCTTCCCCATCAAAAAGAAACTTTAGATAAAACATCCATCTGTCACCAAGCTGTCAACATGTCAGCTACTTAAATAAACAGCTACCGCTGTGTTAAAAAAAATGCACTTATGTGATATTTTAAATTTACAGTAAATAATATTTGTTTCAGATCAGAATAATTAAACTTTAAATCAGCTATTATTCCTCAAATAAAATTTCAGAATTGTATATTTTATTTTTGGAAGATTTTTTAATAAAGACAATTATATTGCCATAAATGAGGCTTAAAAATGGCACTGAAAGCAGATATTTGAGCAAAAAACAGAAAAAAAAATCCTTCCAGTCAATTTAAATTAGTTTTTGAAATTCAGCAAAGTGTTTTGCTTATTGGAAATATTAAATTTAATCTATTAGCTTGAAATTAAGACTAAAATAAAACCTTCAAGAAAGACTTTTATTTTAAAAATTCATATTAAATCTTAGGTACTGTGTTTCTGTGGAGGTACATTATATATATATATATATATATATATATCTAGGGCATCAATGTTTGTAGGGCTCATTACAATCTTTAACAAAATATACTATTGGTACAACTTAAATGCTAAAATGATTCCTTACTCTAACTAAAATATATAATTTCTTTAAATCTGTGCATGAAATTAAAAAAAAAAATTTTTGATATTTTAATATTAATTGTAATAATTCTATAAAAATAAACATTTTTTAAAAATTTTTTTCCAAAACATGTAAAATGTGTGTATGTATCTCGAGAGTATGTTTGTATATTGGTCTCTGTATTAGTGTGTTTATGTATCTCTGTGTGAATTTTTAGTTTAATCTGTTGTATGTTTATGATCAGTACTGCTGACTGACATATTACCTCAACCCTCCCCTAGTCACACACCTCACCTCAACCCTCCAGTTGACAAATTAAGGCTGCCACTTTCTTTGATTTTTGCTAAGTTGGGCTAAATTTAATTTGCCCTTTTTCAATTGATATAATTCTGCTAAAAATTCTTATACTGTACAAAACAAATTATTTAAAATGGACATTTGAAAACAATAAGTTGAAATAAAAATGTGTTCTCTGAAAAACAGGGCATACAAGTCATTAGGGATTTTTAAAAGATTATTTATAGAATTAAGGCAAGAAATACATTTCTTATTAAGTATGTCTCCAGCCTGATAGGGCTCAGATCTATGCAGCCCAACTAGCCAAGTTAATTTTATTTCATTCTTTTTTTACTGACTTTCTTTCTTTGTTTTTTTCTTTCTTCTTTGTTATGTACAATATTAATGAAATGTATTTCAGCAAATATTTTGAGGCATGGAGTTAAAACAATTAATTTTGGATCTAGCTGGAGTCAAGAGTGAAAATGCTGCACCCCGAAAGAGTTTTGTTGCTTTGAAATAGATATACTTGAATGTTGACTCACTCTGGCCTGATCCCCAGAATTGCCACTGTTTATATATATATATATATATATATATATATAGGATACCAACTCAAATTTCAGTCATGCTCCTTTTGCAGGGCTCACAAAAAATGCTATTAGTATAGGTATCACACAGCTACATCTTAAAAGACTTAACAACAAATCCCTTGAAAATGACTAAAGAAGTGGCCAAAAGCACTTGGAACTATGGACAATTTTAACAATCCCTTAGTACCACTGAATAGTTGCTACACACACACATATATATATTATAATTATTTTCTATTTTAAAAATATGGTTCATCACTACACAGGAATTACAGTGTTTCAAAACAGAAATTAAAATTTTAAATTTAATTATAAAATTAAATTTAAAATCCATAGCTCTGTTCCATTCTCAAGTAATTTTGGGAATAGCCTTTTAAGAGGTTTACTTCACTTATAAGCACAGACAATCTTAATATTTTAAATTGTTAAGTTTACAGAAAAATTCAATCATTTTGATGAGGGGGGGTTTGGGTTTTAATTTCCCTTGACAACTTATGCATCAAATATAAGTTATTTTCAAAATCAGGTTAACTTAAGGTGGGGTAGGGGTGCCTGCTCACAAACAATGACAAAATGTTTTTCGCGTGTCGTCTGGGTTTTTCAATGATAAAAAGTTTTTGGCATTATTTGGCCAGCAACCTTTTGTTCAAACATGTTTTGTTGAATATGACAGACAAGGAATATTTGATGAATTTTTTTTATTGAGTTTTTCTAGCATTTTAAAATTTTTCCATGTCTATTGTTTCAAGTGCATTAGCAACATCTTTAGCCATTTTCAAGGAGTTTGTTGTTAATTCTTGTTAATTTCTTTTCATGATTGTCTTTTAAGATGTAGCTGTGTGATATGACGCCTATACTAGTAGTGTTTTTTTGATCCCTGCAAAAAGAACATCCCTGGAATTCGAGTTGGTACCCTTATATACAGGGTGGCAATAAAGTCACTATACAGTTACTTACAATAACAATTAAGACAAAGCAATTAATCATCAGTCCAGAAATTTATTATTAAAATGGTAATGGTTAATAATAAAATTCTATGATAAACAATAGTAAATTAATTACCGATACTGTTTAAACTGCAAGCCATTTGCTTCAATGCTTGTTTTTATAAGTAAATGTATAGTGACTTTATTGCCACCCTGTATGTGCTGGACTTTACCGTTGTTTTTTACAACGTATAAGGGTCAAGCAACTCAGTTCCTAGGAACCGACAGCCAGACACCAGCACATATGATTTGATTATAGTGGTGAAGACTTTGTGCAGAACCAACCACACTTTTTGAAGGGCCAAATACAGAGACCTGGTGCACCATGTGCCATAAGGTCCCTAAAATACTAACGATCGTAACAAACGGTTTATCATTGTAAGTACCTGAAGATTGCATTGAACATGAAACTCCGAGTCATACTTTTGACGACAGGTAATATACATATTTATTAATATATACTTTACAGATCTGCTTTACCACACTGAGCACTGTTTTGTTAACACCAAAAATTAAATAAAATATTTATTTGCAAATTTATATATGCACATGATTGCATGCATGTAGGGTTGCTTGTATCAAAAACTATCAAAACTGAAAAAAACGATAGCAATGAGTAAACTGGAGAAACTTATTTTTCAAGAAAATTTTTTTTAAGACAATGATTTTATAAATTTCAACCAACAGTGGCACTGGCTGCTCAGTGAATAAATGCTGACTGTTTCCTTATAAGGAAACAGATAACATTACCATTGTTTTCGGTATATGTGGAAGAAAGAGCATGTAAGGAAAGAAAAGCATTTAGTCGTTAACAGTTGCAGCCATGCAATATTGTGTGCATTGGCCAAACATATTTGTAACAAAAATGAGTTTGTATTACAGTCGCGGATAATGTCAGTTTGGGGCGTGTTAATGTCAAGAGAATCTGGTTGCCCATAATCAGTGCCAACTGTCACAGTATCTACAAGTTTACGTCAATTTAATCTACTCTATTGTGTATTGTCTCTCACTGCTGGCTTCATCTGTACTTTAATGTCTTTGCCCAGGAAGGAGGAGGGGAGGAGCTGGGCGTCTGACATTTGAGTAAAATGGCGGGATGCCAGGGAAGTGGCAGTTGGAGGAAAATGGGCGGAGGGAGTTGGGGAAGAATAGAGAAAGAAAAGAAAGAAAACTGAAAGAGAGAGAGAGAGAGAGAGAGAGAGAGAGAGAGGCTGACAAAATGGAAAAAAGAAATTTGGGGGAGAAAAAAAAAAGGTGACAAAAAGTTTGCATAGGGAAGATGAGAAAAAGAACAAAATAATTGTCCACCAATGATTAATTTGTTTTCTACAGCTTATTTTTAGAATGTAAGAGGTTTTTTTTTTTTTTGTCAATAATGATTTAATGATATAAGTTCTACTAATTAACCCATAGCAGGGGAGAAGAGGTGGGTTAACACCATTCCCAAAGGTATTTACCCATAAGTGTATATAATGAACACAACTAGAATTATAACAGAGCTCTTCGATTAACAATTACACCAACCACACATTTATACTTACAGCACCTGGTTTTCAAAAGCGGTCACCCATCTAGGTACTAACCAGGCTTGACATTGCTTACCTTCAGTGATCGTACAGGTACCGATGTTTCAACGTGATATGGCCATAAGCCATGAAGGAAATAAGGAAATTAAAGAAAGAAAGAGAAAGAAAAAGAGAAAGGAACCTAGAAAATGAGAGAGAGAGAGGAAAAAAGAGACAGTAAGGAGAAGATTGAGGCAAGGGATGAAATAGAGAGGGTAATAGAGACATAAAGAGTGGTGACTGGTACATGACAAAAGATAGGAGATTAAAAAAAAAGGTGATGAGAGATACAGAGAGTAGTGAAAAGAAAGCTGGAAATGGTGAGACAAACGATGAGAGATGAAAATAGAGACATGGAAAGTGAGAAAAGGTGCATGAGAAATGGAGAGATCAATCAATAACAAAAGAGAGAAACAAGAACAGAGAACATAAGAGAAATATAGTGGGGGTGGAGGAAAAAAGCTAAAAAGGAAGATAATAAAAGGCAGGGAGAAAGAGTAAAAACTGAAAGGAGATGGTAAAGAAAGAAAAATAAAGACAATCAAATGGTAAGATAAATCATCTATATATATATATATATATATATATATATATATATATATATATAATTATTTATTTAAAAATATGATTCCAACTCGCTACATAAGAGGTCTCATGTTTCAAAACAAGAGCCGAAAACTTCAAAATAATATTTGAATTAACTTGAGTTAAAGTAGGCTCTGTTCCATCTTCAAGCGAAATTTTTTTTGGGAATGACTTATTTCTGAAATTTACGAGTTTTAATAGTATGGTCAGAATTGAAATAAAAAATTTCCATGGTAACATCAAGGGCGGATTGTTTAGAATCGGCAGGGGAGGGGTGTTAATAATTTGTATCAGTATAGAGTTATTTTCATAGATGCCGGGTCAGGGTAAGGTGAGGGTTGCTAAATTTACTACGGAAGAAGTTTTCGCATAGTCTGGCTTGAGCGTCTACGGAGATTTATTTATTTATTTTTATTTTATTTTTTTATTATATCTCTTTATGAAAGGGATTTATCATTTGTGTATATAAAAAAGCTGTAATGTTTGTTATTTGACGACTTCATAAAGGGTTATCAGTTTTTGTAGGGTATTAAAACTATGTATATGGGCTATGGATTTTAAAATTTATTTTATTGTGTGCGTGTTTTTAGCTAGTTATTCAGAGCGTAAGTTCGGTTGTGCCAGCAGAAAACCATTAATTCTTGCCTGTTGTTTAATAGGTTTTTATTGTTTAGAAGCTTAATAATGTGTAGTTTCTCATGGAGGCACAAAGGGCATGGGTCATCCCAAGTTTTGCAAGTTCTAGTCCTGTTAATGATTTTCCATTTTAATACACCCCCCTCCACACACACACATTATATATATATATATATATATATATATATATATATATATATATATATATATATATATATATATATATTGCATAACAATTGAGGGGCAGTGTGCACAATAATGATTACCCACTCGGTACTATGCTAACTTGGTCCCATTGACGTATACTGATATTGTTATAATATAATACATATTACTTATGATACATTCCTTCTTGCCATCAATTTTGATGCCATGGGTACACTAGTAATATAATAAGTAAGAATATAGTCTTAAGTAGCTAGTTTTGTAAATAACTAAAGCCAGCCATATCACATCTATGAGAAAGTGATTGGAGTTAAGATTTGAGAGATATTTCCATTTTACTGTTAAATTAAACGCATCAATTTTTTTAACATGAAAAGATATTAATCAAAAAGTGATTTATATAATACCAGGAGTAATCAATGAATCATAGATATCATTGAACATCTAAATAAAAAAATATATAAAGGGAATGGATTAATTAAACGGTTCGTTGGTTTTATATCTTAATTTTGAAATCTTTATTGTCACTTTATTAAATCTCGATACATTGTTTCAAAACTTTCATTTCATTGCATCTCACTAACAGTTACTGTCATTTTTGACAACATGGGTACACTAGTAATATAATAAGTAAGAATATAGTCTTAAGTAGCTAGTTTTGTAAATAACTTGTAATTTCTATCAATCTAAATTCTGTATATGGTCACATATGATAAACAACTGAAATTTTTTTTAATATTGGCTTTTTAATTCAATTTTTCAAAATAAATCCTAATTTTTTTTTTTTTTTTTACTTATCCTAGAAAAATCAAAAAGAATACTATTTACTTTCAAATTTATTTTTCCCCTGAGGCAAAACAGTTCAAATTTTCCCGAAACCATATCTTTTTTCACTTCTATATTGTCAATAAACTACGACAGAATAACAGTCTGACCAAAGTTACAATAAAAAGCAAAAAGTTTATTATAATAATAATAACAATAATAATTAACAAATTTTTATCCAATAAAATAAAAAAATACACATTGAAACACCAGTTCCTACCCAATCCCCAAAGTTAAGCAATGTTGAGTCTGGTCAGTACCTAGAAGGTGTGACTCTTCTTGAATACCAGATGCTGTAAGCTTGGATGTGCAGTTGGCATAATGGATAACAGTTCAGGATGAGAAATCAGAGAACCAAGTTCAGTTCAGGTTTGTTGCATTCACCCAGGTGCAAATACCCTTCTCCACCCCAGCTATGGGTTAAATAGTAGAATTTGTATCTGAAAATCATTATTGCTAATGCAATACTCACTCACAAAATAATAAAGTACTGTCACAATCCCAAAAAATGAGAGGAAGAGAAAGATTATATATATATATATATATATATATATATATATATATATATATATATATATATATATAAAGTAAAACAAAATATAGTATATAAAAAAAGAAAGAAACAGACAGTAAAGCTGAATTTGACAGAACAGAATGATACATATCTGCATTGAAGGTGTCATCTTTTGATGATACCTGCAATGCAGAAATTTGTACACAGATTGCCACAATTGCAGCAGCGATGGCCAGACTGAAAAGGACTTGAAAGAGCAGCACCAGCTTCGATAGCAAGTTCAAGCTCTGCAATCTGCTGGTTGTATCCATCCTTCCCTATGGATATGAAATTCGGACTTTCTTGGTTGAGGCAAGGAAAAGGATCCAGGTATTCGAGAACAAATGCTTGAAAAAGCTCCCTGACATCTACTGAGAGCAAAAAAAACAATGACTATGTACAGAGCAAGATCAAAAGTCTTGTGGGCCAACAGGAATCTCTCTTCAACACTATTAAGCATCAGAAAAGGTCATGGTTTGGCCACATCACACGGTATAACAACCTCTGTAAGATTATCATGCAAAGCAGTGTTGAAGGCAGATGCAAGTGGGGACGACAACGCAAAATCTGGCCAGACAACATCAAAGAGAGGACAGACATGACAATGTGAGAACTCCTACCAACAGATCATTCTGGAGGAGGATGTCTGTTTCTTCTGCCCTCATGCCACCCACCGCTGAGGATTGAAGAGAGAGATTAAGATTAAATTTGGTAAAGAGAAGGTTAGTCAGGTGAAAATTTCATAAAAACAAGTAAGAGAGAAAGGTGGATAAAGAGAGCACAGAATAGAGCTCTTGAAAAGGAGTAGAGGTTTATTCCTTGTTTCCTGTTTGGGATTGGGTTTCCAATTCCTTCTAATATATTTTCATATTCTTTCATTCCCAGTAGCCCCTTGCATCTTAGTGGCATTATGGCTTTGATTGAGGTAAATTGATTAAAAAAGTAAAAAAAAGAAGAGAGGGAAAGAAAGATTGTGTGTGAATAAAGGTATGGTAGCATAAAATAGAGGGAAGGTTATATAGAAGTGGGAAAGAAAGAGTAAAGTTAAAGGTAGATAGAGAGAGAACAATCATAGAGAGAAGATCAAAAAGAAAAGTAGAGAGTGAATAAAAGATAGAGGGAAAGTTATATAGAAGTGGGAAAGAGAGTAAAGTCAAAGGAAGATAGAGAGAGAACAAGATAGAGAGAAGGTCAAGAACTGACAAAAGAAAAAAGAAAATGAAAGATCTAAAAAAAAAAAAAAAAAAAAAAAAAAAAAAAAAAAGAAAGCCATAATCTAATTCTTTTAAAGCTTAAATTATTTGCTTTTGTCTTTCTATCTTCCCAAGCATTTTTAGGTTTTGTTTTTGAAAGTAATTTATCAATCCTGTGTGTTCTGTTAGGCAACAACATTGTGAGAAATTTTTGTTGAAAAACAGCAAATACGTCTGTGTTGTAAATGCCATTCACTAATTCTCCTTACTAACAGAAAGAAACTCTGCAGACAGGGAATTGGTAAACAAACCCCATAAAATCCTTTCTTAATCTTCAAATCTACAGAGCAACTTTCAACAAAAGCATATTTTTCCAAGAAATAAAAACAAAAAGCTGCAAGAGGATGTCAAATGATAAATTCTGTGTCCATCAAAAGTTTTGATCAAATTGTGTAGAGCTTCCTGTTTATGCAAACCATTCCCCTATCTAAAAGTAATTTTTTCTGGATCCCCACAAATCAAATGGACCTGATTGTATCCCTGTTTATTTGCTTGTTTAGTGGCTTATGGGTCATTTAATGCTGAAATTTCATATTCTTGGGATCGTCAGTAATTTCTTTTTAAAAAAATGTATTACTGCTAATTTTTTTCTTTTTTTTTTGTTTCAAAAATGTATTACTGCTAATTTTTTTTTTTCAAAAATGTATTACTGACAATTTTTTTTAAAAATGTATTACTAATAATTTTTTTTTTTAAATGTATTACTGAGAATTTTTTCTTTTTTTTTTTAAATGTATTACTGAGAATTTTTTCTTTTTTTTTTAAAAATGTATTACTGAGAATTTTTTCTTTTTTTTTTAAATGTATTACTGAGAATTTTTTCTTTTTTTTTTTTTAAATGTATTACTAAGAATTTTTTCTTTTTTTTTTAAAATGTATTATTGAGAATTTTTTCTTTTTCAAAAATGTATTACTGAGAATTTTTTTTTTTCAAATATGCATTACTGAGAATTTTTTTACTATGATATTTTTGTTATAAATATGTATTTTTATTCTTTCACAGTGATTTGACCCCAATTTTCAGGTTTAAATATTTACCCATAGTTGGGACCCTAACAAGTGCTACAACAATGAGTCAGGGTTGACCTGGGAACAATTAAGAAGTTGTTCCCCATTCCACAAAACCTCCTGTTCAGAGACCTTGCTGATGGATGTAGTTTATCATCCTACCCAGGATGTGGTATCCCTTTAATAGTCCTTAAAAATGTACTCCTGAACTGGCTCCTGTTCTCTCTAAACTGTATAATAAATGCCTCACTGCTTCTTGCTTTTCTTCTTGTTGGAAGTCCTCTTTTGTTCCAATCTTTAGGAACTCTGGTAAACTAACCATCTGACCCTTCCAACTATTGGCCTATTAGGCTTTTACTTCCTTTTGGTAAACTGAGGCCCTAGCCAACTCTGAATTGGTTAAGCATCTTACATCACCAGGCCTTCTTTAGACAAGCTATCACTTCTCTAGATCTTGCTGTTGTACTAACAATGATTGCTGAAAAATCTAGCAAGCTTCGGCTGTAGCTTTGGACATATCAAAAGTATTTGGTAGGGTTTCACATACTCTGATCTCCTTTATAAGTTGAAAGGCATTTCCATAGAAATAAATTGATTCAGTCTTTCTTATCAAATCGCAAAATGAAAGTTAAGATAAGACTGGCCACTCTTCTAGATCATTTTGTACTAATGCAGGTGCCCCTGAGGGCTCTATCCTTGGATCTACTTTGTTCTTAATTTTCATCAATGATTTTCCTGATGACATCTATTCTCAACTTCGTATGTATGCTGATGACAAACATTTACTCCTATTTTGATAGTAAGTCTGATCAGTTTGATGAGGTCAAATTGACAATTGATCTCAAAAATGACCTAAAGTCTGTTGTTAACTGGGGCAAGGAATGGCTTGTTAATTTTAATGCCTCCAAAACAAAATTTCTCTCTATCAATTACCTGAAATACCCAGTCCTGCTTCCCATCAGCATGGCTGAAAACTAATCTCCATGAGAGTGACTCGTTGCACCTACTTGGGCTTATATTCTCAGCTGGCAGGAAGTAAAGCGATTATATTGTATACATTGCTACATGAAAACATTGGTTTACCATGTCATTCTAGACAATTTTTCTCCTCTGAATCTATAAGTTCACCATTCGTCCATGCTTTGAATATTGCTGCCACATATGGTCCGGTGCTTCTGCTGTATATTTAGAGATTCTTGATAAATTCCAAAGAATCAGCAATATTATTGGTCCTGACCTGGCATCTTGGCTTCAGTCATTTTTCCCACCACTGTAAAGGAGCTTCCCTGTGCCTTTTCTATAAATATCTTCATGGTAACTATTAGGATGAACTCTTTTGCTATGATATTTAGACTATGAATTTCAGTAGCACTAGATTGGTACAAAGTCTCATCAATTCATAGCTGAATTTGCTAGATGCAACTGTAAATTCTATACTAACAGTTTCTTTTCTCACACTTCTCACTTGTGGAAGTCTCTTCCAGCTCCATTCTTTCCAGCGAACGTTGACCTTCAAAAATTTCAACATCAATCATTATCTACTGTCTTCCTGATTACTCTTCTGTAGATCTCAACTCTTATTAATGTTTCCTTTTTTTTTTTATTCTTTCACACTCAATAACCCCTTGTCTTCTAGTGGCATAACTGACTTACATGTCATGATATGATTAAAAATAAATTAAAAAAATTAAGCCTGCCTTCCCCATAATAAGAAAAATCTATCTTCAATTTGTAAAAAGTCTCCCCCTATTTATCTGCTTTTATCAATTTAGGTCATGGTTGGAGACAAAATACATAATTTAATTTTTCTTTGCCTATTTAAAGAATAAAAGAAAACTAGAATGACCCATGAACATTTCACTGTTTTCTTGTTTGAATTTAAGTTACTGATAGAATAAGCTCCTTACAAGTTCCATGGCTATAACATACCCTCAGGAATTGCCCAATTATAGATTTGAGCTTATTAACTTTAACCCCTTCCTCGGCACAGACATGTGCATATGTTTTTACTGAAAGTGTCTTTTTCAGACATGGACGAATGAACACATCCAAAACATAATGTTCAAAAACTAGCTATAGACGTGTTTATATGTAGATCTTAATTATTTTATGCCTGACTGAGCTTGAAAGGAGTCCAATTGTCAACTTGTACCTCTGGTAAAGGTGTTAGCCACTGCTCAGGTTCATCAAGGTGCCTCAGTTTCTTAATTACTATATTAAAAACAGTTGTATCCTTAAAGACATTACAAACAGACAAAGGTGGTACTCAAGTGAAGAAATAGCAACATGAACATAGATGAAAGAAGAGAGGTTTATTGTAAAAGAGAATACACTACAGAAAGACAGGGAGTCGGGTGATAGACTAGTAATTCCTGAAGCAAACCCCAGATATATCCTGTGCTCACTATATATAGCTACTAATATAGTCAGTCCACATAGGTGATAGGGAGTGAGAGACATTCCATTACAACAAAAACAAATTAAAAAATCATCTGAAAATGAAACGTTTTTCCAAAAATAATTGGTAAGGAAAGGGTTAACAAAATAAAAAGTGTAAGTAAGGAATGCAGGTCATTATTTAAAGAAGTAAGAGGTTACAAATGAAAAGATTTGAAATTGACAAGATTTTTTTTATTTCACTGAAGCTGGCATTAAATACATGAGCGTTATCACCTTCTCTATCTTCTCTTTTCTTTCTTTCTTATTGAAATCAAACATTGTCTCCAATATGTTTTTCCTGCAAAACTTTGATCTTCAAAAATATAAATGCAATGCCAATCGTTTTCTGGAAGATAGCTCACAAACAAGAAGTGTGATAGAAGAAACTATTAGCATAAAACTTACATTTGTATTTAGCCAATTCAACAGTAAAATGATTAGACCTTGCCGCCAATCTAGTACTGCACTTAAATTCCTAAAGTCTAGATAGCATAGAGGAAAGTTCATCTGAACAATTACCATGAAAATATTTATAGAAAAGGCACAGGGAAGTTATGTTACGGTGATGGGAAAGTGTTGTAGCATACCTACGGATAATAATGGGTATGTCCCCATTCACATTAATACAGTAGTAAATACTGTATGTTAGTCTGCAGTTGGAGATTCATTGTGGAATTCACTTGACTCACTTCTAGCAGTTGACTACTTCTTCTGTGCGCTGCTGGCAAATCTTATATGTGTTGTTCTTACCCTAAGTATTATCATTCATTACCAACCTTTGTTTGATTATTTTATTCAGTAACCTTCCCTAGAAAATGATTGAAGCGGAATTGCCAGGTTAGGAGCAACAACAGTGTAGATTGTTCTTTGGGTTTTATTGAGAATCTCTAAATATATAGCAGAAGCACCAGAACAGAAGTGGCAGCAATATTCAAAGCATGAACAAATGGTGGAGTTATAAATATACAAAATAGATTCTGAAAAGAAAAATTGTCTAGCATGACACAGTGAAACAACTTTCCTAGCAGCAGACCTCACAAATGATTCTGTGTCTTCCCCACTCCTCATTCTCAACACTGATTTCCAAATTCTTATGTTATTGAAAACTGATAGGAAAACAAAACAATGTTTTTGTTAAATCTCATTTTATTTTCACTTAATTCTATCAATAATAATTCAATGTCTTTATCGTAAATTCCAGAATTACTTGATGTTTCCTGGCAGTGGTTGGTGTATTGCCATAATTGTTTGAGAAACAAAAAGACTGTCAAAGCAATTGCAGTTTTATTAAACAAGGCAAGCTTGTTTATCTAGAATTTCATTGCATCTATTGTCTTTCAATCGCAATGACATCACAGCCTATCATTTAAAAGCAATTAATTCAAACAGGTTCAAATCAGAGGGACTCAACAAACAAATGCTATTATCTTGGAGTCTAAAGAAAACAGAAAATAATAGCAAATTTCAAAATTACTTTTGATTTTTTGTCAAAACATTATTTATGCAAACCACAAAATCTGAAACAAGCTGTAATTTTTCTTAGTGCAAAAAAAAAAAGAAAAAAAAAAGCAGACAGGATACACATAAAACATACAAACAGGGTTTATATAAATATATCAATACTTGCATTATATCTACATTGCACACAATAGTCTAAATGCAGATGATTGTCGTAAATACATTATCACCTTGCTCAGGAGAAATGATTATAAAAAATATATATATATACATTTTATATATAATTTTTTTGTGATCATTTCACTCCCAGCAAGGCAACAAAGTCACTAAGATGCAAGGGGGGGGGTCACTGAGTGTTAGAGTGTAGAGTGGTCATGGTTAAATGTAAATAAATGGCAGGACTGTCCAACAACAAGAACAGACAAGGTTTGCAATAAAAAATAATAAGAAAAAAAACAGGGCAAAGATTAATATAAATCAAGCAAACAATATATAGAAGGCAAAGCAACAGTAATATGGAAAAAGTTCACAAATTAAGAATTGGGGTTAACACAAGTTCAGATAACTGAACATAGCATTCTGACATCAAGACAAGACAGATCAGAACTGAGTCATATGAAACTGAGAACCGGACTATTTTATTGGTTAGAAAGAAATCCCAGCATGCATTTGTGTACTTCTGTCTATAAATTCGAGAGGAGAATGTCTTTTGCAGTCATTCCTAACAAAGACTGAAACAAACACAGAATATGTGAAAAATAAAAACACTATAAAGGAGAGAGTACAATAAAAGAACAAGAACTGATAAGATAATGACTGACATTGTATTTAAATTTTAGGGAATCAAAGTTGGCTTGAAGAGTTCCACAAGTGAGAAGTGTGATAAAAGAAACTGTTAGCATAGAACATCTAGCTACTTCAACTGTAAAAATGATGAGATCTGCCAATATGGTGCTGTGCTTAAATTCATAAAGTCTAAGTACCATAGAGGAAAGTTCATTAGAATAATTACCATGAAGGTATTTATAGAAAAGGCAGAGGGAAGCCACATTACAGTGCTGGGAAAGTGAATGAAGCTGAGATGCCAGGGTCAGGACAAATGACATTGCAGATTCCTCTTTAATCTCTAAATATATAATATTATTAATATAAGGAATTAGCTAATATTACCATTATGGACTTTCCAAATTTGCTTTGAGATAGTTGTACTATTTGCATACTTTTTGTTGTTAAATGATGCTTTGTGTATTTCTAGGACTTTCTCTTACTCTTTTATATATATATATATATATATATATATAAAAGATGATGTAAAAAAGTGGATTGAAAAAGGCGCAAAACAAAGTAAAAAAAATTGTAAATACCATTTAAAACAAAACCCTTGAAGACTGGAAATTTTTACAAAGAAACATCGATGTCAGGATAAAACTGATATTTAAAAGTTAAGTAATCTTTACATTATATATATATATATATATATATATATATATATATATATATATATATAGGTTTTTCTATATGCGGATGTGAAAGGCTTCAGTATTATCCAGTTTCTAACATCCAGTGAGGATATTAGATCATATCCATATATCACTTTGGATTAAAAAATTATTTTATCTGATCTCGGTCTGGAGTGTGTGGAATCAGTAAATCAAGTTCATACTCCAGCTCTTGGGAAAAGCATTAACTCATTTCTCCCTGTATTATCATCATATATCATAATCTCTCATCTGTTGCAAGCTACAGAAGAGAGAGCAGGCAAGGAAGCACTCCAGTGAACCACTCTCACACCAACTTTATCTGCACAGACAAAAAGCTTCTACCTCCTTAGCCAACCTTGACAGAAGTCCAATCACTCTCTAATCCATAAGCATGTAGGTAAATTCCAAAAGTTTAGAACTGGCTTGAGACTCACAAAGCACAAAGAATCTTAGCCGTCAAGCAAACTTAATCTAGATTATCATGTTCGGACTCAGGAGAAAGTTAAAAAGATTTCTTTAGATATTGTTAGTAAGTAATCTCTGTATTAAACGGAAAGCTTTTTGAAAAACATGTCAAGCAGTATCAAATGATTTCAAGCCAAACCTTATTTCTTCTGTTATAAATTTGCATCAGGCTATATTTTGTCTGTGTGTCTCTATTTATATCAGTAGGGATTTATCCTTGCACACGTGTTACACAGAATGTGACACAAGGTCAAGTTTAGTGTGGGATCCCAAAATTTTTTCCTGCAGTAAGTAGCCATTTCTTTCTGTGGTAGACTAGTTGCCATCCAAGGCTATAGAACCTGGTCTGTCCTGCTATTTACCCATAGCTGAGGGGGGAGAAGAAGAGGATTCATACCTTTCTGAAGGTTATTAGCACATAAGTGAATGCAATGGATTTGACTGGAATTTGAACTTGGTTCTCCAATTCCTCAATAGTCAAACAAAAATAACTAACATTAATTTGAAATCTCCCAGCTGAAAAACAAGACATCTTGAAACTTTACAAGTATTTATTTATACAGGGTACAGGCGGCATTCATTTGCAATTTTGAACTGCTAATTTTATGCATTTTTTTTTTTTTTTTTTTACTTTCATTGTAGGTCTTTTTTTCTTGAAAACAACAACCATTTACACATGCATTTTTTTGTAGAATAATTGACTATGGACAATTTTGAATTCTTCAATTTGTGGAAGAGGCATAGAGTTCTTAGGATCTGCACCGGAAAGACAAACTAGATTTCAAACTTCCTTGGCATCAGCAGAAGGATGGTGGTCAGAAAGGACCTGGGAGATTCAAGATTTGACAAAGAAGCAACAGCAGAGAGGAAAACGTTTGATTGACATTCTGACACTACCAGAATGCCAGAGTTTGTCACCAAAGTCTAGATCATCAACAATGATCTCTGCAAGTCAATGCATGCCACTGCAAAGGAAGAAAGGTGTGGGGGGTAAAAGCTCACCAGGCTGGTAGTGCATTGATGACATTTGCTACTTTACATAAAAGATGAAGGGACAATTTCTGTCCAAAAATGGAAAAACAACTCAAGCACACCAAGAAGCTGATCAACAAGTTGAAACACCCGCTGACATGCTGGGGATCTTCTTTGATGAGAAGAACTTCTGCCAAGATGAGAAGACCAACTCCCAGAACAACAGGTTTCTTCCTGTCTCACCCAAGGACTAGCTCAGAGTTGTGGAAACAAGGCCTCTTGAGACAATCATGATCTTTGTCCTGGTGGAATGAGAAACCAACAGATCCAGTTGCAACACAAAGGACGAACCGAGTACCAAGATCAACAGGGCCCAAGTCAAGTGATGAAGGCTTGTGGCCAGTTTCAAAGGCTGTCATTAAAGTGAAAGGCAGTTTCATTGATTGAGATCAACAGACCATGTCATGAAGACAAACTGACACAAGTTTGGCAAATATATCTCAAAAAATAAAAAAGACAGTAATCTTGTGAATAAATAGCATCCATACACTGTACACCTACATTGTATAAAAGTCTGGGCTTAGAGCCACATCACATTGAAACACCAGTTCTCATACGATCACCAAAGTTAAGCAACGTTGAGCCCGGTCAGCTCCTAAATGGGTGACTGTATGGGAATACCAGGTGCTGTAAGCTTGGATGTGCAGGTTGTAATAGATAACGGCTCAAAATTGGAAATTGGAGAGCCAAGTTTCAATTCCAGTTTGGTTCACTAAATTTACTTTCATCCATATACTCTTGGGAAAGGTACGAATCCACCTCTTCTTCCCCCCAGCTATGGGTTAATTAGTAGGACTTAATTAGTAAATCATTATATTCTCCAAGAAATTATTAAACGCTAAAGACATTTTCTAGTTTCAAATAACCTGCAAAGTGTTGATAAGCCATAAAAAACAAATCAATCAATCAAAAAAAGTGAGGGATTTCAAAATAGCCATACAAAAATTGCTGAAGCTCGCTCTACATTTCACTTTTTGAGGAAACCACAAGTACTGAGTAATGACTCCTTCCAAAAGAAATATCCTGCTTGAGGGTTGGGCCCCTTTGACTTGAGCATAATATTAAGTTGAAACCTCCTAGCTGTGGAACACCTCGAATAATTACATGTAGGTATGCAAATTCATGCTGTAACAGCATATGAAACAAGGTTGGGGTTTAGTGTGTACTTTCAGAAAGACATTCAAAAATTGCTCAAGCCTCCTCAGCATTTCCCCTTGTGGGGGTACCTCAGGTGCTGGATAATGACCAAAGTTCCATCCCAAATGCCTGGCGGGGGGATGTCTCACTGGAACTCAAGCCTAATATTAATTTTGAACCACCCAACTGTAGTTATTTAACTGAGCTCTCATATCACAACAGAATGTGACACAAGGTCAAAGCTTTAATGTGGGTTAGCAGCAGAGCTGTAGAGTAATTCCTCAAGCCGCCTCAGTACTTCAGCTTTTGGGGGTGCCTCAGTCACCAGATAATGATCCCAGCCCTCTCTCAAAGGAGAGGTACCTCCTGGGGGCAATGGTCCCCTGAGGTTTGAGCTAATATTAATTTTCAATTTCCAGATAGGTGTTTATTTGTGTGCCCATATTTCAGCCGAATGTGACACAAGGTCAGTTTAAAATGGGTTTACTAGCAATACAGTGGAAAAATTGCTCAAGCACTCTTGGCACACCCACTTTTTGAGGACGCCTGGGTGCTGGGTAATGAGCCCAGCCTGAAGGAGAGATAATTCCTGGGAGATATTATTTTGAAATTACTGCAAAGTCAGGTAAGTATGAACTTACAGCTGTAGGACAATACATCTTAAATCATTACAAATTACTCACAAACAACATTTGCACCATATGCAATGACATTTAATTTGCATAAATAATTTGCAATGTTATTGGTATCTTGACTTCAGTCACTTTTTCATCGCAGTAATGTAGTTTCCCTGTTCCTTTTTTATAAATACTTTTCATGGTAATTGTTCATGGTCTGTGGTACCTAGACTTTATGAATTTAAGCACAGTACTAAATTGGCAACAAGATCTCATCATTTTTACAAAATGGCTAGATATTACTGTAAGTTCTATGCAAATAGTTTCTTTTCTCACACTTCCCACTTGTGAAACTCTCTTCCAGCTTCTTGTTTTCCAGTAACTTTTGATCCTTAAAAATTTAAATGCAATGTCAATAGTTATCTACTGTCATCTTGATTCCTCTTCTTTTATTCTTGTCTGTCCTTAATAATGTTTCTCTTTTTCCTATTCTTGCTATTGGTGAAATTGATTAAAAAAAAGAAAAACAAAAAACTTGTCTTCTACAAAAGTTAATATACCAAATCTTAAAATCATAAGAGGTAAATAAAATTGATAATTTTTTCATATTTAATCAAAGAAAAATATTTTTTCAGTGAGTGAACTTTCTCTGTTTGAAGATAGTTATTTGGCTAGTATTCTAGCAATATCACAAGTCTGAATTTACTTTGGAAATGAAAGAGCCAACCTATCAACTCTGGGCATCCAAATTGCCATTTAAACAATGATAAACAACTTCACCCTTTACAAATACAGTAACTTGCAAAATCTGTCAATCAATAAGATGCATTTTGTTTTGGAGGATTCTTTAGTAGAAATACTTTCTAAAACACATTGTGATCTTTAATGCAGAATTTGAGTTTTCAGTACACGGACATCTCTAATTCCATTATAAAAATGAATGTCATTGTGGAAAATGTCATAAAATTCACCAACCCAACAATTTATCTATGGATTCAAGTATAAATGTGACCAATGTTTACCTAGTGTCTTAAGTATAATCCCAATTAATATTTTCTGATTGATGCAAGTATAAAACCAACCAATGTTTACCTATAGTCTCAAGTATAAATTACAAGTACCTTTCACTGTCAAAACAGTTAAATGTAGCCGTCTCTTCTACTCCAACAGCTTCATGTCTCACACCTCCCATCTGTGGAATTCCATTCCTATTACTTGTTTCCCTGATAGCTATAATCTCCAACTATTCAAATGTAATGTCAATCGACATTCCCAGATGCCTTGATCTATTCCCTCACCTTCTCTTCATCCTTTCCTCTATCACACCTCTTTACTCTCATGCCCACTCTCTGTAACCCCCTTTTTTTATTACAACAGAGATGTTCACCATCAAAGATGACATCCTGTTTTGTTTACATAGAAGTTTGCTATGTGATGATATTGGTTATGCAATAGTGGACGCAGGTTGTAAATTCGTAATGCGGTTCTGTAACTTTATATTTGATAGTGAACATCTCTGTTGTAATGTCTATATAACCACCTCTGATGATGGCTGAATGTGAGCCAGAAACTTAGATTGAGGAGCAGCATAATAAAAAAAATATCCAAATCTTGGAGTTTTTGTCTCTATTTTCTCCCAAAACTAAAGCCAATATACAAAGTTTAGAATGGCTCATGATCGAACATAACAGACATTGGTTGTCTGTTATATTTAACAATGTATGTTTGAATAATAATCTGCTGCCCCAATACACTATATATATATATATATATATATATATATATATATATATATATATTAGTGGTACTCGCTTGGTTTATATTAGGTTTATAACAACCTATATAGTTGTTTCCACATTTTAATTTTACCTATTGGCCCCTTTAAGAAGATTCCTGAGTATATTAAAAAGACTTTTTTTTTCATTTTTTATAAAAAAAAATCCGTTTCTGATAAGTTTATGTCTACTTCAACAAATTGGCAAATCATATTTGGATCCACCAATAATACATTTGTGACTGAAATTGTTCCCTAGTATCATTGAATGACATGTTTTCTTGACTCACCCACCTCCACCTTCTCTCCTTACTTTTATATTTTAGTGTACACCTGATGTTCTTTGGTTAATCTAGACATACCCATAAGTATATTTTTAATTCTGACCTTATGCCACCCCTTTAATTTTCTAAAAGTAGTAAAGATTTGTTTTTAAATTTCTTTAATAAATCATTTTTATCACAAGTTGTCTACCATCGCCTGAAGCAGTACCATCTTAGTACTGAAGCATGAAATTTTTTGTGTAGTGATCTAAAATGTTTTTATTGTAATTTATTGTAATAAAAATATTATAATATATATATATATATATATATATATATACACACACACACACACACAAAGCAACCTCAGTTCTCGAACATCTCACATGTCAAACAAATCGGTTTTCAAACAGAAATCTGAAATGAAAATGCCTTGCCTATTGAACAAAATTTTGGTTCATGAACAACAATGCCAGACCGAATTAACCCAAATGGAATCATTTCTGTGTCAACCTCCACATTTTATACATTTGTGTGTTTTGGCATGCTTTTCTTTTCCAATTTTATTGCAGTGTGACGTTTTTCTTTAAATTGATTCCTTTTAAAAAAATAACTTTGGTTTACAAACATTTCGGGTTACGAACGGCCTTCAGGAATGAATTAAGTTTATGAACTGAGGTTCTACTGTATATACAATTCAAATCCTATTAGTATTATATGTAGACTTATAAAACTAGTATAACAAAAAAAATAAAGATGAAACACTGAAAAACTACCCCCAAAAATTAATAAGAATAATAGATAATGTATCGCTTAGAAAATTCAGACATTATTATATCTACTAATTACAGAAGTAATGTAAATAAAACAGACATGAGCCAAAAAGTTAATAATTGGTGATGCTTCATCAAATAATAACGATTACAATCAAATAACATTTAGGGATCTATTTTTTAATCATAATTAATGAAGCATGATATGGAGAATTTGACATGAAATGGACTCCTCGAGTCTCAATGACAAGCTTTCATATAGATTACAATCTTATCTTCTAGCCCTAAATAAACTTCATTTGACTTCAAGGTGTTTTATTACAACTACAAGATTAGATAATTTTTATCCGTGTTCATTTTTTTTTTTTTAAGACTAAAATTAGTGCATGCTGGGACAGGTTAGTAACGATTGTTCAAACCTGAAAAGTAATCACTAGTTTCTATCTATAAATAAGCTATGTATAAGATACATGGAAATATAACATATATGCAAATTTATCAAAGATTTGAAAACCACTGAATTTCATTGAGACTTCAAAGTTAATCATTTCTGTATGATCCGAACAGGAGCAATTTTTCTTCACAGGCATGAAATTTATTTGCCGCTTACCGACAATAAATGATAAAAATGCAAAATATATAACAGTAAAAATTAGACATGAAAACCAGCTAATTTTACAGGGAATTGGGGTCAAATTATGGATGGGGGTATAGTTTTGTCATGTTGAAAGAAATGGATAACGAAAAGAACAAAAAGCAATTCTTTGCTACACACTTTGAAAATATATTAAAAATATTGTCCGTTTACTAACAATGATGCAAAATACAGAATACATAACAAATTCTAAAGAAATAATGGATTTATTTTAAAATCCAACATTTTTATTACATCAAATGCTATTTGTAGTGGATACTTATATTTGAGTAGATGCTCCATTTATTTAAACAGTATATATTTTGTCTACTGGACTGTGTACTCAAGAAAACTTATTAAAAAAAATTTTTCACAACAGTAAGATTTGAACCTGCGTCCTCCTGCACAGAATGAACCACTGTCTGATCCAGAGTGCTTTCACCACTCAGTTATTTTCTATATAGAGTTTTCTCTAGTACGCAGATCACCAAATGAAATATATACTGTTTAAAATAAATGGAGCGTCTATTTAAATACGGGTATCCACTAAAAATAAGGTTGGATTAAAGATAAAATCCATTAATTCTTTAGAAATTGTTTTATGTTTCTGATATGAAACTGAGCAGATAGGTTTTTGTGAAAATCTAAAATAGTCAGCATGCTTTAAAGGCAAAATAGAACTATGCTTTATTTTTAAGCTCTTCAGATCAGATGGTGGTTGCTCTTGGTTTGAATCCTATCAAAGGGACACATTTTCTTTATTAAGTGTTCTCG
Source organism: Acanthosepion lycidas (assembly GCA_963932145.1). NCBI lineage: Eukaryota > Metazoa > Mollusca > Cephalopoda > Sepiida > Sepiidae > Acanthosepion > Acanthosepion lycidas. The sequence continues at coordinate 26,696,365 of OZ010594.1, forward strand.
TGTATGCAAGCAGGTAAACAAAATAAAGACTGTTTAAAACAAACAGAGCATCTATTCAAATATGGGTATCCTCTAAAAATAATGTTTGAAGTAATAAATATATGCCACATTTGGCGGAGGAGAGACGTATTCAACAAAAAATTTAAAAATTGCTCTTTTCACTTCAAATTATTCGTATCGTTTCCAAATATTTTACAAAAAATTAGAGCCAATTACACAATATTTCAAGCTCAATTTAAGTTTTTATAGTTCGTAACCATGCAACGAGATGAGGTAACATAAACCGTAGAGTCTGCGGAATATCATTGCATTATTGTTACATAATTATAGAGAAAACATTTGTCAAAAGTATTTTATTTTTGGTTGTATATTAATTTAAAATATTCCTTTTTACAGGCTTTATTTTTGAAATGGAGTAAGAAGATCGTTCTAAATTTCAGAATTTCGCTATATAGCCCATCAAAATGACTGGAAGGAAGCGATCTAAAAACAATCACAGAAAAAGGAGGTAACAATGCGTAAAGGAAATAGCTCCAGTTTCTTCAACTTCAGAAACTTAGCATTGCAGCCAAGATATTCTCAAATGCTGCCAATAACAAAGAAGAAAATGAAAAATGCCTCACAACAAATCAAATATAGCATCAAAATTTATATTATTTTTATTTATTTGTTATGTAACTAAATACATAATTGCTTCTATAAAACTTGATATTACCTGTAATAAATTCTTAATAAATATTATTATTGTTGATATTATTTTACGTAAGTGTAAGGTGGTTGCTACATTTACAATTTCTTTCAGTTAACATGAAAAGAAATGTTAATCTAAACTGCCTAAAACCTTTAAATGTGTATTGCCTGCAAAAGTGGCAAAATTATGAAATGTTGAATACACCCTCTCCTCTGTCAAATGCATCATATATAACAATACAAAGTAGATATGAAAATCAGCCAATTTTACAAAGAACTGAGATCAAACTATGCAGGGGACATAGATTTGTGAGGTTGAATGATATATTTACCAACCTCCCCATGAGTTAAAATGTGGCACAAGGCCAAGTTTAATGTGGGGTATCCAAGCCCGGAGGCTCAGCCAAAAATTCCCCGTATAAAACAGGGTCAGATAGCTGTCTCCCGAGATGAGACTCTGCCCTTCGGCATAGCCCTGTCTGAGGATCCTTTTTGCCCGGAGGTAGAGAGTTTGACCATCAGAGCTGGAAAAGATTCCAGCTCTGATCTATCTGATTTTCGGGGTTGGCTCGGATTCACACTGAACTCTGACCCAACCCCAAAAATCAGAGTTGAATGTGGGCTGCAAAATAAAAAAAAATTTAAAAAAAATTCCCTAACGGAGTTTCAAAAGGACTCCCCCAAATCCCATTGTTGACACTTCAATTATTTTAACAAACTTTTTTACTCATTGGCAATGTTTATTGTTTTAAAAAACAATGATTAATATTATAATAAAACATAAACATGATGAAAGTGAATTTATACATTTTCCTTGTTCTTGACTATTTACTACAAAAATATTAATAATTACACACTCTTTATTTATTAGACTGTTTATTTACAAGAACAATTTTATATTTGTAACATTCTAAAAATGAATACAATTGTATAAAAAATAATGCAATGCAATATTTATCATTTCCCAATTTATAGAAAAAATAAATATGAAAACGATTTTTTAAGAAATTTATAAACATTTACTAATTAAAATATGTGAACCAAATTAAAAGGAAATCTTTATTTACCAAAAATAAAGTTCAAATCAATTGGCAATTAGCCGATATTTTGCCAACCATTCTAATAAATAATATAATAAATAAATATATAGTGATTAACATTTTTGTTGTCAATTCTCAAGAACAAAAATGTATAAATTCATTTTTCTTCATATGGTTATGCTTTAATACTAATGTATCACTTTTTAAAACAATAAACGTTGGCAAGGAGTGAAGGTAGTTAAAATAATAATGGTGTTGAGGGAAAAACGATGATTTTTGACACTCTGGTTACTTTCTTGCAGGCACAAAGGTCTAAATTTGCCAGAAATTCTTTGCTTCAGATGTGAAAAATATTCACCAGTAAACAATTCAAATGCAAAATATTTTATTTTGTAAGGAAGAGTGAAGTTGTGTGTGTGTGTGAGGGGATGGGATTTCTTCACAAATATTAACAGTTACTTTCTCAGTGTCAGATAGAATGCTACAGTAAAGTTTGGAATCTGAACAGCATGAAGACAAAAATCATTCAACAAGAATACAGTAGAAATTGTTGAAATGTGAGGATTACTATTCTAACGTGATAACAATGTAGACTACAGCTGGTGTAAAGCGGAGAGAGAGGTGCGAGGTAATGTCTTTGTGACACAGACTATAATCGCAGACAGTTGCAAAACAATCTTTGGAATTATACAAAGTTAAGTGTAGAAATTAGAAATTATTGGAAGAACAATTTCCAGCAGAAATATATACAGAAAAGTGAAGATGAGGAGAGATTGAGCAAAAAAACAACGAAAATGAATATGATTTGGCAAGCCAAATACCAGTTCTACAGAGAGAAAAGTAAAACGTAATAGCAAGTTATCTTACCTCTCTAAAATTTCTGTACAAACAAGCTTTTCAGCAAGTCCTCTCTTTCCTAAATTTCCTTTTGCTGTCATGCTAAATCCAATTAAATTTCCTTCTCTGGATGTTGCTACATAAAGTTGACCATGAGAGAGACATTTGAATAATTTTCTCATGGTTGTTGTAATAATAATAATAATTCAGAAAATGTTTTACTTATTTAAATAATTTCATACAAATTTAAGAAAATCGAATTAACCCGTAAGCATTCAACTTGCACAAACCTGCTCCTTAAATATGAGCTCTCAATGTTCAATTTGCTGTAATCTACCCCATATATACTCTCTCTCATAATATTTAACAACATCATCACAAATGATACAGGAAGTCACATAAACAGTGAGACTTTCACCACAAACAGTGAGACTTTGAGAGCCAATATGGGCAGGGCAGGTTTGAGCGTGTTAAATGCTAAACAGATTATTTTGACTTATTTAGAAAATTCCATAATTTTTTTTCTCTCATTCAACTAATTAGTAGTAATGGGAAATAGCAGATGACAACAATGCTTATTATGACTGCTATAAGTTTTCTAAGTTACAATTGAATTTTGACAGATATAAACTCTTTCTGTATAAACATGATAATTTTTTTTTTAAATTATCAACATACATTGTTAATATTTGGCAATTTTTACAATTTGAATTGCATCCTGGGTATTGACAATAAACAACATCTGGCAGCAAGGGCTCTGATTGGGAGGTTTTGAGGAGCCCAAAACCACCTCTTTTGTTACCAGGTCCACCCTTACCTGGGGTGGTAACACTTGTTAGGGTCCCAACTATGGGAAAATAGTTAACTCTCAAACTGGGGTCAAAACACTGTGAAAGTATAAAAATACATTTTTATAGCAAAAATACCAGCAACAGATTTTACTAGTAAAAAAAATAATGTTTATCAATAGATTTTAATAGCAAAAAACAAAATCCAGCAATAGATTTTCATAGTAACAAAGAAAATTTCCAGCAACAGATTTTAATAGCAAAAAAAATTGGGGCAATAGATTTTAATAGTGAAAACAAAATTTCCAGCTATAGATTTTAGTAGTAAAAACAAAATTCCAGCAATAGTTTTTAATAGTAAGAAAAAAATTTCCAGCAAATGATTATAATAGTAAAAACAAATTTCCAGTTATAGATTTTAATAGTAAAAAAATTTCCAGCAATAGATCTTAATAGTAAAAACAAAATTCTAGCAATAGATTTTAGTAGTAAAAAAAAAATTTACCAGCAATAGATTTTAATAGTAAAAAAAACTTCCAGCAATAGATCTTAATAGTAAAAACAAAATTCTAGCAATAGATCTTAATAGTAAAAACAAAATTCCAGCAATAGATTTTAATAGTAAAAAAAAACAAACTTCCAGCAATAGATCTTAATAGTAAAAACAAAATTCTAGCAATAGATTTTAGTAGTAAAAAAAAAAAAATTTCCAGCAATAGATCTTAATAGCAAAAACACAATTCTAGCAATAGATTTTAATAGTAAAAGCAAAATTCTAGCAATAGATTTTAGTAGTAAAAAAAAAATTTCTGGCAATAGATTTTAATAGTAAAAAAAACTTCCAGCAATAGATCTTAATAGCAAAAACACAATTCTAGCAATAGATTTTAATAGTAAAAGCAAAATTCTAGCAATAGATCTTAATAGTAAAAAAAAACATCCAGCAATAGATCTTAATAGTAAAAAAAAATTCCAGCAATAGATCTCAATAGTAAAAACAAAATTCTAGCAATAGATCTTAATAGTAAAAACAAAATTTCCAGCAATAGATCTTAATAGTAAAAAAAAAATTCAGCAATAAATCTTAATAGTAAAAACAAAATTCTAGCAATAGATCTTAATAGTAAAAACAAAATTCTAGCAATAGATTTTAGTAGTAAAAAAAAAAACTTCCAGCAATAGATTTTAATAGTAAAAAAAAAACTTCCAGCAATAGATTTTAATAGCAAAAACAAAATTCTAGCAATAGATTTTAATAGTAAAAACAAAATTCTAGCAATAGATTTTAATATTAAAAACAAAATTCTAGCAATAGATTTTAATAGAAAAAAAATTCCAATAGATTTTAATAGTAAAAAATTACAAATCCTCCTCAGAAAATTAAATTTTGGTATTAAATGACCGATAAGGAGTTGATATGCCATTAAGCAAATAACCCAACTCAAACCAAACAATTTGAATTTAAAAAGAAAGAATCATTTACTAAAATATTTTTTGAATTTTTTTTTTTTTTATTTAAAGTTTTTTTTTTGACATTTTAAGAATTTGTAAACTGCCAGTTCACTGATGACTTCAACTTGAAGAGAATATTAACAAACACTTATCTTGAAAAATATTACTTAACTTATAAATATTATAAAAAAATTAACAAAGTATTAAGAAACAGGAAAATTTCATTTGAAGCAAACAAACGAGTGCTGAACTTTTAGGTAAGATCAATCCACTCTATGAGAAAATATTAGTGAAGAGACATGAAGTAACAGAAATAGGGTTTTACAGGAGGATGTTGAGAATACCATGGACTGAACATGTGAACAACAAAATTTTATGGAAAATGGAAACAAAATGAACACTTATACTTAAAATAAAAAAGAGACAATTGAAATTTCTCGGTCACATAATGAGGAAAGAGGGTTTAGAAAATATGATACTCACAGGACATACAGAAGGCAATAGGGACAGAGGAAAGCAATAAATAACCGATGTAACGAGGTCGTGTAAATGGTTGACAGAACAGGGGTTAGGAGAGACAGCAAAAAGACAAACTTTACAAAGAGCTACAAAGAACAGGGAATTGTTGAGAGCACTGACTGTCCATATCCTGAGATGACACAATATATAGAAAAATAAATATTTATGTGTATGTATGTATGTTTGGTTAAATAATTTAGACATATTAGGTTGGTGGAAAAATAATGACGTTTTTTCACATAGTAACACATGTTAGAAAACGTCATTATTTTTGCACCAACCTAATATTACGTCTACTTATTTTAGTATTAATCCTTTCAAGTATACACAGTTCAAATCTTATATATTTGGTTTTCTGCCACAAATGCAAAAAAGAAAATTATGTTTGGAGAAACTGGAATGGAATAACCATAAAAAAAAATCCATCAGAGCCAACAACAATTTACCTGTCACTGCACACTTCAACCAACCATTTCATAGCGTTGTGACATCAGATGTGTGCTTTTAGTGTCTTCATTCAAGAGCCGAGAAGAAAGATGTAGATCGGAGTTGAAATTTATTTTCAAAATAAATTAAAAAATTGAGGTTTTAAACATGGATTTGTTTTTACTCAGAACTTCCACAGGGAAACCTCTAACCAACAACATTCCCCAGAAGAATAAGTCCCACTTTTTTGTTTATTCCTCATATCATTGAAAATGAACACGGGCATGTTTGAAAATTCCGACATTAAAATTTATTTCTTTGTGCTTCAATTACATCAAAAAGTTTAATATATAATAAATATCAATTTCATTGACAATACTGGTATCATTTTGTTGGCATTTTATTCTTCAAATAGACGTATTAAAATACACACACACACACACATATATATATATATATATATATATATATATATATATATATATATATATATATATAAAGGAGGCATGGTGGAGTAATGGTTAGTGGCTTGGATTGAGAAATCGGAGAGTCGAATCCGAATTCTAGTTGACTCCATTACATTCACTTACGTGCTAATACTCTTGGGAAAGGTACGCTTCCTTTTCTTTTCCCCCCAGCTATGGGTAAATAGGACAGACCAGGTTCTATAGCCTTGGGTGACAATTGGTCTACTGTAGAAACAAATGGCAACCTACTGCGGGAAAAAATCTCATCAGTCATGTATCGAAAGATACATGAGCGCTTAAGCATCTATCATGCATGGCACATAACTGACTGACTGATTAAATATACTTTAATGTTTAAAAAAAATTACGAAGTATTATTATTGTTTAGGTAATAAGCATTATAACAGAACACAAATAGCTATATTGTGGAAAAGGGAATTTTCGACAATATAAACATTTTTTTTTACTTATTTATGGTTATTTTTTAAACTTTTATCAAGCTCATAGATTAAATGTAATATTTCCAATAAGCAAAATACTTTGCTGTATTTCAAGAGGCACAGTGGATAGAGGAATTGGAGAGCCGAGTTCAAATTCCAGTTAAATCTATTACACTCACTCACATGCTAATACCCTTGGGAAAGGTATGAATCCTCTTCTCTCCCCAGCTATGGGTAAAAAGCAGGACAGACTGGGTTCTATAGCCTTGGATGGCAACTGGTCTAGGAGAAGGACAACTCGGAATTCAAAACCTGCAAAGGATCGTTTGGGGACCCTGTGGCACATAGTGTACCAGGTCTCTGTATTCGACCCTTCAAAAAGTGTGGATGGTTCTGCACAAAACCTTCACCACTATAATCAAATCTCATGTGCTGTTGTCTGGCTGTCGCTTTCCTAGGAACTGATCTGCTTGACACTCATATGTAGGATTTCAACGGGAGAGTCAAGTATATATATATATATATATATATATATATATATATATATATATATATATATATTATGAAATGGATAAAGTTCAACAATTATTTTAATATATTATCTGTTTAAACGTTATTTTTATAGATATGATTTATTTAAGTAAATGCTCCGTTTTTTAATTAAACAGTATTAAATACGTTTACCAGCCTGAATGTTTGAAAAATTTCATAGAAAATATATGCTTCTCCGACAGGAATCGAACTTGTAACCCCAATGGGAACCATCATTTGATCTGATGTGCTGTTAACTATTCAGCAACAAAGACAAAGTGTCTTATTAGCAAAGTAATAAATAATAATAGAAACCAAAGAAAAAATAAAAATAGAAAAATCATTTGGTATACACCCCCATTCAACCAAATGGTTATAATTAAACTAGGACAAAAATTCCTTGCAATAATCAAAAATAAAGAAAAATTATGTAATTGTAGAAATCCTGATAATTGTCCTCTGAATAATAAATGTCGTATAAAATCCATAGCTTATCAATGTAATATCTCATTTATTAAAAATCCTAATGATCTTAGAGTCTATGTAGGATATACAATGAATGAATTTAAATTCAGATGGAACCAACACCAAAGTTCCTTCAATAATACTAAATACTGCAGCCAGACATTGAAATATTTCTGGCATTTAAAAGAAACCAATAAAACACCAACAGTAAAACGGAAATTAATAAAAAAAACAAGAACTTGTAGATCTTTAAATTATCCATGTCCTTTGTGCATACATGAAAAGTTAAATATTAAGTTTCTGAAAAAATAAAAATTTATTAAATCAAATAAAATAGTGAATTTTTGTAGACATTGCCAAATTTTTTCCTTAAGTAATAGCTAATTTAAAAAAAACTGAAACTAACATATTTATATAATTAGATTCTAATGTTAATTTTAACATTACCATATATGTACTCAATTACTAAATAAATTAAATATAATATCTTAAGTCAGTACAATTAAAAGTATAAATATTAAAAACGTAACTAAATATTATTTGAATGCCTCTTTTGAAAAAAATCGTAATTGAAATTTATAAAAATAAAAATTAAATAAAATATTATTAATGCCAAATGTATTGCTATTGAAACTCAGATAATGTGTCAGAACATAGACACTATCACAAATTTCTATGTGAAAAAAGAAAGTTTGTATCAATAGACAGATACCTCAGCCACCAACAGGACTTGACTGACTTGATAACTACAATACATTAGATAACTTTTCTAAGTTAAATTTTAAAACCTCTAAAATAAAAAAAAAAGGAATTTTCCTTAACTCCAACATCTCAAAATATCAAATTTGTCTGAACTTATAAATTAGGTGAATCAATTTCTGAAAAGTTATTCTTAGCATCGCTTGATAATGGAACGGAATTTTGTATTTTAAGTTTAATTTGTATGATTGAATTTAAATTGAAGTTTCAGTTTTGAAACATGGGAATTTCGGTGTTGCAATGATTATATATTAAAAAAAAAAAACAATTATAATATACATATATAGATATATTGAGTATGGATAGGAAACGGATGTTAATCTAAAGTTTCACTTTATTAAAGCTTTGTCAGAAATCAAGATAGAAATGATAAAAAGCAAAGAGTCGCAGATTAATGGTATGTTGTGTTTGGCGATTTCTTATTGGTTAGATACGTGTCACGTGTAATGAAGTAACAGATAATATTTAAATATGTGTGACAAACATTCTCAACGCTAAAGTGTGTAAAACTTAGTAAGATGCAATAGGGTATTTTGATATTGGCTATGTGTCACGTGTAATGAAGTAAAAGATAATATTCAAATAAGTTTAAGAAAATATTCTGGATGCTAAAGTGTATAAAAGTTAATGAGATGCTGCAGAACGTTTGGAAAAATTTTGTTTGGTTAGATTTTTCATTAAAGTATGTCTCAAGCGTATTTTGTATTTAATATTGATTTCTATGTATTTGGAAGACATAAGCTAGATTCATGAATAATGGATTTGTAGAAAAATGGTGACATAATGTAGTTTTTTAAACATGTTTTAATAGTTGGTAATATTGCTATAATATATTTTCATATTTTCTCTTTAAAGGGTTTTTATATATATATATGTAAAAAGGATTTCTTTGATTATCCGAACACCTTGCTGAAAAAATGATCAGTCAATTAGTTAATTCAACATTTCAAGTAATCAAATACCTAGATTGTCAAAAATGAAGGAAGAAAAAGGGTTATTTTCTGAAATAATTTTAACATTTATATCATCCAAAAACATTTTCAAAGACTTTTTTCAACACTTTGTCCAGTTTATTTTTGATGGACAAATGCATCAATTTTTGTTTCCAGCTGGACTTACGTTTTCTTTCTGTTGCAAATCCATGAGGCTGGATTAAAGTAGATATCTTCGTAAGGATAATGACTTTGCTACATGATGGGAAAACAAAAACACATTCCTATTACCATTGAAGCATGACTCATGTGCGCCAGACGCATCTGAGAGTTGCGGAAGCCATTATCTCTAGCGTGACTAACCTGTGATAATTCAAATGCATCTTCTTTATATGAAAACAATGAAGAAATCAACAAGAATTAATTAATCTGATTTTATCAGCATCCTCATCAAAGTATTAAATCTGCTTTTCTAAATTTGCTAAACACCTGTCTCAGATGAAATAGAACAGATTTAGTTTGGATGACTGAAAAGTGTTCAGATGATTTCAATTTTTCTTTTGATTTCATATCTGGATAATCATAGTCTA
>OZ010594.1:26708800-26723800 GCA_963932145.1 Acanthosepion lycidas
TGTTTCTTTGTCAGTTTTTCCTTCTTGTTTTTTTCTTGTAACTGCTGCTCATGTCACTTTAAATTATAACCAGATCTGTGAATTGACACGAAAAAAAAATAGCCAAGAAAAAGAAAAAAAAAGAAAAAGAAAAGAAATTAAATGAAACTTGCCTAAGGTTAAGTTACTGTCATTTACAGAGCTTGCAATTCAAGACAAACTGAGTGGCATATTGTAACATAGGAGAAAAATAAGGAACAAGGAAACGTTTGCAATAAAGCAACGAAAACAAAAATTTCGTCCAACATAAAGAAAGAAAATGAAGTTGTCATTTAATTGTGGCTTAGTGTCAGAATTGGCTCCACAAATGGGATAATGACAAAAAGTCGCAGAAAATTTAATGACATCGACTGATTCTTCAAAAGAAAACAAATAATTAGCAGTATATGTGACATTCTGATATAAGGTGCCTTTCCATGTGGGACAAGAAGGCATGTAATATCCAATGGAACATGAAAAGCTGTGTGTGCCTGTTCATGTAGCATGAAAAGCTGTGTGTCTTCCCATGTGGCACAAGAAGGTGTGTACATTCTCATGGAGCATGAGAAGGTGTACCCTCATGTGAAATGAAAAGGATTGCACACATCATGCAGCATGAAAAGGGTCTGTGCATATCATGCTGCATGAGAGTGCATGAGCACCAGGCAGGATGAAATTTGTATTCACACACCCATGTGGCAAGATAAAGTGTGTAGTGTGTGTGTGTGTGTGTGTGCATATCCATGTTGCAAAAAGGTGTGCATTCATAGGCCATAAGGTGTGCACCGAATAACCTGAGAAGCTATGTATGCAGCCATACGACAAGAGTAGATGTGTTTGTGCACTTATGTATCATGTAAAGGGATTAATACAGACATTCAAGAAGCTTAGCTGAAAATTGCTGGTGCAAGAAGGAAAACCATGTCTCTCAATGTTACAAATGAAAGCAAGCATGCTTTTTTGCTTTGAAAAATAAGCATTCATAATGATGGCTTCTAGCTGGGATTGAACACCAATTATTTACATTGATATAAAAAGCACAACCAATTCATGCACATAGCAGACCAGCCCCCAACTTCATGGGATTTTTCAGGGGAGGGTTGAGGTAGAGGTGAGGATCAAGCACATTGAATAGAAACAACGTTGTTAAAATTTCAAACAAATTATAAGGGAAGTGTTTTCAATTATTAAAAAGCGATATCTAATGTGCTTCATTTATGCGACCTTAAATCTATGAGATTAGAAGGATAATTTTTAAAATTTAAAATAAAATTTCATTTACATTCAAACATCAACATCGAAGACTTTTCTTTGTAAAATTTATTCAAACATTTATTATTTGATATGAAAATCAGTTTCAGTTGATAAACAAAGAATGCTGCAAATTGAGAATAGATAGATAGAAAGACAGACAGCAGATAGACAGACATATAGACAGAAAGATAGATGGATAGATAGATAGATAATGAAAGGACAGAGATAGATGAACGACCTGTGATAGAGAGATAGATAATGAAAACTAAGATATATAGACAGATAGATTAATGAAAAAACTGAGATAGATAGATTAAATAAAAAAACTGAGATAGATTAATGAAAAGACCGAGACAGATGTGTTTTTAAAATGGAAATTTTAAAAATGTAAGAATAATTTTTGTTACTTTGCAAGTAAATATCGCATTATTACATTAACAATTTTTTGCTGGTAACAATGATTTTTCTAAATACAAGTCCTAACTATTTAACTCATAGCTGGGGGAGAAGAGTTATCAGATAAAACAGACTGATATAGGGATAAAGACAAAGAGATGTGTGTGTGTGTGTGTGTGTGCTTCCAAAGAAAAGGAATACCTAAGGTTTAAAAAGCATTTTAAAAAAAGATCAAAACTCTTTCTTGAAGTTTTTATTTTAGTTTTAATTCCAAGTTAATAGATTGAATTTAATATTTTCAATAAGCAAAATACTTTGCTGTATTTCAAAACTAATTTAGATTGATTGGAATAATTTTCTTTCTGATTATCAGTAGAATCAATGAAATCATGCATATGGACAAATCTGTCAACACAACATAGTTCTCTTTATTAAAAATCTTTCAAAAATAAAATATACTTTTCTGAAACATTATTTGAGAAAAACTAGTTGATTTAAAGTGAAATATATTATTTACTCTTAGTTGACAATATCACAAAAGCATTTTTTAACATGATGGTGGTTTTTTTATAAAGTGTTGACACATTTATCAGCAGTCTGACATTTGAGAAATTTACCTAAGGACAAGATAATTGCAATAAAATTACATAGCAAATACAACATAAATACCATTTTTATCTAATTTGTTTCAACTAAAAATTTTTTAAATTTTTATATAATTTGTTTCAACTGTAAAATTTTAAATATTTTAAGCATTCTAATATTTTATTGAATTTTAGGTACTTATATAGTATAGTATTGTTTATACAATTTCTCAGGCCATCTAATAATTTTCTCTTTCTGGATGATAAATTATATAAAAACTGTTCAAATGTTCTTTTATCCGAGCGCTTTCGGCTATACATTTAGCCATTTTTAAGGATTAAATATTTTAACTGTTAAATAAGAAATAGTTTGTTGTATGTATGTTTTATAAAATGTTTTCATTTTTTTGTTTCAAAACACGGTCAAGATATTATGTCCATGTTCAAAGTTAATATTATTAAGTGTTGGTTTTTTTGTTTTTATTAATAAGGCTTCCATTATTTTTAGCCTTTTTTTGCATGTGGATGATGCTATTATATTAGTGTTGTTGACAAGTATGTTCCGAATAGTGTCTGGTAGGTCTCCATGAATATTTAAATGAGATCTAATTGAACTATTGTCAGAAAGGTGTAGAGTTAGTCTGCATGTTAAACATGTTGTAGTGTGGCCTATATATATATATATATATATATATATATATATATATATATGTATGTATGTATGTATGTATGTACATACAGGTACCAACCAAGAAATACAATACCTGGTTTGAAATGCATTTTATAAATGAAAAAAATCTTTCTTGAAGCTTTTATTTTAGTTCTAATTCCAAGCTTATAGATAGATAGATAGATAATACAATGAGCATAATCAGATAGATAGATAGATAATACAATGAGCATAATCAGATAGATAGATAGATAGATAGATAGATAGATAGATAGATAGATTTAATAGATAAATAGATTTAATAGATAGATAGATAGATAGATAGATAAACCCACAAAGATTCACAAAAAAATTGAACATCCACGATAAAAAAAGAAAACCATAATAATATTTGTTTTAATTCAGACTAATTAAACTTTAAATCAGTTATTTTTTCTCAAATAACATTTCAGAAAAGTATTTGTTATTTTTAAATGATTTTTTTTAAGTAGAAAACTTGTATTGACAGATTTTACAATATGCACTATTTTAAAGATTTTATTGATAATCAGAAAAAAATAAAAATTATTCCAATCAATGTAAATTTGATTTGAACTACAGCAAAGTATTTTGCATATTGGAAATATTAAATTTAATATTAAGCTTGAAATTGAAAATTTCAAGAAAGATTTTTCATTTGTAAAATGCATTTTATACCTTAACTATTGTTTTTTTATAGGGTAATATGTATGTATATATATATATATATATATATATATATATATGTGTGTGTGTATTTGGGTAGCAATCCCTCTTTTCTCTAAGTTTCATTAAAAATGACTGACAAGGTACTGCAGTTAAGGTTTTTTTATTTAATTTTCTTCTGTTCTTATTTTATTCCTTTCTGGACATAAATTATGTTGAAATTATATCCAAATGTTCTGTATATCCGAGCACTTTTGGCTATGTTTAGCCATTATCAAGGATGATTTATCTTTATTTTTTATGAATGTATATAGAGTTATAGGAATGTTTTATTCTCTAAAAATGGTCAGTACATTGTGGCCATGTTCATAGTTGATGTTATTGAGTGTTGAATTTTTTTTTTTTTTTTATTATATAGCCTTTTTTTTTTACATGTAGATGATGCTATTATATTTGTATTATCAACAAGTATTTTGCGGATAGGTTTTCATGTGTATTTAAATGAGACCTAATTTAGCTATGGCTAGAGAGATGTAACACGAGTCTTCTTGTTAGGTATGTTGCTGTATATCAGATATAATTATTTATGAATTTGGATTGATCCGGATGCAGTTACTTAGGGGGTATGTGAATTAAAACTGCTAAACTCATTGTCAACAACAATAACTGACCTGCAATATCCAAATTACAGAGAACAATCTTATTTACAAATTCATCAGGGTGTGTGTGTGTGTGTGTGTGTATATATATATATATATATATATATATATATATATATATATATATATATATATATATATATATATATATGTATGTATATTAATAAATAGAAAGAACAGTAAGATATATAATCCGGTTTTCTTATAGATATTTTTATTTTTACAAAATAGTGCTCAATGTAAATTTACAGAGCATTAATATTATAAATTAAATATAAATTCGCTTGAGGATGAAATGGAACTAATGTCTTTAATTTAATTACAAAATTAAATTCGGGGCTTTTAGCTTCCATTTTTGAAACATGGTTGGAACTGTGTAGCAAAAAACCATATTTTAAGTCTATTAATTTATAATATATATATATATGCCTGAAAACCATACCATTGGTTGACCCAAACCTTATGAGTGAAATTAGGTGGATGAAACACTTGGGGGACCATTGATAGCTGTGCTAGCATAAAATCACAAGTCATCATGACCGAGGGTTTGAGTGTGCTTGAGGGTTTGTTGATCACGCTAGATAACATGCACTCTCCCAAAAACTGTAACTAAGGTTTGCATAGTTGCATTATAAACCACAGGTGGGCTCTGTGGGTGTTGAATAAAAAGAAATGTGCCTGAGCAAGCATCTGAATTAGGATTAATTCTTGACCTTTGATAATCCCTTTCTTTTTTATTTCTAATTGATTTCTGTAGGAAATGTTTATTATTATACATCTTTTCGCCCTTTTTTGTCAGCAAAATTACACTAATTCCTGGCTGCTGACAATCGTTTATTCCCCATTTGCAATACGTTACTACTAAGTAAACATTTGTCAATTATACATATAATTGCCTCATTTTATTTATCACCAATCTAGCTTACTACAATGCCAGCTCTAAAACTGACCTATTCATAATACCAACCCATTGACGGCAGTGTAATATTTGGATATTTTTCCCTTTTTATTTTGAGAAAAAACAGTGTGTCTTAACTTGCAAGTAAGATAACTTCTTGGTTGAATGTGAAGAATAAAGTCAATCCACCCAGTCAGGGGCCAACATGCTCAACAGCTATGTCCAGAGGCTTAGATAATCAGGAACATCTACCCAGCTATTCAGGGTCCACTCATTATAGCCTTGTAATCATTAGCTCCAAAACATACCGGCAAATTAAATCAATTATAATAAAGAGGCAGCTAGCTCCCTGAAGGTAGCCCTCAGAATGTTGGTGTCAGTGGGCAGGCCGAGTCTGCTTAATACATCAACCTAGTGGGCAGTGCAATGACTTTTTAAGAAGCTCTTAGAGAAGTGGGGATGGCGGATGTATGTGTGAGGAAAATTTATTCAGAAATAATTGCTGTCACCAAAATGGGAGAAAAGACAGTTTGTTGATGTTTACAGAGGGGCTAAACACAATCTTCTAGCATATAAAAAAAAAAAAAAAAAAAAATTTTGAGAAGCAAGAGAAAGCCTTCCACTTCCCACATGCCATAAAAGATTGGTTTTAAAAAGGACAAACATCAGATAGAGGACACAATGAAAGGGAGAACGAGGATAGATATCCATAGGTGGACAATAAAAAGGAGTCCCCACCCCCAACAGTGTTGAAAATCCCCCTACCCTCACCAGCTTAGACCAGGATTTAACCCTTGAAAACTATTTACTCCTTCCAATGTCAGCAGATCATCAATTCACAAGAAGTGAATTCATTAAAAAGACATTTTATGGCCTTTCTGCTCTATGTTGTACCCACAACCATTGCTGGATTATACAAACAGAAATAATACAAGCAGTTAACAAAAGAGGAAACTTAATCTATTTTTATAAGACTCAAGACTAGAGAGGCTATATTTGAAATGGCCAGCTACTACACAGTTCTGAGCACCCTCACCTCATGTTTGCCAACCAAACCTTATTACAAATGCCTGCTCTGTTTTTGTACTGCAACTATGCTGAGCAGACTGAAGTTTCAGTTTCATCTGGCATAATAAATGTTTCTGAACAAGGCCGGTACGTCCTAACCCTCAGTTACAATGACTCGTGACTTACTAGTAGATCCATGGACACCTTCTGAACAGTTCAGTCTACCCAATTTTACTCACATGGTTCAGGTTAACCTGTGATCTAGATGTTCGTTACATTCCTAAGGTGTTACAAATTGGGTTCACCTCCCCAGGCAAATAACAACCAGAAAGTCGTTTCCCCAATCCAATTAACCAGGGTGAGATCCGAACGATGGTCAAAATGTGACCATTCTAATCACTCAGCTATGTGCCCATGTAGAAAGACAAGAGATAAATGGAAAGAGAAAGGATTTTCTTTTATTTATTGCATGGTTTATATCATATGCCATAGGTTACTTCTCACTCACAACACTCCCTAGGTTACTTCTCGCTCGTAATCATGCTTTTTATTCTTAACCTTTGCCACTGTATACTCATGCATCTTTACAAAAGTTACATTGCACATTGTCGACATGAACATTAGAACGAGAACAATCTACTCCTGCAGATTAAATAAAGGGTTCATTTCAAAATTTACTGAGGGTTACTCGATCGACTGACACCTGAAGAGGTTTGGAGGACTAAATGACCGAATTGTGATATTAATAATAATCATCAGTTTGTTTTGTTTTACAGCACATCAACCTCGATGGGTTCTTTAAGGTCGACAAAGTTTTAAAATAAGTTCATAGAGATGAAATAATCATTCCTTGTAGAATAAGTTTGGTACAAGACTAAATGTTGTAGGTACATATAGTTGAAATATCATTGTTCAGTTACTCATATTTTTAAGTAGAATCCCAATTCTCCTAGAAAATGTAATATCTTGGGTGGTTTGGTTTTGTTGAAAAAGTCTTTCAATTTGTTCTCTTGGTAATGTTTTGCTCAAGCTAGGTCAAAGTCTACACAATCCAGCAATATATCTTGGCATATAGTATATGTTGAAGCTTCTGCACCCTCTAGTATATGGTGATGGGTGATGTAGGTGTTGCCGATGTGAAGTTCTATTGTTCTATTGTTATTGTATTTTGTATTCCATTCTTCAATGTTGGGTTTAATGTTCAGAAGTTTGTTATTAGTGAGAGTATCCCATTGGTTTTGCCATTTATTTGTGATCATTTTATTGACAATATTCTCATAATCAGTGTGTGGTATTTTCATGTTTGTTATTCTGTTTTTTATTGCCCTCTTTTCTTCTGATTCTGCTTTGTCATTTCCACATATGCGAAGGTGGCTTGGTATCCAACAAAAGATTATTTCTTATTTTTTTAAATTTTCTTTTTGACAGTTGATGAATTCTATCTAGCACTAGTACCTGGATGGTTAGAGTCACTAGCTTTCGGGATCAGTCATTGTGTTTTCAACGATCCTTTCGTTAGCTGAATATGTGCTTCATCTGGAGAACATACAGTTTCAAAATAAGTCCTTCTACTAGACTGGCTACCAACCAAGACTAAAGAGCCTCATCTGCCTTACCCATAGCTGAGTTGGTACACATATGATAGTTTCATATCAATCCCAAGTGTATTTGCACATAAATGAATGTAACAAATTCGACTGTGATTTGAACTTGACTCGACAGTTTGTCATTCTGCGCTGGTAATAATTACATCACCCACACATCCATTAACAACAATACTGAAATTCTAAGGATGGAATTTAAAAATATTCCCTGCAAGAAAAAAACTCAGACATAATAAACCAACATTTCTATAAACACAAAATGAATGAACATGTACAACTGATTGATAGAAACACAAAAAAAGATATATTAAATTGGAATGAAAGCATTTTGATCAAAGGTTGTTGGCCTAATTAAAAGAACAACAGAACTTGTACCTTAAAAATGGATTAATAGAAGCAGAAACAAACAGTAAATAAGTATTAGGTCGGTGCAAAAATAATGTCGTTTTCTCACATAGTAACATATGAGAAAACGACATTATTTTTGCACCAACATAATAAAAAGTTTTTGATCAAATGTCATTTGGAATAAAAGGTCAGGTCTACAGGAGTTGTACCTGGAGAATGGATTGAAAAATCACAACCAAAGAGTAAATTTCAATGAAAGATTTTTCTGAAATGAAGGTCGGATTAAAAGGATGTCAGACTATAGGATTTGTCACCTGTAGAATGGATTGACAGAAACGCAAATAAATAGTAAATGGGGATAAAACGTTCTGATCCTATGTTGGTCGGATGAAAAGAGGATAAACTGCAGGAAACAGTACATGACAAGTTTTTAAACTTTTTCTAGAACCTACCAAATATTTAAATCATTTTGTCCTACAAAAGGTCTTCAGAACAATTGCCTTTTATCCTATCTGAGTTCTCGTTTGATCTAATGGTAGTCAGAGTAAAAGATGGTCGAATTGTGGAATTTTATACCTGTAGACTGGATTGACGAAAACACAAATAGTAAATAGAAAGAAGATATTTTGGTCAAATGTCATTCAGAATAAAAGATAGCATTACAAGACTTTTTTACCTTTTGAATAGATTAAAAGAAGAAAGACACAAAAAGTAAATGTAAAGAAAACATTTTGATCAAACATTGGTTGAATCAAAAGAAAGTCAGACTACAGGTCTTATTTTTTCTTTTTTTTAAATCATTTCACTCCAAGCAAGGTGATAAAGCCACTAAGATACAAGCGGTTTAGTGAGAATGAAAGAAACTAAGAAAACACTATTGAAGAGAAAGGACAATATAAGAACAGGATTCAAAAAGCCAGAAGACAATTATTGACTTTATATTTAATGCTGTTCAGAATAAAAACTTGGACTACTGATTTTCTATCTGTTGAATAGATTCATAGAAACACCAATAAATAGTAATAAAACATTTTGATCTGACATTAGTCGGATTAAAAGAGAATGGATGGTGAGAAACACAGATAGTAAATAACATCAAATTTTCAAAATTTTTCGAGAACATACCAAACATTTTAATCATTTGTCTCCAAAACAATTGCCCGTTCTCCTACCTAAGCTCTCAATGTGGGTCAGATTAAAAGATAGCCTGGCTACAGGATTTGTACCTGTACAATGGGTTGATAAAAAAAAAAAAAATAGTAAATGGGAATAAAACGTTTTAATCAAATAGTGTTCAGAACAAAAGAAGGTCGGACTACAAGAATTTGCACCTGTAAATGAATTAACAGAAACATAAAGGAAATGTAGTAAATGGAAAAAAACATTTTAGTAAAAGGTCTGCTGGATTAAAAGAAAGTCAGACTATAAAACTTGGACATGCCAAGTGGACTGAGAGAAATACTAACAAATAGTAAATGAGAAGAAAACATTTTAGATAAAATTTTGGTCATATTAAAAAGGTCAGTGTACAGAATATATACCTGGATTGATTAGAAAAAGAAATAAAATTAAAAAAAAAAAAAAATAGAGAAAGATTATGCTCATCAAGCCTGACAGAATTCTATATTTTTGTATTATCAAAAAATAACAAAATTCTCAGGATGTGATAAATACCATTTTCAGACATTTAAGATATTTTTCTTTTTACCAAAGCTTGAATAAATTTTGTAATGTCCTTTGATTTCAAAGAAAAGAAAATGAATAACAAACCCATGTTTTTTTTAAACGCAACTCAAATACAACTTGTATAAAATCCATGTCAAACATAAATTCAATAATAATCAGGATTTTATAAGTACAGTCATATCACAAGTTCTGTAACCTGGTTTTAGGGGCACCATGTGTACTGTGGCCGTAGCAGCAGTGGTGTGTCTAGGGCAAGATAGCCTGACAGGGCCCATTCCTCTTCAGGCTGATTTTCCTTCTACTGGACTGGCTGCCACCTTCAGGCAAGAACCATCATCCTTGCTCCTCAGGTCATAGCCCTGGGTGGGAAGAGGAGGTGGTATCAAGGGTTATTGTGCAAAAGTGAACATAATGGACCCAGATAGAATTTGAACTTAGTTTGCCAATTTCTCTTTCTGAATTGCTAACTATTGCACCACCTGCACATCCAAAATAATAATTGTGATTTAATAATAACAATGGAAGAAATTGATTTTCCTAATCATTTCCCAGAAGAGGAAGGAATTAAAATGAAAGAAAATAATGAGTGTGGATTGTGAATAAAAATATATTTTACTTACTTTAAATAAAGTTCCTGCATGAAGAAATTTTCTGGGGCTAAGAGAATTGGTAACTGAATTAAAAGTTAATTTCTGAAAAAGAAAAAAAAAAAAAAGAAAACTAATTTCAGGGGAACAATTTTTGAAAAAAAAAATTCTTCAAAATAAAATTAGTCTGAATTTCTATGATGAGGAATTATCGTTATTGACATTATCCACATGCAGACTAGTGTCCTCATCTTTGTTGTTGTTATCACTGATACAATGTCTGATAAGTGTGGGGGTTGCAGACTGACATCCCAGCAAAGATGTACCAATTTCTGCCAGGTTTGTAAAGAAACATGGGGTCTAGCACTATCCTGATGAAAAACAACACCTTAACAATTGACCAATTCATCGACCACTGCTTTTAATCAGACCAATTGGCAATGGTACTTTACATCTGAATTTTTAATCATTTTGTAAATATTTTCCAATTAATGATTTCCCAAGCAATAAATGGCAGTCTTGGACATTCATGGCCACAAAAAAAAACACAGCTAATATTTCAACTTCCTGGCAGATCTTTAGAATAAAAAACGATGATTAGAATTTTAATAAAACCAAAACATAGGATGAAAGTGAATTCATACATTTTCTTTGTTCTTTGAAAATTTACAACAAAATATTAAACACTATTTATTAGATTTTGTTTATTTACAATAATTTATATTTTTCAGTTCAGTTACGTGCCATGAGTGATACACGCTTAGGTGATCATGTATCTTTTGATACAAAACTGATGAGGTAAATTTTTTTTCCCCCGCAGTAGGCTGCCATTTGTTTTTGCAGCAGACCAGTTGCCATCCAAGGATATAGAACCTGGTCTGTCTTGCTATTTACCCATAGCAGTTGGGGAGAAGAAGAGAATTCATACCTTTCCCAAGGGTATTAGCACGTAAGTGAATGTAATGAATGGATTTGACTGGAATTCGAACTCAGCTCTCCGATTCCTAAATCTGAGCCACTAACCGTTACTCCACCACCAACATTCTAAAAACTAATACAATTAAAACTAATGCAATGCAATATTTATCATTTACCAATTTATAAAGAAATAAAGGTGAAAACAATTTTTTATTCATAAATTTATAAACATTTACTAAATTATTAAAATATGTCAACCATCTCTACAGAAATCCTTATTATTTACCATTTTATAAAGTTTGAAACAATTGACAATTGGCAGATGTTTTGGTAATCATTCTAATAAATAATAATGTAAATAATATAAATAAACAACCTCGTCAATAAATTGCGTTTATTATTTTAGTTGTTAATTCTCAAGATGAATATATATGTTTATGTTTTATTAAAATTCTAATCATTGCTTTTTAAAACAATAAACATTGCCAAGGAGTGAAGGTATTTTAAATAATAGCATTTCCAACAAAATAACTGTCCTTATGATATTTTGCAGGCACAAAGATCCGAGATTGCCCAAGAAGCAACTGAGAGAAAATTTCTAAGATCTCCCAAACATTGTACAAACAATGGTGCTGGGGACTTTTGCATCAACTTGATAAGATATATTCTTGTAGTTTGATAAAAAGAGGAATGTTTGGAAATGTCAGCTGATAGACACATTGGATAAAACAGGAAAAATGATCAATTTGGGATTTAGGAATGAATGAATTAGAATCTGTGTATTTAATACAAATATCACTTTTTTTTTTTTTTTTTGTTATTTTTTTTTTTTAAAGATCTTCAGTTGAAACACGTTGCATATTGCGAAAGAAACATTTTCTAAAAAGTATTTGTCTTTCATTTACCATAAATTTCATTTCAGTCTACATGATATTTAAATCTTGAAAAACAAAAAACTAGAAAAAGCAGGGGTCAACTGATACTATAAAATATGGACCTTTTTATCTGAGTTGTAAACAAGAATGAAAAGTATCTCCCTAAAACTTGTTAGGTACTAACTCCCCGCTCTTCCAAGAAGGCCATTATAAATATTTCATACTAAAACTCATATGCATTGATCTGATTAAACTTATTCAAAATATTTATAAGAAGATATTGTTACATATTACTGGTGGATAGTAAATTCATAAATAATAGCAAAGCATTATATACTTGGTTAGGGGGTCTGGATCATAACAATGAATGTCATTTGTCAGAAAACTAGCATCAACAAAACCATTAAGAAAAATCGTACCTTCACTCTGTCAAATGGTTCATTTCACCAAAAAAGGCCAAATAGAAAATTAAAGGGAGATCACCTTTATATCCGATAGGTGCTTTTCTTGATTTATGTATCACCTAAAAATTAGACTCGTTACTTTGATTGTTGCTTATTAACTATAACGAAAGATTGCAACAAGTGAGTTTGTTTTGGTGGATTACTTCATTTTGAAATCAGTGAAAGTCAGGACATATATTGTCCTTTTTTGTGGGGGAGAGGCAATGAAAATAAAATATAAGTAAAAAAAATAATAAAAATATAAACATTTTTTTTTAGAAAATGGTATCACGCCCATGAGCAAAGCAGTAAAACCACCAAGACACAAAGGGTTAAAGGATGCGGAAGAATTAGGAACATGAATATTAATAATGAGTGGGAAGAGGAAAGAGTAATTAAGATCACAGTAGATAGCAATTGACATTACATTTAAATTTTTGCAGATTAAAGGTGGCTTGAAAGCATGAAGCCAGAAGAGAGTTGCACAGACAAAAAGTGCAAAAAAAAGCAAAAAAAAAACTGTTAGCATCTGGCAGATCTTTAGAACTAACTAATAATATCCACAATAAAAATAAGCCTCAAATAACACATTTTTATTGATCACATTTGTAAAAAGAAAGAAAACAAATACAATGTCAATAAATCTTCTTTCCATTGATCAATATATATGAAAGTAATTCAGGTGAGGATTGAAACCTCTGCTACTTACCCTTTTTTTTTTTTACCTACTTGATGTCCTACACCCTGCAACAATTTATTTAAAATGCATGAGGAGAGAAAAAAAAAATCTTTTAAAATTCATTTGGTGAAAAAGCTCTACATATTTCTATGTACTGCTATATAACAAGCATCTACAATTGGACAACACCTATTAGATAATGAGTCGTGCTCGTCTTGTTTTTCGACTGACTCGTTTTCTGTTTTTGCATACAGTAGATCAAAACATCATTTATTAATTTTGCAAGCTTTATGCTCAAAATTATTCCAGCCTGTACTATGTAAGCAGAAGGAAAATTTTTTTAAGGTCCTTGAATTTATTCAGAGATATGTGAGCTTTATTTTTTCCTTTTTATGGTACACTGGATAAAAAAATTTTTTCTTTATTTACATATTTTAATTGTAAATTTAATTGTTTTTTTCCTCTTAATTTTAGGTATTTCATAATTTTAAGCATGTAACAGTACTATCACTTATCAATTCAAATATGTTAAAAGTTGCCAACGATTGGTCCCACATGATGCGGTGGGCAAAAGGCAGCTGAGGTCTGGATATTTAAAAAAGAAAAAAGAACATAAAATTATGTTTATTTATATATATATATATATATATATATATATATATCGATGTATATAGATTATTGAAAAGGAGAGACAAAGGGCGTTGATTTAGTTCTTTTATACAATTTCTACTTTAAATCTAATAGATTTTTTTTTTTTCAGTTAATAAATTATATGAAAACCGTCCGAAAGTTCAAATTTTCTGAGAGCTTTCGGCTATACATTTAGCCATAGGAAATATAATACCAAATACGAGAAGACACAATATTTTAACCATGTTTTGAAAAGTGAAAACATTACATGAATACAGACATACAACAAGCTATTTCTTATATAACAGTAAAAAATATTTCATCCTTGAAAATAGCTAAATGCATGAAAGAAGGTTTGCTGCCTAAATACACAAAATTCATATATATATATATATATATATATATATATATATATATATATATATATATATATATATATATATATCACACACACATATATATATACACAGACAAATATATATATATATATATATATACACAGACACACATATATATATACACACAGACACATATATACATAATATATATATATATACACACACATATATACAGAATATATATATATATATATATATACACACACATATATACATAATATATATATATACACACATATATACATAATATATATATATACACACATATATACATAATATATATATATACACACATATATGCATAATATATATATATATACACACATATATACATAATATATATATATACACACATATATACATAATATATATATATACACACACACATATATACATAATATATATATACACACACACATATATACATAATATATATATACACACACACATATATACATAATATATATATATACACACACACATATATACATAATATATATATACACACACACACATATATACATAATATATATACACACATATATACATAATATATATACACACACATATATACATAATATATATACACACACACACACATATATACATAATATATATACACACACACACATATATACATAATATATATACACACACACAC
>OZ010594.1:26733800-26741300 GCA_963932145.1 Acanthosepion lycidas
ATGCTATTAGCTTGTTTAATGATATTGACATTTGAAAATTTTCTTATTTTATGATAAGGGTACCATTAATCAGTTCCTGATACAGAAACATGCCACATTCATTATCCAGTGCTATTCAATTATGCTTTGCTTCAATCTCTGGCCATAGGGTTGGGATCAAAGTTGGGCTCTCCTTCCAGAGGTAGCAGGGGAAGAAAAGGGCTTTTTTTCCCACCGGAGTAGATGCTGCGGTTGTAGTGTCTCTTCTGTGCTGGAACCCTTCTCTCCTCCCTTGCATTCCTCCTTGATGCATAACATCTGTTACATAACGGTGGTATAACTGGCTATGAATAGCTTAGACGAGTTAAAACCAATGGCCTAAGTGGAAACACTCCCCATGTTAAAAACTGACCTTGTGTCACAATCTGACTCAGTCGGGGGTTAGGTAAATCTCAAGCTGAGATCAAAGTGTAGTATCTGCTCTACAAATTGTGAATTGAGTTTCTGTCTTTGTGAGGTGTCCAGTCTCGGGAAACAGTTTCCTGTGGCAGCATCTCTCTCATTGTACTAAAGAATGGAGATTGGTAGTAATGCTAATCTTTTTCTTTTTATTATCAAATTATTAATCAAAGATCAAGTATAAATATGTATGTTTCATCTGTCATCTCTTTTTTCAAAATTAATCATTATTTAAGTAAAATATTTGATAGTGTCTGCAAAAAATAGCTATTTCATTTCTTTGATTGAGTAAATTTTCATTTTTCAGAGACATAATGTATAATTTTTCATGAAAACGTATATATATGTCAACAGCAGACATGTAAATTTTCAGAAAGACATAACTGCATCCACAGTAGCAAAAGTGTTAAGCCAACAGATTGATGATCACTTCATAGTGTAAAAGTTTTACTTGCAAATTATTTATGGTTTTTACTATTGATCATGGGCATGTGACGTGTGGTTAGAATTTTTGCTTTCTGACCATGCGAACCAAGTTCAAATCTCACCATAGTGGATTTGTCAGGAAGGTGACTTCTTGATGTTATCAGTCTGGAGGAGGCAATCTCAGCATGCAGCACCTTTGGATAGTGCCTGAAAACCATACCACAGGTTGACCCAAGCCTTGTAAGTGTAGATGGAACCTTTGGGGGCTGTTGATTGCTGTGCTAGCATGAAGTCACAAGTCATTGTAACTGAGGGTTTGAGCATGCTGGCCTTGTTCAGATTGTAGATCATGCTTCTCTCCCAGAAATGGTAACTAAGGTCTGCTCAGCATAGTTGCAGTATAAACCACACGTGGGTTCTGTGGGTGTTGAACAAACACAAAATGTGCCTGAGCAAGTGTCTGCAATAGGGATTATTTTGCCACCCTTGCAAACAGATATCCTCGAAGAGTGGCCAGCCATTAACAATTAATTTAACAATTTATATTGATTTTGAACCCTCTGTAAAGGCTGCTTTTCAATAATATTTATTGAATTATATATATATATATATATATATATCTGTGAAATGAAATGGATTAAGTCTGACAATTATTTAATATATTTTCTGTTTATAAGTCATTTTTATAGATACAATTTTAAATGCACTGTTTTTAATTAAACATTATTAATTCAGGTCAGTAAATGTAATTAATACTGTTTAATTAAAAGCAGAGCATTTACTTAAATAAATTGTATCTATAAAAGTAATATATAAACAGAAAATATATTAAATATATATGAAAAATTTAAAATTAAAAAAAATTATTGAATATTACTGGCTCACTTTACGCCTCTTCCTGATATTAAGTATAAGCCTCCTCCTTGTTTGCAACTGCTCTAAGACCTCATCGTTGCTTACATGCTCTATCCATATCCTTAGCATCCCTCTGTAGAACCACATCTCCATCACCTCGAGTCTCTTCTTCATCTTTGAGGAAATCATCCAACATTCACTGCCGTAAAGGAGGACAGATCTCACATAACAGCTCAGTATTCTTTTCTTTGTTATCAAAGAAATCCTCCTACAGAATAATACAGTCAGTATAAAGGCAAATACATTACCACTATACATCAGGGTACCCTTAAGACTAGCTTTTGTGCGATGAAAAGCCTCCAGTTTCCTTCAAAACAAGTTTCACATGCTATTTGGAGTGCATAGAATTTGTCTTGATCACCCAGTTTCATGCCAAAGTTAGTAAGATAATTTTTCTTCTCCACAAAATCTGTGATTTTGTTTCACTGCCTAGGTAAAGTGTAGCATCACAAATATAGCAGAAGATATCAGAGCTGTTTTTGCATTTTATCCTCTCACAACTAGCCATATTTCTGAAAAGCTAAATATATATTCAAGCTGGGAAAAGCATTCCCAGAATTGTCAAGTTATAAAATAAGCAAATACAGGTTTGTGATGGCAAAGTTCCAGAAAGAATATAAATAGCATATATATCTTTCCACAGTTCTTTGACCATGGTCAACAAAAAATGATCTTGAGCCATGAGACTTCACAATTACAACATTAAAAGTGTATTCAAAATACCAATTTTCATAAGAAATAGTTACAACAAAATATGTCTCAGCTGGATTGCAATGATAGTCACACTAAATCAAGCAAAGTATATATATGTATATGTATATGTGTATATATATATGTATATGTATATATATATATATATTATATTAAAGTCGGTCTCCACCCCTCCACTCCTTAGCCATCTATATCTTGAGACTAGACACAATAAATTGGAACAACATCTAGCCGACACATTGGAGTTAAAAATTAAAAATAAGAATTTGAAATGCTACATATGACACATTCATATCCTCTTTCCCACCTCACTTCCTCACTTCGTTAATTTTACTTATACTTGATGTTGTCCGTCAAAAATGTGTGAATTTCTTTTCATTTTTCATTTCAATTTTTGGAAGTAAAGTCTGATGATCCAGAGCCCTATTAAAGGGGTTATGGTGAAATAATTTATTACATGGAACCTTAACGTGGTCTGTTTTTATTCAAAAAACATATATATATATATATATATATATATATATATATATATATATATATGCAGACGAATACAGCAAATTCCACAAATATAAGACATGCATGACGTAAAGTCCATTATGTGCCATGCATGATATATGTTTAGGCGATCATGTATCTTTTGATACACGACTGACGAGGCAGATTCTTTCCCAGCAGTAGGTTGCCATTTCTTTCTGTGGTAGACCAGTTGCCATCCAAGGCTATAGAACCCAGTCTGTCCCGCTATTTACCCATAGCTGGGGGAGATAAGAAGAAGAGGATCCATACCTTTTCCAAGAGTATTAGCAGGTAAGTGAATGTAATGGATTTGATCAGAAATTGAACCTATTTCTCAATCCGAGCCACTATCCATAACTCTGCCGTGACTCCCAGGTATGGGTAATACCAAGACAGACCAGGTTCTATAGCCTTGGATGGCAACTGGTCTACTGTAGAAAGAAATGGCAACCTACTGTAGGAAAAAATCTGCCTCGTCAGTCATGTATCAAAGATACATGATTGCCTAAGCATGTATCACACATAGCACATAACTGACTGATGACATTAAGAGCCACAGAAAGGTGTCATTTATTAATATCTAATCGTAAAGAGGAGATTTCTGCCATCACTGTTTAGATTGAAAATAGTGAAAATTATACAAGGTTTGATGCTTTTTATTTACTGAAGATACTTAAATCCTAACTTTTGTTTTCACTTCTGTAGTTGCATTTTTACTTTTAAGGACATCTATGTTTACAAAGTCTCATCCATGGGTCCACATTTGAAGAAGCAAAATAGGTTTCTAGTATTGTCCTATATTAAATGGTAAAAATACTGGAAATGCTGAAAAATGGACATTCAAGGTTATGAAAAATCCTGACGTAATAGAACAAAATGTTTTTGTTTTTGTTTTGTTTTAAATCCACACCTCAAAATTATTAGGAACCATGTCTCCAAGACCAGGCAGAAAAAAAATTATGTTATCGCTAGAAACTTATTAACATCTGAATTTTTTAGAAACCTGTAATTAATACCAGTTTTTTTAGAATTAATACTAGATTTTTATTTTAATTTTTACAATTAATATTGAATTTTTATTTTAAAATTTTTACAATACTGAATTTTTATTTTAAAATTTTACAATTAATACTAAAATTTTATTCTTATAATTGTGGATTTTACAATGGGTATTAACATAAAAAAGACTTCCAATTGACTAAAAGCAATTATTTTAATGACCCCTACAACATTTTTTTCAGAGACTCTTCCTCTTAAAAAACATATCAAAACCTTCAACGATTGACAGGTAAGGAGATTGGACTCTACAATAAAATCACCTGCAGCTGATTAAAAACTTTTTTTTCATCTGACAAGATGACTGATAAGATGAAATTTTACAACCACAATGTTTAATGTTTAGTAGTTTTATTTTCTAAATTAGTTTTGGCGATGAATGAGGTAAATTGTCTTGAGTACATGTGATTTTATGCATTTCTTGGATGGGGGACACTGTCTGTTTCTGGCAAAATTCTAGTTCCATGTGCATTTAATTCCAAAGAAATCCAAACATTTCTAAGAATCCATTCCATACTTAAAAACATACACACTCACAAGAAAAGAAAAAAAGAAAAGACAGCCATGCTATTCCAGATAGTGAAGAATAAAACATCCTCTCAGCATTTTCCCAAACTGTGAAATTGCTGCTAAGTTAAAATCTCAATAAAGGCACCGTGCAACGTAAAAAGCAATAAATAAATAAATAACCTGGTTAATCACCAGAGAAAGAAAGAATAAAGGTCTGTAGAATTTTGCAGTCAGCAATCAAGGAACACTAGTTTCAGCATTTGGGAATTTTATTTTTTGAAACCCAGCTTTCCATGCCAAACAGTCATCCATTATTCTTTGACATGTCGTGCACTTGACTTGATAGCATTGGACTAAACAATGTTGGATAAATCATTTTACTTCTTTGAGTTACATACAAACACAAACAAAATACAAAGACAAGTAAACAACAACAGAAGTCATCACTTTCCCATGTTTTTAAAAAGCCTGAACACTAATCATCGCAGTGAGGGTTGTTGCCACAGCAACGGGACAGAGAGAAAGGATTATGGGAAGAATTTGAGAGATATTATTTCAAGAAATGTTCCCACTGTAAAATAACATTTCTAAGCATGAATTCTGACAGACAGACAAAGTTAAGGGTTTGGTTGGGGTTGCTTACTTTTTCAAGTTTATATTTTATACTTTTGTCTATCTCTTTGCAAAATATTTTTCCAAACAAAGTTTCAAATGACATCTAAGAATTTTAATTGACGAAGAAGGGGACTGTTAAAAATGTTACAATGAAAGATCGAGAAACTCGTCAAAAACTAATAAAATATGTATAAGAAGAAAATTCTTCTGAATCTCAAAATAATTCAAGAATGTTACTACCAAAATGACAATTGAAAAAGAAATCACCTACAAATATAGAAAAAGAGTACCAAAAATTATAAAAAGTGTAATAAAAGAATAGATGATTAAAGATATGTGTATAATAGATTACGAAATATCTTATTCAATGCCCTGTCTCTTAAAAACAGAGAATCAAGGCTCTCCTAGCTTCCTTTTCATATATAAACATGGCTCTCCACAGATTTTTTTTTATTATCTATGAATTGGCATGCCTTCTTGGTAATAATAGGGGAGTAGTTTCCTGTTGCCTTATCTGAAGATTTCTTTTCTATATTATCTAGGAATTGCCATGACTTGGGAAAGAGAGTGGAGTGATTTTACATTGCCTTCTCTATAGATTCCTATTCTTTATTATCTGTGAGTCACCAAAACTTTCTTGGGAAAGATAGAGGAGTCGTTTCCAGTTGCTTCTCCACAAATTCCTTTTTTTTTGATCTTTTATTATTGCCATCCCTAATTTAGGAAAACTAGTGGTATGGATGCACAGTGGAGTATTAGATAGTAGCTCGGATTGAAGAATTGGAGATCCAAGTATGAATTCCAGTCAAATCCATTACATTTACTTATGTGTTAATAACCTTGGGAAAGGAATTAATCTTCTAAAGGCTATGGGTAAACAGCAGGATAAACCGGGTTCTATAGTCATGGATGGCAACTGGTCTACCACAGAAAGAAATGGCAACCTACTGCGGGGAAAAAATCTGCCTTGTCAGTCATGTATTGAAAGATCTATGATCGCCTAAGCGTGTATCACATATTGCACATAACTAAGTGGAATGATATTTTCCATCCTTGTCCATGGTTTTGAATTCAGTGTCATCATTCTCCTAGTCTGGTTACCACACAATGCTAGATTGATTAGTTTACTCTGCTATCTAATCTATAGCTTGGGTAGGGAAAAAACGGATTCATGCCTTTCTGTGAAGAAAAGGACAACTTATCTCATCAGTCAAAATGCTGTTATTTAAGAAAATCGTATCAACACTTTCTGGGTTACTTAATGTTGAGGTTTTTTTTTTATATTTCAGGATATAAGCAAGCATTGGTCGGCTTCATGCTTGAGACCATCAGAAAACATTCAGTTTTGCAGTTAATATCATTGAAAAATACTGCTTTGCTTCCTGCTCAAGACTATTGGAAAACATTGCCCAGTTTTAGGTTGAAGCCCATGGCCAAACTCTGATCAGTTTTATGCTGAAGCCCATGGCCAAACTCTGATCAGTTTTATGCTGAAGCCCATGGCCAAACTCTGATCAGTTTTATGCTGAAGCCCATGGCCAAACTCTGATCAGTTTTATGCTGAAGCCCATAGGCATATATTGGTTATCCACACCCAAGTCTCAGGAGGAGATGCATTCAGTGTTTTCTGGGCACCGCCAGCAAGGCAAGAGATGCTTAAGGCCCTGTCCGTGAAAGGCAAACTCTGAGTTGGATTAAATTTTAAAGCTGAAATCTTATCTGAAGTTTCATTATTCAAAATTCTTACAATTTAATGGCCAAAGAATCAAGTGATAAAAGGACTGCCATAAAAAATTTAGCAGAAACAAAATGCAAACTGAGCTGCGCCTGCTACCTCGCCCCATCGGCCAAAGAAATCACGTCTAGTGTGGTGTCTCTGTAAAACATTTTTTAAAAAATAGCAAATGATTATCCTGTCAGAACAGAGCCATTGCAAATCTTGGGACATCTGGGTACAAAGAAATAAAATATCTACCAACTCTCGCATGAAATATTCAGAATGGTGAGCTAAGTAGTGTTAGTTATATGAACGATTCATTTTAGGTGCAGTTGAGCGAGAGACCAACAAAACTCCTTGTAACACCAAAGATGAACTGAAGGCAAGAATTATGGCATCATTCACCATCTTAAACATGAGACCATCCAGAAGAGTTGCAGGAGATTCCAAAGTTGCTTGGAGTCAGTGGTTGGAGCCAATGGCTATTTTATTTAATAGAATTTCAAGATATTATTATGTAATTTCGGTAATTATATCTATTAAAATGAGATGTCAGTGTTATTTTCATTTTTGCAGAATTTAGACAATAACTTATC
>OZ010594.1:26748800-26831300 GCA_963932145.1 Acanthosepion lycidas
AGAAGAAAGGACAAAAGAAAGAAAGGAAGAAGAAGAAAGGACAAAATAATGAAAGGAAGAAGAAGAAAGGACAAAATAATGAAAGAAAGGACAAAAGAAAGAAAGAAAGAAAGAAGAAAGGACAAAAGAAGGAAAGAATGGAGAGAAGAGAAACAAAGATTAAGACAAAGTGTTCATCCAAGAAGAAATAATCAAAAGAAACAGCATTTATTAAACTGACATATAAATGCCCCAGCACCAACTTCAGCTGAAAATATTAAGAAAATTATTGAATGTTACTGGAACTATCTCCTAACTCCCTATTTAACCCTGTTCAAAATAAGTGTATTCTTTTTTTTCTATATGCCATGTTTTTTCATCATTTGGGCAATCATGGCTCTCCACGACTTCTTATCAATTGTAACTAGGTTTGTCTTTTTGTTACCCTTCTCACGTGCTGTTCTGCCAACCATTTATAAAAGCCTCTTAGCTTAGTTACACAGTTTCTCTCTGTTCTTCTTGCCTTCAATATGTTCCATGCCTAAAATCTAATATTTGGAAAGAGAAAATAGTTTGTAATACTTATGAAATATTAAACATTACATTCTCATAATGGAAAAATATTTTCAAATTCTTAAAATAGTCTTTGTCATAAAAAAACTAACTACAGTAGTTGTAAAAGAACATGTATTTCAATAAATAAAACAATGCAAATATTACACTATACCTTGATTTATTCAAACTAATATACTCTTCTTTAATTGCTATAGATGTTATAGATACAACATTTCAGCCAAGTACCTTCAAGCCATTTTCAGCTGTCCATTATTTTGACTGATGTGGTATTATTGTGTAGACATTGATCATTGCAATAGCTTATTCAGTTCATTTGAACTACAGTGTAACCCAGATATAAGAGAGTTGTCGGGACTGGAGAAATCTCTTATATCCGGGTTTCTCTTATATCCGGGTTTGGTCTAATTTATATACATTAACACAGACTCTAATTTGGGACCAGAGGAAATCTCTCTTATATCCGGGTTACACTGTATCGTTCTCATCTTGATTTTTATAGCTGTTATAGACAATAGTTCACCCAAATATCTCTGACCATCTTTAGGTGCCCATTATTCTTGGCTAAGGGATACAGGGTATCACCCACCAAAAAAAAATGACTTCATTTAAAATGTGAATATCTGAATAACTACATGTGCCCAGATACATGGCTGAGTGCTTAGAACATTTGCTTTCTAACCATGAGACCTGGGTTCAAATCTCCCCATGGTAGATTTGTCAAGAAGGAGGCTTTATAATATTATCAGACTCGAGGGGTCAATCCCAGCGTGCGGCACCTTTGGAAAATGCCTGAAAACCATACCACGGGTTGACCCAAGCCTTGTGACTGTATCTATGGGGGCAGTTGATAGATATGCTAACATGAAGTCACAAGTCATTGTGACTGAGTGAGCTGGCTTTGTTCAGATTGTTGATCACGCTAGATGACACACTCATTCCCAGAAACTGTAACTAAAGTCTAATACAGGTTGGCTATGGGTATGGAACAAATACAAATGTACCTGAGCAAGCGTCTGCAATAGGGATTGGCTAGCCATCCTAGAGGATGGGCACCCTCGAATAGTGGCCATATATAAATATACACATCCCAGGTAAACAAAATTAAATAGGCTTTATGATGAACAATAAGACATTTATCAAAATTCAAACAAGATATTCAAAAGGATGTAGTTTTTATAACTGATTTCATAAATGTTCTATATGCACACCACCTGTGATACAAGACACATCAAGTCGGTAGTCCAAATTTTAAAAGATTTAAAACTTAATAAATTTTTCTAATTAAAATTTTTAAAAAATGAAAATTTTTGTAAAAATTCATTATTCATTGAAAAAAAATTATTTTCTTAATACATCTTATTTATAAAAACAATTAAAAGCTTTTTTAATTAAATGATGTCATAATTTTATTGCATTTTTTATTTGACAATTCAGAGTAAATTTTCAGTAAATGGTGTTTGCTTGACAAAAACAAAATGATGATTTAAATTCTCCAAGGAGTTCTGCTTTTAACTAATATAAATAGGAAGAGGCTGATATTTTAATTTATAAAAATTTAATAAAATTAAGTGGGGGGGAGGGTAACAGTTGTAAAAAAAAAAAATTTCATTCATTTGTGAGTAAGTCATGAAAATTTCATTAAAATCTGATAATTGTTTGATTTTTGCAAGCATTTCCAAAACAATGTTTTTTTTTAATTCTAAAAAGACACTAAAATATCCATAGTAAACTTTGGACAACTTCTGACAAAAAAAAAATATATATATTTAACCAAAATTCCAACAATGCTAGAAAGGATTTAATTTTTTTTTTTTTTTTTTTTTTTAAATAAACAAAAATACTTTCAATAATTATTCCATTTAATAATCACAAACATTTTGACAATAAAACTTTGTTGTTTTCATCAAGCTTGAGGCCATTTTCATCATGGCATGCTCTTTTTTAACAAAAAAGTGGAGATATCTAAAATAGTGTAAATAATTTCCTTCATTTATTATTGTAGTAACCAAAGTCAGTCAAAAACTCTTTTCTGGGACCTTAACAGAATCAGCAATAACTGTGGATAGTTCTTATTTACAATTAACATCAAAATACACAAATAATAATAAGAAAAATGTATATATTGTTGAATTACTGCCCCCTGATTATAATCACAGGCAGCACGATATCTGAAAGGCTTTTCCACTTTTTTCTTTAACTTTGGGAGCAACAACACACGTTTCCTTTTTGCTCCAATAGACACAGACTGATAACTCTATTGAACTGTTCATAACGTCAACTTAATTTCTCTCTTGTTGATACATTTATTAAATTGATGTTTGTTTCAATTCCATGTTTTGTTCCCTTTTGTTTTTTATGCAGACTCACATGAGTCTGCCAAATATTTTGTTCAATTTCAGCAACAAGATATAACTTGTCTATTATTTTTAACAAATCTTGTTTGAATATATAAATTCATAAATATATCTCATATCATAAAATAATAAAAAATATAATGTATTGCAAAACAAAATTTATAAAAAAGTGAAAATTAATATTTCACCCCTAACCTCTTTTTATGATAAATTGCTGAAGAAAAAATCATTTGGAAAACATTATGAAAATTGTATTGTAATTTCGTTTTCAAATATAAAATAAAATAAAAAATCAACCAAACTTGTTTTCAGCCGAGAGCAGAGGTTGTTCGTCTTTGAACTTTCAATGGGCATATTCACATAAAAATCCTTTGATGGCTATATCAAATTTTCCTCAGTAAATTTGCCTCAGGCAACACAAGGTCATCATGGCTGTCACCTCTGGAGGTAGCTCAGGGTGATGTGAGGAGGTGTCAACTGTCTTGCTTCTCAGACAATCTATAAGAACAGAGGAGTCATTGTTATCTTTGATCTTTAACTCCCTGCAACCAGCCATGAAGTCCAATCCCCACAGCCTCCTCTTGACCAACAAATTTTCTTTCTTTTCCCTGCTTTTTTTTTTTTTTTTTTTACTAAGAAGAAAAGTTAACATTTCAGTTTCCAATGAAGAGTTAAACTTGAGATAATGGTAAGAAATCTTCTCTCAATAGAGCATTACAACTGTGCAGCAAGTTTGAGCCTCACTAGGTGGCTTATACTTTTTGCCTAGAGTCAAAGTTCTGCTTAAAATCCAGATATTGGCACTTTACCATGAGTTATATGTATGTATATATACATATATATATGTATGTATGTATGAGTTAAAGATCAAATGTCAATCAAATATGGATTCTATCCTGGGTATGATGATAAATTAT
The DNA here is from genome assembly GCA_963932145.1 of Acanthosepion lycidas. NCBI lineage: Eukaryota > Metazoa > Mollusca > Cephalopoda > Sepiida > Sepiidae > Acanthosepion > Acanthosepion lycidas. The sequence goes on from OZ010594.1 coordinate 26,752,627, forward strand.
ATCTGCATCCTGGGTAAGATGGTAAACTACGTCCATCAGCAAGGCCTCTGATCAGGAGGTTTTGAGGAGCATGGAACCACCTCTTGGTTGCTGGTGTTCCCATGTCTACTCTGACCCAGGGTGGTAGCACCTGTTAGAGTCCCAGCTATAGGCATATAGTTAACCCACAAACTGGGGTCAAAACACTATGAAAGTGTAAAAATAGGTTTTAATACCAGAAATACTTTGAAAAAAAAAAAAAAGATATTACCAGCGATGCATTTTTGAAGGAAAAATATTACCAGAAATAGATTTTTAGAAAAAAAAAAAAAATTACCTGCAATAAAAATTTTGTCGGCATTAAATAACCCAATGAGGTTGATATACCATAAAACCAAACCAAACCAAATATGGATTGGAATCTGACAGGATAATAAAATAAATATCCTTAAATAACTTTTTTGTCTATTTTCTCTCAATCTCTGATGAAGCTTTAATAAAAGTGAAACATGTTAGATTCATATAAGTATGTATGTATAACTAAAATTCACCCAATATAAGGCTTGAGAGCCACTCAATAGAAAAAATAAAGTTATAATAAATGAAGTATGCGATATGAATGAGAGGGAGGTTGGTATTAATTTTTGACGAGTGTATCTTTCATTTTAATTTTAGTTGCTTTGCATCGCAACTATTCAGTCAGTCAGTCAGTCTCCAGTAATTAACAGTAATGTTATCTTGAATTCTATTATTATTAGATCAAGTGTTGTAGTATACCTATGGACAATAATGGTTATGTCCCCATTCACATAAATACAGTAGTAAATATTGTATGTTGGTCTCTAACTGTGTTGGTCAAACTCTCTGCCTGGAGGCAGAGAGGATCCCCAGATAAGGCTATGTCAAAGGGCAGAGTTTCATCTTAGAAAACAGCTACCCGACCCCATTTTATACTGGGTCTACAGGGAATTTTTGGCCGAGCCTACGGGCTCAGATACCCCACATTAAATTTGGCCTTGTGGCACATCTGACCGTGACGGTTGGTAGATATCCTGCAGTTGGAGATTCATTGTGGAATTCACTTGACTCATTTCTAGCAGATGACTATTTCTTCTATGCGACACTGATGAATCTTATAAGTGTTGTTCTTTTCCTAAGTATTATCGTTCATTACCAACTTTTGTGTGATTATTCTATTCACTAACCTTCCCTAGGTTACAACACGAAAAATTACCAACAATTACTAATTTTTGACCATAATTTCTTTCATCTTATTTTCAGTTACTTTTTATCGCAACTATGCAGATCATCAATTAATATATATTTAATTCTATTATTATTAGATGAAGCATTATCAATTCTTATTAATTTTTTATTAATATTTCTTTCATCTTAATTTCAGTTGCTTTCTATTGCAACTGCTCAGGTTGTCAGTTCACAGCCATTTGTTATTAAGTATTACAAGTGAGAATATATAACAATCAACCCTTGCTTTGAAGGGGTTAAGATTGTAGTTTCAAGGAAGCATCCATATGGGAGTCTGTTCCACAAAGTAGCAGTTCTTAAAAAAAAGCCAAGTAGAATTTTCTTCTTACATTAGGAAATGAGAGAAAGTAAGAGGGATTCAACTCCGTGAAAATAACATGGCATGTCCAAGCTTTTTATAGGTGCGATAGATAAATTGTCATCTAAATTACACAAAAATGAAAATAATACTGATATCTCATTTTAGCATATGTTTACCAAAACTACACAAAAGTATCTTGAAATATTAAAGAGTAAATTTATTCAATAAAATCGCCGTTGGCTTCAACCATGATCTCCAGACAACTTCAGAATCACCTGCAACTCTTCTGAATGGTGTCCTTGTTTAATTTGGTGAATGCTGCCATAATCCTTGCCTTCAGTTCATCTTTGGTGCTACAGGGAGTTTTGTTGGTGTCTCGCTCAACTGTGCCCTACACATATTAGGTTGGTGCAAAAATAATTTCGTTTTCTCACGTAGTAACATATATTAGAAAACGAAATTATTTTTGCACCAACCTAATAATAACCAAGTGGATAGCAGTCTGGAGAGTTAGGTGGCCAGATATAAGAGGTGATGTAGTCGCAGAAGTTGTCTGACAACCATGACTGGGTTCTACTGCTTGTGTGGCATGGTGCAGAGTCCTGTTGCCAGACATAGGGCCTTTCACCAGCCACCTTCTTGACCTAGGGCAGCACTACCTCCTCAAGACACTTGATGTATGCCTCCAGGTTGAGTTTGTTGTTATTGTCACAATGTTTTGGCTGTTGTGTCCTCCAGCCTTCTTCAGATGCTTGTCGATCTGGGTAGCCTTCAAAGAATTTCAAACTAAACCCTTTATTTAATTTATGAGGTCTAGGGATATCTTGTCTAGTTCTTATTTAATACTTCTCCATTATTTTTTGCCCCATTTCCAATGAGTCCATGTGCACAATATCAGGCCCAGGGATTGAACCCACATTATTATGTCATCAAATTTGCAAACCAAAACTTTAATTCACCAAGCTATTCTCCCTCGAGACATGTACTTGGACTGTGGAAATGGAGCAAGTGATAACCAGGCAATACAAAAGAAGATCTAGACATTGTCAGTGGAATTAGAACAATCTACCTTTATAGATTAAATAAAGGGTTAATTTTGAAATTCCTTGAAGGTTATCTGGATTAACAGACACTTTTTAAAGATGGTCAAAGGGCACAATAGCTGGAATATTGTTTGTTTGTTTGGGTTTAATGGCATATCAGCCACTGTGGGTTATTTAATGCCAAATCCAGTTTATATGAATTTTAAATGCCTATTTTGTATGGAATAAAAAATGTATAGCTGGCAACATTACTTTTTTACAAAAAAAAAAAACAAAAAAACTTAGAGCTGGCAACATTATTGTTTCAAAAACTTAGCGCTGGCAACATTATTGTTTCAAAAACTTAGAGCTGGCAACATTATTTTTCTGAAAACATTATCTGAGACCTTGCTGTTGGATGCAGTTTATCGCCGTACCCAGGACGTGGATGTAGTTTACCGTCATACCCAGGACGCCTGGAATATTGTGATAATAACAACAAAGATGAGGATAGTGATGATCACTCCTCATCCCAGAAATTCAGATAAAAAGCCTGTTTAGTGCATAACTCGTCCAACAATTATCTGGGATTTTTTACTCATTTTTATATGATTTCAGATCCATTGACAAAAACTTTCACCAATAGGAAGAACTTAGTCATCAATTTGGATTGATTTTTGATGGCTTATCAACCTTTTTCAGGTTATTTAAAGTCAGAAAATATTTTTTGATTGTAAACATTTTTGAAAATAATAATGATTTATTGATATAAGTCTACTAATTAACCCATAGCTAAGGGGAGAATAGGTTGATTCATACTTTTCCCAAGAATATTTATCCATAAGTGAATATAACGAACCTGACTGGAATTGAAACTCCTCTATCTCCAATTTACAATTATCCATCATACTACCCACAGATCTAAGCTTACTACATTCAGTATTCCAAAACGGTCACCCATCTAGGTAATGACCAGGATCAATGTTACTTAACTCTGGGGATAATACAAGAAGTGGCATTTCAATGTTATATGGCCATAAACATTTTTTATGGAATGAACAGAATAATGCAAATACTGATTGCCCATTGTCAGTCCATACAACAATATCTATTCTCAGCTATGGAAGACCCACATATCTTTTTTTCCCCCCTCTGAACTGAGCATAAATCAAAACTGACATGACACTTGGAGAAGGCTAAAGGATTCCTCAACCAAAACAATGATTAAAAATAAAGATAACGATATTAACTTAATAACTCCTGTAGAAACGTGGTTCTACAGAAGGATGCTGAGAATACCATGGACTAAATATATGAACAACAACACAGTTTTAGAGAAAATGTAAACAAAAAGAAAAATTTATACTTAGTATAAGATAGTTAAAATTTCTAGAGCACAAAATGAGGAAAGAGGGCTTGGAAAATTTGACACACACAGGATATATTTAAGGCAAGAGGGGACAGAAGAAAACAGCACATAACGTACCTAAAGAGACTGTGTAAAAAGATGGCAGAACAGGGTTTAAGAGAGATAGCAAAAAGATAAAATTTACTAAGAGCTACAAACGTCAGGAAATGGTGGAGAGCCATGACCAGCAATGTTCTGATTACTACCTGAGCCAATGATTGAACCTACAATTACGATACCACCTTTAATGGGTGCATGGTCAAGTGATTAGAATGTTTTTCCAACCATAAAATCCAGGTTCAAATCTTATCAGAATCGATTAATCCGGAAGGTTATTTCTTGATGTTATAAGCCTGGGGAGGTGATCCCAGCATGCAACACCTCTGGAAAGTGCTTGAAAACTATACCACAGGTTGACCAAAGTCTTCTGAGTGAAATTGGGTAGATGGAAATATTTGGGAGCTATCGATGGTTGTGCTAGCACAAATCACAAGTCATCGTGACCGAGGGTTTGAGTGTACTGGCCTGGTTCAGACAGCTGATCATGTCAGATAAGGTGCTCTCTCCCATAAACTGTAACTAAGGTCTGCTCAGCTAAGTTGCAGTATAAACCACTGACGGGTTCTGTGAATGTTAAATAAACATAAATGTGCCTGAAAAGGCATCTGTAACAGGGCTTGGCTAGCCATCCTAGTAGTCGGACATACTAGGATACAAGTCACTAGCCACTGTTATACCACCAAAACCACAAACCAAAGCTTTAATCCACTAGATTATTATCCCATGGTCACAAGATTGTCATAACTATAAAGGTGACAATTGTAGATGTCAATCTATCTGGAAATGACTACAAAATATTTGACGCTTCCCAATTTATAAGCAGAAGCACTCAGATGCATGCTTGCATTTTTTCCTAGCCAATAAAATAAGCCGGCTCTCAGTTTCATCTGACTCAGTCCCGGTTTGTCTTGACTTGAAGTCAGAACGCTATGTTCATTGTCCAAACTTCTGGTGTGTCAACCACAATTCTTAGTTTGTGAACTTTTTGCCTTATTACTGTTAATTTGCCTTATTACTGTTAATTTGCCTCACATATATTGTTTGTTTGCTTTATATTATCTTTTGTTCTGTTCCTTTCTTTTTCTTGCTTATTGCAAACTTTGTCAATTCTGTTTGTCGCACAGTTCTGTTACTTATTTTGCATTTAACCATGGCAACTTACTCCACAGATGTTTTTTTAATATTATTATGTACAGTAAGTTTAGGCTTATTCGCATACATTATTTCCAGTTGTTGAAAGAAGATGGAATCAGAACATAAAGGCCAAAGATTTAGAGGAAAAGGTTTGCTTAAAAGTTCAAATCTAGACCCAAAAAAGATCCATAAATATTGTGGTTACATCAGGTGTGGAATCTGAGGCTGACTAGTTAGAAAAATGTCAAGGAATTTTAGCATTATTATTATTATTATTATTCTCATTAAAATAATAGCTAGATCCTTTTTCTACAAATGAAAAAAGGAATTATATGACTTTAATAAGTATTAATATATTAATTGTTTACCATCAATTGATACCAGTTTCTTTTTACAAATACTGACTGACTGACATAAATAAATAGTAATGTCACTAGAAATGGTTGTTAATTGTTACCTTATTAGGCCTATACTTGATATGCAGTCATTTCACACAAACTGAGAAATATTAAAATATATTTTAAATAAAATCTAATAAACAAAGCCAATATAGTAAAATCTATAAATTATATAGGATTTAGATTTTGCAACTACAAAAGTGACATCAAGAATTTGTTGCATGTTAAAAATGAGCCAGATTTCTTCTGTACACCATACTAATATTTTAAATGAAAGAGTATTTTTGAGAGGATTTCAAAAGATGGTGACGTATCAATCTGGCAAAGAATGACTGCAAAACACTTGACTCTCGCCAATTTATAGGCAGAATTATACAAATGCATGCTGTTTTTCTTTTTCTTGCTTATTGCAAACTTTGTCAATTCTGTTTGTCAGACGGTTCTGTTAATTATTTTGCATTTAACCATGGCTACTCACTCCACACAAAGATATTAGTCTGCATAAAATAATGAAATCTGAGTAATTCATGCTAATTTTTTTTAAATATTTGAGTATATCATTTGTAGAGACCTTGTATACAATACATGTCATTTAATTTCTAAGGAATCAGTTTTTTTTATAACCAAAAATTATTTATTAAAATGTTATATTCAGTAGATACACATTTGATTTTTAAACAGTATAAATTTATATCCACCAGCTTGTGTATTTAAGAGTCTTAATAAAGAAAATGCAGCCTCCATTTTTTGAACTGGCATTCCCCTTATAGAGGAAACGTTTAAGGTAATACATTCCGTGTTACCAAGTCTTTATTTAGGGATACTCATTGATAAATTATTATTTTGAAAATATAATCAATTTTTGATCATAAAATAATAGCCTCAAGACTCTTTCGCTAGAACAAGACTGTCCTTTTAAGTACTTAAAGTTCAAGAAGAGAGAATCAATCGTGCAAAGATGGCTTTTGAAAATTTTCACTTAAAACTTCCAAATTTTCTATGACAAGCTTCCATCCTGCAGCCAATCCTGCCACCTTAACTCCACACTTTGTTGCCAGCCTTTCTTGGTACAAGCACCTCCAGACACCCCACACTTACAAATGTTAATTTCTTTTGCTTCTCTAATGACAGACCCCGTTCAGCAAAGATGCTCGTCTGAAGATATCAACTTTCTATTCTCTTTACCTCCAGAAACACAAGTCCCCAAAGTTTACTCTCCATTCCATTTGTTAGCGGATAATTTCTGCTCGATTATAAATATAGGCTTCTAATTTGAATCATCTACTTACAACGTAAATTGGAGTCTTTCTATTTTTAAGAACACTGTGTTACCTCCACTGGGGCCTGCCACTTTCTAACTGTGGCATTTCACAGTCATTTATCTGTTAGGTCTGGTCTGTCATCACAAGATGGTGTCTGCAAGAACCCCTACCAATCACAGCTGGTATGCAACAGATCTAATTAGCTTGATAACCATTCCTTTACAAAGATGTTTGACTCTTAATTCCAGTTTTGCTATTTCAATTATTCATTCCTATTATACTGATAAATTTTCTTTGTCAGAATCAAACATAAGAAATTCAAAAATAGCTGGAAAGTTTCTTCTTTTCTTTGCCATATGCCATTCAGGACATGATCGATCATAGCTCTCCACGACTTCCTATCTCTTTTAGCACTAAGCAATATTTGACTGGAGGTAGAGTGGAGTAATATATAGCAGCTTGGATTGAGAAATCAGAAAAAGGAGTTCAAACTCCAGTCAAGTTCATTATATTCACTTACTAATACCTGTACAAATCCATCTCCCCACCCCGAATATGGGAAAAAGCAGGACAGACTGAGTTCTATAGCCTTGGTTGGTGCCTAGGCTAAGAGAAGGAAAACTGAATTCAAACCCAGCTTGGAGATGTTTAGACTTCGTCAGGCTATCTTGCCAAGCAGAAACCCCTGCTATTGTGGCTGGAGTACATATGGTGCCCTAATGTCCGTAATAGACCTTGATAAAATGATTATGAATATTTGACCTCTTGCTATATCTCCCTGTTCATGTTCTGCCATCCATTTACACAAGCTCATCTCGTAATTTACTCAGTCTCTCTTTCTTGCTTTCAATACGTCATGTAAGTGTCAATTATTTCTTATTAAAATGTTATATTCAGTGGATACACATTTGCTTTTCAGACAATGTAAATTTATGTCTATCAGCTTGTGCATTCAAGAGTCTTAATAAAGAAAATGCACCCTCTGTTTTTTAAACCAGCATTCCCCTTATAGGGGAAACATTTAAAGCAATACATTCTGTGTTACCAAGTCTTTATTTAGGGATACTCATTGATAAATTATTATTTTTGAAAATATAATTATTTCTTAATAATATTTGCTTGTAAGTGAATATAAAAACCCAACTGAAAATGGCGCTCATCTCTTTGATTTCCAATTTTGAATCATTATCCATTACACAAAACACACAACCAAATTTATAGTACCTAATATTCCCAAGTGGTCACCCATCTAGATACTGACTAGGCTGGACATGCTTAACTTTGGTGTTCATGCAAAACCTATGTTTCAACATAATATAGCTTTAACCACAATACACAGGAAAACCATGGAAAAGATTCTGATATCTGAATAATGATGCTATTAAGTGACAGGTACAATAAAGTCAAATAAGCAGGTGATCTTGAAAATGAACTTCAATATGCTGTTACCTGTGGTGAGAAAAGGCATGTTAATTTTAACACCTTGAAAATGAAACTGCTTTCTTTTAATCATGTAAGAGAGCCTTTTTTACCTTTCATCAACATGGCTGATGCTATCCCTCATTACTTAGCTTCTAGGTCTAACATTTTCCACAGACACAAAGTGGAGTGATTATATTGTATCAATTCATAGACTTACTGCTACAAAAGTTGGTTTATTGTGTCATTCTAGACAATTTTTCTCACCAGAATCTACCTTGTACCTTTATAATTACCACTTGTCCATACATTAAATATTGCTGCCACATCTGGTTTTGTGTTTCTAGCGATTCTTTACAGAATTCAAAGAAGAATCTGCAATGTCATTGGTCCTAAACCTCACATTTCAGCATCAGTCATTTTCCCATTGCCGTTACATAGCTTCCCTGTGCCATTTCTATAAATACTGTAATTCCCCATGTATAATAAGCATTTCTTCTTAAAAATAATAAGCAAAATTAGGGGTGCGTATTATGCACAGCTACAAAAAAAATCTTTAAAAAATTACTATTTCATTTGGTTGATTTCAGTTGTGAAATGACCGCTCACCACAAACATATGACAATTTGACACTAACATTCGGCGATTGCGACCCCCATAAAGATGTCAAATACAATCATTGGTACCTAACAATACTTACAAATGTAAAATAAAATAAGAACTATCATAAAACTAAATTAGAATAATATTATTCTATGTTTAAAACTATTTTGTAAATAAGAGTAGCAAACACTGATTGTAACAAAATTGGAGAAGTACAATTTAAAGGGTTTGATTACCAAACAAGGGGTGCGTATTATGCATGAGTAGAAGCATTTTCCCACATTTTCAGCACAATTTTAGGGGTGAAAGTGTATTATACATGGGGAATTATGGTATTTCCATGGTAATTGTTCTGATAAACTTTCTTCTTTGGTACATCAGCTTAAGCATAATACTAGATTGTCTCATCATTTTACAGCTGAAATGATTAGGTGTAATCCTAAGTTCTATGCTAACAGTTTCTTCTCTCACACTTCTTGCTTGTGGAACCTTCTTCCAGCTTTGTGCAATCCTGAAAACTACAATCTTCAAAAACTTAAATGCAACACCAATCACCATCTTCTGTCTCTTTAAACCCTTGGCTTTTATCATTCTTTCTCCTCATTAATATTTTCTAAGTTTCTTTCCTTTTTTAACCCCTTGAGTATCAGTGGCTTTATTGCCTTGCTTGATGTGAAATGAAGAAAGAAAAAAAAAGATTTTATCAAAAGAACATTGAAAACTTTTGCATCCACTTATTATGACTTTAGGAATCACGGTGTAGTAATGGATAGCGGCTTGGATTGAGGAATCGGAGAGCGGAGTTTGAATTCCAGTCGAATCCATTACATTCATTTACATGCTAATACCCTTGGGAAAGGCATGAATCCTTGTCTTCTCTCCCCAGCAGGATAGATCAGGTTCTATAGCCTTGGATGGCAACTGGTATACTGCAGAAAGAAATGGAAATGGCAATCTACTGCGGGGAAAACAATCTACCTTGTCAGTCATGTATTGAACGAGACATGATTGCCTAAGCGTGTATCATGCATGGCACATAACTGACTATTATGACTTTATTTGCATCAAATGCTTTAAAGCAAATGATAAACAAAACCTACAAAGTCATGAAAATAATGAATTGAGTTTAAAAACTTCTAGATATCAAGAAGAGTTCTCACACATAAAAAAGCACCGGCAGAACAAACGTTGTGTAAGCACATTGATGTAGACATTAAATAAAACAAATGAAAGTTAAAATCTATGCAACACATTTAAATATTGTTTGTTTTAATAGTTGAGTAAGTCATTAGGCTAATACAGAAACAATTTTGAATTATTTGAGCATAAATGCAGTCATTCATGGAATTTGGAGCAAGAAGCATAACCACATATGACCCACAAACGTCTGCTACTGCATCTTTGTTAAGTAATGTACAGTCCTATGTTTTACAAATCATGCAAAAGTGTTTGGCAAAGAACTTTTGGAAAACAGAGATAAAAGTGACCACAATAAGACGTAGTGTCAAAAAGACGATTTTTTTCCCCCATGACACCACTTTTTTAACTACCTTCAATCCTTTGGCAATGTTTATTGTTTGAAAAAGTGATGATTAGAATTGGCATAAAACCTAAACACATGATGAAAGTGAATTTATACAATTTTTTTCTTCTTGAGAATTTACAACAAAAATATTAAACACTATGAGATTGTTTATTTACAAGAACTATTTTATATTTACAACATTCTAAAAACTAATACATATGTATTAAAACTAATGTAATGCAATATTTATCATTGACCAATTTATGAAGTAAATATGAAAACAGTTTTTTTATTTGTAAATTTGTAAACATTTAGTAAATTATTAAAGTATGTGAACCAACTCTAAGGAAATCTTTATTTACCATTTTATAAAGTTTGAATTAATTGGTAATTAACGAGTGTTTTGCCGAGCATTCTAATAAACAATATGGTGATGGACTCTCCTATCGTGAACAATAAATGAGGGTCAGCATTGGATGGTGCTTTTTGTTTTACACTTGTGCATGCTAGCAGGGGCTATTGTGAAGAAAATAAGGTAAAGGAAGACATATTTCAATTGTGCTTTCTTAAGAGTGATACAAACCTAGCCTTGCTGCGGACGACAAAACCAGAGTGACAGATGAAATTTGTTAAAGCAGGATTTGGAGGGTGTCTCTGCTTCAGAGCTTGATGAAGCTGATCACAGTGCTTTAGTCTACTATGTTCAAAACCCTTTAACTTAATGAAACATGTCTTATGCCACTCCTTTCAGTTTGATGCTTGGGCTTCCCACGTTTTCAGATCAAAGTTGAGATGTTTCAAGTTGTCTTTCAATTTGCCTTTGTAGCATATGTGTGGACACCTAACTAAACGCTTAGAGTTTGGAAGTTGTCCATACACCACCTTTTTTGGAAGCCTATGTTCATCCATTCTCACAACATGACTAGTCCACCTAAGATGTATCTTTGCTAAAAATGGTTTCAATAGTGTAAATAAACAATCTAATAAATAGTGTGGTGAGACAGAAAAGTACTAGGAAGAGGAAAAAAGGCAAACAGTTATGTCCTGACCCCAAAAAGAAGAGGTATTGAGCAAAATTTCATGGGAAAATTAGCTCAAGGGGAAGTGTTGTAATGGTATGTTCCACTCTCTCTATTGCGAACTGACCATATCAGTGTGCACAGGTTATACCTGGAGGACTTGCTTTGGGAATTACTAGCTTCCTAACAGATTCCCTGTCTTTCAGTAGTGTATTCTCTTTTACAATAAACTTCTCTTCTTTCATCTATGCATGTTTTGCGGTTCCTTAACTCAAGTACCACCTTTGTCTGTTTGTAACATTCTTTAAGGGTACAACATAGTGTTTACTATTTTTGTTGTAAATTCTCAAGAACAAACAAAATGTATAAATTTACTTTATAATTTTTGTAAAGTTTAGACTTTATTCCAGTTCTAATCATTGTTTTTTAAAACAATAAAAATTGCAGAAGAATAAAGGTAGTTAAAAAAAAAAAAACATGTCATGGAAAAAACTGTTCTTTAGACACTGTCTTATTGCAGGCATATTTGTTCAACTGTTGGAACTGCTACGCAACCATAACATATTTGGGAAGGATATTAAACTGATTGACTGATTCATTTTTTTTTATGGCTTATCAACCCTTTGCATGTTATTTAAAGACAGTAAACATTTTTAGATCGTAAAAAAGAATTTTTTTTTTTTGAGATAATAATGATTTTTAGTGATATAGGTCTAAATAATTAAGCGATAGCTAAAGGAAAAAGAGGTGGCTTGATACCTTTCCCAAGTGTATTTGCGTGTAAGTCAATATAATGAACCCAATGGGAATTAGACCATGGCTTTCAGTTTTAAATTTCCAAGCCATTATCCATTACACCATCCACACATCCAAACTTACAGCACTTAGTATTCCCAAGTGGTCTCCCATCTCGAAATTGGCCAGGCTCATCTTGCTTAACTTTGATGATTGTACTGAAATCTGTGTTTCAATGAAATATAGCCATAATCCCCTCACCATAATACAAGCTTATTTAAAAGATATTAGAATATTGCAGAACCTATATTGACAGTAAACTGCATATGAATAGAAAATGAATTTGGCATATATACAGAAATATATAGAAAGGCTTGTAAGACAACAATATCTCTTCTCAGCAGACTTATTCAACTTATACAGTAAGGTGATTTGGAGAGAATTAGATGTTCTATTAGGTTGGTGCAAAAATAATGACGTAATAATGTCGTTTTTTTGACGTATTTTTTAACGTCAAAAAACAATATTATTACGTCATTATTTTGACACCAACCTAATAGAATTCATTATTAGCAGCCACCATCTTAATAATACATGGTTGTTAGCAAAAGAGCTCAACATGCAAATTACAAAATGAAGATACCAAAAGCATGGTTGAATAGCGAAAGATGCATTCTAAAAGCTAAGCAAAGTATTAAGAAACAGGAAAATTTCATTGGAAAAAAAAGGTAAGAGTACTGAGCTATTACGTAATATTAGTAGCCCTATATGGCAGTGAACACTGGACCGTCTCCTCACAGATGAAAAAGAGACATGAAGCAACAGAAATGTGGTTCTATTTAAGACGGATGATGAGAAAGTGAGCAACAACAAAGTTCTAGAGACAATGGAAACAAATAGGAAACTTATACTTAATATGACGAAGAGAAAGTTAAAATTTCTAGGGCACAGGCACATAATGAGGAAAGAGGGGTTGGGAAATTTGATACTCACAGGACAGATTATAAAGGCAAGAGGGACAGAGGAAAAGGACGTACAACCTACCTATCGAGCTTGAGTAAATGGATGGCAAAACAAGATTTAAGAGAGATAACAAAAAGACTAAATTTATTAAGAACTACAAGAGACAGGAAATTGTGGAGAGCCATGATTGCCAATGTCTGTCATATACAATATTTGCAGTAAAAGAAAAACTAACGGCTAGAAACTACTGCACAAAACGGGGGAGCATTTCTTTCATATGAGGTTATGGCTGGCCATTCATTTATCTTGGTAATTACAATAACTTACAGGAGGTGCTGAAAACTTCTCCAGGTGTTTGTTCATCTGGAAAAATATCAGTAAGTGAATCAAGCCGAGAACTTTTCAACACCTCTTCATCCACGACCTGTAAAGACCATCAAGAGAAAAATCAACACATTGAAAATATTTTATCACAGTTCACAGCATACCATGTAAAAATTTGTTTGTCATTTGAAAGCCAAAGATGATATCTAACAGCAGACATCTGATTTTTGTCTCGATTTTGTGGCAATGATATCGTTTTATGGCGTGAAAACAATGATGTGGTGTTGGAGTTTGTTTATTCAGAACGCATTTTTATGAATTTATTAGAAATACTTCGCTAGAAACAAGGAAAAGAGTACCAAATGTTATGTGATGTAGTGAGTGCTAGAGATTGGCAGTTTAACAGAAAGACCGACTTTTTTCAGTTTCATCTTCACTTCACAATTCACATTATTAAAAACTGCATAGAATTTTTTTTTACGAAACCGAAATCGTTTGGTTTTTTAAGTGCTATCAGCTATTAATACTGAGTGACCATATCCAAAGAAACACTATTAAAAAAGACTTTCAGAGTTAATAGAATTCAATTTTATCAACATATTGTAAGAGAAAAAGATTGAACAAAAATATGCTGAAAACATTTAATTGACTAGTTTTAGGAAATAAATGTGAAATGATCTATTTCTTTACAAAAGAAATGAAGAAGAAATGGAAGGAAATACGACAAAAAATATATGACACTTGGTCCCTTGGAAATCATAGAATCTTCTTATTCTTTTCAAACAGAAAAAAATGGAAATACGACATGAAATTTGTTTCAGTTTTCAAATAAAAAAAACCTTTTTGCGGTAAAATTAAGTTAACAACAAAATAGCGAGTAAAAATAAAATAAAAAAATAGCTGCCAGTTTCGTCTTACTCTTTAATGAAGTCGGATTTTTTTAAGGGTAATTGTTTTTTAAGCCAGTGTTACGCCAATCATGAAATAAAGAAAAGTTGTTGCAAACAAAAAAAATGAAGGAAGTTTTTTTTTTTTTTTTTTAAATAAATTTGTTTATCTAGGGTATGCATCTAAATTAGATATTAAGTTAAAACAGTTCTTAATTTCACTTTTAAAATGTGTATATTTCCAGGTATGCGAGTGTCTCTTTTGTTTGTTTGTTTCATTTATTTATTTATTTTTTACAAAATTATGTTTCTATCAAGCGAATACGCCTAAAAATTAAAAAAAAATAAAGTAATTTTTAATCTCCGTTTTAAAATGTGTATATTTTCAAAACTGCAACTCATTTTTTTTAAACCCAAAGTAAAAATTATTCTTTTTTAGCCACTAGTGTTCAGTGGGTGTTTTCTTCTAAACAAGGAAAATTAATTCATTTTTTTTAACTTTTAGAAATATCTTTCTTTATGGTTTTGTCTGGCGAATAATACACTTATTAAAAATGATTAAAAAAATTAAAATAGTTTTTAATTTCAGTTTAAAAATGTGTATCTAAAAGGTGATACTGTCAGATTTGGAAATCTACACATTCTAAAAATGAAATGAAAAGTTTTTAATTATTTTTTAATTTAATTTTAGGTGTATTCTCTAGATAAAAACAAATTTATTTAGGAAAATAAATACTCACTGATTTTTCTTCTTTAGAAGAAATTTATTTGCAAAACCTCAATAACAGTTGACTGGCATACCAGAAAAAAAGAATTGCTGAACTTTTATTTTAAACATGAAGGGTTTCATTTTTTGGCTTTTAAAACTAATTTCTGGAGAGTTATACCATTTTATTTTCTCTCTCAAAAATGTGTTGTCCAAAGACACAAATGTAGATAGTTTTATATGCGATGATTTCTTTCGTATTTTTTTTTTTTTTTTTACCAATTTGTTAATAATAATAAATATGGTAGTTATTTATAGTTGACAATTTATTCGAAAGTTTAATAAGGAATGAATTCTGTGACTAAATTATCTTAAAACTGACTTTTAAGGTGAACAATCCTTACTTTATTACCCACCACGATTCTCGGTTTTGGAGTTTTCAATTCCAGTGGACTTTACTTTACGCATGTCTATAAATTTTTATTATTAATGATATAAAGAAAACAAAAAACAAATATTGATCCCTTACCCACCAGTTTTTTTTTTCACAATGACAGACGTTTCAAAAAACAACACTCGAAGATGGAAAAATATATGTGACGTTTACACAAGACAGTAGTTCATTGAAAGTTCTTTTACCACATACTATCAGTTGCTCTTTTCTTTTTCTTTTTTTGCTTACTTTGTAATTTTTGAAGGGATTTGCTTCCACGGGCCAGAGAAGAAATGAACATCTTCCTAGTTGTGTAGTTTAAGGTGTCTTCTACAAGTGTACAATTTCAAGAATATTGAAAGATTGGTCACTTTCATTTTGCAAAACAAAGTAACATGTACAGTAAAAACTGTAAAATTGAAAAAAAAAAAATCATATTTCGCATTTTATTTTTCGGCTGTTCAAAACAAAAAACTCGCTGTAAAAAATAATTCAATGAATAAAGGCAGATACAAATTTTGAAATTACATATTTAGAAGGATTATTTTCTTTTCTTTCCAGCCATATTGGACCAGAAATACAAGATGCGAGTTGAACGGACTAAGTTGCAAATTTATCAATTTCAAGCAAAATCAAATATCGACTGGAAATGCTATCATTAGACAAGAAAATGAATGGCTTCTTTAGAAAGCAAAATATTGAATTAAAAACCGAAAAATCTAATCGAAAACCGAGGTAAGAGGAAAAATACAGTGGTGGAAACTTATACCGAAACATAAATTACCAAATCGACCAACTCTAGTGGGTGTTAGACAATCTCCTTAAAGATAAAAAAATGAGACTTGAAGCATTAGAAATGTGATCCTACAGAAGGATGCTGAGGATACCATGAACTGAACATGTGAGCAACGACAAACTTCTAGAGAAAATAGAAGCAAAAAGAACAGTTATCATCAGGAAGAGACTGTTGAAATTTCTAAGGCACGTCATGAGGAAAGAAGGCTTGGAAAATCGGACACTAACAGGAGAGACTGAAGGCAAGAGGGACAGAGGAAAACAATGCATAACAAACTTTGGGAGCTTCAGTAAATGAATGATGGAACAAAGGACAGGAAGTTGTGGAAAAACCATGATTGCCAACATCCCGAGAACACATAAAAAAGATGGTTCGTTTGTTCGTTTGAGTTTTATGGCATATCAACCACTGTGGGTTATTTAATGCCAAATCCAGTTTATGAATTTTAAATGCCTATTTTGTACGGAATAAAAAATGTATAGCTGGCAACATTATTGGTTCCAAAAAACGTATAGCTGGCAACACTGTTTCAAAAACTTATAGCTGGCAACATTATTTTTCCGAAAACATTATCTGAGACCTTGCTGTTGGATGTAGTTTATCGCCATACCCAGGACGCGGATGTAGTTTACTGTCATACCCAGGACGTATAAAAAAGATGGTAATGTAATCCTAGAAGTAGAAGTCCTACCAGGATTTATTATTGGTGAACGCAATCGTAAAAACGTAAGATATGCAGATAACACAATGTTGATAGGAGACAGGAAAGAAACTGCAGAAACTTCTGTAGCAGGTAGTAAAGGAAAGTGCTCGGATATGTAAGAACGTTTGGACAATTTTAAAAAATTCGATGTACAAAAAAGAAAACATATGAACACAAAAAGCTTAATTGCAGTACCTTGTCAGTTTTCTTTAATGAATCTTGTGTATAATGTTCTTTTATGAAAGTATTTATTTATTTGTATATATATTTGATATTTCAGATTGGCCTCAATCTTTCTTCAGAAATAACTGTTTGTTTACAAGTAGCGTCCGTCGCGAGATGCGGACGTCACGTGATATGGAGCGAATATTTCTAACGTAAAATCAAACTGTAATAATATCTTAGATGTTGTTTAAAAAATTTTAAAAAATAAAATAAGAAATAAAATTTTTTTTAACTATATCTAAAAAATGTTTAACTATTGAAATATTTAAATTACCCAAGTCTTTATTTAACCCTAGTTTATAATTTTAAAATCCAGTATTTTCTTTTTTCTGCGTATTGAAGGAAGGCCTAATACAGCTTATAATTAATTTTGTCGTGTTATCTCTCCTAACTTTGCTTGGGTTGAAATGATTAAAAAATAAAAAGTTAGAAAGTAAACCCCCCCGTCAATACTGAAAAGAGTGATAACAGTTACAGGATTTAAGAAATTTATTTTCCTGAAAAATTGTTTTAAGAGAAAGATTTTATAAATTTTAACCAAAAGCCATACTGACTGCTTGGTAAATGAATGTCAAATGTTTCCTTATAGGGAAACATCTACTATTACCATTACAATATCATCAGACTAAGCTAACCATAATAAAAATGGTATTTTCTAATTTAGAGCCACAAACAATTTTTGCATTCCAAATACCTTCCTTAGGTTGTTGTGACAACTGTATTTTTTTTTATCACAATTTTGGTATGATTTTACAAATAACTTTTTAACCTTTAGCATTCTGTACAATTAATATTACTTCCATCTCCACTGCATTCTTTTTCAAGTCCTCTCAATTGCAGTAACTTTATTCTTAATTTTACTCAAAAGTTTTCTGCTGCCATAGTAGGATATGACAACACAACTATTAAATTCAAACAAATTCAGGGATCAGAGTCACCTTCAGTGGCAGGATAAACTTTTTGTACAGCAAATGAAGTCACATATGGAGTGATAAAAGTTAATCAGGAAATGAAGAATTTTCAAATTCTTATGCTGATTCACAAGACAAGTTTCAAGTTTGTAGACAGCATAATTAATTTACCCTACCAACTTTAAATCTTATAAGGTTATACATTTTTTTATCTTGCTGATTATAAATTCACAAACAATTGTCAGCTAGACAGGAATTTAAACAACCAGTAACTCTAACGCCCCCCCACCCAATTATACATGTTCATTTGTCGATGAGATAATCCAGCTTTATCCCGCCAAGAGGCTTTTTCAAGAAGGCACTTTAGCTGAATATAGGAGACAATATTTACAGACTTGATTTTCAGCATTCACTACATACTCTTTAGCTATCATTTTTTTTCTAGGTGATGTGTTCTCTCAGGACATTGGCGATCATGGCTCTCCAAAACCTCCTCTCCTTTGCAGCTCTCAATAGTTTGTCATGTTATCTCTCCTAATCCCTGTTCTGACAACCATATATACAAAAGCTTGTTTAGATAGGTTATGTGCTGCTTTCCTCTGTCCATCTTTTTATATATATATATATATATATTATTTTTAAAAAAATATGATTCCATCACTACATAAGAGTTCTCATGTTTCAAAAACACACACACATATATATATATATATATAAAAGTGAATATTGAAGTCAACACTCAGAGGCAACAGGCTGTTTCATGCTAGACGCTATCATTAGGCCATGAAACAGCCTGTCACCTGTAAGTGTTGACTTTAATGTTCACTTCTATATTTACATTTACATACGCTCTATCACTGATATCGAGCACTTTATACCATAAATATAGCACACTTTAAAACTATATTTCTGCATATATATATATATATATATGTATATATATATATATATATATATATATATATAACCACCATTAACAGACAGATTATATTTGTATGTTTAATACTATCACGTGATTATAGTTAATAAATATGTATATTATCAAAAAATGGATAGAATACAGGGGAAGAAAAAAATTAAATGGAAATCTTACTTATAAAATGCAGATTGTGTGTGTGTCTGTACGTTTATATATTGGATCGGATTTCCTACATTTTTCAACCGATTTCAACAAAACTTCACAGGACTACGTAAAATTACCTTGCGATGGTTCTGACAGTGCCAAAAATTAGAAAAATACAATTGTTTTTGCACAAAATCAATTTGAAAACATGATTAAGAGGCATTAATGAAAGGGGGGCAACTCATATCGAGTTATACTTATTAATATCGAGTTATACTTATTATAAAACCCAGGTTGGTTGTTTGTGTGTGTGTTCGTTTATATATGGGATCGGATTTCCTACATTTTTCAACTGATTTCAACAAAACTTAACTTTTTTTTTGGCAGGTAGTGTTTCTTATTGTCTTGCACACTTTTTTCTTTATTTTTACATTCAGAATGCTTTAAAAATTCCATTTACAAGACAATTGTTTATAATAAAATTCTATTCAATCGGTAGACTCATAATGATTGAAAACAATGTTTTTGTTTGAGTTTGGGTTTGACCAATTCGTAAAAAAAAACAAAAAAAAAATAATTAAGACATGCGTGTCTGTCAACCTTAAACAATAATCTTTGTCAATTTTATTTTTCAGTCTTTATGATGGTCGATACTTGATCAATCTCTTACTGTTACATCCCCGGGCAATGCCGGGCTCTACTGCCAGTATGTATATATATATATATAAATATATGGTGTATTTAGGTAGCAAGAATTCTTTCAGTCAGGTTTTGTAGTACTTTCAAATGTTGTTACATTCATTTTCAAGTATTTTGTTTTTGTCTATGCAACTGTTTTTGGTGAATAATTCTGGCGCTTCCTCTTTTACATGCATTCATACATATATAAAAAAAAAATGAGCTAATATAGAGCAGAAAACACACTATGCCAGAGTAAACAAGCAGTTAAATATTTGTTAAGCTTGTATGCATTAAAAGTGCTCAATATCAAGATGGAAGACCAGACTTGCAGGTACAGCATGAAGCTAGCAAGCTATTATTGGATGTTTAGAGAGAGGCCTAACAAAATCCCAAATATTAAATGGAGTATATTAAGAAATCTAAAAACTAACACAATAATTGGTAATACGTGTAGGCCATGCCAGGAAGAAAAACTAGCTGTAGCAATGTATAAGAACATCACTGAATTACTGAACGAGAGGTCAGAGATCATGACCAAGTGTAGACATGTTAAGAAGTTCAGCTTGGGGATATTTGTACCCGGACAAAGTTGGAAATTATATTTTTTTTTTTTTGCTACATCTTCACCCCACTATTTCGAGTTTCGAATGAAAGTACTTAAGTTGTTGAGCTACATTTGGTTGATTTGACCATAGTGGTTGAAACCCCAGTAGTGTTCTGGTCAGCATTCATATTTTTTAAAACATTAAAAATATATACGAGATAAAATCGATAAAAAAATAATGAGTGATAAAAATTTTTTAAAAATTCCATTTTCCCATGATACTAAGAATAAAGGAAGCAGAAATATGATTACCCCACTTGGTTTCATCAAACATCGTTAGATGTTGTTTAAGCCTATAAAAAGGCAAACATTTTCTGCCTTACTCTCTTTCTTCCCCTTGCTCCAAGATGAAGCATCACATAATTATATTCCTGCTGCAATTCATTGACAACTGAACTCTCTCCACATTTTTCAATGCACTGTACTCATATGTCCTACCCAGAACTTGACTCAAGTGCAAACATTGTAATAATATAGCCTAACCAAGAAAACAATTATCCCATAACCATGTTTAAATCTTCCTTTGGTTGTTCAAACTCTGCACAATACTGACTTGAGCTTGACCATGAATATGATACTTGTATTTACCTACCCTAACTTCTGGACCAGAAAGAAAATGGACATACCCAAGAGACATAGAGAATTTTATTTCGCTACTAGCAGCGTGGCCCGGTGTTGCCTGTGTTTGATTCAAAAATCATACAACTCATACAGCAATCACTATCACTTGACTTAAAATATTTTTGTCCTTCCTTGCCTTTAAAGGAGTGCCCTTTGCCATGCTGACGTTGCTACAAGCCTTACTTCTTGCCTATCTCACACTGCGAATTTTTTCTAAGCTCTATACTAAACATTAAATCTGTTACGAAAAAAGAACTAAACAAAATGAACACAAAACGATCAGCTTTAAAAAAGGACTCGTAACTGGAAAAACTGAACGAAAAAAGGATGTTAACAACAAATACTTTTTCACACCAACCCAGTTCTGCGGAATCAGAATCAACGTTGAGTTTAAGCAAGCGAATGAGCCAATTGGAGTAAAGTGCCATGCAGATTTAAATTTTTCCGCACTTGTGACAAATGCAGCTATCAATTTTTTTTGCATGATAGCATGCTAGTTAACATTCGTGTCAGTCAGTTGTTGGCTCTCACGCTGGCCAATAGAATCTTCCTGCCTATTCATGTAAATTTTGGTGCAAATCCATCGAACATTGCGTCCGTGCATTCGTTACACACACACACACACACCACATATATCCTACCTGTTATAGATAGAGATAATCACCATAAAAAATAAATGTCCGTTGAAATACAAATTCGATTAGTGTATACATAATACTCGATTAATGCGATAAGACATTCTTCAGTTTAACCATAGTAATTGAAAATTGATTTTTTATAGTTACCGATGTACAAATTAGCTGCACTAATCGAGAGATTCCTATTAGCTTGCAAAAGCTAAGCCCTTCATCAGGAAAGGCAATAAATGTAATTTATATCTCTCTAAAAAATTAATAATCCTGAAAAATATAAACAATCGTTAGGATAACGAATCTTAAATAAAAGAAGTGAGTTGATTAGTAACTGCTTGCACAGATCTAAATTCGTACTCAAACATGTTGACCCAGATTAATATAGTCTAGTTGGACCAAGCATCCACATCTACTAGTATTGATATTAATTTTTTTTCCTCATTTTTATGCATGAGCCTATAGGCAAATGTTGGTCAGGCTTACACATGAGCCTATGGGCAAATATGTGTCAGGCCTACACACGAGCCTATGAGCAAATACGTGTCAGGCTTACACACGAGCCTATGGGCAAATGCTGGTCAAGGCTTACACACGAGCCTATGGGCAAATGCTGGTCAAGGCTTACACACGAGCCTATGGGCAAATGCTGGTCAAGGCTTACACACGAGCCTATGGGCAAATGCTGGTCAAGGCTTACACACGAGCCTATGGGCAAATGCTGGTCAAGGCTTACACACGAGCCTATGGGCAAATACTGGTTAGGCTTACACACGAGCCTATGGCCAAATATTGGTTAGGCTTACACACAAGCCTATGGCCAAATATTGGTTAGGCTTACACATGAGCCTATGGCCAAATATTGGTTAGGCTTACACATGAGCCTATGGCCAAATATTGGTTAGGCTTACACATGAGCCTATGGCCAAATATTGGTTAGGCTTACACATGAGCCTATGGCCAAATATTGGTTAGGCTTACACATGAGCCTATGGCCAAATACTGGTTAGGCTTATACACGAGCCTATGGCCAAATACTGGTTAGGCTTACACACGAGCCTATAGGCAAATACTGGTCAGGCTTACACACGAGCCTATGGGCAAATGCTGGTCAAGGCTTACACACAAGCCTATAGGCAAATACTGGTCAGGCTTATATATGAGCCTATAAATAAACAGCACTTAGATTTAGACTTAACAGCTTAGGAACACCAAGTACAGTAAGCAGCTGTAATTTTGCACCAGACAAAGCAACAGTTAGGAAATAGAATTTTCTCATTAGCCACAACATTGTCAGACTATTTCAATTAGTTTAACTTGATGATAGTCATTAGTAAAAAGATTCAGGATCAGTTTCCACAAACCTTTCTGCCAAAACTGAGATTGTATTTTGGTGGCTTCTTTAAGGAAATTAAGAGGCACGTCAGACTCTACAGATTTTCAAGTTGATAGAGTCAGGATTTTCTAAAGTTAAGGTCTGGCTGATTGATGTTACCACCATCAAGTGTTGATAACAAAGACTGAGACAAAGAACAAAAACAACAACAAAAAAAGAAACAAATTTTTGGGTACCTTTCTAGACTTGAGAGAGAAAAAAGGACTAACCATCAACTGTAAGAAGGTAGAAAGGATGTTCATCAACAAGAGGAAATGCCAAAGGTGCGAGTTACAAATTGAAGATATAAATATCAAGCAAATAGAAAAGTTTAAATATCTAGGAAGTATTTTAATAGAAGAAATCCAAACGCGCATCGGACTAACGAAAAAAGCATTCCAAAAGTCAAGCATGGTACTGAAAAACAGACAAAATTTTGTAAGAAACAAAGAAAAGAGAGCTGGATTGTTATGTGATATCCACCCTTTCATATTGCAGTGGATGCCGAACAATCTCCCCATGGATGAGGAGAAAAATAGAGGCAACAGGAATATGGTTCTACAGAAGGGTACTGAGAATTCTATGGATAGAGTGAGTAAACAACGTTGAAGTCATAAAGAAAATAGCAACAAAAAAAAAAACATGCTTAGAATTAGGAAGAGATAGCTGAAATTCCTTAGATAATATGATGAGGAAGATGGGGCATAGAAAACCTAACAGTCACAGGGCATATCAAGAGATAGGGGAAGGCAGTGATACACTTACTTGATGTGTTTGTATGAATGGATGGAGGAACAAGATTCAGGAGCCTTAGCAAAAGTAGAAAAACTGTTCAGGGCTATAAAGGATAGGAAGTTGTGGAGAGCCCATATCCTGAAGTGACACAGCACATAGAAGATTAATTTGCCATCAAATGAAACAAAGGTCTGTTGTTTAATGTGGAGAATTTGTACCATATATATATATGTCTGATTGAATAAATTACAAACATTATGTCTGCTTATTTTTATCATAATCCTTTCATATTCGCGAATATTTTTCCGTATATTACAATTAAATGAGGCAACAAATTCACTGTAACAGTGAGAATCAGTTTTATCTCCCAATTACATTCCATCTCTTTCTGAGATCATCATCAGGGGTGCAACAGGTAAGGCAAAAACTATGTACTTGGGAAATAAAGTAATTCTCACTGTTACAGGGTGTTTCTTGCTTTATTTAATTGAATATGGCAAATATTTGTGAATATGAAAAGATTATATGTGACAGAGAGAGTTTTGAATAGTGAAATTAAGTCAGAGCATTTTGTTTACTGATGTGGAAATTTGATCTAGGCCAGAAGTTGTACCCATTGAATCTGGGTCATCAGAACACAATGGAAATGGATGAAATAATTTTATTGATTAAAACTTGGAATAGAGCTGAGTAAGCAAGGAGGACCTTTAGAATTTACATGATTTTGGTTGAAGCAGCTAGAACCCTGTGATAATCGCGTGTGAAGTAGTAGGGCCAAAGGTCAGTTATGACCAGCCAGATATTTCTATATAAACGCGTAGTTATACTGAAAAAGAGGCAGACGAAAGAGAAAGATGGAAGAGGCAGACGAAAGAGAAAGATGGAAGAGGCAGACGAAAGAGAGACAGAAGAGAATTCGCCCAGGCAAGAGTTGGGCTAGAGACAGTGGGAAGTCGAGTTGGAGACTCAAGAAGGAGAGAAAGTGACGTCAGAGATTGGAATGAAGCGTCCGCTAACATGTACTGTTGATATAAGTACTGCTGCTTCTGCTACCACAAATATTACTACTACTGTTACTACTGCTAAGGAGGAACTCCAGTATAAACTTTAAGCTGCACACAGAAATCTTATTCCCCCATCGCAAGAGTTGTATATCATTCTGAGATGATTTAACAACAAGTTAATCATAACACACTCTCTCTCTCCCAAATCCAGTGTATGTGTTTTTATGTCAATTACTTTTCTTTTCTGTAACCCGTTTTCTTTTCGATACTATTCTTTTCTGCTATAGAAAAGACATTAATAATTCAATTATTGAATAGTTGTTTGTCCGGCTTTCTGCAGATATTAATTTTTTTTTTTGCTGCATTCTAAATTTCCTAGCCCAGACTCTCCAGCCGTGTCTACATCTTCAGTCGACCATGAATGGATGAACACCACTTCTGCTTTCTGGATCAAACCAAACACATGGACAGGAAGCAGGATTAAACCAGTGGACCGGTCGAATAATCTACGGATGCTCAGGGGACCTACGGCCACTCCCTTAAGATTGGTTAGGACTGAGGTAGTCACCTCAACCCAGAGAGTAAGATGTTGGAGGTTGAGGGGCTGGGGCGAAAGTGTTAGAATGTTAAAAATAAGCAGACATAATGTTTATAATTTATTCAATCAGACATGCCTAAAAGAGAATTTGCTACCTAAATACACAAATATATATAAACAAAAGTGCTGAAACACTTTCTGTCGTTGAAAAAGACCAGACAACATGCATTGAATGGATGTCATCATTCGTTTGAAAAAGACACCCCTATCCTACCTTGACTTAACCTCTTTTCGAAAGTAACTAATATGTTGATACAATAGTTGTCAATGAAAAAGAATACCCTACTGCCCCTTGTTAAAATGATTGGGTTTTTTTCCCCATATCCATGGAAACTAATATTATGAATGTATGTGCTTATAAAACTCAATAAATTTCAAAATAAGTTATTCCAAAATTCGCTTGAAAATGAAACAGAACTAGGGATTTTAATTTAATTTAATTCTATAACTGAATTTGAAGTTTTTAGCTTCTGTTTTTGAAACATGATAATTCTTGTGTAGCGATGGAACCATATTTTTAAATAAGTAAATTTATAATATTTATACTCTGTAGATTTGCATTGAGCACTGTTTTGTAAAAATAAAAATATTAATAAGAACACTGAATTATATATCTTACTGTTCTTTCTCTTTATTATATATATTTTAAGACATTTTTATGTTTATACATTCTTTTTATAGATACAAATATTTAAGTAAATGCTCTGTTTCTAATAAACAGTATTAAACAACATTTACCAGCCTGAATGTCAAACCTGTATCCTATACAGAACCATCATTTAGCTTGACATGCCTTTAACCAATTTGGCCACAGAGGAGCATTCAGTTAGCAAGGTCAAATTTACTGTACATTCATATCTGCTCATGATGCATCAAATGTAAACAAATGACGTCACACATTATGAAATGGACAAAGTCCGACAATTATTTTAAGACATTTTTATGTTTATAAATTCTTTTTATAGATACAAATATTTAAGTAAATACTCTGTTTATAATAAGCATTTACTTAAATATTTGTATCTATAAAAAGAATGTATAAACATAAAAATGTCTTAAAATAATTGTCGGCCTCTGTCCATTTCATAATTATATATAAGTGCTGCTAATATTAACAGTTCCTTTATCGAAAAACATTTGACCTTCATTGATTGATCAACTAGTACTACTTCCTTTTAAAATTTGTCTATTAAAACAATTTTTCAGGAGAATAGATTCCTCAAGTTATCATTTTTGCTGTATGGAAAGGGGTTTCCTTCCTAACCTTTTGTTTCAAGCTGTGTGGAATGTCAATATCTTGATATTATTTTCTCTTCAAGCTACATGTGCTATCCATTTTAGTTGTTGCTGCTGCTGGAAGTTCTCAAGTGATGTGGTTTCTACCATTTAGTACGGTTGTTTGTTTGCGATTCTGTAACACCAGTCCACAACGTTCAAAGAAGGATGGTCCACAGTTTGCTCAATGCCACTGTTAATTTTTAAAAGAGGTTGCTTTTTTAACACAGGCTTTGCAAAAGAGAAAATAAATGCCTGGAACACTTCTATCAAATTGCAGACATAAAGGAATCTTATTGTCTCTCTTTTAAAGTTTTATTTATGTCTATCTGGAAAGTAGGCTGCAGTTTTGAATATATAATTATATTGAATATTTTGTGCAGCCTTGATGTTACTTGGTAACTAAGTAAAGGGATCTTTACATATATGAACAGACACTCTTGTGTGGGGTTGCTCAATCAATAGCGAGACATTATTTGTACTTGTGTAATTGCCATATTCATCATGACAGTGAATCAACCCATTCTTCATCTTTTGTGCAATGACTTTTGGCAAAACATCATGTCATCCAGGTATGTCAGTCCATCTACCATCCATATTTGGCTAATTGTGATTGCTGGATTTTTCCAATGTAAAAAAAAATAGCCAATAATGAAGATTTCAAACTGTGGACAAGATCAAGGAGAATGTGGTGAAGCTTCTGATGGCAATCCAAAAAAAGGATTTTCAGAATTTTTTTTTTTTTAAATTGATATTGGGACAAATGTGAATTCCGAAGGGAGTACTTTGAAGAGGACAAAAGTACCGTTGCCCAAGGTAGGCTATATTCTAATTAATATTAAACAGCTTGATCATTTCTGAGGGTGGAGATATTAGAAATACAGAGTTAAAGTAGATTTAAGAAGGAACCAGAAATTCAATTTCAAATCTCTACTTCTGTTTAAAGGACTGGGGAGGAGTGAGAACTGGATGATAGGCAATCTTATCTCCTCCTATCAGAAGAGGAAAAATATTGCAATAATTACTGAATGAAATTTCATTAGAATTACAGAGTTGAAGAAATCAGAAAAAATAATCCTAAACAGGAAACAAGAGATAAATCTCTATTTCTGTTCAAAAGACCGGAGAGAGGTGTGAACCGTATGATAGGATGACCTATCTACTCTTATCTTGGAGTGAAATGATTAAATTATTAAAATCTTATTTCTCACCAAGTGGTGGGCTTTTATAAATGAGGCACATACAATTATGCAAGTTTTGTCAATTTTTGAATGAAAGTTGAACAAACCATTAACAAAAAACAATTACATGCTATCTTCTCTGCTTATGATAAACTAAACTGAAAATAGAAGAATTTTGAATATGATAAACAAAGAAAATTTAGTCATGACATGAGATTTGGAATTGTAAATTAAAATCTTTTGATAAAGACATTAAAACAGTTTTGATGTGAATAATTGGTATGTGTCATTTTTTTTATATAGGAAATGAATGCATAGAGCAAAATTCTTAAGGTACAATTAAAGTTGTAGCTCTAAGTAAATTCTGCCTTTTTGCAAGCTCTTCTAATCAGGACTTTGACGATCATGGCCCTCCACAATCTTCTATCCTTTCTTTGTAGCTCTTAGCAAGTTCTGTCTTTTTGCTATCTCTTCTAATCAGGACGTTGGCGATCAGGGCCCTCCACAATCTCCTATCCTTTCTTTGTAGCTCTTAGTAAGTTCTGTCTTTTTGCTATTTCTTCTAATCCCTGTTTTGCCAACCATTTACACAAGCTCATTAGGGAGGGGTTATGTATGGCTTTCCTCTGTCCCTTGGCACTTGGAGGATATATTAAAGGCAAGAAAATGAATGTATAGAAAAATTATTTTTAAAGTACGATAAAAGTTACTCTGAGCGTGAAAATTAATTAATAAGACAATTTCCATGTAAATTTACTTAAGGGCATTTAACAGAAATATTTAAATAAAAATAAAGTGATTTTTAGAAAAATTACTATAAAATTTAATCAATTTGTTTTAGTATTTATTTATCTTTAAAATTTTAATATTTTAGTGTTTTTAATCTATTTTCTAAACATTTTAATATTGTTTTATTGAAACAAAGCAAGTTCAGTTGACCATTGATGACAATTCCAGAAACTATAAACAATTTGTTTTGCTATCCTCTGCCAGCCACAATGATGGAGAAAGCATTACCTCGAACCATTGCCAGTGAGACACGCTGCAAGCGCCACTCTGTTTCATGAGGCTTGTCCCTTAATCGAGACGCTATTGCGCCAATCCTCCAAAAGAACGCCATCAAACGAGGGCCAATAACCCCTGAAGTCTCCACTGCCGCAGGAGTAAAAAAAAAAATCTATCAGCAAGAGAAGAATATTTTTTTTTTTTTCATCTCTGCGTCCCGTTTTTTTGTTTGTTTTTGTTACTATTATTATGTTACCTACAACTATAAATGCAGAAAAGTTATTAAAAAAAAATAAACAGCATTTTGATTTTGAGATGGTTTAAAATTTGGGTGTGAGGGACAAAGTTATAATCTTTTTTTCCAGATGATTACAGGACAATGGTGAAAAAAAAAAGTTAGTCTGAAGCCCTGGTGCTAGTGATTGTCTTTGAACCTAGCTAAAAAGGCCAGGAATTTGAATTCTGATTGATTTGTTTTTTTATGGTTTCTGGGTTATTTAAAGCTGAAACATATTTTGGATTGTAAGAATAATTCTTTTTTTGTGATTGATTGTTTTCTACGGCTTATCAATGCATCGTGGGCCAGAAAATATTTTTGGACCAAGATTTTTTTTGACATGATAATGGTTGATTTAACACAAATATGCATTCAATTTAATGACTACACATATAGCAATTCAGTAAAAATAAGAAAAACTATCTAGAAAGATGCCAAAATTTCATGGCTCTCAAAATATATACATGTGCACATATAAGTTATTTTTGTGCTTTGTGATATCGCAGGGAGGGTCGAATTGGTGGATTTTATGACATAATAAACTGTGTTATGTCAAAATGTATTGTTTTTTTTTTTTTTATTATACTCAAGCCTGTAGATAAACATATGGTTTGTTTATGTCCAAAACTGCGAATAAAAACTAACCAGTTTACATGCAAGCCTGTAGGGAAAAAAATTGGATGGGTTAATGCCCGAGCCTGTAGCAAATATTCGATGGGTTTATACCCAAAGCTGTAGCAAATATTTGATGGTTTTATGCTCAAGCCTGTAGCAAACATTCGATGCATTTATGCCCAAGCCTGTAGCAAAAAAGCAGACCCCAAACTTTCACCTATCATGATGGATGAGTTGTCTCTTAAGGAGGCTCCTTACCTTGAATGTCTACTGGAATTCAAGCTCTCCACAGACCTCAAATGGAACTCATATATCCAATCTATTTCTAAAGATGCTGGAAACATGGTCAGTTCATGGTACCGCTCCAGAAAGTATCTGACTCCTCTTGATTTACTCTATATTTACAAAAGCCAGATCAGACCAAAAATGAGGCATTGCTATGGTATCTAGGCTGGAGCTGCCCAGTCCTTACTTTCCTGTCTTGACAGAGTGCAAAAGCATCAACACAGCCTCATGGGTGATGAATTATCTTCCACACTACAACCCCTTCCACACAACGAAACGTTGCAAGCAACTTGCTGCTCTATCATAATTTACATGACGTGCTTTGACAAGATACTTTGCTTAGACCCACGACCTGACCCACCATGCCACATATACAAGGGTGAACTATTCCCATTTACTTCATATTCATATAGTAAGAAGCAAATTCTACTCAGACAGCTTTTTCTGAAGAATTTTTACTTTGTGGAACAGGCTCCTTGCAGGATGTTTTCTCAATCATTTGACCAAGTCTTTCCTGCATCGTCCTATGAACTTCAATTTTTGCCCTTCTTACACTCATACTGGTAAATAATAGTTTAGCAGTCTATTATTTATATCAGATCCCTAAAGTCAAACTGAATTCCTCAGGCTGACCTTCGGGATCAGATACAAGACAAAATAAGAAAGTCAATTTTGATTAGCTGAACAAGCGTGAAAATGATAGCAATATAAAAAGGTTTTTGGAGGAGTTGCTGCTTACACGTCAAGCAATGCAGACATGTTGACTTTCATGTCTGGAAATTGCTCCCCAGTGGAGGGAGAGAGCGATCCCACTGGCTAGTTAGAAGATGTGTACGTTGATGTTAATAAACTAGCTAAGTTAAAATTCTCTGTGTTGAAGTTCTTTCATCTCTGGATTCAAAACATCTACCAATCACTGGCCGTGAAAGAAGAATGCAACACTACGACAATACCACACTACACAATAATCCACTACCATGAGTGGCTCTTGGGCCTTGTATCGAGTGAACATTATTAAAAAAACATTTTTTTAAACTTTAAGAATTGTGCTGTATGCATTCAGTTGTTTATTCATTTTATAATAATAAAAATATAGTTTTATGGTCTGCTATAATTATGGATAAAAGTGCTCAATATCAGAGATAGCTAAATATAAAAGTACACATTGGTGTCGATACCAACATTAGCACATTCCAACTATTCACTATCAAAAACTGTTTTACAATAGGCTGTACAATATCAGGAAATTACAAGACCTTTTTTTATTCATCTCTTTCCCATACTGCTTGCCTTTAGTTATAATTTCAGTGTTAGACAATTTGTGATGCATAACTCTTTATTTATTGCATCTTAGTAGAATTTACTTGTGTACTTCAGTGTCACTAATAAAATGTTTTCATGTATAACATGTTGGGAATTCATTTCTTTGACTTATTATAGTTCTTCTTTACATTGTGTAAATGATGCACTAATGGCTATAGTGGACCTTGGAGAGTGGAGAGTGGAGAAGGCCAACATATTTCCACTCATTTTTCAAGCACCCTATTAGAAACAAATAAGACACTTATATAGTCAGAAAGATACAGTGTAACCCGGATATAAGAGACCCGTATATAAGAGACACCCGGATATAAGAGAGATTTTCTCTGGTCCCAAATTAGAGCCTGTGTTAATGTATATATAATAGACCAAACCCGGATATAAGAGACTTCTTCTCCGGTCCCGACAACTCTCTTATATCCGGGTTACACTGTAGTAGAAATTTATGTGATACATAATGAGGATTCATTGAATCATTTTCTATGGTTTATCAATCATTTGCTGGTTATTAAAATCCCAAAAATGTTTTTAGATTGAAAGAATTTTTTTTTTTTTTATCTTGAGATAATAATGGTTTAGTGATACAAGTCTTACTAATTAAGCCGCAGGGGCAAGAAGTGGTGAATTCATACCTTTCCCATGGAAGTAAGTGAATATAAAGAAACCCAACAGGAATTAGAACTCGGCTCTCTGATTAACAATTCCAAGCTATTATTCATTACACGACTCACACATCCAAGCTTACAGCACCTGGTACTCCCAAGTGGTTACCCATCTAGGTACTGACTAGGCTTCACATTGCTTAACTTTGGTGATCGTATGAACTGCTGTTTTAACGTGATGTGGCCGTAAGCCACACAATGAAAAAAGAGAGCTTGGAGAATTTGACACTCACAGGACATATTGAAAGCAAGAGAAGCAACGGTGGGAGGGAAGTAACTTACCTATCAAGCTTATTTAAGTGGATGGCTGTAGAATAGGAGGCGGTAGGTATAGTAAAGCTACAAACATTAGGAAGTTGTGGAGGGCCTTAATCGTCCACTTTCTGACGAGAAAAAAACTGAAAAATATTACATAATTTAAAATTATTTTTGTACACTGAAGGCATGTCGATTGAAACGTTAGTTGTTTTGAAAGATGGGGAGGATTTCAGCTTCCTACGGAAAGTCTAACACAAAAAAAAATTACGAAATTGTCTTAGCGACCAAACAGGTCCAAGGCATAAGTTGTGCGCTAAGACTTATAAATTATAGTTCTTTTTTCTTTCTGTGCATCCGTAGAAAGAACTTTTTTTGTGTGTACCCCTCCATCTCTAGAACGACAAAAAAAAATATGTCAGTGTTCACGAATTATCTGATTAAAATTATATACCCACGTTACAGATTTATTGTTCTTTAAGATTTTATCTAATTAGCCGGCAATAGATTTTTTTTTATTTCCATATCCACAAAGATCAGTGTTTTCGATCTTAAAGTAGGAGATACTTTTTGTGTTTTTCTTGATGTTTTTTTAACAATAACCAAATACGTTTTTTTTTTTATTTATACACATCACAAAAAAATAAATAAATTTTACCACACTTAATTGAATTCTTTTGTGTGTATTTACAAGCTTAAAAAGATACACGTCAATACAAGCAAATAGCGAAAATCCAACCACTTCATTAAGGATGGCTACAGTCACAATAATCATTTTTTTTATTTATTAAAAAATAAAAAAAATGATAATAGAAAATAGAATCGCAAAAACTTTATTCCCGTTAAATTGCCTGCTTCGGATGTGATACAGCTAGAGCATAATATAATCATAAATAGAGATATTGTAAATATTCTTTCGATAAACAATAAGAATTACAATACACTTAGACTAGAGTGAAAAATGAACACATTGAGGGATATACAGTTATAACGCAGTTGTACATCCATAGTGTAAACAAAACGTGATCGCAAGCTGCAATCATTGACAGATGTTTTACGCAGAAATTCAATAGTTAAATAAACTTTACTGAAACAACCCTCACCTATTTACCTTGAAAAATCTACCAAAAAGTTTCGACTAGCTAGCAAAATAAAAAAAAAAGAATATATTTAATTTAACCTTTGAAAACCAGGTCAACAAGTAGTTAAATAATCGGGTGTTTATATTTAAAAGGGGGGGGGAAGAAAACATTGAGCGAATGGAACCACAAAATAAGTTGATCGTAATAAAATATAAAATGGATTTTTATTTTATTTGCTATTTAATTTCAGAAGAATGTTTTGATTTTTCATTTGCGGAAATCATTCTGCATCTTTTCAAGAAGATTTCGAAAAAAAATACGCAGAATTTGAAGAAATAATTGAAATTTTTTCAATGACACTTTAATTTTCTCGTTGTTGCTTCCCTTGGCTATTTTTTCTCAAGAGGAAAGAAAATTAAATCGTATATAAAGAAAAGAAAATCTATATGAAAACTTAAAACAGAAACAACTATTAATAAATAATAGAAAAAACAATGCAAACTCTTAGAACTCCGAGTAATTTAAACACGTGTAACAATCAACACAGGTTCGTTGTTAATTTTTAGTCTTCAAGTAAACTGATATCCATTGTCCATTTCTTTCTTGAATAATACCTGTCACTTGTTTCGTCCGGCTATTTATAATAATAAAAAACCTGTCAGGAAGACAAAGACACGACTGTAAATAAAGTTTACTTTCTTTAAATAAATAAATAATGCTTTCTTTTTTCTTTTTACTTACCTCTCACGTGATCATCAGCCAGTGGTCATAAAAATAAATCGTCAAACACTACGGCATGACATCTCACGAGTTTAAAACTCCGGAGAAGATTTATATTTATAATAAAAAAAAGAGAAGAAAATAACAGATTTAAAGAGTGGAAGGTAAAAAAAGATTTTTAACTTCTCTGGGGATTAGACGGACGAAAATAAATAAAGCTTCTTTTTTTTTCACCTTAATATGGGAATAAGAGAATTATTGAAAAGACGAAGAAAAAAAGAATTCCATTAATAATTAATGAATAATTAACTTAAAACTACATTTTTTTTTTACTCTTTTCCTTTTCAGTGTCTTTACGAAGAATGGAATTTTAAGCGTATCGTCTTCCTTGTTCTAAGAATTATTTCCGACTGCTAGCCATATCATAGTCAACTACAAGTTCAAACCTCATTGGTATCCCAACTCACGTCTCATGATCTGTCGTCCTTCTAGCATTAAAGAGGTAATAAAAAAAATGCAAGGGCGACTACATGTCTTTTAAAAAAATATTTTTAACTCCAAACACTGCGTATTTCAAATTTTATTTTATATTTGGTGTCATAAAAATAAAATTCTAGTTTATTCACGCGGCAAATATAACTCGTTTTTATTAGTTGTTGACATTACATACCTTTTTTACTTTAATTAAAAAAGTGTTCCAAACTCCTAACAGAAGGTTCAAGGTATAATTAAAATTTAAAAAAAACAAAAAAGTGAAAAGAAAAATAACTAAAAAATCATCAATAATGTTTGCGACTAAAGATTACAACTTTTTGTTTTTATTTTATTTCATTGTTTAAAAAATCGTTTTAAAAGTATTGGATTTAAAAAAAAAATACTCGCGTGAGATGTTTGTAACTGATAGGAAGCAGAACAACAGCATTAGGTGTGATTATTGGGGGGGGGGAATCATACATTTGAAAAGTTAAAGGAAAAAACAGTGATATAAAGTAAATAAAATCTTGATAAAAAAAAATCCCATTTAATTCATCAACATAAATAATTTTTCTGTTAATACCCCCCCCGCAACAAAAAAATATTTATAATTAAATTAATTAAATAATTCGTCACAAATTAAAAAATTGATATTTACTAAAATTCACACCAAATTCTCCCAGAACAAGGCCCTCTCATTGCACTCCACCTGAGTTGATGACAACTCTGGTGCGTTATTTGTCTGTGTGGCTCACCCCCATAAAACAAGCCAAAAACAGATTCTTTTCTTTTTTTTAAAAAAAAAAATTCCTTGTAAGTATCTTGAATATCATCCACACTAGCGAAATGTGAATAATTCCCTGATTTTTGGTAATTTTTTATTTAAAATTTAATTTCAAGTG
This sequence comes from Acanthosepion lycidas, assembly GCA_963932145.1. Lineage (NCBI taxonomy): Eukaryota > Metazoa > Mollusca > Cephalopoda > Sepiida > Sepiidae > Acanthosepion > Acanthosepion lycidas. The sequence goes on from OZ010594.1 coordinate 26,788,069, forward strand.
TGCCAAAACCAAATTTTGATTTATAATTTCAAAAGAGAGCCAAAAATTTAATAAAAAGACAAACTTTGATTTAAAATTTGTAATTTTTTTGGATGATTTAGTATTTCCAATAACTTAAGTAACTTTACATTATTTGAGGTGAATTAACAGAAAAAATCCTATTGTTCTTATAAACAAAGATTTAAATTAATTTTTCTCTATTTTTAAGTAACGTACTCAATAATTTATGATCTGTTCTGTGCCTTTTTATCCCCAACAATTACAGTGTAACCCGGATATAAGAGACCCGGATATAAGAGAGATTTTCTCTGGTTCCAAATTAGAGCCTGTGTTAATGTATATAAATTAGACCAAACCTAGATATAAGAGACTTCTTCTCCGATTCCGACAACTCTCTTATATCCAGGTTACACTGTATAATCAAAAGACAGTAATTCAATAATTTTCCAAAAAATTATACTTACCAATTAAAATGAATCAATTTTAGCAAACCAAATATTGTAAAATTTATATTTTTAATATAATAATATTTCCTAAATTAATTTTAATAAATGAAAATAGCCATTGTGGCCTTCGGCTTTCCTCAGATTGATATCAGTTTGCATAACCTCCAGATAGTTCCTACAGCACAATAGCCTAGTGGATTAAAATGCTGGTTCATGCATTTGTTGACATAGTAATTGTGAGTTCAATCCCTGGGCTGGGTAGTATGTACTTAGACTCAGTGGAAACAGGGTGAGCAATAACTAAGCAGTACTAGAAATAACAGCTAGACATGATATCCCTAGACATGTGGAGTGGAACAAGGACAGTCTACCCTGTCAAGCCAACCAGAAGTTTTCATTTCAACAGTTAGGAGTCTAATGACCAAAATCAGTCATTATGCATCTGCTCCGAGTGGCACTTCTGGTAGTATTTAAAAAATATTTGAAATATAAGGCAAATTATTAACTGACCACAGGCAGAATTTCCCTTGCATTTTTGAGGAACCTTTTTGTGAGCCAGTACCTGCTTAAGGGAATCTATAAATACAGACTCTACATCAAGTAAGAGTCAGTTGGTGAATGGATTCTGTGTTGTCAACTCAAACGGATTACTAATAAAACTGAAATATTTCCTGCTTTTTCTGATGTAGATTCCACAATGAAGATAAAGTATGAACTTTCCCCTTTTCATGGGGTTTTATTATAAACACACCTCAATGTGTGTGTAACAACATTTTGATTTTTCATGGACTTTATTAAACATACCTAAATGTGTGTGGATGTTAACTTTTCCCTTTCAAGGGTGTATTTAAAAACACCTCAAATGTGTATACGTGAACTCACCTTCCTTTTCAAAGGTCTTATTATATTCACCACACAATGTATAAAACATCCAAATAAATTGTTCAGTCAGTCGGTTATGTGCAATACGTGATACATGCTTAGGCGATCATGTATCTTTCAATACATGACTGACAAGACAGATTTTTTCCCACAGTAGGTTGCCATTTCTTTTTGCGGTAGACCAGTTGCCATCCAAGGCTACAGAACCCAGTCTGTCATGCTATTTACCCATAGCTGGGGGGAGAAGAAGAGGATTCATACCTTTCCGAACAGTATTAGCACATAAGTGAATGTAATAGATTCAAGTGGAATTCGAACTCGGCTCTCCGATTCCTCAATCAGAACTATTATCCACTACGCCACTGTGCTTCCTATATTTACTGATAAATAAATATTTATCTTCATTTTCATTTTAAATTCACTTCTTTAAATGCACTGTGTCGCCATTGCATTGTTATGTCTGTTTCTTATCTTAGGTGAAGATTGTTTTCTTCCGAACAGCACCCAGAATAATTAGTAATTAATACTGCTACCTTAAATGAGTTAGCACCAACCGCATATCATCTTTTGTGCCCTATAAATCAATAAGTATCATCCAGCATTCTGCAACAACGCTGTGGATTAAACAAAATAGATTTATATACAGCTGATGAAGGCCAAAGCACACAGTGGTTGAAGCTTGAAAAATAAGGATAAAAAGACAGGCATCTTTTTTTCCTTGTGAAATAAAGGTAGCACTTTGTTTGGTCAAAATGCGGTCCTTTGATGGTGAATGACCTCACCAAGCTGCAGGCCTGGGTAATGGTATATAGATGCTGTGCACCGCTCATACTTCATGGCTTCTCTCTTGGCCATACTGACAAGATCCAAAGGAATACAGGGCATTGAGGATGGCTGCTGGAAAGTTGTCACTGTTGACCTTTAGGGCTCTACTCCACGTTTTCTGTCTGGATTTGCTTCCATAGCCTTTTCCATGTTTGAATATGATCACAAGGCAGCGTAATGTATATCATGTTTAACATTATATATGTTTCAAAAGTTGATACCACTCACATAATAAGCAATTTCATTAACCCTCTATCTTGAGTGGCTCTTGGGCATTTAATAAAGTGAACATTCGCTGAATTATTTTTTCTAAACATTTTTTAGCATAAAACTTATGGCTACATCTAGTAGTTTCAAATGTAAATGATGAGACCTAGCTGCCAATCTAGTACTGCACTTAAATTTTTGAAGACAAGGAACCAAAGAGGAAATCTCATCTGAATAATGACCATGAAAATAATGGGTGTTTCATTAAGACGGATTATATATGAGGATGTTTCATTAAGATGGATCAAAATCACCAGTAAATAAATAAGTGTTATTGGTGAAAATTTATTTATTTCTCTATTGGATCATGTTATTTAAGGCATGGCAATTATGTGTGAAAAATAATATCGCCCAAATGTCTGCCAAATCTGAAAGAAAAAGAAAAAAATCATTAGATGCTTAAACTTAATTCACATTTAAAATCAGTCCAAGTTATGAAAAGGCACAGAGAAGCTAAATCATGGTGATGGAAAAATGACTGAAGCTGTTATATTTTAAGGACGGAATAATGCTCAAACATGAGAATTTTCTATTCATGGATGGGACTAGGGTTAGCGTATTAGAATATACAAAAATATCTTCCATTTTAATCAATAAGTAACCTCTCAAGTTCTGCTTATTTTCGGAATATTATGACATATTTGACATATGATGGTCTTAGTTTTTCTGGAGGTTTTTGAGTGCTGGAGATCTACCTTTTGTTTTAAAGTATTATGGTCTTTATTTTAAGGAACAAGTCTTCTTCTTCTATGTGCTACATCACTTCAAGATGTTGGCGATCGTGTCTCTCCATAATTACTTGTTCTTTTAGATCTTAATAAATTTTGTTATTTCTCTTAGATCCTGTTTCGCTATCCATTTACTCAAGCTCACTAGGTAAGTTATGCATTGTTAGCCTCTTTCCCTTTTGCCTTCAATCTCTCCTGTGAGTGTTAAATTTTCCAGGCTCACTTTTCTCATTATGTGACCTAGAAATTTCAACTCTCACTTTCTGATGTTAAGTATAAGTCTCCTTTTTGTTTCCATTCTATCAAAAAATTCCCTCATTGCTCACGTTCGGCCTATGGTATTTTCAGTAACTTTCTGTAGAAGCACATTTCTTTTGCTTCAAGTCTTATCGTCATCTGTGAAGAACTTGACCAGAATTCACTGCCATAAAGGAGGACTGCTTCAAAAATTTAAAGCCAGTCATCATCTTGTGTATCCTTGAATCCTGTTTTTTCTATTGCTCTTTCTGTGAGTGTCAAATTCTCCAAACCTTCTTTCCTTATTATGTTCCCTAAAAATTTTAACTTTTTCTTTCCAATGGTAAGTATAAGTCTCCTTTTTGTTTCCATTCTCTCAAAAATTCGCTCGTTGCTCACATTGGGTCCATGGTATTCTCAGACCTAACAGATTATAGAAACTGCTTTTGACTTGTACCACTGAGGTTATCTTCTATGACCATCAAAATGATATATATGTACAGTGCAATAGCGTTTCCTTGTGTTCAGTTCTGTGACCAGCATTTACGAACTTCTACATTGCTAACCTTGAAAATAATATATATATATGAATAAAAAGACAAGAGGAAAAACTATTCTGAGTCGACATATTTCGTCCTCTAAGGGACTTTATCAAGGCAATTTAAGTTTTATTTTGTTGCATGTGTTTATATACAAAGGCAAGGATGTCATTGGTTTATGAACATTTTTAAATTTGAGAACATTCGTAAATATCAGGTGGTTGAAAGGTCAGTCAAAACCTGTGGAGGTCACAACGTGTCATGATTCAATGTCTGATTATAAGTAAACAGGTAATATTAAAAAAAACATAAATCCTACATTTCTTTGATAAAGTCCCTCAGAGGATGAAATATGTTGATGAAGAATAGTTTTTCCTCTTTTTATTCATTTTGTTCCTTTACAGATACACTCTCTCGAAAAATAATTTACACAAACATATATATTCAGGATGAGATTGGTAAATTGTCACCATGCAAAAATTAAAAATATAAAATGGTGATAATTTACCTGTTGCACCATATATATATATATATATATATATATATATATATATATATATATAATTAGAACGAAAGGTGGACCACATCTGCTTCATATGATATGTAGATTTAAAAGGCCAGTTAATGAAATTTGAGGAATAAAAATTACGACTTGAAAATATATCTCTTTGTGCTTAAATTTAGCCCAAAAACTAATATATAATAAATATCAATCTTATTGCCAATATTGTTATTGTTTTGTTGTCTTTTTATTATGATGATTCTTTCTCTTCTAATGTCATTCCCAATTTTTTCTGCATTTTGTTTTGCTTTTGTTCTTGAAATTTTTTAAATGAAAGACACTTTTTAACCCTGAGTATGTTATTGCAATCATCATAGCTGAATGCTGGCTTTCTTTCCATAAAACTGACAACCTTTTCAATATTTTTTTCCATTTCAGTCCAGGTTTTATCACAATCATGAATCTTGTAGCAGATGTGTCTCATTGTATATATATATATATATATATATATATATATATATAAGATGCAAATATAATTTTAATGTATGATATTTTTATAGGTTAAAGTGCTCAATTTCAGGGATAGAACATACATAAATATAAAAGTGGACACTGAGGTCAACAGCCAGTGGTAACAGTCCATTTCATTTACACTATTTACCTTGTTCAGACTGTTGTCCTCATCTTTGTTGCCATATTCATGGTGTTTGTATGCTCCACCCTTCTTCAGGTGATTGGAATATCAAACTGAACACTTTATTTTGTCCACCAGAGTAGATTGTTCTAGTTCCATGTGCCATGCCTCTTCCAGATATCTCAATATATTTCCCTTTTAACTCAATCTTTTGTTCATCTCTGCTGTAGCCAGGTATTGAACTCACAACTCTTTTGGTCAAGTCACTGGATTCAACTAACACTTTTATCCACTGGGGTCAACACCCAGCGGCAACAGTCTGCTCATATGTATGAATTTTTAGGACTTGTCTCAGTTTCATTTTTTAACTAGAGCTCATATTACAATTTGTCTAAAGTGTGACAGGTTTAATGAGAGTTTTTCCTGCAAAGGGGGACACAGGTTTGAATTTTGCCAGAGTGTGCATATACTTCTGTAATAAAATTTTTTTTTAGAATATTCAGGTAATAGATATATTAAATATATATAAATATATATTTATAAATTAATGGAGCATCTACTCAAATGTGGGTATCTAGTAAAAATAATGTTTAAAGTGATAAAAATCTGTCGAATTAATAAAAAAAATCCATTACTTCTTTAAAAAATATATATATATATATATGTATTGGTTTTATTCTTAATCTGAGATTTTTATTACTTCAAACATTATTATAAACCTTTTTTGACCAATGCACCCTTTTCAACATAAGTCAGACTATCATTCTCCGCTCTTTCCAAGATTGTCTGACTCAAAAGGTGCATTCCAAATAATATGTGTATATTATTGAACATCCTCATTCTTTTCCATATTAGTACATATATATTTACATGGATTATTCTGTGCATAAAATCCAGACAAAGTTTGAAGAATATGACAAATGGAAAACCGTTTCATTTAATCTAGATTATGTGTTTTACCCTTACTAATCTTCATCAGATAAAAAAACAAAAGAAAGAAATATGTGTGTGTGCATGTGTCTGTGTGTGTGTGTATTTATGTGTATGTTTAAATAATAAATTGTTTGTACTTTTTTCCACTAAGCTGGCGTTTCTTGTAATGAAAGAAAAAAAACAAAATTGTGTGTCTTTTTTAAAAAATGCTGTTAATATTTATTCTGTATCTTTTCTTTACAATTTTCATGTTTCTTTTGAAATTTATTTATCCAATCTTCCAGCTTTTTTGCATTGAATTTAAGGTAAATTCTCATCTTATTTTCTGAATTGTTTGAAAACCACTTCTGAAATTAATTTAAGATAATCCTTTTCTAATTTTTCAAAATGAGTTGAAATTTAAATATTTATATGTTTTTAAGATTATTTTATTTTGTAGAGGAGTTTTACATATTGGAAATTCTTGATGGATTTTTAAATTTGAATATATGTAGAGTAACTTGTTTTAGTTCATCACTAATTAATTATTAAATAAATAAACTGACGTATACTTTAATAAACAATACGTTCAATAAAAGGTCAGGGTATTTAAATCAATTTTATTCTGATGAAGATTACAGTAATGGTCTCCAAATTCTGTAAATAAAAAAAAAAAAAAGTAAAAGAAAGCCTGAAATTCTCTCCTGACAATTACCATGAAAATATTTGTAGAAAAGGCACAGAGAAGCTATCTTTGGGATATCAAAATCTAACAAATACAAAAATTTAAATATCTAATAAGTGTTTTAACAGATGATGGAAAATGTGACACCGACGTCCAAAAGCACATTAGTGGAAGATGCCTTCTAAAAGTTAAGCAGAGTATTATGAAACAGGAAATTTTCATTAGAAATAAAGAAAAGAGTACTGAACTGTTACAAAACATCATTCCTTCTATATGATATTAAATGCTGGACAATCTCCTCAGAGATGAAGAGACAGTAGAGATGTGGTTCTACAGAAGGATGCTGAGAATACCATGGACTGAACATGTGAGCAATGATGAAGTTTTAGAGATAATGGAAATAAAAAGGATACTTATACCTGGCATCAGACATAGAAAATTGAAATTTATATGGTTCATAATGAGGAAAGAAGGCTTGGAAAATTTGACACTGACAGGATATATTGAAGGCAAGAGGGACAGCAGAAAGCAGAGAAAGATCTACCTAATGAGCTTGTGTAAATGGTTGGCAAAATATAATTTGGAGAAATAACAAAAAAACAAAATTTTCTAAGAGCAAAAAAAAAAAAAATTGTGGAGAGTTATAATCACCCAACTCCTGGTTTTTGACTGAGGTTCTAAGGAAGAATTTTCATTCTTTCATTTTTTTATTTCGTAACAAAATATTTCAATCAATATATTCTTCAGCTTTCTCTTCTTGTCTAAATTTTGAAATTAAATATTTTCTTTATTCCATTTTTTAAAACACCTTTTGATTAGTATTCACAAATAGTGAATCATTGCATCTTCTCAGGCTAACATTCACGGCTAATTTGAAGTTGAACAATAGTACAGAATCAAGTAGCTTGGTCTGCTACTAGGAAAGTTAGTTCACTATGTCGTGTTAGGAAATATTTCTTGCCAGAATCTATCTTACATATTTATAAGTCTACTATTTGTCCTTACTTTGAATATTGCTGCCACATCTGGTCTGGTGCTCCTGCTATATATTTAGGGATTCTCAATAAAACCCAAAGAAGAATCAGCAGTGTTATTGGTCTTGAACTGTCATCTTGGCTTCAGTATCTCACCACCATAATCTAGCATCCCTGTGCCTTTTCTATAAATAGTTTCATAGTAATTGTTCTGATGAATTTTCTTCTGTGGTAAAATTTTACATATGGGAAATAGTTAGTACTATATAGAGACTTTGAGACATTGTGGTAACTGTAATAAGAATGGTAAGTAATAATGTTTTGTTTTGTTATAAGGAATATTGTGGTATATTTGGATCAGTAATCATGGCTAGCTAAGTTTAAGATAAGACCAGCCTTCCCCCTATCAACCCTTTTGGCCTTGTGTCAATTTTTTGCATTACACAAAATAAATATTATTTTCCTCTATGGTACTTAGACTCTATGGATATAAATCCAATACTAGATTAGTGGCAAGATCTCATCATTTTACAGGTAAAATGATTAAATGTAACCATAAGTTCTATGTTAATAGTTTCTTCTCTTGCACTTCTTGATTGTAGAACTCTCTTCCGGTTTCTTGCTTTCCAGTCAAGCTTGATCTTCAAAAATTTATATACAATATCAATCGTTATCTTCTGTTTTCTTAATTTCTGTCCTTTTATTTTCCTTAATAATTGTTGTAGCATACCTACAGACGATAATGTCTATATCCCCATTCACATAAATACAGTAGTAAATACTGTATGTTGATCTGCAGTTGAAGATTCATTGTGAAATTCACTTGACTCACTTCTAGCAGTTGACTACTCCTACACACTGCTGGTGAATCTTGTGTTGTTCATGTCCTTATCGTTCATTACCAACCTTCTCTGGGTTACAACAATAATGTTTTCTTTTCCTCATATTCTGTAACACTCAGTAACAATTTTCATCTTAGTGACTTTATTGCCTTGCTTGTGATGAAATGATTAACAGAAAAAATTCTTCAACATTCTTATTTGAATTTTTAAGATGAAGCATTTTCATTATTCCAAAGACTTTCTTGGGCTATTAAATTTATGTTTGTCGTTAGTAGCACAACTTTTGGCTGATATATTTTTTGAATATTTCCTAAAGTTATATGATAAAACATTTTCATTATTCCGTTTATTTTTCTTGCCTTTGTTCTCATTATTGATCATAGTATTTCAGTGTATATATTCTCCCACCTTCCTCAGCTGTATGAGGAAGTTGGGAGAATATTCCCTGTGGAATCAAGTGAAAATGATAGACACAGAAGCCTAATGGCAAAACCATAAACTGAAAAAGCTGGGGTCTTATTTACCTCCTCCTCAATAAATTTAAATTCCATCAATATAAACAAATTAAATGTAAATTTGAGCAAGATTTGAAAACCAATGGTCAGTAAAAGTAATTTTAGCAGTTAAGATCCCAAGGTTATTTTAAGAACTTCAGCTATGAACGTTTTTTTTTTTTTTTTTTTTTGGACACTCCCTATAATCAGCATCAACAAAGAAGCACATTCTTTGGCTGAAAAGAAGCTTTTCCAATCTTGTCTATATTCACTGACATTTTCTACTTTTTTGAAATACCATCTCCTTTCAAATGTAGGTGATCATGACTCTCTACAAGTTCCATTTCTCTAATGTCTGTGAATTTCCATAACTTCTTGAGAAACAGAGAAATGGTTTTTTGTTGCTTTCTTCATGGTTTTGAATCCAGTTTCCAGAACTACTTAGATTGACTGGTTCACTCATAAAAAATGGAGAAAAAGTTTCTCAAGGAATACAATGTCCCTGTGGAAAGGTGTGGGAAAATTAAATTAAATTGATAAATAAAATAATAAAGATGAATTTTAAAAAGTTTATAAAATTTAAATTTAAATATAAAATTTTAAAAAGTTTATAAAATAATAAAGATGAATTTAAAAAAAGTAATACATTTTCCCATGATGCAAAAGAACTGGAAATATGATTAACCCACGTGATGTCATCAAATGCCATTGGGGCAGAAATGGTTAATGGAAATCCATAAAAAGACAATGATTTTCCTGCCTCAATCTCATTCTCCTTTTTGCTACAAGATGTAGAACCACATGGTAATTATGTTTCCACTGGGGAACGTTAATTTCAGCAGTCCGCTAACTTCTGAAAAAAGACAAGAAATCAGACATTCCATAACCATGTTTAAACCTTTTGAAGATAAAGTAAGTACAAACTTTTCTTTGGTTGTTCCAAATCTGTGAAAGGCTGATTTGACTTGAGTTCAACCAAATAATATGATGCTTATACTTCAGTCATGTGCCATGTGTGATACACACTTCGGCGATCATGTATCTTTCAATACATGACTGACAAGACAGATTTTTTCCCACAGTAGGTTGCCATTTCTTTTTGCGGTAGACCAGTTGCCATCCAAGGCTACAGAACCCGGTCTGTCCTGCTGTTTACCCATAGCCGCGGGGAGAAGAAAAGGATTTATACCTTTTCCAAGGGTATTAGCACATAACCCAAAAGAAAACGGACATACACAAAAGACATTAAGAACTTTGTTTCACTAAAGTTTATATAAAAAAAAGTCCGAAGTATTAATGCAGGGTTTCGTATGCTTCTTCTCTTAATTACATATGAACCAGTACCTACATAAAATACATGATAAGGGATAAGTACCCACAAAGGGCCCACCTAGCAAGTAAATGCTTACAGCCACAAATATAAATAACCAGGATTTATTTGTCCTCAAACCAAATAAATGTTTCTATACTCAGATAAAGAATTACCAATATTTACATCTTGCAACAAATAAATGATTGCAGGCTCAAATATAGACAACCAATATTTCCATATCCCAAAGCATGTAAATGCTTGTAGGCTCAAATATAAACAACAAATGTTTCCATATTCCAAAGCATGAAAATACATGTAGGCTCAACTATAAACAACAAATGTTTCCATCTTCCAAAGCATGAAAATACATGTAGGCTCAACTATAAACAACAAATGTTTCCATATCCCAAAGCATGAAAATACATGTAGGCTCAAATATAAACAACAAATGTTTCCATATCCCAAAGCATGAAAATACATGTAGGCTCAACTATAAACAACAAATGTTTCCATATCCCAAAGCATGAAAATACATGTAGGCTCAAATATAAACAACAAATGTTTCCATATCCCAAAGCATAAAAATACATGTAGGCTCAAATATAAACAACAAATGTTTCCAAATCCCAAAGCATGAAAATACATGTAGGCTCAAATATAAACAACAAATGTTTCCATATCCCAAAGCATGAAAATACATGTAGGCTCAACTATAAACAACAAATGTTTCCATATCCCAAAGCATGAAAATACATGTAGGCTCAAATATAAACAACAAATGTTTCCATATCCCAAAGCATGAAAATACATGTAGGCTCAAATATAAACAACAAATGTTTCCATATCCCAAAGCATGAAAATACATGTAGGCTCAGCTATAAACAGCAAATGTTTCCATATCCTAAATCATGAAAATACATGTAGGCTCAAATATTAACAACAAATGTTTCCATATCCCAAAGCATGAAAATACATGTAGGCTCAAATATAAACAACAAATGTTTCCATATCCCAAAGCATGAAAATACATGTAGGCTCAACTATAAACAACAAATGTTTCCATATCCCAAAGCATGAAAATACATGTAGGCTCAACTATAAACAACAAATGTTTCCACATCCCAAAGCATGAAAATACATGTAGGCTCAAATGTAAACAACAAATGTTTCCATATCCCAAAGCATGAAAATACATGTAGGCTCAACTATAAACAACAAATGTTTCCATATCCCAAAACATGAAAATACATGTAGGCTCAACTATAAACAACAAATGTTTCCATATCCCAAAGCATGAAAATACATGTAGGCTCAACTATAAACAACAAATGTTTCCATATCCCAAAGCATGAAAATACATGTAGGCTCAACTATAAACAACAAATGTTTCCACATCCCAAAGCATGAAAATACATGTAGGCTCAAATGTAAACAACAAATGTTTCCATATCCCAAAGCATGAAAATACATGTAGGCTCAACTATAAACAACAAATGTTTCCATATCCCAAAGCATGAAAATAGATGTAGGCTCAACTATAAACAACAAATGTTTCCATGTCCCAAAGCATGAAAATACATGTAGGCTCAAATATAAACAACAAATGTTTCCATATCCCAAAGCATGAAAATACATGTAGGCTCAAATATAAACAACAAATGTTTCCATATCCCAAAGCATGAAAATACATGTAGGCTCAACTATAAACAACAAATGTTTCCACATCCCAAAGCATGAAAATACATGTAGGCTCAAATGTAAACAACAAATGTTTCCACATCCCAAAGCATGAAAATACATGTAGGCTCAACTATAAACAACAAATGTTTCCATATCCCAAAGCATGAAAATACATGTAGGCTCAACTATAAACAACAAATGTTTCCATATCCCAAAGCATGAAAATACATGTAGGCTCAACTATAAACAACAAATGTTTCCATATCCCAAAGCATGAAAATACATGTAGGCTCAACTATAAACAACAAATGTTTCCATATCCCAAAGCATGAAAATACATGTAGGCTCAACTATAAACAACAAATGTTTCCATATTCCAAAGCATGAAAATACATGTAGGCTCAAATATAAACAACAAATGTTTCCATATCCCAAAGCATGAAAATACATGTAGGCTCAAATATAAACAACAAATGTTTCCATATCCCAAAGCATGAAAATACATGTAGGCTCAACTATAAACAACAAATGTTTCCACATCCCAAAGCAAGAAAATACATGTAGGCTCAAATATAAACAACAAATGTTTCCATATCCCAAAGCATGAAAATACATGTCGGCTCAACTATAAACAACAAATGTTTCCATATCCCAAAGCATGAAAATACATGTAGGCTCACCTATAAACAACAAATGTTTCCACATCCCAAAGCAAGAAAATACATGTAGGCTCAAATATAAACAACAAATGTTTCCATATCCCAAAGCATGAAAATACATGTCGGCTCAACTATAAACAACAAATGTTTCCATATCCCAAAGCATGAAAATACATGTAGGCTCACCTATAAACAACAAATGTTTCCACATCCCAAAGCATGAAAATACATGTAGGCTCAAATATAAACAACAAATGTTTCCACATCCCAAAGCATGAAAATATATGTAGGCTCAAATATAAACAACAAATGTTTCCATATCCCAAAGCATGAAAATACATGTAGGCTCACCTATAAACAACAAATGTTTCCACATCCCAAAGCATGAAAATACATGTAGGCTCAAATATAAACAACAAATGTTTCCACATCCCAAAGCATGAAAATATATGTAGGCTCAAATATAAACAACAAATGTTTCCATATCCCAAAGCATGAAAATACATGTCGGCTCAACTATAAACAACAAATGTTTCCATATCCCAAAGCATGAAAATACATGTAGGCTCAAAGATAAACAACAAATGTTTCCACATCCCAAAGCATGAAAATACATGTAGGCTCAAATATAAACAACAAATGTTTCCATATCCCAAAGCATGAAAATACATGTAGGCTCAACTATAAACAACAAATATTTCCACATCCCAAAGCATGAAAATACATGTAGGCTCAACTATAAACAACAAATGTTTCCATATCCCAAAGCATGAAAATACATGTAGGCTCAAATATAAACAACAAATGTTTCCATATCCCAAAGCATGAAAATACATGTAGGCTCAAATATAAACAACAAATGTTTCCATATCCCAAAGCATGAAAATACATGTAGGCTCAACTATAAACAACAAATGTTTCCACATCCCAAAGCATGAAAATACATGTAGGCTCAAATATAAACAACAAATGTTTCCATATCCCAAAGCATGAAAATACTTGTAGGCTCAACTATAAACAACAAATGTTTCCATATCCCAAAGCATGAAAATATAAATGCATGCCAACTCAAATATAAAGAACCAATATTTCAATATCCTATGCCATATAAATGCATGTAAACTTAAATATAAACAACCAATATTTCAATATCCTCTGCCATATAAATGTATGCCAATTCAAATATAAACAATATTTCAATATCCTATGCCATATAAAGTCATGCCAACTCAAATATAAACAACCAATATTTCAATATCCTGTTCCATATAAATGCATGCCAACTCAAATATAAACAATCAATATTTCAATATCCTATGCCATATAAATGCATGTCAAATCAAATATAAACAACCAATATTTCAATATCCTATGCCATATAAATGCATGCCAACTCAAATATAAACAATCAATATTTCAATATCCTATGCCATATAAATGCATGCCAACTCAAATATAAACAATCAATATTTCAATATCCTATGCCATATAAATGCATATCAACTCAAATATAAACAATCAATATTTCAATATCCTATGCCATATAAATGCATGCCAACTCAAATATATACAATCAATATTTCAATATCCTATGCCATATAAATGCATGCCAACTCAAATATAAACAATCAATATTTCAATATCCTATGCCATATAAATGCATGCCAACTCAAATATAAACAATCATTATTTCAATATCCTATGCCATATAAATGCATGCCAACTCAAATATAAACAATCATTATTTCAATATCCTATGCCACATAAATGCATGCCAACTCAAATATAAACAATCAATATTTCAATATCCTATGCCATATAAATGCATGCCAACTCAAATATAAACAATCAATATTTCAATATCCTATGCCATATAAATGCATATCAACTCAAATATAAACAATCAATATTTCAATATCCTATGCCATATAAATGCATGCCAACTCAAATATATACAATCAATATTTCAATATCCTATGCCATATAAATGCATGCCAACTCAAATATAAACAATCAATATTTCAATATCCTATGCCATATAAATGCATGCCAACTCAAATATAAACAATCAATATTTCAATATCCTATGCCACATAAATGCATGCCAACTCAAATATAAACAATCAATATTTCAATATCCTATGCCACATAAATGCATGTCAAATCAAATATAAACAATCAATATTTCAATATCCTATGCCATATAAATGCATGCCAATTCAAATATGAACAACCAATATTTCAATATCCTATGCCATATAAATGCAAGACAACTCAAATATAAACAACCAATATTTCAATATCCTATACAATATAAATGCATGCCAACTCAAATATAAAGAACCAATATTTCAATATCCTATGCCATATAAATGCATGTAAACTTAAATATAAACAACCAATATTTCAATATCCTCTGCCATATAAATGTATGCCAATTCAAATATAAACAATATTTCAATATCCTATGCCATATAAAGTCATGCCAACTCAAATATAAACAACCAATATTTCAATATCCTGTTCCATATAAATGCATGCCAACTCAAATATAAACAACCAATATTTCAATATCCTATGCTATATAAATGCATGCCAACTCAAATATAAACAATCAATATTTCAATATACTGTGCCATTTAAATGCATGCCAATTCAAATATGAACAACCAATATTTCAATATCCTATACAATATAAATGTATGCTAACTCAAATATAATCAATATTTCAATATCCTATGTAAATGCATTCCACCTCAAATATAAGCAACCAATATTTTAATATCCTATTCCATATAAATTCATGCCAACTAAAATATAAACAACCAATATTTCAATATCCTATGCCATATGAATGCATGCCAACTCAAATATAAACAGCCAATATTTCAATATCCCATGTAAATGCATGTTTATTCAAATAAAAACAACCAATACTTCAATACCCTATGTAAATCCATGCAAACTCAAATATAAACCACCAATATCTCAATATCCCATGCACTAAAAATGCATGGAAACAATAATATTTCAATATCTTATTCCATATAAATGCATGCCAACTCAAATATAAACAACCAATATTTCAATATTCTATGTAAATGTATGACAATTGAAATATAAACAAGCAATATTTCAATATCCTATTCCATATAAATGCATGCCAACTTAAATATAAACAATCAATATTTGAATACCCTATGACATATAATGTTTGTCATTTCAAATATAAACAATCAATATTTCAATACCATATGTAAATGCATGCCAACTCAAATATAAACAACCAATATTTCAATATCCTATGCCATATAAATGGATGCCAATTCAAATATAAACAACCAATATTTCAATATCCTATGCCATATCAATGTATGCCAACTCAAATATAAACAACTTTTTAAATATCCTATGTAAATTCATGCCAACTCAAATATAAACCACCAATATTTCAATATCGTATGCCATATAAATACTTGCCAACTCCAATATAAACAACCAATATTTCAATATCCCCTGTAATTGCATGCCAATTCAAATAAAAACGACCAATACTTCAATAGCCTATGTAAATGCATGTCGGCTCAAATATAAACAAGCAATATTTCAATATCCTTTTCCATATAAATGGATGCAAACTCAAATATAAACAACCAATATTTCAATATCCTATGCCATATAAATGCATGCCAATTTAAACCGCCTTCTTTTCCTTGCTTCTGACCTGCATGCTTAACCGCTATTAACAACCACAGCAAATCCTCAATCCTTCATCTATTCAATCTTTTAAAAATTTTGTCTTCCAACTCAACACTCGACTCATCTGGAGTACCCACACCTGATTTTCCCCTTAGAGCAGAAGCTCTACTAAGTGATATGTGCATAACTCCCTCACTGGTCTTGAACATTATTTTCAAATTAGGCTCCCATAAGGCAAGCGGAGGTGACGGGATCCCAGCCATGGTCCTAAAGAAATTTGTTCCTGCTTGCTGTTTTCCAGCATGTTAGAAGTCCATCTCTGTAGTTCCTGTTTTCAAGAACACTGAAGAACCAGCTGACCCCTCTATCTGTTGCCCTATTAGTCTCCTGCCGCTTTTCGGTAAAATATTCGAGGCTTTAATCAATACTGAAATGCTTAAGCATCTTACCTCTCACGACCTACTCTAAGCAATATGGATTCCGTTTTACTAGGTCTACCGGTGATGTGCTAACGACCATCACTGAATATGTATATCAAGCTCTTGATAATAATGGAGAAGCTCAAGCTGTGGCTCTAGATATCACGAAGGCATTTGACAAGGTTTGACACTCTGGTCTTCAACTTAAGCTCCAGGCCTACAGTATTACTGGACGATTTTTTGATTTAATTCAGTCGTTCCTATCAAATCGTAAAATGAAGGACGTTTTGAACGGGCTCGCTTCCAGATCCTTTCACACGAACGCGGGTGTTCCTGGCTGAATTATAAACAACCAATATTTCTATCTTCCAAACCATGTAAATGCTTGTAGGCTGAATTATAAACAACCAATATTTCCAGATTCCAAACGATGTAATTACTTGTAGACTCAATATAAATAACCAATATTTCCATAGCCCTGAGCCAAATGAATGCTTGTGAACTCAATTATAATTTTTTAAAAATGTAAATTTCTCAATCAGGGTTTATGGGTGACTGATTTACATACGAAGCCACAAAGACTATAAATAGCTACAACTATGACCCATCAGGCAGTTGAGTGCATACTACTTCCAGCTAGTCAGTAACATTACACTACAATGGCGTCGCCGGTATCTAAACAATCGAACGAACAATTATCACTGGATATGCACAAGCATCGATTTGGATTCTAGCAGCTAATGCCAAGATAAAAAAGCTGAAGAATTTAAAATCAGTTTGAGGAGAAAACCAAATAACTGATCTCTTCTTGGCAACTTCTAGATGTGAGGCTTTTAGAAAAATACCAGCAATTGTACACCCAAGACATTTGGAGGATATGACGTTTGACGATATAAGTCAACTAATAGTGAAAAACATAGCACCCAAGAAAAAACTGTAGAGAAAGCTAAGTTCATGAATATTTCTCAAGAAATGGATGAATCAGTTATTGAACGTGTTTTCCTTTAAAACAAGCTCGTAAATATTGGGAATTTGACAAACTGGAATCGGAAAATCAGTCAACCGAAGAGGATTTGATTGAAATGAAATTGGTAAATGGCCTTCAAAATGAATAAATGAATCTAATGTATTTAAAGCTTGGAAAATTTGTTAGTAGAACAGTGGGTTGAATTTGTTCAGCAACAGGAATTAATTCGAAAATTTAATAGAACAAATGTTACGGAACCGGTAGAGGAAAAAAAAAGACAGAACAATGTGTACTTTTTGTGGACATCAACATCAAAGAGCAAAACAAAAATGTCCGACGATTAAAAAAAATTGAAAAGTGTTTCAAAATTAATCATTTTAAACATATGTGTAAATCCAAAAATAAAAACGTAAAGACGGTCCAACAAAATGAAGAAGAAATAAGTATGGACGTTTTTTCAGTGAAAAGAAAAAAAGAAGTGTTATTAGAAACTCAAATCAATGTTCTATTGGACATGCAACTAGATGCAGAAAGTACCGTGACGTTGATACCCAGAAATTTCTGGAAGAAATTAGGAAAACCAATATTAAAGAAAAGCACGAATCTGTGATAAAAAGTATAGACTATTTTGAAGCCAACGTAGAACTAAAAAATAAGTTTGAGGTATTACCACTTATCGTGGTAAACTGTAAAATGAATTATAGTCTGATAGGAAATGGTGTATTGAACATAAACTCGGCAAAATTAGTAAACAAAGTCAAGGTAGATGAAATTAGAATGTTAAAAAAATATGAAGCAAAGCTAAGATTAAAGGATAATGTCTTCCCCTCATATTTTCAGGCACGAAAAGTGCCAGTTCATCTACTACCAATAGCTGTGGAAAAACTAAGAAAAAAATACTGGAGCAAGTCTACTTCAACAAATTCTGCCAGGAGGGAGAAAATGGGCCTCCCTATCAGTAATTTTAAGAAAGAAGGATGGGAATCTGCGCATTTGTGGTGACCACAAAATATGTGCAGATTCATATCCTATGCCAAATGTAGAATGGACTTTGAACTCCCTTGTGGGTATGAAAATATTCTCTAAAATTGATCTAAATCATCAAATACCTATTAACGAAGACTTTAAAGAAGTCACAGTAATAAACATGCCACTACGTTTATTAAGATGAAAAAGAATGCTGTATGGAATTAAAACCACAAGTGCGATTTTTCAACGGGCTATATAGTAAGTTATTGATAGCGATATAAGAAATAAAATATACTATTAGGATGACATTTGTTGGTGCTATTAAATGACGAAGTACTAACATGGAAAACCAGTATAGTTTTGAATAACTATGTTTTTGAATAAGTTAAAAATGCTGGATTAACAATTAACGAAAAAAATGTGTGCACAACAGTAAAAAGAAATTTGTTGGATATTGCATATCTAACGAAGGCATAGCACCCGTGCCAATCGTTAATTGACAAAATATTATGTTGGTGCAAAAATAATGTCGTTTTCTCACATATGTAACTATGTGAGAAAACGACATTATTTTTGCACCATCCTAATATTAAAAGTTGAAGTACCTAAGAACAAAAAAGAATTGGAATCTTGCTTAGAACTTGTAAATTTCTACAGACGATGTAGAGCGATACTCCGAATTGACTGAACCTTTTGCTGCTTTAAAAGCTGTTCTGTAAAAGAAGCCAGTAGTAAAAAATATTCGACCCTAGAAAGAAAATAGTAGTAATAACTGACGTGAGTGAACATTTAATTTCGGGAACATTAGCCCATGATGATCATCCTATTATTTGTCTTTCAAGAAAACTGTCAAAAGCCGAAGTGAACGACTCAAATATTGAGAAAGAAGCATTGGTCATAATATATATTTTTGGGGGTGGGGTGGGAGAATCTCCTCGAGCAAGACGGGGGTGCCACTACCACGCAATGGGTCACAGTGGATTGAGAACAAGAATAAAGAAGTGTGTTTGAAGAAAGGATACAGAGATGGACGGGGAACAAGCTAAGGGTGTCAAATGTCGATTGACATTACACTTGAATATTTGAAGATTATAGTCATCAGGGAAGCAAGTAAGGGGAAGGGAGTTCCACAGACGGGAAGTGCGGGAGAAGATGAGAAGAAGAGACGGTTACATTTAACCGTTTTGACATTGAAAGGGTGGGACCGAGATGCCAGCCTGGTAGTCCGGGAACCAGCGAAAGTAGCTCGTCGAAACAGTTGCCGTGAAAATATTTGTAGAAGAGACAGAGGGAGGCCACAGCATGATTGTAATCATGATACAAGATCAGGACCTATCATCTTGCATCTCTGGATTTTGTCAAGGACCTCGAGGCATACAGCGGGAGCACCAGACCATATATGACGGTATGCAATATTCCATGCAAGGACGGATGGTTTATTTATAGATTTGAAGGATGGACTCAGACGAGAAAAACTTTCTGGCACGACACAGAGATCCAACTTTCCTTGCGGTAGATGAAGCTATTGATTCAATGTATCTATTCCACCTCATGTCAGTGAACAGCGTGAGACCAAGCGGGCGTAACGAGGCGCTATCAAGGAGTTGGGAATCAGTCATTCTGATGGGAGGCATGAAGGGTTCTCTGTGGTGGGTAAAGGAGAGCAGTTTCGTTTTGGAGGGGTTAAAGTTTATAAGCCATTTCCTGACCCAGTCAACCACAGATTGGAGGTCCTTTTCGAGATCATCAGTGGACGACAAATAGAGCTCGTCAGCTTTGATTGTAAACAAATTCCTACTAAGGTCCGACCATAGACCTTTAAAATTCATATTTAATCCTAGGGAGGGACTTCCTAAGGTAACGTCTTCTAGAATTCTAAGATGAGCCTTAGTGTTAATGGCGTTTCCCTTTGATATTTGATCACGAGTTCGTGAAAGGCAATAGCATTCCACATGTAGACGTTTTGTCAAGATTGAGGTTCATTACTTCCGAAAGCAAGAAAGAGGAGGAACACTCCTATGAAAAAAGAAAAAGATGACAATCTTTCATATTTAAATAATCTCTTAGGAAGAAGTAGAAAGATAATGAGGAGACAAAAGCCCCCAGAAGAAGTACCAGGGTAAATAGGGGGATAAAACCTCTTTAGTACTGGGAGATGAGGTGACTCATTTACATATGACGTCGCAAGGACTATGAATAGGTACAGCTATTACCTATGAGGCAGATGAGTGCATACTACTTCCCGTGAGTCAGTAACACTACACCACAGGGTTCAAATAGCAAAATCAACGGACGCAACTTAAAGGAAAAGACCCACTTTTAATAAAAGTAGACACGCTCTCCCAATTTTTGTCCTGATGTTAACACTATCAACTGAAGATTATAATTCCTCTGATTCTGCTAGACTGTAATGTTCTGTTTGAGAGAGAAAATTTTTAAAACAATTATCCTCTGAATTTTAACTTACAACTTTATGACATTGAAACATCTCATCTGATCATTACCATTCGGTAATATTCCAACTGCAAAGTTTACCATAGGAAAGTAGACCGGATTTTTTTCATTTTCAACAAACAACACAGAAAACGCAATTTTTTTTCAAGGTAAGACTTTGTATTCTTCTTCGTTGCTACAATCTGATTTTCGGAACTATGTCTGGCTGAGAACTTTTTTGCATAATCATCCTGCGTATAACGATAAGTTACATCCGGTAGCAAGTCCTCTGATTGGGAGGTTTTGAGGAGCGTGTAGCCACTTCTTAATTGCTGGTGTTCCCAGGCCCACCCTGACCCGGGTTGGTTAGGGTCCCAGCTATGGGCAAATAGTTAACTCCTAAATTCGGGTCAGAATACTATGAAAAAATAAAAATAGGTTTTTTTTAAAAAAAAAATTACCAGCCTTACAATTTTTTGAAAAAAATATTACCGGCAATACATTTGACTCTCGAAAAAACCCTCTTTACAAAAATATGTCAATGAAACCTGATTTACAAACTGATTTCTTACAAAGAATACATATTGTATCCATACGAACCTATCCGAAAACTGTCGACATTAAATAACTTATTGAGGTCGATAGGCAGTAAAAGAAAATAAGCCAAACTAAATCATATTCACCTTATGGCAGGTGACATTTATAGAAATAATTATCTCTAATACCCACAATGCACCAGAAACAAATGTGCACTTAATGACTTTTAACAAAAAAGACATTTTTTAAATATCTGTAGTTGTTTTTGTTTGCATATTGTCGGGTTAAGAAAGCTAAGTAAAGTATTAAGAAACAGGAAAATTTCAATAAAAAACAGAGAAAACAGCACTGAACTTCTATGTATTATCACTCCTTCTATATTACAGTGAATGCTAGACAATTTCCCTACAGATGAGGAGATTTTTGGTTCTTTTAGAAAGATTTTGAGAATACAATTGACTGAATATGTGAGCAATGAGGAAGCTTCAAAAAAATGAAAGAAACGGAAACGTAGAATCAGAAAGAGACAATTGAACTTTTTACAAAATATAAAAGAGAACTTTTAGAATCTAATACAGCACATTTTGATGACAGGTGGGTCAAAGGAAAACAGCTATCTACCTAACTAGCTTGTGTAAATGGATGGAGTGGGCGTATAGTGAAAACACAAATGTTATTTAGAACTAGAAACGATAGGAAGTTGTAGAGAGCCATAAACTCCCACGTTCTGAAAAGATATGGCACATAAAACAAGAATTAACAATATTACATAATTATTTACTTTTCTTCCGTAATTTTCTTTAATATTTAGGTCAGTCATTATTCTGATTCTTTATTTTGTATGAGGTATGGAATATCACGGATAGCGAAAGATGCTTTCCAAAAGCTGAGTAAAGTATTAAAAAACAGAAAAAATATCGTTAGAAACAAAGAAAACAGCACTGGACTGTTATATTGTATCAGTCCTCCTATATGGCAGTAAATACTGGATGATCTCTTCATAGATGAATGAGAGACTTTAAGCAACAGATATGTCGTTCTACAGAAGGATGCTGAGAATACCATGGACCGAACATGTGAGCAACGACAAAATTCTAGAGACAATGGCGACAAAAAGACACTTAATGCTTAACATCAACTTGTATTTTCTGGGGGACACAATGAGGAAAGAGTGCTTGAAAAATCTGATACTCACAGGACAGATGGAAGGTAAGAGGGCCAGGGGAAAGCAAAGCACAACCTAACAGGTGAATTTGAGCGATTGGATGGTGGAGCAGGGTTTGGTTGAGATGGCAAAAAAGACAGAAGTTATTATGAGCTACAAAGAAAAGGCAATTATGGAGAGCCATGAAGGAACATAGCATATAGAAGAAGAGGAGGAGGAGACAGAGAAGATGAAGATGAAGTGGAAGAGAAGTAGGAGGCGGAGAAGAAGAAGACGAGGAGGAGGAGGCAGAGAAGAAGAAGAAAAGAAGGAGGATGCAGAGAAGAGGTAGAAGTGGAAGAGAAGAGGGAGGCGGAGAAGATGATGATGATGAAGAAGGAGGAGAAGAAGAAGAGAAGGAGGAGGCGGAGAAGAAGAATATGAAGAAGGGGGAGGATGAGAGAAGGAGGAGGAGAAGAAAGGAGGAAGAGAAGGAGGAGGCGGAGAAAGAGGAGGCAGAGGAGAAGGAGGCGGAGAAGAAGAAGAAAAGGAGGAGGCAGAGAAGAAGAGAAGGAGGAAGTAGAGAAGAAGAAGAAGAAGAAGTAGATGGAAGAAAGAGGAGAGAAGAAGAAGAAGAAGTAGAAGGAAGAAGGAGGAGAGAAGAAGAAGAAGAATAAAAAGGAGTAGGAGGAGGCGGAGAAGACGAAGAAGATGAAGAAGTAGTAGAAGAGAAGGAGGAGGCGGAGAAGAAGAAGGCGGATGAGGAGGGAAGAAGAAGTTTAATCTTCTGAATAGATTGAACAAATGTGGGATTAAAGTAGTCGGCACTATTTCTTAATAAACTGGTTACCTAAATTAGATAAATTTTCTGAGCTTAATGTTCAACTCAAATCACTTGTTTTCTGAAAACATAAATTAACGCTATTCATGAGAACAGACTGGAAAAACAAAAACTGAAAATACCATATTTTTTACTTTATTTTATTATTTTTGCGTAACAGACAATGAATAAAGACAAAAGAAAAAAACTCATCTTTGCCAAAGCGTCTCGTCCTCTGAGGGATTTTATGAAGACAAATCCATTTTATAGTTGTAACAAGTATTTATAGACAAGAGGATAAATTCTGTTAGTTTTTCAAACATTTTAAATTACGAAATGATATTAAATATTCATCTGGTTTGCTGAAAGTCTAGATAAGATATGGAGGACGCTAAGTGATATAATTTTTTAATGTCTACTAAACGAAAGTGATTTAAAGATGTTCTTGAAAATTTTATGCAAATTAATATTTAAATTATTTTAGTTTGGGATTAATTTATGTGTTATATTTTTTTAAATTATATAAGAAGGTTATGGATAAACTATGATAACTAAAAACACTTATGCTCTTCTTGTCTATAAATACTTGCTACAAAATAAAATCCTTGCATTGGCCTTGATAAAATTCCTCAAAGGACGAAACGCGACGGCTAAGATAAGTTTACCTCTTATTCTTATTCATATTCTCCTTTTACAGATATATTCTATCCAAAATTTTACGCATACCAAAACATAAAACTATTTGAAGTATGATGATAATTAAATTATTAAATTTAACGCCTCTATGCAGTATTTTAAGCGATGAATTATTTGCAACGCTACATCCTGTTTCCTAGAGATGCAATGTTGCAAGCCTCTATTGCTACAGTGTAACCCGGATATAAGAGACCCTGATATAAGAGAGATTTTCTCTGGCCCCAAATTAGAGCCATACTTACCTAAACAAAATAGACCAAACCCGGGTATAAGAGACTTCATCTCCGGTCCGACAACTCTCTTATATCCGGGTTACACTGTATTTCCATGGAAGACTTTCTAGTCAGCTACATTCCTTAGTTCCACCAGTTCAGAGATTTACAGCTAAGACTCGCCATGCACACAAAGGTCAACCATCCTCGTTCCCTTTGCATTCCATTAGTAAGGAGGAAGTTTCATTTGAACAGTTTCTTTCCAAGTGCCACTCCTTTGCGTAATTTTGGACTATTGTCGTCATCTTTGTCGACAAAGATGAGGACAATAGTCCGAATAATGTAAATAGTGAGGAAAAACTATACTTAACCGACGCGTTTCACGCGTTTTCAAAACCATGGAGAAAGCAGTGAGAAAACACTTTATTATCTTTTGGAATTCGAGTCACTTCACCAATAATAAAAAAAAAAAAAAATTACAGTAAGTTTCACACTGTACAAGGTAAGGGGCCCCTTGTGGTATAGGTTCCGTTAATAGGCAATTTATAGGAATAGGAGGAGGGAGATAACGGTTAACATTAGGTTTGAATAAGTTAAAATTGTAGTGATGAGGGAAACATCCTATCTGAAGTCGGTTCCATAGACCAGTGGTTCATGGAAAGAAGCAGTTCGAGTGAAACCGACTTCTCATCGATGGAATACAGAGGGAATGTGCATGGTTTGCTACAATATAAGTGATATGGGCGGTCCTACCCGTGAAGGTTAGACCTGGTGAAACCAAGGAATGTAGTTCGTTCGAGGACTTTCTATGGTAGTAGCGATAGAGCAGTGGGAGCCTAGCCACATCCCGCCTATACGAAAGAGGGTAGAAAACAATTTGTCACCCAGAAGTACTCTGAGACGCTTTTGAACTCTATCGAGACTGGAAATTGAGCACTGAGCATTGAGCAGCTCCCGTCCAAATATCAGCTGTACTCCAATTTCAGCCTGATCTCGCTCTAAAGTTAGCGGATAACATGAGGGGTCAGGTACATACTGGAGCGGTACAAGAAGCCGACCATTTTCCCGCCTCTTTGGCGATGGATTGTATATAACAGTTCCATTTGAGGTCAGGGGTAAGTTTAAAGTCCAATAGTTTTTCAAGGCATAGGGCCTTACTAAGAGGACATTAGTTCATGATGGAACGTAACTAGTTTGATTTTTGAGTCATTGAATGTGATCAGCGAGTCCCCCCCCCACTACGTTCTGACTCTTCAGCACGGAGGTGATCATGACTCTCCACAATTTTTTAAAAATCTCTGAACTGTCATATATTCTTGGGAAATATATTTAGACTTTTCCTTTTCATAATATAGTTGCCATCCAAGGCTAAAGAGCACAGTTTACCATGCTATTTAATCTATAGCTGGGTGAGAGGAATAAATGGATTTATGCCTATCCAAAGGATACTAGCTTCAATTGTCCGAAGAATGAAGACAATAACATCTTTCTCTTCTAGTTGCCGCGTTCCTGCAAGACCTAGGTGGTCATGGCTCTCTACAGCTTCCTATCCTTTGTAGCTCTTACTACCGCTTATCTTTTTACTATCTCCCCCATTCATTAGGTAAGTTACTCGCAGGTTTCGACTGCCCCTATTGCGTTCACAGTTTCTTGTGCGAGTCAATTTTTCTAACTCTTCTTTCCTTATTATGTGTCCCAGAAATTTCAAATATTTTTTTTTGATTCTATGTACTCGGTTTCCATTATCATTAAAACTTCCTCATTGCTTACAAGGTCAGTCTATGGTATTCTCAGTATCCTTCTGTCGACCATTCATCTGTGAGGAAATTGTCCAGTATTCACTGCCATATAGGAGGATTGATATTACATAGCAGTTAAGCACTCTTTTCTTTGTATTCTCAGCATCCTTCTATAGAACCACATCTCTGTAGCCTCAAGTCTCCTCTTCATCTGTGAGGAGATTGTCCAGCATTCACTGCCATATAGAAGGATTGATATTACATAGCAGTTAAGCACTCTTTTCTTTGTATTCTCAGCATCCTTCTATAGAACCACATCTCTGTAGCCTCAAGTCTCCTCTTCATCTGTGAGGAAATTGTCCAGCATTCACTGCCATATAGGAGGATTGATATTACATAGCAGTTAAGCACTCTTTTCTTTGTATTCTCAGCATCCTTCTCTAGAACCACATCTCTGTAGCCTCAAATATCTTCTTCATCTGTGAGGAAATTATCCAGTATTCAAATTGTCCTGCCATATATTCGGTCCATCGCATTCTCAGCATCCTTCTCCAAAACCACATTTCTCTTCTTTCAAGTCTCTTCTTCATCTATGAAGAGATTGTCTAGCATTCATTGCAATATAGGCGCACATATATCACGTAATAATTCAGCATTTGTTTCTTTGTTTCTAATGAAATCTTCCTATTTCTTAATACTTTGCTGAGTTTTTGGAAGGCATCTTTTGCTATTCCACTGCGCTTTCGGATTGTGGTGCCACACTTTCCGTTTTCTGTTAAGATATTTCACAGATATTTGAATTATTTTTAATTATTTCACCTCAAGCAAGGCAATAAAGCTGCTAAGACGCAATGGGCGTGAGAGGAGATGAGAAAAAGAAAACATTATTAAGGAGAGAGAGAACAAGAATTAAGTAGAACAGGAATTAAGAAGTCAGAAGATGACGACTGACATTGCATTTAAATTTTTGAAAATCAAACTAGAACCTAAGACACCGGAAGAGAGTTCCACAAGTGAGAAGTGCGAGGGAAGAAACTGTTAGCATAGAACTTACGGTTACATCTAGCCATTTCAAATGTAAAATGATGAGACCTAGCCGCCAATCTAGTACTGCGCTTAAATCCATCTACTTGTCTGATTTCGATATCACCAAATCGTATCTCGCATTTTGTTTCTTTGGCTGAAAAATATTCATTGAACATCTGTCTATATATCTCAGATGAGGTATTGTAACTATTTACACTATATACATTGTTCGGATTATTGCCCTCGTCACGACTTTTCGGCCGTTGTACGGGCACATGGCCTTGGTTGAATTAATCCATTGATTTTACCGAAAGAGTTGCGAGTTCAATACCTGGTCACAGCAGAGGTGAACAAAAATTTTGGAAAGTTCAGTTACAAAACGGAATCAACTGAAACTGAGATATTCAGAAGAGGCATGGCACATGGAACGAGAAAAATATGCCCCGTGGTCCGGATCGAAATTCCAACGTATATCACCTGAAGAAGGCCGGAACGTACAACGGCCGAAACGTCGTGAATATGGTAATAAAATTGAGGACAATATTCTGAACAATGTAAATAGTGTAATTGATTTCTTACATCTGATGCTTCCTTTAAATATTTATCTCCTGCAGTTTAGTATCAGTATCATCTGCATATCTTATGTTATTAACATTGTATCCGCCATTACTAAAAGCTGGTAGAACTTCTCGTTTACGAAGGATCACCTCGTTGTAGAGGTTGAATAAATCCTGTGAGAAGACAATGTCAGAATTCCAGACGACATTTGCTCATATATCCCGGAGAAAAAGGCGCGCACATATAGGAACATACAATACGCGTTCATTTCTAATTATTAACGGAAAAGACTTGTTAGTCTCCAAAATAATCATTGAGTCAAGATTTAGTATACTTTTTCATTTCGTGACCTATTTCTTTTGACCTAAGAACCCGTTTCTGCCATTGATTATCAACCGGAAGTCAACACACCCTTTTCCAGGGGAAATATTTGTCATGTTCTGTCTGAAGTGTCCAAAGACGAATGTCATTAAATCATATTTAATTTTGTTAACCACTTAAAACTTTTTTTTATCTTTATCAATGAACACGTTTTTACGTTCAAATATTTTTGTATTGTGGTTAAGTTAAACACACGTTTTTCTTTTGTTTCTAAAGGAAAAATTCAAGTTATTTATAAAGCAGTTTCATCTGGGACAAAATCATAATCGTGAGGCATGTTGCAGTTGCAAGAGACAATACTTGTAAATTTAGCTCGAGATGAGCGTCAGAGCAATTGTTTTATCATTTTACACCAAGCAAGGAAACAATGCCACTAAGGTGTAGGCGATTATTGAGTATAAATAATACAAAATACAAAAAAAAAAAAAAAAAAAAAAAAAAAAAAAACATTATTAAAGGGCAAGAACAATAAAAGAACAGACTTTCTTGTAGCTTCTTGTTTTTAAATTTAAATGCAATATCAATCATTATTTGCATTATTTACATTATTCAGACTGTTATACTCATCTTCATTTTCATATTTACAGCATTTCGGCCGTTGTACGTTCCGGTCTTCTTCAGGTGATTGGAATTTCGAACCGAACCCGTTATTTCGTCCACCGGGATAGATTGTTCTAGTTCCACATGCCATGTCTCTACCTGGTGTCTCAGTTATTTCTCTTTAAATCAATTCTCCACCTTTTTGCCTGTAGCCTGGTATTGAACTCACAATTCTTTGTGTCTAGTCACTGGATCTAACCAACGTCTTTATCCGCTGGGTATTATATTCTGTCTTCTTAAATTCTGTTTACAAGTTTAACAGAAGAATCGTGATAAAATAGATCCCAAAATGAAAATGACATGTTCACCATTAATTAATCATAGCTAACTTAGAACCGGAAGCTCATGAAGAATTGAAATAAAGTTCATATATATATATATATATATATATATATATATATATATATATATATATATATATATTATTTCAAGATGATAGTCCAACTTATTCAAAATGATCTTCGCCCTCCCTAATCTTCTTTCTGTCTTGGAGTAACAAGGTGCCTCATACGTTTCACGTACGATTTAATTTTCAAATATTTTTTTCACTGCTCTTTGGACTGTCATAGATGAAACTTCTCTCTCGCGTGTCAAACGTCTTATGAGTTAAGTTGGATCTTTTCTAATTGATCTAATTAGCTCTAAGTTGAAAAAATGAACCCCTCCCTGTTGTGACCTCCTGATCCAGTTTTTCCTCTCTACTGTTACCTCTTTTTTTAAACTTTTTTAATACCTCTCCAATTTCGAGCCTTTTTTTAAATTTTATTTTCTAACCTGCAATTTACTCATAGCCGAAGTAGAAGAGATAGAATCATACTCTTTGTATCACGTAAATGAATACAATGAACTCGACTGGAACACAAACTCGGAGCTCCGATTCCTCAGTTCGAGCCGCTATCCATTACTCCACCGGGTCTCCTAAAAATATAGAAAATCCAATATACGCATCATGACACCCAGTTTGATAAGTTTTTATCGTGAATTCCTTATCACCGTTTTGTAATCTAGAAAAGATTACTGAATGAGAAATAACCAAAACGGAGGTTGGAAATGAAATGGTAATCTTTATAACATCAACAAAATACAATACTCGCCAGCGGCGTGAAGTAGGTAAACCACTTCTAGTGGTGGACTGCTTAGCATATTACTCCTACTTACAATAGTGTCTAACGTATTTATGAGGATTGGTGCATACCCATTAGTGTTCATATGTATGGTATATAACACACTGTAAAATATACTTTCTCAAATGTACGAATATCGTTAATATTACCAAATATATTAAATATTAAGTCAATTTCTTATACGTCTGTACAGTCTGTTCGCAAAATGTGAATAGAGAAATAATGTGTGCGTATAATGATTGTTATTGATATTGTAATTGCAAAATTCTCGTGACATGGCCCACTTTACACAGCACTGACAATGATACGGCCGTCCATGAAAAACTTTGCTATTCGTGGCCTTGTCTTTCCCATCCTACACCTGATTTTGAACATCACGAGTATAATAATCATCGATCCCATGACAGGGTGTGGTCGTAAGGTCTCTGCGCAGCTGACCAGTTCCCTCTGTATATTTCGAGTGCGTTCCATTGTCTGAGACTCTGTGGATATTCTTGCAGTCCACTCAGTGACGCTATCAGCGCATTTTTACTTCTGTCTTCGTCTTCTTCTTTTGCTTAAGGTAGAACCGTTTTGGATGGCGGTGCAAAGATTGCTGGCTCTTATGATTTAGCCATATCGTTTTGACGGTAGTTATGAGGTATTCCAGATGTCCTATTTTTTGTTCGATGGTGTCTCGCTCTTCCTCTTTTGTTGTGCGCTCTACGTAGAAGATGTTTCTGTAGAATTTCCAACACAAACACAAACTACTAAATAAACGATCAGAACTCATCTCATAATGCAGACAAGAAAACAAATTTTTGCTGCGTTACATAAAACCCGAAAACTAAAAACGAACAAGAATAAGCAAAAATAAAATAAAATAAACAAATAAAAGTAAAATAAATTAATCCAAACCAACAAGTAATTAAATAAATGAAGTAAATAATAATCAAATTAACAAACTACGAAAACACATAAACACAAGTAAACGTAATAATAACAACCAACAATAAAATAATGAATAATAAATAATAATAAAAAGTTAACAAACAATACTATAAAAAGTAAAAAATCTGCATCCGTATCCACAATCATTTCCACCCAATAGCGTCTAAAATAATTCAAAACATAACCGTTATCATCCACGAAAAGAACCATTTGAATAATACAATAAGCCTACCCATAATGTATCACTGACCATTAAGTTCTAATGCTTGGTGTATTTACTATAATTCTTCTGTTAATGTCCACGATTCGCAGGCGTTACAAAAAGATTGAGAGGACCAATGCATGCAACAGTAGGATATTTGGGGAGGTATAGGAACGACCTCTGATTTCTAGCATTAACGTTTCGGTTTATACACAACATTATTTCCAACCAGTATGCCAATTGTTATGAACAAACAAAAGAATGCTGTACTTGTAATGTCAGTCGTTCTATATAGCCGTGAATGATAGACAATCTCCCCACAAATGAACAAGAGACTTAAAGCAACCTAAAGAAGGATGCTGAGAATACCATGGACGATGAAGTTCTAGATAGAATGGAAACAAAAAGGACACTTATACTTAACATCAGAAAGAGAGAATTGGAATTTCTAGGGTATATAATAAGGAAAGAGGGCTTAGAAAATTTGATACTCACAGGCCATATTGAAGGCTAAGAGGGATAGAAGAAAAGAAACACATAACCGACTTGGTAAGCTTGAGTAAATGGATGGTGGAGCAGAGTTTCGGAGAGACAGACCCGTCCCCCCAAAAATTATTAAGTGCTAAAAAGATGGGAAATTGTGGAGGGCCATGATCATCTTACATCCTGAAGGTACACGGCGCACAAAGAAGACAGGGAACCGACCATTTTTCCTGTATTTTTAACGATGGATCGCATGATGAAAAATCCTTCAAACAGGCAAAACAGAATTGGAGTCATCCATGCGTGCTGAATTAATAAAGGAGTTCGGTTCGAAATTCTCTCTACGAAGAAAGACACCTGAAGAAGTTCGGGCGGCACAACAGCCGAAACGTTGTAAATATAATAACCAAGATGAACAGACTGCTCTGAACAGCGCAGCTCCTGATAATGCTAATTCCTCATCTAAAATATTCCACCAGACATTGTAAACGTAGATTTTCGATATGTTTTTCGTGTGCGCCTATTTGTGTGGTTAGCGCGCTAGTCTAGTTGATCATTAGTAATAAGTTCGATCCTTACTGAATCTCCTATACTTGTGATCTTGTGCCAAACTATGTTTAGTGGGCATCTCCTTCCCTTACAGCATTTTTTTCTTCATTCACTTTTTAAGAGAAAAGTTTCCGTCTTTAGTTTTCCTGATCGGTTTTTCTTACATTTTTTTTAAATGTATTGCTGAGATTAGCTTTGTTTGGCAAAGACCGCACTAATGATCCATCCAGTGACAATCAAAGTCACTATACAAAAGAAAATTCTGAGCGTCTATCACACATTTTTTCATTTTTCCGCATTCCTTATTTTTCTTCTTTCTTTCGTTCCTTTCATTCACTCGTTCATTCATTTGTTCTTTTTATTCTTTTCTTCTGACTTGGTTCTTACATCCTTTCATTTCCTCTGTTTTTCTCTTGTTCCTTTTTCTTTGCCCTTTTGTGTTTTCATTTCTTAGTTCCTTCTTTTTTGCTTTCTTTTAAATTTGTTCGTTAATCACTTCTTTCTTTCTTTCTTTCGCCCTTTCTTTCTTTAGTCCTTTCTTTAGTCCTTTCTTTCTTTCTTTCATTCTTTCCTCCTTTCTTTCGTCCTTTGTTTTGTTCTTCATTTTTCCTTTCTTAGGTTCTTTTTCTTCGCTCTTTCGTGCTTTCATTCCTCAAATCCTTTCTTTCTCTTAACAGTGTAGCATCATTACTTATTCATTACTTCTGTCTTTCTTTTTCTTTCTAACATGTTTCTTTCATTTCTTCGTCCTTTTGCTTTTTTCTTTCTTTTATACTTTCCTTATTTCTTCCCGTTAATTTTTCTTTCCATTAATTTTTTTTAATTTCTTCGCATTATTCCTTCCTTCCTTCTTTATTCTTTCCTTTATTCTTTCTTTCAATATTCTTTCCTTTATTTTTTTTATCTATCTTTTATTATTTCCTTTCTTTCCTTTATTCCTTCCTTCTTTCTTTTTTCTTTTCAGTATTCTGTCCATTTTTCTTTATTCTTCTTTCTTTCTTTTATTATTTCTTTCTTTATTTTCTTCCTTGTTTCCTTTATTCTCCTCCCATTTTTTCTTTATTTTCTTCCTTTTTCGCGTTATTCTTTCTTTTCTTCTTTCTTTCTCTCTTTCTCTCTTTCTTTCTAATATTCCGTCCTTCTTTCCTTTATTCTTTTTCTCTTTTCTTCTTTTTCTTCTTTTCTTTTCTTTCTTCCTTTCTTTCTTTCTTTATTTATTTTTCTTTCTTTCTTTCTTTCTTCCTTCCCTTCCTTCTTTTCTTTATTCTTTTTTCTTCCTCTTATTATTTTCTTTTCTTTCTTCCTCATTATTTTCTTTTTTTTCTTCCTCATTATTTTCTTTTCTTTCTTCCTCATTCTTTTCTTTTCTTTCTTCCTTTTATTCTTTCCTTCTTTCTTTCTTTCTTTCTTTCTTTAATTCTTTCTTTCTTTCTTTCAGTTCTCGACCTTGCTTTCTACTCATATCTTCTTAACACAGCCATCTGAAATACTTTGCCGCTTTCTCTCAGCCGACTGACTGCTGAAGAGACGCACAGACAGACATCACTGACATACCAAGAGTTGAATTTCATGTTGTCCAACTGATGACACGTCCTGACAATAATTAATGTGGAACGCATGACAACGTGTGGCTGCCAATTCTCAAGGTTGTCAACCCACAGCCGAAAGACGCCCGTAAAACTCTGATACTTGCCAACCCACTTTACATGCATTTAGTTTTATGCTCGACTGACTCCCCATTAAAAGGGGTTTTGAAAGCACGGACCTTTCAGATTTCTCGTTTTTTCAAAGTAAAACAGCACTTAAAAACGAAAAAAAAAAAAAAAAAAAAAAGAAAAAAAAAAAGAAGTATAATAAAATAATAAATTAATTTCTAATAATCCTTGGACTTTATTTTGATGACAGCAAAAATCTGTTTTAAAAAAATGAAAACAAAGTCGGTTGATAGTTTTGCTGATTAATGTTTTTATTTACATTTGTGGGTCAGTAGGCTCGTGCGTACGAACACATAATATCTTCTTGTCGTACCCTCCCCACGTTCGCTCTCTCTAGCACACACTCACTCACATATATATACAAGCACGTATTCTAGCAAACATATATACTCGGAAATATATATACGTTCTGGCGCACACACGCGCACACAGCCAAATATTTTAACACGTAGGCCATGGCCACATTTAACCACATTTTGGTGGACACACATTCACTTGTGAACACACGCACACACACACACACACATGAGAGGAAGAGTGCACCTGTGTATTCTAGTGAAATGTATGAAGTCTTTGTTTTATCGGGTGGCGCTGATAAATTCTCAGCCGAACTATTTCCCAAAATCTGACTAAATGACCAAAAAAAAAAAAAAAAAAAAGGGATGGCTTCTTGGGAGGGGCGAGAAATTTTTAACATTCCGCGGTATAATTTAAAGATTTTTTAATGGATTTATATTTTTTATTACTCCAAAGTCCAAACTCCAAACATTATTTAGACGAAAGAAATGATGTTTAAAATTTAAAACATGGAACGTCTACTCAAATAAGGGGATCCACTAAAAATAAAGTTTGAAGTAATATATGTCTTAGTGCCTAAACACAAACACACACACACAAACACACACACACACACATATATATCTTTATTTCTTTTCTTTCTTTTTTTTTACCCCTTTCTTTTTCTCTTGTTTCGTTCTTTATTTTCTTCCTTCTCTTTACTCTTTCTTTATTTATTCCTTCCTTCTTTCCTTTATTCTTTTTCTTTTTCTTCCTTTTATTCTTTTCTTTTTTCTTTCTTTCTTTCACACACACACATACACATTTTTTCGTGTTTGCATATGTGTGTGTGTGTTCTGTGTTCTGTGTATTTAAGCACTAACACATTACTTCAAACTGGATATATGTGTGTGTGACTATGTGTTTGTGTTCTGTGTATAGGGACTAACACATATATTACTTCAAACTTTATATGTGTGTGTGTGTGTGTGTGTATTCTGTGTATTTAGGCTCCAATATATATATATATATATATATATATATATATATATATATATATACAGACACACATGTCCCTGAGCGGGCGTCTGCAATAGGGATTGTCTAGCCATCCTAGTAACGGGTAACCTCGAATAAGAGTGGCCAGCTATTATATGTGTGTGTGTGTGTGTGTGTATTTAAGCAACATATCTTCGTTCAAACATGTTTCATTTAATAATATAGACATACTGTCTACTTATTTTTATACTGATCCTTTCCAGTTGTTTAATAAGTTTGTTAATGTTAAGTTGAAATTCATCAATGAAAGTGCCGTAGTTTTTTTTTTCTAAAACAAGTACTTTCGACCTTTTCCAAGATCATCTTCAAGGGTAAATTACAAAGACAAACTTATTTTAACTGCGATAAAATCTGCATTCCGCTTTGGTGGTGAGTAAAAAAAAAACACACGCGCGAACGAATTAATAATAATAATAATAATAATAATAATAATAATAATAATAATAATAATGGTTTATCATTTGTTTCCTTTTATGATTGGGTTTCCGGTTCCTTCTAAAGTCTTATCATTCTCTTTCCCTCCCAGTAGATCCTTGCGTTTTAGTGGCATTATAGGCTTACTTGGGGTGAATTGATTAAACAAAATATCAATATATATATTAATATATAGATTAATATTAAATATATATAATATATCTAGTATATAATTATACATTTATAATAAATATTATTTATCATAATTCCTTTTTTAATATATATATATATGTGTGTGTGTGTGTGTGTGTGTGTGTGTGTGTGAAAAATATATAGAAAATAGGAAAGAACTCGTTAGGTAAATAATCCAAAGCTCTTTAGTATTTTTGTTATTATTTTTCAAAAGTAGAGCATAAATATAATTATTTATTTAAAAATATGATTCCAACACGCTACATAAGAGTTCTCATGTTTCAAAACAAGAGCCGAAAACTTCAATATAATTATTTGAATTAAATTGAATTAAAGTACTAAGCTCTGATCCATATTCAAGCGAAATTTTTTTGGAATAACTTATTTCTGAAGTTTACGCGTTTTATAAGCATATTCATTATTGAAATCAAAATTTCTATGGTAACGTCTAGAGCAATTGTTTAAAGAAAAGGGGCGTAAGGTGTTAATAATTTGTATCAATATCTCAGTTACATTCACAAATGTCAAGTCAGGGTAAGATTGGGGTGTCTAAATTTAAAGCGGAAGATGACATCGTCTAGTCTGGTTAAGCGTCTATGGAGATTTATTTACTTTTTTATTTTTTTCTGAAAGGGTTTTGTGTATATAAAAACTATCGTAAATCGCTAACATTTGTTTTTTGACGACTTCATAAAGGGTCATCTTTTTTTGTAGGGCATTTAAACTATTTATTAGGACTATGAATTTTAAAAATTATTTTATTGTTTTATGCTAATTATTCAGTGTAAAAATTTGATGATGTCGGAAACCGTTAACTTTTACAACTAGAACTTGTAAAACTTGGGATGACCCATGCCCTTTATGCCTACATGAAAAACTACACATTATTAAGTTTCTAAATAATAAAAATCTATTAAACAATAGACAGGAGTTAACGGTATTTTCCGACATCATCAAATTTTTTCATTGAATAATATAGCATAAAAACAAACAAACAATAAAATAATTTTTTAATTCCATAGTCCTAATAAATAGTTTAAATATATATATATATATATATATATATATATATATTATAAAGTCAGTATATTGATTTTGGTATATAAAATCAATAAATCAATATCATATATCTAACGCCGTTTACGATAATATGTAAATTGAGATATATATTTATTGTTGATCTGGCTGAAAAATAATATAGATTTTAGTTTTAATGATTATGGCTTCAGGTTTTTGTATTCTTGCCTTATCTATATGGATCTGTCTAATTTCGATCGAAATGTGATGGCACTGTAAGCTATGTTGATTAATATGATCTTTTAAGGCATTATTTTATGATAAGTGATATTGTTAGTCGACGAGAAAGTGTTGTAGTGGTTTATACAATATAGATGTAAAATGTTATTTGTATTAAAACAGGTGACACAATTTTCAAATAGATAAACATTTTATATAAGCTGGAGTACCAGAGTCCTTTATTTAATAATGCATAAATTCTTTCGCCTGAATAACGACGGTTGCGTGGGTATATCTATTCAGTTATGGCTCTAGTGCTGTTTATTGTTGTGTTTGAGTTGTGTTTCTTCGGTGTGATTACAGGGAATTTAGTAAAATATGTATTGTGTCCCATACATGTTTAAATCTGTTGAACCCGGGGAATATTAGCGTGTCCCTAGAATGAGTCACCCTCACATAGTGGGTAGTGGGTACGCTATCTTGTTGGAATAAACTTGGAAATATGACGACTATAAAGAGGTACAAATGGACTGCAACAATTTTTTTTCGGTACTCCAAATGAATATACAGTGGAACCTAGGTTCACGAATTTAATTCGTTCCTGAAGGCCGTTCGTATTCCGAAACGTTCGTAAACCGAGACTATTTTTCCAATAGTAATCAATGTAGAGAAAAAAGTACAATAAAATTAGAAAAAAAAAAAAAAAAAAGCACGGTACAACACATGAATGTATACAACATGGCAGTTAACTCTGTTCGGCAATGTTGTTCGTGAACCGAAATTTTATTCGATAACCGAGGCATTTTTCTTTGGAATTTTCTGTTCGAAAACCGATTTGTTCGACTTGTGAGACGTTCGAGAACCGAGGTTGCACTGTATTCAACAATGTTACTGACAGTTAGATTCATAACCTCATGCAATTTCCTCCACACACGAACGGTGCTGTCTGCTTGAAATAGCTGGAAATATAACTCGGCTAACCAGGTGTCGGTTTTCACGCTCTAGTGACTCTATTCTAGGCTCAGTAACCGAGGTCGTGGTGTCTGTAATGGTTTTTTTCTGTTTATAAACACCATGGAATATATTGTACGTTGTAAAGTTGACAGGTGGGTTGAGAAGCAACATAGGTGAATTGGGATCTGATTTGTTGCAATATTCTTCATCGTTGGGTGGGGTTAATATCCTTGTCAACTGCTTTATTGCATCACCTGTGGACGCCCACATTTGAAACATATCGATTGCTTCTGTCTACAATACTAATTTCCTTGTATATTACCGTTGACGGGGAGCAACCAAGCACATTTAACACCTCGAAAACAGCGTCTCATGTTTCTGGCCCCCAAAACCATTTCACGCTCAAACGATGTTAAACTCATCTCTGCGTACCATGGTTGCTACAGCGTCACTGTAACAGTTTCCATGCCTCTTTACCTTATAGTGATTTTCCAATCGTAGCCTAGATGTGGCACAAGGCCGAAAATAGTGGGCACTAGTGAGGATCGAACTCACTACTCAGTCGTAATTGTTCTAGCCATTACATCACCTCGAGGTGACAAACCTCTTTACCTTATATGTCACATCTTTCTTGCGACTGACTTTCGTGTATATATATATATATATATATATATATATATATATATATATATATATATATATATATATATATATATATATATATATATAGTAAAAGCAATGATAACAGCAACATTGCAATATGAGCTCTGGTAAAAAAAAATTAACCGAGACATTTAATTTATAAGTCCCAAAAATTCGATGAGAAATTGCCCCTGCAAATTTTACAAACATACCATAATCATTAGTATTTGAAACTGAAAATTTTATTCATAATCTTTCCAAAGTAAATGCATATATTTTTGATATTTTGATATTTTTTAATAAATCTAAATTTCTGTTTCTGAAATTTCCTTTTCAGACCTTCAAAATAAACATGAAAAAAAAATCAAAATGTTCAAAAAATTTTAATAAAGCCAAATATTCAAATATATATTTTTTATTATCGGCTTATAAAACTGATCTATTTATAAACGTCCATTTTTTAAACATTTCTGTAATTACTTAGATAACGTAATACTTGATAAGCAAAATAGTTACCTATTTTCCATTTTTAAATTTTAGAAAATGTTTAATTAATTGGTAACTATAAAAAAAATCTGTTTTCAATTATTCTGGTTAAAATGAAGAATGTTTTACCGTGCTAATCTACTATTACGTATGCACTAATGAAATTTTTGGTATATAAAAAATTCAGCGCATTAAACGCATTAATCGAATGCGCATTAATCGAGGGATTCCTGTATTTTTATCTAAATGTAATATTTATCTTTTTTTATATAAAAGAGGACGTCATTCTCGAAATTGTAGGAAATGAATTTCGAGTTGTAATGTTTGTTTTGTTTATCATTGACTATTGGTTCAATATCGTCGATTTCTTTCCTTATCATTTATCATTCTAACGTTTGCCAGTAATTTTATTGGGTATTTTGTTTTTTAAGCCCCGCGCTAAATATGTAATAAAAATTTGACGAATAGTTATATTTAGATGTAAATGCATATGCTTAATTCGAAAATAATAAAGAAATTTTGATAAAAAAGCAAATTATCTATTTTATTTTCTTATCTATTGATTGTAGTAACGTAACATTTTTTATGGACGAGGACGTATTTTCACATTCATAGGAAAATCATTTGAGTTGTAACATTATTTTTTAATATTGGTTCAGTAGTGAATTTCTTCCTTTATTATTTATCTCTCAAATATTTATTTTTAGCAAGAACAATAATAAAAAGTGTTCTCCTATATTTAATTATAATTTTATACTTTTATTTTTTACTCATTGATTCGTTTTTATTATTGTCATTAAAGTAAATAATAAGTCAAAGTGGTACATTTGAGAACGAACTGTTCACTCCGACATCCATTGTAAAATATATATGGTCGTTCCTTGTCATGGTAGAGGACATGCGTGTCCTAGTGATCCCAAGAGTGGAGCCGTCTGGAGTTCCAACTCCTGTAGGGCCAGCCATGCCGGTAAGGTCGAGGAGGAGGGACCAGACTGAACGCGACCAACACTAGAAGACCCCAACAACGGAATAGGCAAAGATCTACACGATCCCAACGGCCAAACCCTCGGAAGGTGGCAGCACCAATCGGGCTAGCATAACCAAGGCGGACCTTCATAGACCAAGCATCCGACAGCCCGATGCAACTCGCCTGTCTCAATCATATTTCAGCCGCCATAGGCAGAGGAGAAAGGAAACAGGGAAAGAGGATGACGATCCCGATGCTCGGATGCGAGTGTGTGCCGACGAAAAAATGGATTAGTACAAAACGTTATAAACCTTGATCAAATAATTTCATTATGAGCAGGAATATTCATAATTAGTTCAGTTTTCAGGCGACAAATATGATTTGAAACTATGATTTTTTTAAAAATTTTATCGAAGAACAATTTAAATTTTTTGGACACATTATGGGTCCAAAAAGAAGGCTTTTAAAATTTAACACTCTCAGGACATGCTGCAATTAATAAGCTTTAATTCAATTAAATTAATTCTATTATCTTTCCAGAACAATATAAACTAAGCAAAATATCAGAGCTCATTTTAAGATGCAAACACGAAAACAAATTCCTTCTACGCTACCTACAACTGCGACATGAGCAACAAGACTAAATAAAATCTCGCAATCTAAATCTAATGAACTTTATCTCAAATGCCAAATTTTCTAATTAAAATATGACTTGTAACTGTTGTAACATACCTACGGACGACAATAGGTATGTCCCCACTCGCATAAATATAGTAGTAAATATGTTGGTTGGCAGTTGGAGTTTCATTGTGGAATTCACTTGACTCACTTCTAGCAGTTGACTACTTCTACGCGCCGCTGGCGAATCTTATATGTGTTATTTTTGTCGTAAGTATTATCGTTCATTACCAACCTTCGTTCGTTTATTCTATTCCGTAACCTTTCCTTGGCTACAACAGTAATTTAGTTTTTCAGTCGTGGAGATCCATGAATGTTCAAGTATTGAAGGGAGATGACACACAAAAAAAGGGGAATCATACATTTCAAAAGATCAGAAAATAGAATAAAATAAAACGTTTTGTCTTCCTTTTGCCGAGCTGATATGCATTTGTTACGCCTGTTATGAACAGGATTTATCAGCAAATGGTGTCAGTCAGGACTGATTTCTCAGTGAGCTGTCATTTTATTTGTTTACACAATTTGACACCTGTTCCTGGCTACGATTAAGCCTGCGCTACTCACTGCAACTGATGCAAAAATGCCACCTGCAGCAGGTGACATTTGCTCGCAAACATAGAAATAAATAGAAATAATAAATGATAAATTAATCAAACCGAACGTCGTCATAACCAACAATTACTCCTCATACCCCCAATTTAAAATGCATTTCCCATTCCCTTTCTCACGGTGAATAGCCAAACCATACATGTCAGACCGTAGAAATTGACGATGACATGACACTCCTTGTCCGACCCGCTTTTCAAAATTTACACCCCTCCGTAATCATCTATTTGCTCTCCCTACTCAAACACACACGTGCGCGCGAACCCACCATATATATATATAATCATTCGCAGATAGTACTGTTTTACTGTATCACAGCTCCTCAGTGCGACTAGACAACCGAATGCCTCCATCCCAGATCGAAACCCAACCGGTTTGTTGTCAGTCGGAACTTCTACCGTATTGATGTAAACAAACGCCAGGCAGGCAAAGTGCTTCATTCATTTTACTAAGTTACCATATATATATATATATATATAATTATTTATTTAAAAATATGATTCCAACTCGCTACATAAGAGGTCTCATGTTTCAAAACAAGAGCCCAAAACATCAAAATAATATTTGAATTAATTTGAGTTAAAGTAAGCTCTGTTCCATCTTCAAGCGAAATTTTTTTGGGAATGGCTTATTTCTGAAATTTACGAGTTTTAATAGTATGGTCAGAATTGAAATCAAAAATTTCCATGGTGACATCAAGGGTGGATTGTTTAGAATCGGCAGGGGTGGGGTGTTAATAATTTACTTTCATAGATGCCGGGTCAGGGTAAGGTGGTAAGTTAATTCAAATATTATTTTTGATAATATCATCTACTATTATGCCCCGCTTCAATTCAATGGTAGTACGGGACATCTTTTCTACTAGGAATACTTTCCTCTCTATCCGTAAGGATGTCTTGCCCAGCAATCAAGTTCGGTTATTTATTATTTTAAATGTCGGTATGAGGCCAACTATGTTGGTAAGATTATCCATCAGGAAGTGCAGATGGCGCAGCACGTACCTGGCTTTATATGTAGACATGCCTCCATTAGCATCTGGATAATCATAAGCGCATGAGTCCGCTTTCGGGGAGCATTTATTGAGTTCTATCACTAATGGGTTCAATTATTCAGCGGATTTCTTCTCTGTACTGCATAGGGCTCGGACGATGCACCATCTTAACATCTTAGAGGCGTTATGTCCGACTCTGTGGACGTGACGTGTTGATAACAACAAAAAGGGGGGCTGAAATATAAACTGGCACTCTTCGGCGAGTCTTTGTCTTGTTCTGGTCAACTTTGATTTTTTCTTCCCTTCCCCATTGTCCCTTTAATTCTATTGCAAAGAGGTTTGTTTCCTTTTATTTTTATTTTATTTTTATTTTTTTTTTTTTAGTTCCGACGTCTTTTAGAATTCTTACAATTTTTATTTTTAATCGAAATGATACTTTTGTATCGGATTTTTTGATTAATAAAATATTCCCTGTTTTAAGAATGCTATTTAGATATCGTGGCATTAAAAAACTGTTGTGACCCATTTTCTACGAAGAGTGCTTTCCCATCTGTCCATAAGGATGACATGCCCACCAATCAACAGAAACGATATTTTTGTATTCGACATTTTGAAAAAGAAAAAGTTCCCTGTTTTAAGAATACTATTTAGCTGGTGTGAGGAGGCACGGTGGAGTAATGAATAGCGGCTCGGATTGAAGAATCGGAGAGCCGAGTTCGAACTCCAGCTGTGATACAGTCGAATCCATTACATTCACTTACGTGCTAATACCCTTAGGAAAGGTGTGAATCCTATTCTTCTCTCTCCAGCTATGGCTAATCCGGGCTCTATAGCCGTGGATAGCAACTGGTCTACCGCAGAAAGAAATAGCAACCTACTGAGTCAGTCAGTATCGAAAGATACAAGATCA
>OZ010594.1:26836300-26893800 GCA_963932145.1 Acanthosepion lycidas
TTTTATTTAATGCCGACAAGATTTTTATTGCTGGTAATATTTTTTTTTCAAAAATGTATTACTGATAATTTAAAAAGATTTTTGTTTTAAATGTATAGCTGGTAATTTTTTTCAAAAATTTGTTGCTGGTAATAATTTTTTACAAAGTATTTCTGGTATTAAAACCTATTTTTACACTTTCATTGTATTTTGACCCCAGTTTTTTTTTGGTGGGGGAGTAACTATTTGCCCATAGCTGGGACCCTAACAAGTGCTACTACCCCGGGTCAGCCTGGACCTTGGAGCATCAGCAATTAAGAGATGGTTCCACATTCCTCAAAACCTCCTGGTCAGAAGTCTTTCTGTTGGACGTAGTTTATTATCTTACCCTGGACGCGGATGTAGTTTATCGTCATAACCAGGGCAGAAGAAACAAGAGTTTCGGGATAATTTTGTCAATTGAATGTTAACTACCTACCAACATTTTTTTTTCTGAAAGACTTTTATCTGTGATATTTTTTCTTTATTGTGTCCCGTCCGTTCAAAACGTGGGCGATTATCACTTAATCAACTTCCCATCCTATGCTGACCTAAGTAATGTGTGTTGGTTGGTTGTTTTGTTTTTTGGCATATCAAAACCTCAGTGGGTCATTTAATGCCAACAAAAATCTTTTG
Source organism: Acanthosepion lycidas (assembly GCA_963932145.1). Taxonomy (NCBI): domain Eukaryota; kingdom Metazoa; phylum Mollusca; class Cephalopoda; order Sepiida; family Sepiidae; genus Acanthosepion; species Acanthosepion lycidas. Next base: position 26,836,955 of record OZ010594.1, read on the forward strand.
AAATAGATTCATAGCGATAGTTTGGTAAAAAAAAAAAAGGTGTGTATGTATATATATATATATATATATATATATATATATATATATTTGAACCATTTCCCAATTACTCATATTTTTTAGTACAATCCGACTTCTTTTAGGATATTTACAATCTTGGATGGGTTTACTTTCGTAAAAAGTTTTTTTAAATTACTCCTTGGTAATATTTTGTTCGCACTATTTTATATTCTAATTTCCATTCTACAATTTTTTTTCAAAGAATGTATAGCTGTTTGTATTATTGATATATTTTTTTAAGTAATGCTGATAATAATTTTTCCTTCAAAAATTATTGCTGGTAATAATTTTTTTTATTACGAAGTATTTCTGGTATTAAAACCTATTTTTACACAAGTTTGGGTGTTAACTATTTGCCCATAGCTGGGACCCTAACAGGTGCTTCCACCGCGGGTCAGAGTGGACCTGGGAACACCAGCAATTAAGAGGTGGTTCCACGCTCCTCAAAACCTCCTGATCAGAGGCCTTGCTGTTGGACGTAGTTTATCGTCTTACCCTGGACGCGGATGAAGTTTGTCGTCATACCCTGGACGCGGATGAAGTTTATCGTCATACCCTGGACTCGGATGAAGTTTATCGTCATACCCTGGACTCGGATGAAGTTTATCGTCATACCCAGGACGCGGATGAAGTTTATCGTCATACCCAGGACTCGGATGAAGTTTATCGTCATAATCAGGACGCGGATGAAGTTTATCGTCATACCCAGGACGCGGATGAAGTTTATCGTCATACCCAGGACTCGGATGAAGTTTATCGTCATACCCTGGACGCGGATGAAGTTTATCGTCATACCCAGGACGGAAGTAATTTTTGTCTTTTTACTATCTATCTCTGTATGCGTGATTCTCTCTATTTGTACAAGGTCGTTGGATAAATTATTCGATGTTTCAATCTGTCTTGCCTTCAATATGTCCTGTGAGTATTTTCCAAGCCATCTTACGTCATTATCTGTGCCAGACATTTCAACTGTCTTTTTCTGATTCTAGATGCCTGTTTTTGTTCCATTTTAAAATCTTCCTCATTGGTCATATGTTCAGTCCATTTTATTCCCAGCATTCTTCTGTAGACCTACATATCTGTTGCTCTTCTCTTAAGTCTCCGCTTCAACTGAAACGAAATTGTCCAGCATTCAGTGCCAGATAGTTGGATTGATATTACATTGCATTTCAGGAGTCTTTTCTTTCTTTGTATCGGATATTTCCTGTTTCTAACCCTTTCTTTAGATTTTAGACGTCATTATAGTAAGTCCTGATAAAAATAAAATGCAAAAACAAAATATATAAACAAAAATAAAAGGAATTAAAATTTAAATAAGGTATTTCAACTTTCCTTTAAAAACCTCAGCTACATTTTTCTCTTTCTCTTTCTTTCCTTCTCTCTCCATTCTCAAATAAAAACAGGAAGAAGAAGAAACACACACACACACACACACATATGTATATATATATATAATGAATTCACCCTAAGCAAGGCGATAATGCCATGAAGACGCTAGGTGCTACTGGGAGTGAAAAGACCTTACAAGGAAACGGAGGCGCAATCCTAAACAGGAAACAAGAGATAACGCTCTACTTCTGTTCAAAAGAGCGGGATGGTACTAAGTTCAACTGAGCAAGACTAAATTCAACTTAGTCTGGCTCAAGGCAACAAGAGGGGCGCTTTTAATAAACGAATTACCGCACTAGCAAAATCATTTTGGCAAACATACTGGCTATTGCGCAATTTTTATCGGCTAAATATGCATATTTAAGGTTCTGGCTAAACTCAACTGAGCAAGGCTAAATTCAACTTAGTCTGGCGCAAGGCCACAACAGGGGTTGCTTGCAATAATCAAGCTCTCCACATCTTCACAGCCTTCCTAACTATTGCACAATGTTAGGCGTCCAAATGTTTATATGCGTGGTTCTTGCCTTGGTTCAACGTAGTTTGACACAAAGGTCACGAGATTGGAGCACTTAGGGAAGACTGGATGTGTAGATGGTGTAATGATTTGCTAATCGGATTGATAAATCGGAGAGTTCAAATTCCACTCGGAACTCAGTTACGCAAATATCCTAAGGAAAGTTATGAATCCACCTCCCAGCTATGGTTTAAATCAGTAGTTCTCAACCATTTTTACCCATGGACCACTTTTCTTTTTGGTGGACCCTCATAACCATTCGATAAAAAAAGTTTATTTCATTTTTTACTGATAGATAAGTTTAGGAATTGTATTATAGAAATAGAAAATGTATATGCTTCCTTTATATATACCCCTTATACAATTTATATATTAAATTAATTTTATTATTAATATTTTATTTTTTAATATTTTATATCGATTAATTTATATCAATGTATCAATATTTTATCGTATTAATATTTAAAATTATATTATTTATTATTAATATATTAAATTAATTTATATAACAAATTATAATATTTATATAATTTTCCTTATATATATATATATATATATATATATATATATATATATATATAAACCTTCTTTAATATATGCTTCTTAGTTTTATTCAACTTTTACAATCAAAACATCTGGCAGAGTAAAAGGGACGGTAACTTCTATTGCTTGATCACGTTTTCTGCTAGTTTTTGAGTTGTTTTTTTCGAATTTTAGTATTTTAATATGGCGTAGATTATTGTAGAAATTCCAAATCTCATTTGTGACAACTAAAATATTAGGCCCCAATTTCTATGTTTCTTGTGTGGACTCCCAGTAAGGTTACATGGACCCTTTGGGTCCATATAGACCCCGGTTAAGAATCATTGGTTTAAATAGTAGGACTGGTATCTCGAAAAATCATTGTTATTCTCAAAATTTATTAATGTAACACTCACTCGCAAACAAGGAATTATTCTCACAATCCAAAATATGTTTCGACTTTAAATAACCCCCAATAGGTTGATAAACCGTAAAAAACTAATTAATCACACATGGATCGCAAATTGACAATGTCTAATCGTCGTGCAATGGAGGATGTTTAGATATTTAATTCGTAAGTTTAGCTGATGGAATGTTACAATAATGGCGTGCCTTGTGAGAATCGAACTCCCTACAGTAGTAGCGAGACAGACTTGTTTAACCATTGACCTATGATAGGCGCCCATAGGTGCATGGGTATGTATGGGAAGAATATGGCATATTTTGGGAATTTGGAAACATGTTTCCTGTCTTTTTCTTTTTTTTTTCTTTTTTTTTTATCTCAGCCGACCGACTTTTAGCAGACCACTAATCCCCCAGCCACGAAATGTTTCTTCCAAACAGAAGATAAGCTATCAAAACTTCGGCCAAAAATACATTCCTCTAGTACAAGTCAAAACCAGACTGTATTCTTTGCAACAAATCAAGAATTTTGCAAACTTATTAGCCAATTCCTGTTAGCAAGAATACCATGAAAACAGGAACAATTTAGAAATAAAGGTTTTTATTGCTTTCAAAGTATTATAACAATATTCTCACCCATGTTTGTTTTAGCGTTCCTTTTGACCAATGCCTCCTCCAGTCTTAATGTTGTAGAAATTAGTGAAACTTATCATTCCACATGTCGCTCAGACTAATATTCTCACCCATGTTGATTTTAGCGCTCCTTTTGACCAGGGCTTTCTCCGGCCTTAGTGTTGTAGAAAATTCTGAAATTTATCATTTTACATGTCGTTCAGACTAATATTCTCATCCATGTTGGTTTTAGCACTCCTTTTGATCAATGCGTTCTCCGGTCTTAGTGTTGTAGAAATTACTGAAAATTATCATTCCACAAGTTGTTTAGATTAATATTTTCATACTTGTTGGCTTTAGCGCTCCTTTTGGCTAATGTGTTCTCCAGACTTCTTAGTAGTATTTCTAAAACGAGTTACTATTCTGCTAGGTCCACAAAGGTAAATCGCTTATTATTCCGGCTTACTGTCGTGTTACCTTGACACAACGTCCCTCAATTGGTCACCGAAGTTAAGCGACGTTAAGCTTGGCCTGTACCTAGATGAGTAACCACTTGCAAATACCACCTGCTGCAAGCTTGGATGTGCGGGTGGTGTAATCGATAACGGCCCGGAAGTGGAACTCGGCTCTCAGATTTCTAATTTCTGTTGGGCTCGTTATATTCACTTACGTGTAAATACTCTTGGGAAAGGTATGAATCCACATGTTCTCCCCCAGCTATGGGTTAATTAGTAGGACTTCCATCAGTAAACTATTATCTCAAAAACAAACAAAAATAATCTTACAATCTTTCTGGCTTTAAATAACCTGCTAAGGATTGAAAAACCGTAAAAAACAAGGATGTTTCTCTCAGAATGCTTCTTCTCAAGAATCACTTATTCGTGGAACCGACTCCTGCGTGGATGCTTTCCCGAACACTACAATGTTAGCCCCTTCAAGTGTGGAGACAATCATTATCTATTCGACATATCCTTGTTACAGTCACGTCCTAATTTCATCTCTTGTCACACACTTTATTCAGTAACACTCTACCTTGAGTGACTCTTGGGCCTTGTATTGGGTGAACTTTATTAAAAATATTCTTTCCACAAATCGATCAGACTGATATTCTCGTTTTTGTTAGTTTTATCACAACTTTTTGACCAATGCATTCTCCGGTCTTCTTAATGTTGTCTGAAATGAATAACGTGTTGATCAGATTAATAATCTCGTCCTTTTGGTTTTAGCTCTCTTTTTGACTAATGCATTCTCCGGCCTTCTTAGTGTTGTATAAAATTCTGAAACGAGTCATTGCCATCTTTCTACAAGACGTTCTGACAAATGAATTCATACTTGTTGAGTCATTTAGTTTCACCTGATGCACTCTCTTGTCTTCTAAAACGTGAAAAACTCACGAAATGTTTCATCTGTTGGAAAAGAATTTTACTTTTTTGGTCGGAAACAACCAATTTCAGTCAAAACTTTTCAAATTATTCGGATGAGATGTCAGGTGTGCCACAAATCTTCACCTGTTGACGGTCAGAAAATTTAAAATACAAATTCTATGAAAGTTTGAGTTTTGGGATAAAGTTTTTGCATAGAGTTGTGATTCCTGGTTTGCTTTGCATATCAGCCTCAATAGGGTATTTAATGCCGACAAGTTTTTTTTATTGTTGGTAATATTTTTTCTTCCTCCAAAAACGTACCACTGGTAATAATGTATTGCTGGTAATAATTATTTACAAAAATGTATTGCTGGTAATATTTATTTCCTTCAAAAATGTATTGCTGGTAATAATTATTTACAAAAATGTATTGCTGGTAATATTTATTTCTTTCAAAAATGTATTGCTGGTAATAATTTTTTCTCGAAATTATTCCTGGTATTAAAATCTATTTTTACATTTTCAAATTATTTTGATCCCAGTTTAGGGGTTAACTATTTGCCCATAGCTAGGACGCTAATAGGTGTTACTACCCTGGGTCAGGGTAGACCTGGGAATACCAGCATTTAAGAGGTAGTTCCACGTTCCTCAAAAGCTCTTGATCAGAGGCCTTGCTTTTGGATGTAGTTTATCGATTTACCCAGGATGCGGATGTAGTTTATCGTCTTACCCAGGACGCGTTATTATTCCTTCTGTATTTAAACTGAATATGGTGGACTCTACTATCGTGGACAATAAATGGGGTCAGTATTGGATGGCGCCTTTCGTTTTACACTTATGCATTGTAGCAGATTCTATTGTGAAGAAAATCAGGTAAGGGAAAGACATATTTCATTTGTGCTTTCTTAAGTGTGATACTAGCCCAGCCTTGCCTCATTGACAGATGAAATTTGTTAAAGCAGGATTTTGATGGTGTCTCTGCTTCAGAGCTTGACGAAGCTGGTCATGGTGCTTTAGTCTACTGTCTTCAAAACTCTTTAACTTAATGAAACATGTCTTACGCCACTCCTTTCGGTTTGATGCTTGGGCTTCCCAGGTTTTCAGATCAAAGTTGAGATATTTCAACTTGTCTTTGAATTTGTCTTTGTAGCGTAAGAGTGGACGTCCAACTGGGCGCTTGGAGTTTGGTAGTTGTCTATACAGCACCTTTTTTTTTTGGAAGCCTTTGCTCATCCATTCTCACAACATGACCAGCCCACCTAAATTGTATCTTTGCTAGAATGGTTGCTAGCCTGTGATGTTGTTACATTTTTTCAGTATTGCACCATTCTTGACCCTGTCATCCCATTTTATGGAACGAAGACAACACAAAAAACTGAATATATATTCTAATAAATATAGTATTTTAAATGAACAAATTAGATTTGAAATTTTATAATCTTACCGTGAGTAAAGCGATAAATATTGCTGAAATAAATAATCGTTAAACATTAATAATGGCTGACAAGTCTTCATCTAATAATAATAATAATAGAATGACAGTGTAATGACAAAAGTACGCAGGTGTGTATGCTTTAAGAAAGCTTTATTCAACTGACAATACAAGGTTCACGTATATTTGTTTGTTTGTTTGGGTTTTATGGCATATCAACCACTGTGGGTTATTTAATGCCAAATCCAGTTTATATGAATTTTAAATGCCTATTTTGTATAGAATAAAAAACGTATAGCTGGCAACATTATTGTTTCAAAAAAAAACAAAAAAACTTATAGCTGGCAACATTATTGTTTAAAAAAAAACGTATAGCTGGCAACATTATTGTTTTAAAAAAAACTTAGAGCTGGCAACATTATTGTTTCAAAAAAAAAAAAAAAACTTATAGCTGGCAACGTTATTGTTTAAAAAAAAACGTATAGCTGGCAACATTATTGTTTAAAAAAAAACGTATAGCTGGCAACATTATTGTTTAAAAAAAAACGTATAGCTGGCAACATTATTGTTTAAAAAAAAACGTATAGCTGGCAACATTATTGTTTAAAAAAAAACGTATAGCTGGCAACATTATTGTTTAAAAAAAAACTTAGAGCTGGCAACATTATTGTTTCAAAAACTTAGAGCTGGCAACATTATTTTTCTGAAAACATTATCTGAGACCTTGCTGTTGGATGCAGTTTATCGCCATACCCAGGACGCGGATGTAGTTTACCGTCATACCCAGGACGCGGATGTAGTTTACCGTCATACCCAGGACGTGAGCAAAACCTGGAAAACTAGCAGTTCACTATTTACCCATATCTGGGACCCTAACAGGTGCTACCACCCCGGGTCAAGGTGGACCTGGGAACACCAGCAATTAAGAGGTGGTTCCACGCTCCTCAAAACCTCCAGATCAGAGGCCTTGCTGTTGGATGCAATTTAACGTCATACCCAGGACGCCTCATTGGGGGGGGGTCTTACCCCTCTACAGAGGTGCAGTCGGCGTATTCTAAAGCCCCAGCCGACAGGGCTGGGTTCACGTATAGTGTCCTTTTATAGTCCCAGTAAATAAAAATAATAATGAAACAAGGGAATATCATACTTGACTATTCATAACAGACAGTCTGAGAAGTTGCAATGAAAAGTATATCTGAAATTAAGAGAAAGGAAATATTCATCAAAATGAATAATGGGTGACAATGCTTCTTTGTCTCATAAGAAATCAAGATATTATGATTAGAAGAATGATGATTTTTTTTTGTCTTTGATTTCTTGACTGATGCGCAGTATGGAAATTTTGTTTCCACTTATATACTATTGTATCTTGTGCGGATATATTCCTTTGGGCATATAACATAAAAGCAGCAAAGAAAAGTAAAAAAGTAGATATACGTACATTCGCACCGAATGACTCTTCCAAATTTCGACAACGTAAAGAAATTTTTATTTCAGAATACCAATTCTAAGAGAGAATCTGCCTGAGGAAATAAAGTGACTAAAATTTTTGCTGCTCTTACCGAAAGAAAAAAGAACCAAAGTAAGCCACGCATGAAAAACTCCAAGAATTTTTCAGTGAAGATTTTTTGCAATCTGAAAGAATTTTAACGTGGAAATAGCAAAAAGTTTTTTTTTTTTCATTCTTAAACCTTGTTACGCACGCTATTCAAGATATATTCGCTATTCTTAGCAGAGGAATGCATTTGAAAAGGTTAGAGATTATTTAAACTATTAAATAATGTATTTGAATCCATTTAATTAAACTGATTTTAAATCAATCCTATTTAAATCAATTTAAAATGAATATAATAAAATCGGGGAACATATATTTTTAATAAACCTTATTTTATTGTATTTTTATCATTTCTTCCCAAAGCAATAAGTGTGAGAGAATATGAGAAAAAGAAAACGTTATTAAAGAGAGAGAACAATAAAAGAATAGGAATTAAGAAGATATAGCATACTTTGGTTTCGTTTGTTTGTTTAATGGCATATCAACTCCCTATGGGTCATTTAATGCCATTTTTTTGCAAGTGGATGGCAGAACGTGGTCTAGGGTAGTTGGTAGAGGCACGAAAGCTATTGAGAGGTACAACGGATAGGAGGAAGTGGAGAGCCATAATCGCCTACGTCCTGAAAGGACACGGCACATAAAAGGAAAAGAATCTTAAGTCAATGGATTGAAGTAACTAATGTTGGTCTTAGAACATGATCTTATACCAATTTCATATGGCCTCAGATTGCCCCTATAATGGGTCACATTTCAACATTTTCTTGGGGGCTTGTTGCTTCTGAACGCCGAGCCGAATAAACATATTGGGCTCGCCAGAATCTATTCATAGCCTACATTTTGATAGTTGAATGCTCGAATTTAATGTTGCTAGTCGTGAACTGGTCCCCATATCTGTTCAAGCTTCAGCCCCCACCCATAATATGAAGGCCCGCCATTGCTGCCAATCTAGAACAGGTTGAGTATCCTTTATCGGAAATTCCAAAATCCAAACTTTTTCCAGGTGCTGACATGTCACAAATGGAAATTTTCAGAAAGCACAGGTAAGGATCCTAGGTAATGTGCAGCTGTCGTAAGTAACCTCATCTGCCCTGGGGGGGGTGGGGGTTGCCCAGCCCAGATACTTAGCCTACGTTGCCTCCAGGTTTTTGCTAGCGATCGTCACAGCAACACCTTCGTTTGTGGATTACTTACCAACTGTTTCGTGCTCAGTAAAGATATTATTCAAAATGTCAAAAAGTCCTGCATTTATATATTTTTGTAAGTAGTGATTATGTTTTTTCTGTACATGTACAAAACGTACAAAACATTATTTTTACGTGAAATCTTAATTTCACCACTTAAAAATCCGTGTGAGCATTACATGACTAGCGCATCACCTGTATGTGTATGTAGACAAAATTGATTAAATTTTATATAAAACTACTTTCAGGGTATACGTTATATATATATATATATATATATATATATATATATATATATATATATATATATATATATATATATATATATATATAAAGCTATCTTCATTGTATATGTATAAACCGTCTTATGAAATGTAAATGGATATCGTGTTTATGCTTGGGCTCCGTTCCCAGGCTGTCCCATTTTATAGATGCTATATACAAATTAAATAGCCTGTATTTCAAAATCCGAAAAAATCTGTAAGCCGAAGTGCTTCCGGTCCCAAGAATTTCGGCTAAAGGATTCTTAATCTGTAGTAAGTTTAACTTAATGAAATCTAGGTACCAAAGCTCATCAGATTAATTACCATGGAAATATTTGTAGAAAAAGCACAGAGAATCTTCATTACGGCGGAGGAAAAATAAATAAAGCAGTTATATTTTAAGGGTTATATTTTAAGTATTGAATTTTATATTCATGAACGGGGCTAGGGTTAGCGTATTAGAATATGCAAAAATATCTTCGATTTTTTAATCAATGAGTAACCTCACAAGATTTGCATATTTTTAGAATATGACAAATTCGTCAGCAGAAACAGCGTAGAACTTACGGTTACATTTCACAATTTTATAATGAGAACTAGCAGCCAATCTAGTAATGCACTTAAATTCGTAAAGTCTAGGTAGCAAAGAGGAAAGGTCATCTGAACAATGACCATGAAAATATTTATAGAAAAGGCACAGGGGAATTACGTTACGGTTTCATTAGTTTAACATTTAATATTAGATTTTATATTATTAATTCTCTATTCTAACCAAAATGCACATCTTGGTTGTTATACTCACAACGTTTCGACCTTCTTCAGGCATCTACTTTCGTACTCGGCGACCTTCTCAGAATTTCGATATTAGTCTCTTATTCAATCTATAGGGGGTATTTCATATGTCAACACTTGTTTAGGGGGTATTTCATATAAATCAACACTCACCTTGTCTTTTTAGGTGGCGTTATATAAGGAAATATAAAAAGAGCATAAATCCCCCCTCTCTCTTTTCTTTCTAAGCACTTATCTGTTTCTTCTACTGAATCGGTGCATGAGATATTCAACACTACCAGACCCAGAGATTGAACTCACAACTGCAAGGGAATAACATGTTTTAACCACGTGTTAATCCACTGGTTCGAATAGCAAAGCGTATTATACCAATCTAATATTAAATCAAATCTGATTCTTTGGCTATTTTGAGTTCAATCCATGTGTACAGCAATGGTGAAATGTCGCGTAACAGGGTTCAGTGGAAGAAACGGATAAACGACACCAACGTGAAAAGGACGGATGTGTTTTAATTGGTATCAGTTATTCCCCCTAAGAATAGAAAGCGGGATGAGAACAATCTATCTCCAATGACTGAAGAGTTCAGCTCAAAATTCCGAAGAGGTTACCGAGTACGAAGACAGACACCTGGAGAAGGTTGAAACATTGTGAATATAATAATCAAGATGAGAATTGTCGTCCAGATAGCAAAATAAATAATAAACATTTCTTACCTAAAAAAAAACCCCAAAAAACCCGCCAAATGAATAAATAGAATATTTTCTGAACATTCTTAAGTCCAGATCGCGAAAGGAGGACATATATTGTATGTTTATCTACGGATAGATGGAAGCACTTCAATGAGGTGTAATGGTTAGTAAGCTGTCTCGCTAAATCCATTACTACTGAGTGAATGCAATCCTCATTGGGTATTCCTTACATTTGGCCTTGTGTCAAATCCATTTCCACTACAAATACACACTGTCCGTCCCAGGGATTGAACTCACAATCATTATATCTCTAAATTCACTAACCGACGATTTTACCGACGAGGATATTGTTCCGTATATAAATATACAGTAGCGGCCATAATATAAGGAACGGAAACAACAAAGACATAAATATGTGTATTACTTAAAAAGTAATGCATGATTAACAATGAAATGTTTACCAAATAAAGATTAGGGTGTAATGCATAAATATTATACAAAGTTACAAAAATTTACATAATAGTTTTTTTTTTTTTTAAATAAAGATTAAATGGAACAAAGGAAATAAGCTACTGGACTAAAGTTAAGGAACGATGTTAATAATTTGCATAAACTTTTAATTTACATTGTTAAAAAAATCGATGGAGCTTTTCAACAATAAGTAAAAGTTCATTTATCATTAGGACTTTATTTTTAAGCAATATGGCAAATTCTACAAGCAAAATGCTGTCTTTTGAAGAAAAAAACTCATTATCGCTAACTATCAAGAAAAAAAAGTCAATTTCAGAAATTTCTGATATTGTTCATAGGTCTAAAAGTGTCGTTCATCGTGTAATTAGCAGGTATAAAACTGATAAAACGTTAGATGCAAAACCAAAAGCCGGCAGACCTCCAAAACATCGCAAAGGGAAGATCGAAGAATTGTTAGAATATCTACAAAAAAACAAAAACGTTTTGAAACTGCTACATCAATTGCCCGTAAATTTAATGAAGAGACAGATAATAAGATCTCAAGAAAAACGGTTGCTCGCAGGTTAAAAAATGCAGGATTGCATGCCCGTATTCCAGCTTCGAAGCCTCTCATTTCAAAGCGAAACCAAAGGGCACGCCTGGAGTATGCGAGAGAACATGTTGTTTGGACTGACGCACAATGGGATACAGTTTATTTCAGTGACGAGTCCAAGTTTACTATATTTGGTTCTGAGGGCAAAATTTACGTACGCCGTAGAACAGGTGAAAGACTGTCTTCTCAATGTGTCAAGAAAACCGTTAAGTTTGGTGGCGGCAGTATGATGGTGTGGGGAATGATTCCATCTGCAGGAGTTGGCCCTATCATCCGCGTACATGGCAATATCAATGCTGAGATTTACAAAAGACTTCTTCAGTACCAAGATTGCGCCATAATCTTTATGAATCCCCTATTTTCATGCAGGACAATGCACCTTGGCACAAGGCTCAGAAGGTTATGGCTTTATTTGAAGAAGAAGGAATCGCCCTAATGAAGTGACCAGCCCAGAGCCCCGACCTGTATCCAATAGAAAATATTTGGAAGATAATTGGAGAAAGGGCTCAGAAAAGAAACCCGAAAAACCAGGATCACCTATGGGAGTTATTGAAAGACGAATGGGAGAGAATTACTGCTGATTTTTGCAAGAAATTAATTAGATCATGTGGTCGACTATGCAGAGAAGTCATTGAAAATAAGGGGACGTTTACCAAATATTAAATTTTGTTGATATTTTGTTCACAATCAAGTATTAACAAGATCGTTCCTTAACTTTTGTCCAGTAGCTTATTTCCTTTGTTCCATTTAATCTTTATTTAAAAAAAAAAACTATTATGTAAATTTTTGAAACTTTGTATAATATTTATGCATTACACCCTAATCTTTATTCGGTAAAAATTTCATTGTTAATCATGCATTACTTTTTAAGTAATACACATATTTATGTCTTTGTTGTTTCCGTTAATATAAGGTTATGGCCGCTACTGTATGTTCCTGAGTCCAACGAAAACGATTCAGGAATGGTCACTATTTCTCTTCCATTTATATATTTACCTCCACGAAATCGATAAAAGATCAGTATACCGTGATGTAAAAAAGATTCTAAACGTAATGAAAACAGTTTTATCGTCACAATCTTTATTTTATTGTTAAGAAGTATTTGTTGAAGATTTAATTAGATTTTTTACTCCTTTTATAGAACATTCGAAATTTTGATTAAAATCTTAATGATAATTCCCCATCCCAGAAATTCAGATAAAGACTTTCGAAGATTCTTCTCAATAAAAACAAAAAAATGATGAAGATATTAAAAAAAAAAAAAGAAAATTGGAATAATGAAAATTCTCAACAAATCAAACAAATTTGAATCTAGAGAAAAATTTCCCGCCAATGAATTACTAACATGGCCGTTTTTATAGTTTATATCATCAAATAAAATTTGTTATCCGTGTATTAATCGTAAAACTGTGTTGTTTCAGGAATGTTTTTGTTTACTTTTATTTAATAAAAAAAAAAAAAGCAAAAAATTCTCACTCTTTCGTACTAAATCTCTGTGGCTTCATTTTTTCTTTCTTTTCTTTTTAGCCAACTTTCATGGCTGCTATTAAAATAAACAAACAAACCGTTGCCGAAACGGGAAGATAAACACAAAAAGAAATATCTAGGGCAGCAGGTATAAAAATGACACCTCTTCACTAATGTCCACTGAATAAAGAAAAGAAAAAATTATATAAAACTAAGGCTCCAAATATATTTAAAAAAAAAACAAATTAAGAGTGTGTGTAGGTACTGTGTGTGTTTGTATATATATGTTTGTATGTGTGTTGTGTGTGTATGTGTTCGTGTCTGTATTTATATTTAGGTTTGTGTGTATATATGAGTAGGTGCTGAAAAGTTCTGGGTTTGATCCTCTTGCGAAAATCTGACTAAATAATTAAAAATCAATTTTTTACTTGCATCATTTACATTCAGACTGATGTCTTCATGTTCGGCCGTTGTGCTCTCCGGGCTTTTCAAACTTCAGAAAGCAACATGGTCGAAACGTCGGGATTAATATTAGGTTGGGGCAAAAATAATGACGTAATAATGTCGTTTTTTTTTACGTTAAAAAATACGTCAAAAAACGACATTATTACGTCATTATTTTTGCACCAACCTAATATTAACAAAGATGATGATGTTAGTCTGAATGTAAATAATGTAAATAATTATAACTTTTCATCCCAGAAAACAATTTTTTAAATCCCTGGTGTGACCAATAACTTTTCAAAACCTCGTTATATATATTAATACGGGGTTCCGTTTGCGTGTGTGTGTGTTTTGAGGGCGTGTGTACATTTATGCCCTCTTATGACTGTATTTGTATTAGGGTGCGTTCGTGTACGTGTGCGTGTGTGTATGGAAGGGGTTGGAGGATGGGTGTTTTTAAGCTGTACCGTAATGGATTGACCTGAAATGAAGTAAGCATATGTTTCTTGATCCCGGGAGTGTGATTAGCACACGTGGATCGCGCTAAACCTAATATAAAAAATATTATTTTAACATTCATCACAGAAATCATCGTCTGTCATCGCCTTAACAATGCGAGGCAGACGTGCATCTTCAAATTTACAAACAATGAACATTTGCTTGAGAAACTGTACTTTCCTGAGTCCAGCGGGAACGATTCAGGAATGGTCACTATTTCTCTTCCATTTATATATTTACCTCCACGAAATCGATAAAAGATCAGTGTACCGTGATGTAAAAAAGATTCTAAACGTAATGAAAACAGTTTTATCGTCACAGTCTTTATTTTATTGTTAAGAAGTATTTGTTGAAGATTTAATTAGATTGTTTACTCCTTTTATAGAACATTTGAAATTTTGATTAAAATCTTTGACGTCAGCGGATGTACTAAAAATTAGCATAGTAAATTTTAACGTTTTTTTTTTTTTTTTTTTTTTTTTGCAGCTAGACATTAATTTGGAAATTCTTGTAAAAATCAAATAAATGTTGGATTTTGATGAAATTTTCGGAACTTAATTGAATGAAGTTATTTTAGAAATATTTTTTATTAGAAAATCTCGTTAAAAATATTTTTTACACGTGTTTCACACCCTTAATTTTATGAAAATTTGAGAAACTCAACGTGATAATTTTTAGTGACTAGAGAATAATTTAAAGAATTTAAATCACCAATTTTTTTTAATGCAAAATCAGACTCCATCTTATCGAAAAATTTGCCCTGAATCGAAAATTAAAAACGCAATAAAACTAAGACATTATTTAATTAGAGAAGTTTTTAATTTTTTTTAATGAATAATATATATTAAGCACAATATTGTCTTTAAAAAATTATATCACACACCTCAAAGATAAATAACTACTTTCACAGTAACAATCTAACTTGAATGTCGTTCGAAACTTGCAATGGGGTTAAATTTTAGTATAAAAATAATATGGTAGCAAGTGTGGCATAATGATTCAGTGGCGTAGCAAGAGTTCTCAGCATCCCGTGACGGATACAATTTTGCTCCTCCGCGTGAGTTACCCACTGAAATATTTAGACTACATCATGGCGTCATTAATAAACGCGTCGCTGTCAAAGGAGGTTTATAAAAGGTTATTCAAAAACAAAGAGAGATTTCGAAAACAAAAATAAAATAAGAATAAAAAAAAAACACTCTGTTGTATAGGAATATAGTTTGAACATAGAACACCAGTGAGCAAACATGGACGATTCCATTATTAAATGAGTAGATCACGTGATCGTAAAGGAAACGTTTAAATGGGAATTAACGTGGCGTCTAAGTGATCGCTGTTCCCTATATTATCCACTATAACAGCATTTCTCAAACTTTTTTACCCTTGCGTAACCCTTGAAATAAATTACATGCCTCAAGGAACCCCTGCGCAAAACAAAATTAAATGCCATATCTTTCTCTTTTTATTTTCATTGTAGTTTACGTGGTAAATATCATAGTATATATTTTGAATAACTTGTTTAAGGTAAAATTAATACTTCTTTGTCAAATTTTTCGGTAATGCTAAATAAAATTCATACTGTTCGTTTATAATACATGGATTTTTCATTCACCCCCCCCAAATTCTAAACTCAGACGTAAAAAATAAGCATAAGTAACCAATATCATATTCCTATAATATAAATGTAAACAGAATGTAAACAGTAATATTACGTATATGAAATTAAATTAAAAGTTAAAAGTGCATTAGCTTATCTCACCTGTTCTTGCGGAACCCTTGGGGACATTTTGTGGAACCTTAGGGTTCCGGGGACCCCGGTTGAGAAACATTGCTCTATTCTATCCTCTATACTATTTCTATATACTGATCACTCTTTGAATTACTAGTCGGCGATTACTATTTGAACAAGGATTATTAGTGCGAGTATTACTTAAAGGTGTTACTACTACCAGTATCTGCATTTAAATTTATTTTCGGATGTGATAATGAGCATTCGTTGACCTAACGAAAGTTATTTTTAATGTAAATTACGGTTCTATTTGAAAGATAACGGTCTATAGCAGACATGGGCAACCTTTTCCGATCAATGGGTCGGATCTGATATGGTTTATTATATGGCGGGTTGCACTACTAAAACAGATTAAAAGTAATTTTTCGTTGAAGGTATTTCAACAATTTTCACTACAGAAAAATCTACGCGTATTCGTCACCCTAAGAAATGGGAAAAATTTGTTTTGTATTTTCTTTGGAGGAAATATTTTTAAACGTTTCCTTTACGATCACGTGATATACTCATTTAATAATAGAATAGTCCATGTTTGCTCACTGGTGCTCTATGTTCAAATCAAATATAGAAATATTGGTATAATATTAACACACTCCTCTTTATATGATTAGTTTCTAACTTATTCATTAGAAAATACAAAAAAAAAAAAAATAAAATCATAAAAGTTGCATTTCCTCTTCAGAGAAAAAATATGAAAGTTTACTGTTTCTAAAGCAATGAAAATTGCCAATCGTTTAAATGATGAAAAACGTTACCTTCGACGAAAGTTTAGAAGTTCAAGTAACATTGCACTTAATCAAGTATGTGGTTATATATGAGAGAGTGTGTGTGCGTGAACAAGTGAGAACGAAACTAAACAAACCAAATTTTAAGAAATATTATTTTCCTCGTGAAATTAGGCGTGCTATTCCGAAAGCCAAATTTGCCGCACGTAGCCCGCGGGCTGCAGTTTTGATCATGACTCTCCTCGTTTTCCATTTATTATTTGTGAATTGTCATGATCTTCCTTAGAGAAATCAACAATTTTTTTAAAGCATTTCACACCAAGCAAGGCGGGAGTGCCACTAGCACGCAAGAGGTTACAGACAGTTGGAGCAAGAGTAAAGAGGCGTGATAGAGGAAAGGATGAAGAGAAGGGCGGGGAATTAGATGAAGGCATCTGAAGATGTCGATTGACATTGCATTTGCATAGTAGAAAGACTATAACTTTCAGGGAAGCAAGTAAGAGGAAGGGAGTTCCACAGGCGGGAAGTGCGAGACATGAAGCTATTAGAGCAGAAGCTTACATTTAACCTTTTCGAGGGTGGGACTGAGATGCCAAAATACTAACACGCTTAAATTCATGCAGTTTGGGAATGAGTGAAAGTAGCTCGTCGGCGCAGTTACCGTGAAGATACTTGTAGAAAAGGCAGACGGAAGTGACGGCACGTCTGTGAGAAAATGAGTGTAGACGAGATGCCAGACCAGGACCAACCACATTGCATATCTGTCTCTGGATTTTGTCGAGGACCTTCAGACGAATAGCGGTGAATTCAGACTATATATGGCAGCAGTATTCCATGTATGGGCGAATGGTTGATTTGTATATTTGAAGGATGGACTCAGGTGAGAAAAACATTTGTTTAAAATGATGAAAACGTTACCTTCAACGAAAGTTTACAAGATCAAGAAATATTGCACTTAATCATTGTTTATGTATGTGGTTATATATGAGAGAGAGAGAGAGAGAGAGAATGTGTGTGTGAACAAGTGAGAACGAAACGAAACAAACCAAATTTTAAGAAATATTATTTTCCTCATGAAATTAGGCGTGCAATTCAGAAAGTCAAATGGAGCGCATGTGGCTCGCGGGCCGCAATTTGCCTACTAATTAATTTCCGTATATAAATAAAATTTTTAGGCATTTTTAAAATCATCGCACATTTTTTTCGTCACTCGATTCATCGAGCCGCCATTGTATACGAAAAATATAAACAACAAATTTAAAATTCTCTTTAAAATTTAGTATTTGTCTTAGAGTTGTGTTTCGAAGTCTCTTAGTAAATTTAAGGATTGATTAACTGGATTTTCTAAAAGTAATGCTTACCTTTTACTTAAAACAGAATTAAAACGTTTTTTATATGCGCGGTAGCCTGTGAAGTCAGAGGCCAAAATAAAAACACTGTAATTCCACCCCTGTCCAAAATACGCGCGGTAATGTAAAAATAAAACTTAAAACAATATGGAAGACCAGCAGTGCAATAATCACCAATTTGTTATTTATATTTAAAATAAATTTATAATATAACCTTATATGATCAATAGTTTAAGAATATAATTTGTTATTCTATAGTGTATGAAGTTGTGTTCGACAAGAGTCGTAGGCATAATATTAACAGACATTAAAGATGCGCCTCTTCCCACCTGCGACCAGACGAGGACTCCAAAGACCTCAACGGTACATGAAGCGGATGATGAATACAACAGATCTCAACGGTTGAACCACGGATGAAATGGGCTACGCATGACGGACATGTTACAGAAGGCGCCATTCGAAATTATATCAGAGTCAGCGGTAGACCGTTGCAGTTTCATAACTAGATTCTGTATGTTTCATTCCATGTGTGTCGCAAAGGAATGTCATGAAATCAAGTAAGCGTGTCAATTTCTGACAAATTGAGGTCCACCATAAACAAATTCAAACCATCGGCACATTCTTGTACTCTGATTTTTTTCACCTCCAACCAAATCTTGCAAAGCCAAACGGTGATAGGGAATGGATGACACGAGCTGGTTTTGGTGAAACTGGAAGCTTCTAGGCTTGAACCTGAACACAAATGGCAAATTTAGTCATCAATGCCAACATCATTAATAAAGCGATCAGCAAACAATCAATTAATTTCTTGGATCAAGCCGACAACGAGTTATGGTATTGTTAATTATTTCCTTGTAAAGAAACATTTGGAATTCATTGGCGGAACAGATCGCATTACTGTCGGTTGAAATTTATCAAATCTTTCTATTAAAACAATTTTTTAGGAAAATAGTTTTCTCAATCTCGTTATGTATTTTTCTGGTAGTGATGACGTTTTAATTTCTAGCCTTTTGTTTGAAGTAATGGAGAGCTTCAACATTGTCATTATGTTATTATTTTTCTCATCGATTTACATGTCTTTTTAATCATTTCACCCCAAGCAAGGCAATAAAGCTACTAAGATTACAAATTGTAAAAGACTAAGAGAAACAGGTAAACATTATTAAGGAAGGAACCCTAAAAGAACAGGAATTAAGAGGACAAAATATTTGAATTTTTGAAAATCAAAGTTAACCGGAAAGCAGGAGGTCAGAAGAGAGTTCTACAAGCGAGAAGTGCGAGAGAAGAAACTGTTAACATAGAACTTGCAGTTGCATCTAGTCAATCTAGTATTGCGCCTAAATATGTAAAGTCTAGGTACTAAAGACGAAAAGCCATTAGTATAAATACCATGAATATATTAATAAAAGTGCACAGGAAATGTACGTTACGGCGGTGGGAAAGTAACTAAGGCCGAGATGCCAGGTCAGTACCAATAACATTGCAAATTCTTCTTTGTATTTTTATCAAGAATCTCTAGCATAGAATTTACAGTTGATTTAGCATATAACTTACAATTACATCTAGGAATTTCAACCGTAATATGATGAGACCTAGCTACCAATCTAGTACTGCGCTGAAATTCGTAAATTCGAGGTACCAGAGAGGAAAGCTCATGAGAACAACTATCATGAAAATATTTATAGAAAAGGCAGAGGGAAGCTACGTTTCGATGTTAGGAAAGTTACAGAAACAGAGATGTCAGGTCATGACCGATAACATTGCAGATACTTTTTGGATTTTATTAGGAATCTATAAATAGATAGCAGAAGCAGAGGACCAGATTTGACAACAACATTCAATGTATAGACGAATGGAATATTAAAGATGAATTCTGGCGCGAAAAATTGTCGAGCACGACATAGTAAACCGAGTTTCCTAGTAGCAGAACTAGCAATAAATTCAATACAATGATCAGCTTTATGCCATCGGAAAACGTTATCCCAAAATGTGCTATCCATTTTAGCTGTTATTGTTGTCCTCAAGGGGTCTGGTGAAACAAATAATGTCTTTGCATCTTTTAACTCCCAAGAGGATGCTTCCCCGTTCGCTACAATCTTTTATCTGTTCAAATCCTGGATTAACCGTTATCTTCCCCACATATCCCCACAAAAAGGGAATAGCATACCTCTGTATCCCTCTACTTCGAAGGTTTACGACCACATCACATCATTGGTTTCCGTATGATCACCGGTTAAGTAATGTCGAGCTTGGTTAGTACCTAGATGGGTGACCACTTGGTAATACCAGGCGCTGTAAGATTGGATGGTCGGGTGGTGTAATGGATAATGGTTCGCAATTGTTAATCGGAGAGCCGTGTTTCAATTTCAGTTGGGTTCATTATATTCACTTACGCACAAAAGGTATAAATCCATCTCTTCTCTCTCCAGCTATGGGTTAATTAGTAAATTCTCGTATCAATAAAACCACTATTATCTCCAAAATATTGCGTACAAAATATTTAGATTTCGGCATTAAATAAATTAAATAACCCATAGAGATGTTGATATGTCGCCAAACAAAAACAACCAGCAAATCCTCTATCTCGAGTGGATCTTGGGCCTTATACAAGGTGAACATCACTGTAAAAAATGGCCTTCTATTCTAAATTGTAAATTCATTTGAAAAGTGGAGTTATAATTGTTTCTAACCAGATACCGGGCGTCACAGTTTAACCCTGCTAGTGGAGAAAGAAAATTACAACTAAAGATAATTTTTGTTGAATCCCAGCAAAAGAAATGCAAGATGTCCACGACAGACCAGAAATAACCAAATTTCTTCCTTTTCGGCACGGTATTTTTATAGGGAGTGTAGAGTGTACATGACGCCCATTGAGGGATATGCCTGACACCACTACACCCCTCCTCGACATTCCTTCGTTTCCTGGCTGTCAAATGACAGACAGACAACACGAGTGTTAGATTCTTTGGTGTTGGTTGGAAGGAGAGTAACTCAGCTATGTGGGGAATGGGTATTATCTTTTGCCTGTCGTGCCTCGCCTGCCTACAGCTGGTTGTAGGCAGGACGTAAGAAAGCTCCCCACCCTTTATCCGTGACCCATAACCGCCATTTCTGAAATCAGTTTTCTGATGAATTTAATTCAACAACCGAAGAGAGTGGCTAAAAACGATGCTATAATCGTGATACTAATATGAACTATTTCCTTAGAAGAAAACATTCGATATTCATTAGCAGAGCAGCCAGAGCTGCTTTCGATTGAAATTTTAAAAATCATTCGCTTAAAAAAAAGTTTTCAGGAAAATCAGACAGTTATGTGCCATGTGTGATACACAATTAGGCGATCATATATCTTTTCGATACATGACTGATGAGGCAGATTTTTTCCGTAGTATGTTGCCATTTCTTTCTGCAGCAGACCAGTTGCCATCCAAGACTATAGAACCTGGTCTGTCCTGCTATTTACTTATAGCTGGGGAGAGGGGTTAGTAGAAGCGGATTCATAACTTTTCTAAGGCTATTAGCACGTAAGTGAATATAATGGATTTGACTGGCGAGTAACTGTCATCGCTCTTTCCAATATTGATGGGGGCTTGTTTCCTTCCTTTTTTGACGTACTTTACAACGTTAGCATCTTGATTATGTCATTATTTTCTCTTTGAGTTACGTGTGCTATCCATTTTAGTTGTTGCCGCTGTTGGTAGTCCTCAAGTGAAGTTGTTTCTCTTATCTAGTACAGTTCTTTCTTTGTGATTTTGTAGCGCCAGACCACGAGATTTGAAAAAGGATCGTCTTCGATGACACTGACATGTTTCACTCGCTTGAAACATTTTTAACCATCGATCTGTTAACGCGGCTTTATACACCCGACATTGTTAATGCTTCTGAATATGTTTGGCGCCATACATGACATCCATATGAAAGCCTCGATTTGACACGATTTGGGAGTCGGGCAGGGTGTACGAAATCATGGATCTAGACTGTAGCATGTAGGGTACCTATCTAGGTTGTACCATATGGGGTACGTATCTTTGCTGTAGTATGTGAGGTACGTATCTACGCAGTGGCATGTATGGTAAGTATGTATGACACAACCAAGATACGTACCCTACATGCTACATCCAAGATACGTGCCGTACATTATACCACCTAGATACGTACCATATATGCTTCAATCTATATACATAGGTTTCATGACACAACCTAGATAAGTACCCTACATGCCACTACCTAGATATGTACCCTTCATGCCACTACCTAGATACGTACCCTACATGACACAGTCTTCATATGTACCCTACATGCTACAGCCAAGATACGTATCCTACAGGCTACGTACCCTACAGGCCATCTAGGCTGTAGCTTGTAAGCTTGTAGAGTACGTTTCTAGGTTCTAGCATGTACGGTACGTATCGGTTCTAGCCTGTAGCACACGTATCTTGGCTGTAGCATGTAGGGTACATATGAGGAGTGTGTCATGTAGGGTACGTATCTAGGTAGTGGCATGTAGGGTACTTATCTAGATTGTGTCATGAAACCTATGTATATAGATTGTAGCAAATATCTTACGTATCTAGGTGGTATAATGTACGGTACGTATCTTGGATGTAGCATGTAGGGTACGTATCTTGGTTGCGTCATCTAGGTTACGAATCTAGGTTGTGGTATGTAGGGTACGTATCTAGGCTCTGGCATGTAGGGTACGTAAGTTGTAGCATGTAGGGTATCGTATCTAGACTGTAGTATATAGGGTACGTATCTAGTTTGTGACATCTAGGCTATAGCCTTTATGGTACGTATCTGGGCTGTAGAATGTAGGGTACGTATTAATACTATGGCATGTAGGTAGTGGCATGAAGGGTACGAATTTAGGCTGTGGCGTGTAAGGTACGTATCTAGGTTTTGTCATGAAGCCTACGTGTATAGGTTGTAGCATATATGGTACGTATCTAGGCGGTAGCATGTACGGTACATATCTAGGATGTAGTATGTATGGTACGTATCTAGGTTGTGGCATGGAGGGCACGTATATAGGCTCTGGCATGTAAGGTACGTAGGTATGTTGTAACATATAGGGTTCGTTTCTAGTCTATAGCATGTGGGATACATGTTTAGGCTGTGTCATATAGTGTGCATATTTAGGTTGTAGCATGTAGGGTACGTATCTAGACTGGAGTATATAGGGTACGTATCTAACTTGTGACATGTAGGATACATAGCTACCCTAAATATCACAGCCTAGATACGTACCCTACATGAGTAATTTAATTAATTAAACTAGTCCTGGATATGACGATAAACTACATCCGGCAGCAATGCCTCTGATCGCGAGGTTTAGAGGAGAGTGGAATCACCTCTTAATTACTGATCAGGGGTGGTAGCACCTGTTAGGGTCCCAACTCTGGACAAATAGTGAACCCCCAAACAAAAGAAAACACTATGAAAGTATGAAAATACATTTTTATAGTAAAGTAACCAGCAATACATTTTTGAAGCAGAATTAACAAAAATACATTTTATAGCAAAATGACCAACAATAAATTTATTTTTGATCGAAGCCTTAAAATTGTGTTCAGAATACTTAGATTTCGGTATTAAATAATCCATAGTGGTAAATATTCCGCTAAGCAAGATCAATCATTACCAACAATACATATTTATAGTAAAATGACGAACGATACATTCCGAAGCAGAATTATTAACAATAGATCTTATATTAGGTTGGTGCAAAAATAATGTCGTTTTCTCACATATTAACATATGTAAGAAGACGACATTATTTTCGCACCAATCTAATAGTAAATGACAAACAATACATGTATATTTATTTGAAGACATAAAATTGTGTTCCAAATATTTAGATTTCGGGTTTAAACAACAGATAGAGATGTTGATATGCCGCTAAACGAAATCAATCAATCCTTAATTCAGCATTAAATCATCTGACAATATTCCAGGCCGACAGTTGTTAACCTCCTTACTGAGCAGTTTCTACTGACGTATGAACATCAATGAAAACAAGGAAAGTACAATTTCTTCCTGTTTTGAATTAGGTTTCAGGATCCTTTTAAAGTCTACTTCAACTTTATACTTATATAGAAATTAAAAGGTTGCGTGTTTGTGTGTATTTTATGTGGGTGTGTTCCAGTATATAAATAAAGAAGATAGAAACACGCAAAAACGTTTATCTTCTTTTAATGGCGGTGACTTCTTAAGTTCTTAATGTCTCTTGGGTATGTGCGTTTTCTTTTTGGTCCAGGAGTTAGGGTAAATAAATATAAGCATCGTTATAATGGTCGCGTTCAAGTCAGTCTTGCGCTGAGTTGGAACAACCAAAGAGAAAGCTTGACTTACTTCATAGCCGGAGTTTTTTGGAAGTCACGAGTGAGTTCCACGTGTTGGGAAGTGAAAAGAGAGTTTAGCTGTCAGTGGATCGTGTAGACTAACATTCTCCAGTGGGAACGTAATTATCAAGTGGGTCTACATCTTGGAGCAATAGGTTAGAAAGAGAGTGAGTCAGGAAATGTTTGCTTTTAACTTCAACAGCGCCACCTAAAGACGTTTGACGAAACCAAGTAGGACGATCATTTTTCCGGTTCCTTTACTCTCAGCATCATGGCAAAAATGTATTTCTTTATTTTTTTTTATTATTCTTCATTAATATTGTATTTATCGATTTTAATTCATTTTCTCACACTTCTGACGTCTTCGCCAGAACTTTGAAATTTTATTTATTTATTATTTATTATTATTGCTTTTTCCTCAATAGGAGTAGATAGGATCAACAATCGACCGGTTCACACTCCTCTCCGGTCTTTTGAACAGGAATAGAGGTTTATCTCTTGCTTCCTGTTTAGGATTGAGTTTCCGGTTCCTTCTAAAGTCTACTTCAACTCTATATTTCTAACGTCTCCGCTTGATCCCTGATATTTTATTTATTATCGATTTCCTTTTTATTCTGTAGTAGAAGTAGATAGGTTCGCCTATCGCCCGGTTCATACTCCTCACCGATCGTCTGAACAGGAATAGAGGTTTATCCCTTGTTTCCTGTTTAGGATTGGATTTCCGGTTCCTTCTAAAGTCTGGTTCAACTCTATACTTCAAATGTCTCCGCCTGAACACCGAATTTTGATTGAATAATTATAAATATACTTTGTAATTTTTCTTTTCTATATTTTTCCTCAATAGGGATAGATAGATTCTCCTATTCCCCGGTTCACACTCTTCCCCGATTCACACTCTTCCCCGGTTCACTCTCTTCCCCGGTTCACACTCTTCCCCTGTCTTTTGAATAGGAGTGGAGGTTTATCCCTTGTTCCTTGTTTAGGTTTGGGTTTCTGGTTCCTTCTAAAGTGTCTTCCTTCTCTTTCACTCTCAGTACCCTCTTCTGTCTTAGTGGCCTTATTACCTTGCTTGGGGGTGAATTAATTAAAAAAAAGTTTAATCGACACCTTCCTTCGTAACTTGCTTCCACTGATCTCCTCGTAGAGCGAGTGAAATAATTTATTACAATCTCTGTATATATATATATATATATATATATATATATAGAGAGAGAGAGAGAGAGAGATAGATATATATGGCAGTGGTTCCCAAACGTTTTTTCTCTGGGCCGCATTTTCAGAATGAAAATTATCTCGCGCCTCACCAAATTTTATTAAAAAGTACATTTTGAAAAAAAAAGCAAAACAAAAAAAACAAAACAAAAAAACAAAACAAAAAAAACAAAAAACAGAGTATTAAAGGGAGATAACCGCGGATTGAAAGTCAGAACATTATCATTGATAACTCTCTCCTCCAATTTGCGGATTCTAGTTACTATATTCTTAATACTTGATATAATGATAAAATCCCAATGATAAAATCGATCAATAATTATTTATAACTATTTATACTTGGACTCATGCATGCAATTACAAATAATTCATAATAATATTTTCGAAATCATATTTATTTTTGACATAGAATTTTTTAAAAACCCTTTCTAAATCTTTGATTGTTTTTCAATCATTTTGCCTCACCTGTTATCTTTTTCTACCGCACCTATGTTTTTGGGAACCACTTCTCTGAGGTCATTTTATAATTTTTCAATGAAAAATTTGAAAGATTATTAAAAATATTCGTCTTGTCCGGGAGTATTTTATTGATTCTGGAACATTAAAAAATGATTTTCTAGCGTCAGAATGTGTTAAAAGATTGTATTCGTTTTGTGCCATTATATCATTTTCTCAAATTAAAAATGTAAAAGACAATTAAAATGTGTCTGAAGTCGTACTTTAAAATATTTTCTTCTTGTGATAATTGTGTTGCTAAAATTTCGTAAAAGAATATGTTCATGTGTTGCCATTATAAAGACATTGAATACAGAGCAAATTCAAGTGAAACCCAGGACGGTTGCATTTTCCGGTCTAACCAGCACCTTCCTTAGTATCTTGCTTCCACTTTCATTCTCGCAGTTCTGGTGCAATAATTTACCAAAATACCTCTTCTTGTGGCACCATTCTTCTTCCATATTCTATATGCTGTGTCTTTTCTCGACGTAAGCAATCATAGCTCTTCACAACTTTCTATCCCTAGTAACAATTAGCAACGTTTGTCACTTAGTCATATCTGCCACACCTTGTTCCCTATCCATTCACCCAAACTCATCAGGTAGATGGGCCGTTACCTGGCCCTGTCCCTTTTTTCTTTTAATATGTCCTGTGAGTGTCAAATTCTTCAAGCCTTCCTTCCTTCCTCACTATATGTCCCAGTAATTTCAGATGTCTCTTTCTGATTCTAGTAGGTTGGTGCAAAAATAATGACGTATTAATGTCGTTTTTGACGTTAAAAAATACGTCAAAAAACGACACTATTACGTCATTATTTTTGCACCAACCTAATAAATATAAGTGTCTTTTTTTTTGTATTTCATTTTCCTTAAGACGTTTTCCTTGCTTACATATTCTGTCCGTGGATTTCTCAGAATCCTTCCGGTCAATTTGTGATACGGATTCTATTTTAATAATTATTAAAAACATTCCTTTTTTTTTGAGTATTTACCATATATATTCGTGTGACGCGCGATCTCGCGCATCATGCGACCCACATATTTTCACTTACAAAAAATGATTTTATCATGTATCTCGCGTATCATACAAGTATCTTTTTTGAGAGACTAAAATAGACTAAGCTTTTCTTCTATCTCTTTATCCCATTAAAAAGTAAAATAAATTTAAAAAAAGTAAAAAAGAAAGATAAAAGTATCGTTAGTAACGCTATACTCGTTGCGTAAACGCGTACAGCCATAAACACCCGAACGAGAAACAGCTCAACATCTTATAAACGTAAACAATAGAAAAGATGCAATGTTTGTATTTTATAATACGATACTAATATGTGAATATTACATGCATTATTATTGGATATAGTTAAATAAAACATCAGTCTCATCAAAATAATGTTTATTTTTAATACAGCTGTACTTTTTGACTAATAAATGGATATATAGTTTGACCAACGGTGTAGCCAGTGCTAACAGTACATACGCTAATTTTATATCTCATGTATGCTGCAACCCCCTTAAAATTAGCTTCAAAATTAGGTCTTCAGAAGACGCGTGATACGCGAATATACACGGTATATATATATATATATATATATATATATATATATATATATATATATATATATATATATATATGAAGAAAAATATACAGAAAAAACAAACAAAAATCTTAATATGTAATTATGCTGTATTAATGTTAATATAAAGTCAACGTCGGACGTTTCGGTCTATTTTAGACCATCTTCAGGGCATATTCATAAAGCATAATTAACATTAGAACATATAAAATTCAACATGAAAAAGACGATGGACATAAGAGCACAACTAATCCAAACAGATAACTGAAATTTTATATAAGATCAGCGTTCCGTTTAATTTTTCTTCATACTGTCGGATCTATATCCATATATTTGCTTATATATATATATATATATATATATATTTGCAGTAATCCGTCGGTATATAAAGCAAGCGAGTCCTATTAACACAATATAGAATTTTAAATATTAAATGTTAAAACAGATTCATAAAGAGTGTTAAATGTTTATTTTCATTAAGCAGGGCAAAATATTTCATACAGTGATCATTCACATAGATATTCCACATTACTTCCTGTAACTATGCCATCTTCCGTTCTTTCCCTCGCTCTATTCCCTCTGACCATCACTAATTTTACACTAACTTATATCTTCCTTACTACCTCCCCGTTTTTTTCTGTATTTCCGTATTTTGGTATTCTCTGTCTTTCTTTCCCTAACTAACCAGTCCTCTTCAACAAACTGTCACCATAAACAGTTTGAAAAATCCTGTGAATTTAAAATTTAAAATTCGCGGGTGAAAATGATCATTCACTAATGGTATCTTAATTCCAATTGTATGATATATATATATATATATATATATATATATATAGTCTTAAGATATGCTATATTTATGGGATAAAGTGCTTAATGTCAGAGATAGAGCGTGTGTAAATATAAAAGTGAACATAGAAGTCAACACTTAGAGGCGACAGTCTGTTTCATGCTAGATGCAATCGTCAGGCCAAGAGTGCTGACGATTGCATATAGAATGAAACAGACTGTCGCCTCTAAGTGTTAACTTCTATGTTCACTTACATATATATATATATATATATATATATATATATATATATACTGTACTCGGAGACTGAAAACAGCCGCGCCTATATGGTATAAACACTAAAAAGTATTCAATACAAAAATCCCAAAGAGAAAATGCTGAGCAAAACCTTTGTCGAAAACACCAAAAAGCGGTCTACTTTCTACCCGGGTTTCGACCGCAAGGTAGACTGCTTTTTGGTGTTTTCGTAAATATATATATATATATATATATATATATATATATATATATATATATATATATATATATATATAATACTGCCAACCAAAACTATAAAAACTAAGTGTCTTTAAAATAGCTGTGCTCAGGTTCTCAAAAAGACCGAAGGCATTTTCGAATTTTGAGTTAATATTTTCGCCTGTTTACCGTCCTGACTTTACGTTGTGTTTGGCTTCCCGACGACATGCCCATTAGAATATGTTCCCAGCGGACAAGCGTCTACAGAAGGTTCCCAGTAGACGAGCGAAGCCCTCCGTTCTGACGAGGCGGACAGAGAAGTGCGATAGGTGTTTACTTTTGTTTTGTTTTGTTTTTCCGTAAGACATCAAAGCAAAATTAATTTCCACAGCGAGTCCCTCGCATCATTTATTAGCGATCAAGCACGAAGTTAAGATGCCGTCAAACTGTCAAGTATATTTATCTGTTTAATTGAGAGCATCGAATAAAAACAGTAC
This sequence comes from Acanthosepion lycidas, assembly GCA_963932145.1. NCBI lineage: Eukaryota > Metazoa > Mollusca > Cephalopoda > Sepiida > Sepiidae > Acanthosepion > Acanthosepion lycidas. The sequence goes on from OZ010594.1 coordinate 26,866,420, forward strand.
ACGCTACATTTATTATTGTTTGCTTCTTTTTAACCCCTACTGAGGAATCTTCGACATTGACGGAACAACAAATCAGATATTTGATTTATTCACGATCATTTTATTTCGTCAACTTTTCAAAATCGATATCTTTCTGTTGACCAAAAAGTTCGCTTATTTGTTTAATTAGTAACAAATTAAAAGATCATTTATTATTGAACGTCATATTGAACGCCATTATTGAACGCCATATTTGCATGTCCCACAACATGATTTCTTTTAAAAGCAGCTTAAGAATTCGACTAGTACATGGGTGCTTAATTATTGCACAAGAATTACGATTCCAATTTATTAAAAAGTTGCTTAAAGATTTTTAAGTTTTTCTTTTATAAGAAGATAAGAAAGATATTTCAATGTTACTAAACTGCTTTAATGTCTTTTAAATTATCTTGCTGACATTAAAGTGATTTAGCAAACAGTTTCACTTCATGTATTATACAATTCTTATAATATATTTACAAGGTAGTGTCCAGATATGTTGAGAATTTTTCAAGAGAAATATTTATTTATTTCAAAACAATATAAAATTTATGCAATATTTTTCAAGGGTATACACTTTTTCAAGAGAGACATTTATTTCGGTAACTCGCTAAAAAATGGGCATACCATTATGAAAAAATGCTTCAAACTTAATAAAAACATTATCGTCAAAATCATTGTTATTATTAATAGGAAAGTTCAAAGGATTTTTTTGATTATTAAAGTGTATTTTTTTTAATTCTTTTTAGAACGTTTGTAATTTGGGCTATTTTTTTTTATTTCACCAAGGGCACCAAAGATTTATTTAGGAAATTTTAGCGTCTCTTTTGCGGTGAAAAACATTTGGAAATTCTTGCAAAAATCAAATAATTGTCAGATCTTAATGAAACTTTCAGGACTTATTTAAAAGTGAATGAAATTATTTTAGAAATCTTTCTTTAGAAAATCTTTGTAATAATATTTTGTTTTTAAATCTGTTAACCCCACTTTTTTTAATTTTATGAAACTTCGAGAAATTAATTTTTGTACCGTTTAATATTTATATTAGTTATACGCAGGTCCTCTTAGGGGATTTCAATCATCAATTTCATTTTGTAAAACAGGACACCCAGTTACGGAAAATCTGCTCTGAATTGTAAAATAAAAAATGTAATAAAACTATTACGTTATTAAATTAGAATAGCTATTAATTGCTTTTATGAATAAGATATATTATGGACACTATTGTCTCTTTTTCTTTTTTTTCTTTCGATGAGTAATGAATTTTTACAAGAATTGTTTGCATTTTTAAAAAATTTTAACTAAAATAATTTATAAAGTTTAAAATTTAAAAAAATTCTGTATTAACTTGTACCGGTTAGATGATATTGTTATTAAGTAAAAACTATATTTACTAATTATAAATAGAAAATCTTACTACAATTCAACAACACCCTAATATTTTAAAGAGAATTTGGAATTTTTTTGTGTGTATAAACGGGCCGATTTTTATAAATATGGATGTCCATACACGATATTATCAAAAATTAAGAGCAATAACTATAGTAAATTTGCAGCAAGAGTACCTAAAATTTAATAAAACACCCTTCTTCTTTTATGTTCCGTATCGCTTCATGACGTAGGCGATCATGTCTCTCCACCGACTCCTAGTCCCCTGTAGCTCTCAATAAGCTTTGACTTTTTTGTTATTTCTCGCAGACCCTGTTCAATCTGTCAACACCTTAATAAACACCTGCTTCCCTGTTAAAAATGCATTTCTGCATTAATATTTGTTTCAGATTAGATTAATTAAACTTTAAATCAGCTATTATTCCTCAAATGAAGTTTCAAAAAAGAATTTTTGAATGATTTTTGAATAAATTTTTCAGTTTTCTGAATTAGTTATTCCACGTTATCGGCAAATTTTGGCCAATTTACATAAAACTTAAAACAACGAATTCAGAAATTTGAAATATCTAAGAAAGAATTCATAGACATAAATTGTCGATTATTTGAGCAAACATGTTTTAAAAAATATATAAATATATGCTTTCTGATTATATGTACTTTCTCCAGAGTAACTGTCATCAATTTTGTTTTTTTGTTTTCTGTTCAGCAGAACTTCAGAAAAAGATCTTAGCTGATAAAATTGAATCATTATTATGTGATGTCATTCTTATATCCTGTGAAATTTTCTGTTCTTTGTCATGTTCTCATCTATGTTCATAGATTGTTTTCAATCCTTATTTCTGTTTGTTTCCATTTTGATAAAAAAACGTTTCAAACGAGTCTGCAGTACATCTTCAGTTGAATTTTTATTCTAGAATAAAAGATAAAGTTTAGTGTATCACAAATGTATTGTTAATCAAAAACTAGAAACTGATTTTCTCATATCTAACATTACATTTTATTCAACTCTGGGCCTTAATTCACCTCAATTAGTGTCTGTGTGCAGTCCTAAGTCCTTATCCAAACATGGATCTTACATTCATATATGCAATATCTGAGAGACTGTCTTTGCTATCTCTCAAGTAGATGCTTATATATTTACCTGTTAAATGGTTTATCCCAAATATCAAGCACAGCTAGATATATACTTGGCTGCCAATTGGTCATCTGTCACATCAACCCTGAACCTCTAGCTTTTATCAAGGAGAATGAGTGCAAAGTCTATTCTAGCATGGGGCGAGACACGTATTACATAATTATCACCCCAGTCTTTAACAGCCCTAAAATGTAATGTTATCATTGAGCTGAAGAATGAAAACACATGTCCTAAACTCTCATATGTAGCATAACATTTTATTCAACTCTGGACTTTGTCAATCACCTTTGGCCAGTGGGCATGTAGGTTTGGCCTTCTCCAAACATGACCTTCACATTCTTGCAAGGATCCATTAGACTCTCTTCCTTCTGGGATAGGTATTCATATATTTGCTTATCATTGGTGAATTTCTTTTCCTTCTTGGGTAGGTGTTTATATATCTACGACGTTGTTTTAATTTTCTACGCGCGCACACCTTAGTCGAAGCTGGGTTGGTAACGTGTTCATATGTTCGCTGACATCGGGTGAATCGCAAATCTCAACCCACAGCTAGATCATCCATCATGTCAATCCTGCATCTCTAGCTTTTATCAAGGAGTGCAAAGTCTGTTCTAGCACGGGGTGAGACACGTATTACATATCACGCCAGTCTTTTACAGCACTAAAATGTAATGTTATCATTGTGTTGACTAATAAAAACAGGCAGTTATCTGCCATGCGTGATACACGCTTAGGCGAATATGTATCTTTGGATACATGACTGACGAGGCAGATTTTTTCCCGCAGTAGGTTATCATTTCTTTCTATGGTAGACTAATTGCCATCCAAGGGTATAGAACCCGGTCTGTCCTGCTATTTACCCATAGTTGGCGGGAGAAGAAGAGGATTCATGCCGTTCCGAGGGGTATTAGCACGTAAGTGGATGTAATGGATTCGACTGGAAATCCGATCCGCTATCAATTACTCCACTCTGCCTATTAAGTCAGTTATGTGTCATGCATGATACACGCTTAAACGATCATATATATTTCGATACATGACTGACGAGGCAGATTTTTTTCCAGCAGTAGGTTGCCATTTCTTTCTGCGCTAGACAAGTTGCCATCCAAGGCTATAGAACCGGGTCTGTCCTGCTATTTACCCATAGCTGGCGGGAGAAGAAGAGGATTCATACATTTCCCATAGCTGGGGGGAGGAGAAGAGGATTCATACCTTTCCCAAGGGTATTAGCACATAAGTGAATGTAATGGATTCGACTGGAATTCGAACTCGGCTTTCCGATTCCTCAATCCAAGCCGGCATCCATTACGCCACCATACTTAAACTCTCAGTTTTATTTAACTCTAGACTTTATCAATCACCTTTGGCCAGTGTGAGCGTAGCTTTGAACCTCCTCCAAAAATAAACTCGACATTTTTGCAAGGATGTATTAGACTCTCTTCCTTCTAGGGTGGGTTTTTCATACATATGCACATTCAAATAACCGCTGGATGGATCACATGTTCATATGTTGGAGCAGCCACTGACATCTGTTGAGTTAATGTTATATTTAGCTTCTTTAAAAGACACTGGGTGCAAAGTTTATCGTGGCATTATCTGAGGCGAGCTCAGTCCATACTACCCAAACATTTCGTCACTTGAATTTGCAAGTAAAGATTTTGTGGTTCTTTCATGATTGTTACAGACGCTTGCACATCAGTTGAAGGAGACAAGTGAGTATTCCTCAGACTTGCATCTTTTGGGAACTACTTCAATTGAATGGTCCTCTCTTAAAAGAAGTTGTTTTTTTTTTTTTAAACAAATAAATAATAAGAAATAAAGATAAAGACAAGTTTTTCCATTAGTTGTAAAATCAGATACCGTATATACCCGTGTATCGGGCGAATATTTGTGATCAGTATTTTTACGCAAAAAATAGGGGGTCGCACTAGACGCAGGTAATTTTTATAAGAGGTTAAAAATCGTGCATTTTCGGTAACCGGTTACACTATATATAGAAAAAATTTTTTCTGAAGAGGTTAAAAATCGTGCATTTTCAGTAACCGGTTACACTATATATAGAAAAAAATTTTTCTGAAGAGGTTAAAATTCGTGGATTTTCAGTAACCGGTTACACTATATATAAAAAAAATTTTTTCTGAAGAGGTTAAAAATCGTGCATTTTCAGTAACCGGTTACACTATATATAGAAAAAAATTTTTCTGAAGAGGTTAAAATTCGTGGATTTTCAGTAACCGGTTACACTATATATAGAAAATTTTTTTTCTGAAGAGGTTAAAAATCGTGCATTTTCAGTAACCGGTTACACTATATATAGAAAAAATTTTTTCTGAAGAGGTTAAAATTCGTGGATTTTCGGTGACTCTAAATTCTAATGGTACATTTGACTAACTTTAACGTTACAGGTTAGCTTCTTTAATATTATGTAACGGTACTGTATCATGTACGAATAATCCTAAAAATGTTGTCATTCGAAAAGCAATACCTCAACGATGTAAACATTTGTGAAACGAAGATGAATGCAAATTTGAGATTGGAAAAAATCTATTAATTCTCTATTTATATAAGGCATTTGTTGATTTTAAGTGGTATACATAGTGGCTGAGATTTTGCTCTTCATGTAACAACAAAAGGGAAGAAACTAAGGCTATGTAAACGAAAACAAAAATACGGTATCTAAATTATCGTGTCAGATATTTTACAGTAAGTGGTTTTTTCCAGCATTTTAGGGTAGCTTTGTACAAAAAGAATGAAGAACATTTATTAGCTATAAAATATGTCCAGTACTGCAATATTTGACTACAATAGATCTACTAATATTGCTCAAAACGTGGGGTCACGTTATGCACGTCATACTGGGTGCGATGGATGAATTGTCGTCTAAATGACGCAAACAAGAAAATAACAGTGACATCACATTTTAACAGATATATTTACCAAGATAGGGGAGTGCATTATACACAGGTAATTTTTTGAAGAGTTTAAAAATCATGCATTTCTGTGACTGATTACTGCTTTTTCCGGAGGGCTTAAAATTCATGCATTTTCGGTGACCATATTCGGTAACCATAATCTACCTGGTAGGCATACATGCTCACATTACCATTGGTTAAACTTAACGGTAAGCTCCTTTAGCTTGCCTCCAGTAGCCTAGGCATGAGCGCAAAGAAAAGTACGGTATCTAAATCTTCGTATCACATATTTTACAGTAAGTGGTTTTTATTTTGGGATTAGCTTTGTACAAAAAAGAATGAAGACCATTCATTTGCTATAAAATATGTCCAAGATGATGCCCAGTACAGTAATATTTGACTACAGTAGGCTTACTAGAAATCCTCAGAACTTGGGGTCGCAGTATACACAAGTTTTTCATAAATAAATTCAATGCAGAAAAGAATGAAGACTATTTATTTTCTATAAAAAAAATGGCCATGATGATACCCAGTACTGTAATATTTGACGACGGGCCTACAAATATTGCTCAGAAGCTGGGATCACATTATACACATAAAACAATCAAGTTTTTCACAAAGAAAATTCACGGGCCATGAAGTCGACTTATCTACGAGTATATACGGTATATAAATTCATCATCTACATTTTTATTTTTCTCTTTTTCCTTGCTTGTACACACACACACACATACACACACACACACACACACACACACACACACAATACAATACAAATGGGGTTTATATGTGTATTTAAATTTGAAATTTCAGCGTCACCTCTTCTTCATGCGCATGTGTGGTCCCATCATCGTAGACATCGCTTTGGTCCGATTGTGTCAAGGTTTCGGAGCACGTCACACGAAATTCTTTCTATTTTGTTATATATTTTCCTGGAATTGTTCTGGTTTGTGGAAATTTATATATCGTTTTCCTATTTCTCTCTCTATATATATATATTTCGAAAAAACTTCCAACCATACATTTTGCCGGTTAGACTTCATCCGATCGAAGGCGAAAGAATGAGTTGAGTGTGTATATATTTGTATCTGTTTAAAATCATGAAACCATATATATTTCCCATCATGGTGTTGTTCTTTACATTAAGTACCCGAGTTTAGAAATATAAATCCTTCAGAATGGGTAGAAAATAAATGAAATATTTGTTTCTTATCCATGCGTTGACAGGATGCTGTTAATTGGGGGATATGATACCGACAGAGTTATAAATTATTGAAAATTGGAAAAACGTTCATAAAAGAAAAATGTTTCTAAAAAACATCCAGCGATGCTTTTCGCTGATGAGGCTTCATCAGATCGAAGGCGAAAAAAAAAATGAATTGAGTGTGTATGTATTTATGTTTGTTTAAAATAATGCAATTTTATATTTTCCCTTAAGGATATGCGCGTGTGTGTGTGTGTGTGTGTGTGTGTAAGTTTCATTGGATATGACAGAAAAGGTTCTCTGACTCATTTTTTATAAAATTTCTCATGTGATTTTATAATGGTTTTTCTTTTCAGTAGATTAATTATATAAAAACTGTCCAATTGTTGTTTTTTTCCGATCGCTTTCGGAAGCTATTTTCAAGGTTGAAATATATTAACCATTATTAAGTTTTTATATAATTTATCTAAAGAAAAGAAAAAAAAATTATATGATCATATGAGAAATTGTATGAGAAACTTAATCAAAGTACTTTCTCTGTCATATTCAATGAAATTTGTATGAAAGAAGGATTGCTGTTTAAATACACAATATTTTGACATCACTATGGGATCTTTAGACTCTGCAGAGTCTTCTGACCTTTTAATACTGTACAACCTGACCACGAACCGTGAATTAGATATTAAGGACATCGGGCTGTACAGAGATGACGGGCTCATGGTAGTGAGTAGTTCCACTAATTTTAAAATAGAGAAAATTAGTAAGATTATATATAGTGAATTTAGAAAAATCAATATAAAACCAACAGTTTGTACAAAATTAAAAAGGGTAAACTTCCTCGACGTAACTCTGGATTTAATAAACAACACATACCTACCTTATAGAAATCCTAACACTAACCCCTTGTATGTACACCCTAAGTCTAACCACCCTCCATCCATAATTAAGCATATACCCTCATCAATAGAGAAAAGAATCAGCATTAACTCCACTAGTAAAGAAATATTCCAACAACACAGTAATTTTTATAACGCAGTCCTAAAAAATATCGGATACAAAAATGCTAACATCACTTATAGAAACAATTGTACTAACCAGAAGAAAAACAGGAAAAGAAAAATCATTTGGTATACCCCTCCGTTCAACCAAATGGTTAGTATTAAGCTAGGACATAAATTCCTAGCTTTAATTGAAAAACACTTTCCTACAAATAGCAGACTTAGTACAATCTTTAATAAAAACACCTTAAAATTAAGTTACTGTTGCACTGAAAATCTAGAAAGTATAATAAATAAAAAAAAAAAACAATAATAAAATCCTGAATAAACCCCATGCCAGAATAGTATTAATAAAAACCCTAAACTTAAATTAGACAAAAATAGTGAAAAATTATGTGATTGAAGAAACCCAGAAAACTGCCCATTGGAAAATATATGCCGCGTAAAATCTGTGGTATACCAATGTACTATCTCATCCATTGAGAGTCCTAATACTAATATGATATAAATTGGGTCTACGAAGAATGAATTTAAAACCAGGTGGAGGCAGCATAAGTGCTCCTTCAACAAGATTAATAAAAGTAATCAGACATCTCTATCTAAATATTTTTGGCATTTGAAAGAAATAAATAAAACACCAAAAGTAAAATGGAAAATTATAAACAAAACTAGAACTTAACACACACACACACACACACACACACACACACACACACACACACACACACACACACATACATATATATATATATATATATATATATATATATATATATATATATATATTAAGCGTTTCACCCCAAGCAAGGCGGGAAGCCACTAGGACGCAAAGGGTTACAGAAGATTTGGAGGAAGATCAGATAGGAAAGATAGAGGAAAGGATGAGGAGAAGGATAGCGGATAGACCAAGGCAACTGGAGATGTCGATTGACATTACATTTGAATAGCTGGAGATTATAGCTCTCAGGGAAACTGGAATAGGGAAGGGAGTTCCACTGACGAGAGGTGCGAGATATGAAGCTATTGGAGTAGAAGAGACCTCTACATTTAATAGTTTCGACAGTGAAAGGATGAGAGCGGGATGCCAGCCTCGTAGGGCGCTTGAATTCAGGAAGTCTGGGAACCAGCGAATGCAGCTCCTCGGAGCAATTGCCATGAAAGTATTTGTAAAAAAGACAGAGAGAGAGGCGACGGCACGTCTGTGAGAGAGCGACTGCAGACAAGATGCCAGAACAGGGCTAATTGTATTGCATATCCGCCTCTGGAGCTTATCAAGAACCCTGAGGCAATCAGAAGGGGCTCCAGACCATATATGGCAGCAATACTCCATGCAAGGGCGAATTTTTGATTTGTAGATCTGAAGGATCGATTCCGGGGAGTATATGATAAAATCATAGTTTTAAGGTATGCAATATTTCTTTTATTAATGTTCAATTAATACAAGGTCCAAGAGCCACTCAAAGTGGAGTTATATTAGCATAAAAAGGAAAGATAGACAGCTAATTCTAAACTTGAAGGGGCGTCAAGCTTTAATTAGCGAATAAAATGTCAGAGTTCAGGCGGAGATGTTAAGGGTTTAGTGTACAATTTAAAAGGAACCGGGAATCCACTCCTGAAGGGAAAACAAGGGATGAACCTTTAGTACTATTCAAATAACCGGGGAGAAGTATGAACTGGACGATAGGCAAATCTATCCACTCCTATTAGGGGAGGAGAGAAAAGTGGACACTGAGGTCAACATCGTGTAGCGACAGTCTTTTTCATGCTTGAACTAATGCGTTCAAGCATGAAACAGATTACGATCCCAGTGTCCAATTTTACTCACACACACACACGCACAGACACACACACACACACAAACAAACAAACACACACACACACACACACAGACACACACACATATATATATATATATATATATTTATATATATATATATATATATATATACTTTTAATTATTTATTTAGAAAATTTATAACAGAAACATGTTATAAAATCACTACAAAAATAGCCATTTTGTTTCAACACTCCCGGTGTCTTATCAAGTGATGATGTTGAATGCAAAACAAATGGTTTTAAAAGTTTCAAATTAGTTAACGATCCTTCACAAGGGGAAAACGTTGTTCCAAAAGCTAGAATGACCAATCAAAATACAAGTATAGGAAAATACAAAAAGCCTGACAACGAAGTCATGTTATAATAACTATTCAGATCGTTAAAATACAGGTAAAATTAAAAAAAAAATTACTCTAACCAATAATTATTAAATTATATGATAGAGTTTGATATATATATATATATATATATATATAGAGAGAGAGAGAGAGAGAGAGATATATATATACACACATACACACATACATAAATACACATATATATGCATATATATATATATGCACACAGAAATACATACATATAAATACAAAAACATAAGCATATACTTTTTTGTGTTTACATATATCTAAATATGTCTGGATGCTTATGTATTATAATCTGATTGTGTTTGTGTAGTTTTACGCGTCAGTTTACGACCCCATTCGCACACTTGGGATTAAAATGTATACATATATATTGTCAAAGGACCGGATGGCGTAACGTCTATTCTAACGTAATTTCAACGAAGAAATAAATTGAATAACATATGTATTTCCCCTTTTCTCCTCGGTAATTTTATAATTTTAAACTTAATAGTGATTAAATTTGGATTTTAAAATTGGCAGTTTTTAATTTTAAATTAAAATCTCTCTCTCTCTTTCTCTCTTTCTCTCTCTCCCTCTCTATCTATTTTTAGGCATTTAAAGCAACATGCCTGCCCGCACACACAATTCCGTAAAATACTTGTCGAAAACACAATTATACTTCGACATGAAAACAATAGACAAAAACTAAAAATCCTTGAAGCATTATACATCAAAGTTGAAACCCAACCTAAACAAAATTAATTATGGCATCTCTACAAATATTCTTAAATGTCTATAATTGGTAACAGAAGCCATTGGTTTATACCAATGGCTTTCCATACTTCATACTTCTCCAATTCACTCTCGTGTGGTCATGTGTGACGTCATGAGATGCGGTGCGATTTTCGCTTCTAGCGTCTTATATGCACGTGTTTATCGTTGCTTAGAAATCATCTATGTAAATAATAGCAGACTATCATTACTGTCTTGTCCGTATATTGCTTAATATGCTGTAATTTACATCTTTGATAATGGCTTATGTAAGCCGAAAGGTTAGATTGTATAAAAAAATATGGATCAATATTGTGAATTTCTTTCTTCGTTCAACGATAATGTTATTAAACTTATCAGACGTTATGAAAAAAATTTACATAAAATAAATAGACAACACTTGTCTATATTATTTAATAAAACGTGTGTATATATATATATATATATATATATATATATATATATATATATATATATATATATATATGGCATTGGTTCTCAAACTTTTTTTTCTCTGGGCCGCAATTTCAGAATGAAAATTCGGTCTCGCATCACCAAATTTTATTAAAAAATACATTTGAAAAAAAATAAAAGAGTGAATGTTAAAGGGAGATAACTGTAGATTCGTAGTTAGAACATTATCATTGATAACTCTCTCCTCCAATTTGCGGATTCTAGTTACTATATTCTTAATACTTGATATAATGATAAAATCCCAATGATAAAATCGATCAATAATTATTTATAACTATTTATACTTGGACTCATGCATGCAATTACAAATAATTCATAATAATATTTTCGAAATCATATTTATTTTTGACATAGAATTTTTTAAAAACCATTTCTAAATCTTTGATTGTCTTTCAATTATTCCGCCTCGCCTGATATCCTCTTCCGACGCACCTATGAGTTTGGGAACCACTTCTCTGCGGTCATTTTATACTTTTAGAATTTCTCAATGAAACATTTGAAATATTATTAAAAATATTCGATTATTTACTCCAGTATTTTATCGATGCTGAAACGTTAAAAGACGATTTTGTAGCGTCAGAATGTGTTAAATGATTGTCTTCTCGTTGTAACATTGTATCATTTTCTCCAATTAATAATGTAAAAGACAATTAAAGTCTGTCTGAAGTCGTACTTGTGATAATCGTGTTGCTATAATTTCGTAAAAGAATATGTCCATGTGGTGCCATTATTATGTCAAAATTGACATTGAACACAGCGCAAATTAAAGTGAAAGCAAGGAAGATACATTTTCCGGTCTAACCAGTACCTGGCTTCCACTTGTCGTCTTCAATAATTTACTAAAATAACTCTTCTTGAGGTGCCATTCTTTTTCTATATGCCATATCACTTCAGATCATAAGCGATCATGGCTATCCACAACTTTCTATCTCATCTAACCCTTAGCAATGTTTGTGTTTTTGCTAAGCCTCACACTCCCCGTCCTCCATCCATTCACTCAAGCTCTTCAGGTAGGGGAGCCACTACCTTCTCCTGTCCTTTTTTCCTTTGATATGTCTTGTGGGTGTCAAATTCACCAAGCCTTCCTTCCTCATTATATGCCCATTATTCTGAATATAAGTGTCCTCTTTGTTTCTATTAGGTTGGTGCAAAAATAATGACGTAATAATGTCGTTTTTTGACGTTAAAAAATACGTCAAAAAACGACATTATTACGTCATTATTTTTGCACCAACCTAATAGTTTCCTTAAGACGTCTTCCTTGCTTACAACCTCCGTTCGTAGAATTCTCAGAATCCTTGCCTCTCAGTTTCTGATGCCAATTCTACTCATAATTTCTCAATGAAACCTTTTAAAGATTATTAAAAATATCCATCTTTTTGTGAAGTATTGTATTGATACGGAAACGTTAAATGATGTAGCATCAGAATATGTTAAAAGTTTATGTTGTTTTCGTGTCATTATATCATAATGTTAAATAATAGTTTAACAGAGTATTATTTTTAGGTGGAATGGTATATCTGCTCTGAATTCTTGAGTTTGACCTTTCAGGTCAGATGGAAGACAAAACAAGGTAGTCGATTTTGATTGGCTAAACGAGCGTGAGAACGATAGATACAGAGAAAGTTTTCAGTGAGTTGTTTCTGAACCGTCGAGCAATATAGGCGTGTTTCTTTTCGTGTGTGAAACGGATCCCCAACGAGGGAGAGCGACCCCACTGGATAGAATAGAAGACGTTAATAAAATAGTTGTTAAAATTCCCCGTGATGAAGTTCTTTCCACCTTGACTCAAAACAATAAGCAATCACCAACCAACAGAGAAGAATGCAACCTTATTATCGAATTGACGCCATCACCCAAGACCACCCCCACCAGAGAAGGGGGGTGGTTATGCAACATAAACCCACTTTGGTGCCGATGACCAAGACCTCCCCAGCACGAATGGGATATGCAATGATAATTTATTAATATTTTCAATTAAAAATTGAAAACAAAATTGTTGTAATCTATGAAAGGTTACTGTATAGAGTAATCACACGTAGGTTGGTAATCAACGATAATACTTAGGATAAGAACAACACATATAAGATACGACAGCGGTGCGTAGGAGTAGTCAGCTGCTAGAAGTGAGTCAAGTGAATTCCACAGTGCATCACCATAGGTAGGTTATTTACGCAACCTCCCCACGAGGCAGGATGCGGCACAAGGCCAATTTTTGTGTGGGGCAAAACCGTGCAGGCAGACTCAGGCAAAAAATTCCCGTAAACCTCGCATACACGGGGTCGGGTCTGTCTACCTCCCCAGACGAGACTCTGTGCTTCGGCATAGCCTTGTCCGGTTCCTCTCTGCTCGAAGGCAGAGAGTTCGACAACTACCTAATAGCTGCCTGCCCACTCTGAAAACATGTGGGCTAGAATCTCCAACGTTAGACCAACATACAGTATTCACTACTGTATTTATGGGAATGGGGACATACCCATTATCGTTCATAGCTATGCTACAACAAAAATTAAAGTGTGTTTTCCTATAGTCAGAAGTCATGTTTTTAAGATATTTTCTTGTTATAATTGTTTAGCCATAATTTTAGAAAACAATATTTATGTGATGTAATTATATTGTCAGAATGGAAATTCCCTTCAAATGAAATATTGCAAATAATTGATAGCTTTCTTGTTGAATGATTATAATTTTATAGCCTCCAGGAGAGCAACACTTTGATTTTCTACTGACATGAAGTGGGGTAATTATATTGAATCAATTGCTAGGTGTTCTGCTAGGAAAGTTGGTTCAATGTGTCGGACTAGACAACTTTTCTCGTCAGAATACATCTCGTACATTTATGAATCTATCATTTATTGAATATTGTTGCCATATCTGGTCTGGCATTCCTGTAATATATCACGAGATTCTCGACAAAATCAAAAGAAGATTCTGTAATGTTATCGGTCCAGAAACTCGGCTTCAGTCACTTTGCCACAAACGTCGTGACCATGGTTACCCTCTAAATATTTTCATGACTGTTGTTCTGATGAGCATGAACTCAAGCGTATTGCTGGATAGGCAACTAGGTCTCGTCGTTTTTTTTTTGTTTTTTTTTAACTAGCTAAATGTAATCGTAAGTTCTCTTCAAATAGTTTCTTTTCTTGCACTTCCCGTTCGCTCAACTCTCTTCCACTTTCTTGCTTCCATGTCACCTACAATCTTCAAAAATTTTAAATGCAGCCTTAATCACTATCTCCTGTTTTTATTGGATTCCCTTTCTCACCACTAAAGTTTTCTCATTCTCTTTCACTCACAGTAATCCCTGCGTCTTAATGTCATTATCGCCTTGTTTGGGGTGACATTATATATATATATATATATATATATATATATATATATATATATATATAATGTATATAATAACATAATATAATAATAATATATAATAATTTGGCCTATATCACCTGAGGATAAAGAAAGGTTGAAATCAAGGTAACGTGATTGACTGATCTCTTAATTATATATATATATATATATATATATATATATATATATATATATATATATATATATGTGTGTGTTTATTTCACCTTGGGGCCTTACAACTAAATATATTTTAGTCCCTATTCCTACCAACGGCCGTATGTGTGCGTTTGCTTATGAAAAATACTTGTACGCATTAAAGTATATATATATATATATATATATATATATATATATATATATATATATATATATATATTTGTGTTCGTGTGTGTGTATGTGATATAACGATGTATAATTTTGTATAATTTTATATATCAACAAACAGTATTTGATAAATGAAATCCCAAAGGATGAAACATGTCACGTATAAACGTTTACAGTTTGTCATATATATATATATATATATATATATATATATATATATATATATATATATATATATATATTCTTCATTTGTATTTCTGAATTAGTACGTTGAACTTTGTTAAGGTATCAAATATTTTTTATAGGGGTGCACTTTTAATGCATTGCCATGGGCACCACTTTACTTAGGTACGCCTCTGATGGAAAGATGATTTTTTATATCATTTCACCCCAAGCAAGGCAATAAAGCCACAAAGGCGCAAGATGCTACTGACTGTGAGAGAACGAGAAAGAGAAAACATTATTATGGAGCGAGAAAAACAAAAGAAGAGGAATAAAGAAGACAGTCGATAACGATTGACAAATTTGTTTGGAAAACAATAGCCAGAAGATCGTTTGACATGCGTTTATACTAATTATATTTATTTATATCCACTGAAAGAATAAGCAGACCAACCTCTTAAAATATTGTTTAATGCCAAGATAAAAATCTATGGTCTTTAGATTTTTCGCTAGAATAATTTTGGTTAATAATAATCATGTGATACGCGCAGATGTACGGGTGGCGTAAGGGATAGTGTCTTGGAATAGAAAATAGGAGAGGTAAGTTCTAATTGCAATCAGGTTAGTGACATTCGCTTATCCGCAAATACACATGATTGTTATTGTCAAAGAATTGTTTATGTAATTTCAATTGCAAAAAAACAGAATTAATCTTACACTCGGGAATATATTTTGGCTTTAAATAACCTAGAAAAGGGTTGACAATCCGTAAAAGTCAAAAATCAAATCGATCACGAAGTTAACAACGTGAAACGCAACTTGTTAAAATGATAACAAAACCAAGCACATTTTGCTGCCTGATTGAGAAAGGTAGGTATCCATTTCTCTCTAGCTATGGGTTAAATAGTGGCACTAGAAAAATCATCGTTATTTTCAAAAAAATTGTTAAGGTAATTTCAATCGCCAAAAAAAACAAAACAAAAAAAAAACAGAATTAATGTTACGATCTAAACTATATTCCGGCTTTAAATAACCTAGAAATGGGTTGATAATCCGTAAAAAACAAATCACTCACTCGTTCACGTAATCAACGTGAAACGCGACTTGATAAAATGATAACAAAACCCAGTACATTTAGCTGCCTAGTTGAGAAAAAAAAATGGTTTATTCTTCAAAATGGTTTGGATGTTTTGTCGAGGAATCTGTCTCATATACCATTAGTATCGATAGATCTTTACTGATTGCCGCATACTTATGGCCTCGTGCCAGACTCAATTATGCCTGATAAACAGCAGGATGTTCTTCGTGAGGTAATGCTTAGCGGGCTTGTTTCGCAGACCATTAATATTTTGTAGTATGTTCCGTTTCCATTGAGTACGGAGCACTTGTGACCCTGTACTGAGTGAACTAAGTTTAGTAAATAGTTTTCAAAAGTGCTTGAAGATGTAACGAGCAGTCGAGGGACGTTCTGGCGAAAGAAAGAGAGGAAGGAATAAATAAAAAATGAAACGATGGAGGAAAATAAAAGTAAAAAGAAATAAAAGAAATTGAAGAAAGAAAGAAAGAAAGAAAACGGAGAAAAGAAAGAAAGAAATAAAGAAAGAAAGAAGTAAAACGGGGGAAGAAAGAAAGAAAGAAAGAAAGAAAGAAAGAAAGAAAGAAAGAAAGAAAGAAAGAAAGAAAGAAAGAATAAAATGATGGTATAGAGAAAGGAAGAAAGAAATAAAGTAGCAAAACGAGGGGAGAAAGAAAGAAAGAAAGAAAGAAAGAAAGAAAGAAAGAAAGAAAGAAAGAAAGAAGAGAAGAGAAGAGAAGACTGAATAAATAAAAGGAAAAGGACAAAACTATCGGACGGATTAAAAATTAAAAAACAAAGAAAAACGACGAAAGAAAGAAAGAAAGAAAGAAAGAAAGAACAAAAAAGAATAAAATGATGGTATAAAGAAAGGAAGACAGAAATAAAGTAGCAAAACGAGGGAAGAAAGAAAGAAAGAAAGAAAGAAAATAAAAATATATGGGTTAAGAGAATAAAAAGTAAAGCAAAAGAAAGGAAAAGTATAAACAAATAAAAAAAGAAAGAAAAAACGAAGGAAAGAACTGGATAAAAAAGAATGAAAGAAAAAAGAACAAATCGAAGAAAGAAGGAAAGAAAATTTCGAAGAAAGAAAGAAAGAAAGGAATAACGAACAGAAAAGAAACAAAAAAAAAGAAAAAAGAAAAGAAAAAGAAAAGATAAAACAAAAGTTCGAGATTCTCAAGAAATATTATCTTAAATAAGAAATGTTATTCTCGACAGTCTCATCTTCACTGGAAACTGATAGTTGCCCGAACGACATATAAAATATATTTTTCCAGAAAAGAAAGAAAAGTATAGCAGTTCGGAACGTACATTTCAGTTATAAATTTATTATTTGCTTGTAGAAAAACGTTGTCTGGGTGGCGATTTTTTGTTGGTTTAAAAATGAAATATTTATTTGACAGACGTCGGGCTTCGAAATAGATTTCGAAAAAGTTAATAAACTGTACACCTGCGTCTCTTTTCATTTGAAAAAAATTCTGGTTATGTAATTGGGGTATAAATGTTTTAAAGACTGATGAAAACAGGCACAAGTGTACAAGAAGAGTGACTTCGCACTGCAAACTTCCTCCCACCGCATACATAAAATTCACAGGAGATAAAAGCTATTTCAGGCTTTTCCCCTCTATCCGAAAGCGTAATTTGTAATCTATCGTAAGCTGTAATGGCGTAAAACGAGAAAGGCATTTTCCATTAATCTATACGAGGTAAATATATGAGCGCGAAAGAATATGTCTCCGCATTAAAAGGTAATAGGAAACGGTTGATAATCCGTAAAAAACAAATCAATTACTTGATAACATGTTAACAAAACTCAGGCCTTTTTGCTGCTTGACTGAGAAAGGTAGGAACCCATCTCTCTTTAACTATGAGTTAAATAGTAGCACTTGTATCTGGAAAAATCATCGTTATTCTCAAAAACTGTTAATGCAATTTCAATCACAAAAAAACAGAATTAATCTTACGATCGAAATTATATTTCGGCTTTAAATAACCTAGAAAAGGGTTGATAATCCGTAAAGAAAAAATTAATCAATCACTCAATGAATGACGTGAAACGCGATTTGATAAGATGATAAGAAACCCAGGACATTTTGCTGCCTAATTGTAAATAAAAAAACGTTTATTCTTCAAAATTGTTGAATGTTTTATCAAGCCTTGGTTATACTTCAAAGCAATCGAAAAGAAAAAAATCACTTTTATGCTAAACGTAATATCATTACAATATCTCTGAAAAAATTTCTGTTATCTTAGGTCACATATTGCTAATGTTAGTCGTTTCATTATAAATAAACATCTGGTGTTTATTATCCAACCAGACAGTACTACTACCGGTTGAAGTAATAAAATCTATTTTTCAGGAAAATAAGTTTCTCTATTTCACTAACTGTTATTGTTCTTTCTAGTATTAATGCTGATGGGGCTTCCTTCCTACGTCAACATCTTCATTATATAGTTTACCATTGGTCCATGTCACGAATATTTCTGCCACGTTCCTTTCGGAAGTTTACAAATTTAACGGATAAAAATACCGCAAATTTTTTGTCATTTAAAAAACAAAGAAACAGACGACATGCGTTGAACGGATGTCATAATTCGTTGAAAAATTCACCCCTACCCTACCTAGACTTAACCGCTTTTCGAAAGTAACTCATATTTGATAAAATAGTTGTCAATAAAAATGAACGCGCTACCACCCCTGTCTAAATGATTGGATTTCTCTGTATCCTTGAAAACAAATATTATGAATGTATGTGCTTTTAAAACTCAGCAAATTTCAAAAGTTATTCCAAAATTCGCTTGAAAATGAAAAAGAACTAGCGCTTTTAATGTAATTATATAATTAAATTTAAAGTTGTTAGTTTCTATTTTTGAAACATGGTAATTCCTGTGTCACGACGGAACCATATTTTTAAATCAGTTAATTTATAATATTTATGCTCTGTAAATTTACATTGAACACTGTTTCGTAAAAATGAAAATATCAAGAAGAACACCGGATTATATATCTTACTGTTCATTCTTCTTGCTATATATATATATATATATATATATATATATATATATATATATATATATATATATATATATATATATATGTTTTAGTAAAAGTAATGACAAAATGAAAAAAAAAAAAATTCTGTGCCGCTTTTTCTCCTTTAAGACTACATCAGGCAAATTTCCTGCGGATGATCTATGAATTAAACACTTTCTATATACTTTGATATTAATAAATTACTTTTTCTTTTCATTAAAATAGCAGTTTTCACATCGAAATTATTGTTAGGCTCATTACGTTGATCAACTAATGTCTTATTTTCCGCTCCCTCCCCCTCCCATATATATATATATATATATATATATATATATATATATATATATATTAAATATTACAAAATTAGGAATCACTTACGCACCCG
The DNA here is from genome assembly GCA_963932145.1 of Acanthosepion lycidas. Taxonomy (NCBI): domain Eukaryota; kingdom Metazoa; phylum Mollusca; class Cephalopoda; order Sepiida; family Sepiidae; genus Acanthosepion; species Acanthosepion lycidas. The sequence continues at coordinate 26,885,832 of OZ010594.1, forward strand.
TTATCATGGTTTCCACCATTAAGGTCTCATTAGGCGGTAGATGCTAATTAATTTCCTAATGCTTTATTGGCCTTATGCGCGCACAACAGGATGTGTTACAGAAAGGGGGTGGGGAATGAAGCAAGAATGAGGAAGTAAGGTGGAATGGAAAGTGAGAAAGAAAAAAAATTTACATACTCTTATTCTGGTTCGTATAAACTTAAAATATACTTTCTGGTATGCCTACATCCCGACATGACCTCAGACCTTTCATTTAACAGCATTTCTTAGTCTAGATACTTTACTATCACTAGTTTTTTTTCTCCTGGCATAGGCTACAGATATCACCACCATTACTGTGAGGCATGGTTCTCCTCAGTATACTCCATCTTTTATTAGGGCTTTTGTTGTTATTTCTTCCTTTTAATTCCCGCATATGGCTGGTCATTCTGGTACAATTTCTATGGCTTTCTATTCTGAACGATGACTTGTGATTGTACAATCCTTTTTTGAAGGTATCTTCAGTACACTCCACATATATCTTTCTCTGTCAATTTTCGCTCTTCACTTCAACTTTGTAAACCACTCTTTCATTTTACAAACACCATCCATATTGCTCTGATATTGAGCACTTTATTCCATAAATATAGCACACCTTAAGACTATATTTCTTTATATATATATATATATATATATATATATATATATATATATATATATATATATATAGTTCTTTAGAAGATATAGAAGATTTGTCGATTGGAAAGTTAATACGAGGTCTGGTCAAAAACTATCAGAACTAGTGCTATAAAAACCGTAACACATATCAATTCCGTATTTGATATTATTCGAAATAGTCCCCTTCTTAAACCACACATTTTATCCAGCCCGTTTCCATTGATGGAAGTATTCATGAAACTATTTTTTGGGAGGGGGATAGCGAGTACATTTTAAATTACTATCTGTAGGGTCGTCTTTTACGGCCAATATAGCCAAGCATATACTTTAACTTGAAAATTTTAGGGTAATTTTATACGTCCAGTCGCCTTGTACGACAGCATATACGGTAGGTATTATTTCTATGTTGCCCAGATAGTTCAATTTTTGTACTTCCTTGATTTTAACGCCCCTAAAACAAAGTTCACGGTAAATAAACAAATGGTAAGTAAAAAAAAAAAAAAAAAATGGATGCATGCTAGTTTGTAAGTTGAAATAAATGTGAGTAAGAAACAAGTATGTATAATAAGAAATATAATTATTATTTTGAAAAAAATGAACTATTGAAAACTGAAAGTGAGTGCACAAAAAGGAGGCACCAATACTTTATGTTATTTCAATAAATATGAAGATCCCTAAGCAGACATTTTAAGAGATTACATCAGTTTTAATTAATTTCTTATTGAAGTTGATCTAAGTCATATTGTATAATATGAATAAAATAATTATTACAAAAACTTGTATTGCAAATTATTAATAAAATTTTACCTTATCATTTTATAGCATAAACTACTTTTATAAGCAACCCAACGGGTTTATGGTTGGTCTAGTTAGTTTTAAATTTAGACATCTGTTTTTTAAGTAGCTGTCTACTTCTGTGTCGCCAAAGAAGATGAAGTCTGAGAAGGTTGGAGATGTTTAACACATTCTTTGTATTTAATTCTATTTGTCGTTGGCCGTTTCCACTAGTCTGACTCGAAATCTTGGTAGCATCACTAAACCGTTTTTATTCAATCAGTGCTTCTGTAATTACCGTGGGGGGGGAATGGGGGAAGTATCGTTGGAAAATTGTGGGTGTAACGACAGTAGGGAAAACTCTAGGTTTGAATTCAATTAAAAATAAATAAAGGAATTTAACTTCGACTCTTTCTGTCTTCATCTGTTTTCTTCTTAGCGTAAAATTCGTACCGAAGAAAAAGATGTCCGAGCTGAAAGGATCAAACTAATTTGATTTATGCAACATTCCCAGGGCTATAAACATTTCTGAATTGATTGGACATTAGGCTTTACGTTTGAAAAATACCTTCCATACTTTCAACAATTTTTCTTTCTTTGCGACTAATCTGGCCTACGTTACTTTAGGGGTTCGATTTTCTTTTCTTTTCTTTTCTTTTCTTTTCTTTCTTTCTTTCTTTCTTTCTTTCTTTTGTACACTGCTTCCTTACTTTATTCGATTCTAGTCTTTCTTTTTTTTTTTCTTTCTTTCTGTTCTCGCCTTTATTTGTTTTTGTTCTTTTTTATATTGATCTTTTTTTTGTGCTTTCTTTCTTTTTTGGTTGGATTTTGTCTTTTTTCTTTCTTTCTTTCTATTGTTTTCTTTCTCTGTTTTTCTTTGTTACTTTCTTTTTTTACTTTCTTTTTTCTTTCTTTCTTTGCTTGCCCTTCTTTCTTTGCTTGCCGTTCTTTCTTTCTTTCTTTCTTTCTTTCTTTCTTTTTTGCTATTTATTATCTCTTTTCCTTCTATTCTTTGCTTATATTCGTGTCTTTCTTTCTTTCTTTCTTTTTTCTTTCTTTCTTTCTTTCTTTTTCTGCTTGTATCTTGTCTTTTTACTTTCTTTCTATTCTTTTTATTCCCTTGCATTTTATATTTTTTATTTTTCTTTCTATTCAGTTTTTTTTCTTTCTTTCATCATATTTACAAACTGATATTAAATATTTTTCTCATGAGTTTGCTAAATTGAAAAACATGCATTCAATTTTCCAGATTATTATTATTATTATTATCATCATCATCATCATCATCATCAAAATGAGGAAAAGAATAGAGGCCCACGCAACCGAAGTGAAAATGGAAATTATTTTTCACAACGATGCTCTTCCAGAATATTTAAAACTTTAGTCTTCGGAAAGATGGCAGTTTATAAACTTCTGGTTTACGCCATACACACGCACATACGCATACATACACACGCCCGAACACAAAAAGTCTGCCTAATCCCGCACACAAACACTCATCGCATACTCACGCACACGTACGCACAACCTAGTCAGTTATGTGCCATGAGGAATACACGCTTGATTAAAAGAATTCTTGCTGTGTGAATACATTTATGTTACTTTAAATTCAAAGGTTATTTTTAGTGGATTCTTGTATTTGAAATAGACGACCCATTTTGGTTTTGCGTACACGAAAAATCTTAATAAAGAAAATTCTGTTCTCGGGTTGTGCTGTGACCGAATGTTCCAAGGCGTGCTGTCACAAACTCTGGTTTCTCCTACAAAGGGGGATGTAAGTTCGAACCCTGCCGGAGAGAACATTTTACATTTTTTTTTATTAAGTTTGCATAAGTGAGTAAGTCGATAACACTGTTTAAAAATAAAAACGGGCCGTTTATTTCAAATACGGTATCTACTAAAAATTTTTCACGTCGTATATATATATATATATATATATATATATATATATATTCTCCGAGGTTTTTATAATACTATTGGACTCTAATTTGAGCAATAAGAATGTATTTAACTCTAAGTTGAAATGATGATCCCTCTCGCTGTTGTTACCTCCTGATCCAGTTTTCCTCTCTACATTTCCTCTTTTTTTAAACTTATTCACCGTTTTCTTGATGGTTCTTGAATGGACTTTGAAGATGGAAGCCAGAGTATGAATGTTGATACTATTACTGAATGACTGAATGATCTTTTTCCTGCCACCATTGGGTAGACATAGTGGGTCTGATATAAAACGATTTTAACTTGTTCCATTTCTAGCTGAATAACTCAACGGATTTTTCAGTGATTCTTACGGCAAATGGTGTCAAGATAGCTAAGCGTCTTATCTGAAAACCTGGAAAAAAGAAACTCAATTAGTTCTGTCGTTTTTTAGATATTAAACATTTTGTGGGATGGGCAATTATCCCATGCTGTTCCAAGATTTGAACAATTTTGCTATTACACCCAATATATATATATATATATATATATATATATATATATATATATATATTACATGAAATATATATACATTCAGTGAACTTAATCTATCAAAGAAGCTGGAATGACGCACATTCATACACACATGCAAATATACAAGTAGATGTTAAAAAGTTCTTGACCGGACAGCAGGATTGAAAGAACATTTTCAATGTTTTGTCATTTGGTCAGATTTTATGAGATGGCCGAGCAGAGAACTTTTCAGCAGCTCTTCGTATATCTATCGGCGTACAGGATTAGGTAAAAGTAATGTGAATCAATGTTGATTTTACAAGTTAGTAAGGTACTACGCCTTTGTGTGTGTGCGTGTGCGTGTGCGTCTGCTGTAGATTTCTTCGGCTCACTCAATTTTATTGCCTTCTCAGCGACTGGAGGACGCTTTTGTGAAATCTTTCTTCAACGTTCGCCATTTGGCCTTGTCACTTTGCTTGAAGCAGAGATCCCTACGGGCACCATTCAGGCCAGCTGAAGGCAACAGTTAAACACCTCACCCCCGCCACAAAAAAACAAAAACAAAACAAAAAAAAAACAAAAAACCAAACAAATACCCATTTCCCCCGACGGAAAAGAAAGCGATGAAGTAAAAAGCCAGAGTGCATATGCCGACCATGGAAGCCACAGTGTCAGTCTCATGTCAGCTGAGTTGGATGAATTTCGGTATTTCTAGACACGAAAACAAATTAAGAAAAAGAAAGAAACATCCCAAACTATAGAACTGCAAGAAATAGAAAAAGAAAAAGAGAGGCAAATGCTGAGAGAAATTCCAGGAATAGAGCTATATGTGTTTGTCAGTTAAGAGTCTGACCTGTCCAGCCGACAGCGGCCGCTTCTCAAGGTAGAGAAGAAATATAGATTGTTATAACTCTTTTTGCATTTTTTTTTTCACTTTGTTCATTGAATAGACGTTATCTTTTTATTACGACCAGCATATTTTCTTCTCACCTGCCTGTGAAAGTAGAGTTCTTCATATTTCACTCTTCCTGACAAAACAAATATTTTAAACCATTTTTATCTCTCTCCCTTGGACCCTTTCTCTCGCTCTTATATATATATATATTTTGTTAGCAAACACATATATTCACTATTTATTTCTGACAACATTCATCAAAGGGCAATCCTTTTCCAACACCGTAATGTAGCTTCACTGTGTCTTTTTATAAATATTTTTATGGTAACTGTTCTGGTGATCTTTTCCCTTTACTACTTCGACTTTACGAATTTAAGCGCAGTACTAGATTGGCAAATAGGTCTCATTATCTTAATTGCATCAGTTTTTCATATAACCATAAATTCTATGCTAATAGTTTTTCTCTCACGCTTGTGGCTCTCCCTCCCGTCCTTTTGTTTTTCAGTCAAATTTGATCTTCAGAATGTTTAAATTCAATACCAATCGTCATCTTCTGCATCCTTGAAACCCGTTCTTTTATTGTCTTATTGTTTTTTTACAGTTTAAATCACTCTCAGTACATCATCACTCTCTTTTACATCTTAGTGGCTTTATCGGCTTGTGTGGGATGAAATGATCAACCTGCATTATTAATATTACTATCTTTTCCACTGTATTCTTTTTCTCAGTTGCAGTAATCTTATTATTAATTTCATTCGAAGTTGTTTTCTGTTACCATAGCCGGATATGACAACGCAACTATGACATTGATATTCACTGGTAAGATAAACCTTCTGCACAGTAAATGAAATTACATACTGTTATGTTAATTTATCAACGTACGCATGGACTCTCCCAGTTATAAACAGGAGCAGGTACTGCCTTTTGGAGAGGGAAGTTTCCAGCAGTCAACTCTGACAGTGGAACCGAACATTCTTGCTGTAACACTCTTGTTTGTATATGTTTGTATTACTGTTTCTGTTAACTTATTTGTTTAACTCAATTCCTCTCTTTGTGTCTTTATTTCTGGGCCTAACCAGGCCACAACACAAACAGAGTGATAAAGGTTAAAAAAAACACGATGTCACTTACCAACGGTTTCTTTCATAATAAACATACAATGGACGGTAAAAAACGTTCGAAGAAATCTTTAATCTCAAATAAGACCCAACGATGTTGTGCAATTTATGAAGCGCCCTCCCCCAAAAGAATGTCTCATATGGTCTATCCGTTAAAGACGTTTATTCTTTTTAAAACGATTACCTAAAATACAAATTAATCTTCATATTGGACAACTTTTCTTCCTTATTCTTGGTATCATAATGATAAACATTTCTAAAAATTATCACAAAGTCTGTCTATATGATGCATTAGTTTTGTGATACTAACGAACACTCGTTACCATTTTTGTAATACCAACGAATACTCGTTATCACTTTCGTAATGCTCGTTGTAGTAGAGACTTTGTAATCGCAGATTACAATGATAGTAACGCTGTTGTGTCAGACGCCTTTGAATAACACTCGCACTAATAGTACTTGACTACTTCTACGCGCCGCTGGCGAATCTTATATGTGTTGTTCGTGTCCTAGGTATTATCGTTTATTACCAACCTTCGTATGATTATTCTATTCAGTAACCTCCCCTTGTTTCCAACAGTAGATAAACTAGTATTAGTGAATTACGCTGCAAAAAAGTTAAAGCGTGATTGTCAGTAACGTTTTCTTTTTATGTGCCGTATCCCTTCAGGGCGTAGGCGATCATGGCCCTCCACTTCTCCTATCCCTTGTAGCTCTCAATAAGTTTTGTCCATTTGCTACTTCCTCAGACCATGTTCTGTCATCCATTATCATAAGCCCTCTAGGCATATAGCGAATTGCTTTCCCTTGTCTCTCTTTCCCTCTATTCGACCTGTGAGTTTCATATTCTCCAAGCTCCTCCTTTCTCATTACGTCTCCCAGAAATTTCAGCTGCCTCTTCCTGCAAACAAGAAGGAAGCTTAAGTATAAGTATAATATATCCTCCTAGTTTGCATCTTCTCCAAAACCTCATCGTTGCTCACACGCTCAGTCCATGATATCTTTATCATCCTTCTGTAGAACTACATCTTTGTCGCCTTCTCTTCTTCATCTTTCAGGAGACCGCCCAACATTAGCTGCCGTAAAGAAGGACAACTGTCACGTAGCAGTTCAGTACTCTTTTCTTTGTTACCAAAGAAATCCTACTATCTCGTAATAACCTGCCTAGCTTTTGGAATAGGTCTTTGGTCATCCCAATGCGTCTTCGGATCTCACCGTCGCATTTACCGTACTCTGTCAAAAACACTTCCCAGATATTAAAATTTCTGCACTTGCTTCATTTTAGTGTCCCTGATCTGTAAATCGCATTTCGGACTCATCTTTTTGCTGATGTCCATGCTGTCTTCTTTTAGTTTATGCTTAGTCCCTTCTTCTCGCTCTCCTTCTTCACCTTCTTTAGAAGGTTTTGTAATTTATTTTTCATGTCAGCTATTAGTACTGTATATCATCTGCGTATTTTATGTTGTTAAGATTGTCACGAGCTATATTTCCGCTCTGAATTTATTTGGCCATTGCAAGACTGACACGAGACCATTTTCTCACGGTTGAATTATCTTAACATTTTAAACGAGGTACTGCACACCTCTGCAACTTTACAGAGTTCTGTAAATTCTCATTTGCAAGGTATTTTTTTTATTTCAACAGAAGACTTCAAATCGATTCAAAAGCATAAGCTCTCTCTCTGTCTCTCGGAAGAAGAAGAAACAGAATGACTGGTAGTGATATTCGGGAACGAACATATTTCATTGAGCTGACACGTATAGAAATTTAATCGTTGTTTCAGCAATTTCAAAGTCAATAGAAATCAATAAGTAACAGTTGTCACTCATAATATTTTTTTATTGTTGAAAGATTTATGACGGGAAAACAAGCAAGAACCCATTCGCTACAGTCAATATCTAACCTAATTCCATATTTCTTTTCCTCTTTGTTTTTAGTTTGGCCCCTGGAAAGCCCTTAAGTCGACCAAACGAATTGGGCTTTTGTCAGGCGAATAGTTTTGCTGATAAGATTGAGACCCCCCCCCAATCCCTCCTATACACACATAGACAATGGGCTCTAGTCTCTGGCTATATAGGTTGGGGAGTTGAAAGTT
>OZ010594.1:26898800-26978800 GCA_963932145.1 Acanthosepion lycidas
ATAATTCACGTTTCCAAGGATACAGAGAAATCCATTCATCTAGACAAGGGGTGTTTGCGTGTTCATTATCGCTGTATTTTGTTGTATCAGTTATTAGTTACGTTTTGGTAGGGGTAGGGATGTATTTTTCAATTAATTCTGACATCCATTAAATGCATGTCATCTGGATTTTAAAAATTTTTTTATTGTTAACGGCAAAAATTCTTACGGCATTTTTTTCTATTTGTATACTTAAAGATTTGGGTCGGGGGTTAATTCAGAATACGTTTTATTTAACTACGATTTTAAAAAGATTTTCACTTTTAATTTTTCATATGCTATATTTCTTTTTAAAACAAGTAAATGTATTAGGTTGGTGCAAAAATAATGTCGTTTTTGACGTTAAAAAATACGTTAAAAACGACATTATTTTTGCACCAACCTAATATTAGAATCACTTACACTAAGTAAAATTATTTTCACATCAAGTATAAGTATGTATATTACTAGGTCATAATTTTTTTTTTATATTTATATTTAAATATTATTTAAGTAAAATTTTTGACAATGGCGGCAAAAATAGCTAATTAATTTCTCTGATTTAGTAAACTTTTATTTTTTATATATCTTATATAAATCCACTAATATATAGTTTCTCATGTAAGTACAAAGGACATGGGTCATTCAATGGCTTACATCTTCTAGCTTTTCATATTAATTTCATTTTACTGTAGGTGTTTTATTGGATTCTTTTGAGTGCTTGTAGTACTTTGAGAGAGGTGTTTAGGTTAGAATATGTTTTATTTAACTACAATTTTAAAAGATGTTTAGGTTAGAATTCGTTTTATTTAACTACCATATATATATATATATATATATATATATATATATATATATATATATACACAGGGCGTGATGGGTAAATTGTCGTCATTTTATAGTTTTAATTTCGCGCATGCGCGTTATTTGTTTTTGGCTTTGTCGACTGCACTGTATAGTAGTATCAGCTGGAGAAAAAGAGCGCCAGAAATTTAGAAACGGCAAGCTGTACTGCTTGGCACCAGAAGCTCCAATACGAACATTTCAGAGTGTTTGGGTGTCAATCTAAGGACAGTGTAGAGGATTCGGAAAGAGTTGGATGAGTTTAATGGTGATTACGAAGGTGTTTGGAGTGATCACTAGTGATGGCGATGTTATACCTCCATTCATCTTCTCACGGGGCACAGACTCGACACAGAGGCCTACATCAAGTGCCTTGAGGAGGTAGTGCAGCTCTGGTTCAAGAGGGTGGCTGCTGGAAGACACTATGTATGGCAACAGGACTCTGCAACATGCCACGCAATCAGGAGAACCCAGTCATAGCTGCCAGACAATTTCTGCGACCACATCACACCTTACATCTGGCCACCTAAATCCCCAGACTGCAAACTCCTCGATTATTGTGTGGGGCGTTAGTTGAGTGAGAGATCAATAAAACTCAATGTAACATCAAAAATGAACTGAAGGCAAGGATTATGGCAGCATTCACCGACTTAAACCGTCCAGAAGAGTTGCAGGAGATTCCGAAGTCGTCTGGAGGCTATTTACTCTTTAGTATTTAAAGATAACTTTGTGTAATTTTTTAAATATATCTGTTAAAATAAGATGTCAGTGTTATTTTGATGTTTGTGTCATTTAAACGACAGTTTATACATCGCAATCTGTATTTTCACTCAGTGGAAACGGACGATCAAGAACTAAATAAAAAGAAGAACTCGATGCAATATCTTTAAATATGAGTAGTGAAACGCGAATAGACAACCCCTGTAGATTAAAGTAGGGTTCAGTTAAGAATTCCCTGTAGTTTACCAATTTATCGATATATATCTGAGGAAGACCGGATTGCACAACGGTAGAAACGTTGTGATAAATAAAAAAAAGACATGAGAACACAAACTGACACGTGAAGACGCAACAACGCGATATTTGAAAATGATGAAACCGACATAGCACAAAATATAAAAACAAATCAGAAAAATAAAAACACTTTAATAATGTCTTATGAAATCTGAAATTACCCAGACATTGGGTAATTTTATTAAATATGTAACGGAAACAAAAAAAAATGTCTGAAATATAAAATAGAAAAGCTTCACAAATAGCTTATGTTTGTTTTTAATCAAAACAGTTATAAATGAGAAAATTAACGAATATTAAGTGTAGGTCTCACCGGCCTTAGATGAGAGTAGATGTTTACTTCTCGTTTCCTGTTTAGGATTGGATTTCCGGTTCTTTCTAAAGCTTTTCTTATTCTCTTTGACTCCCAGAAGCTCATTTTGTCTTAGTTGCATTGTTACCTTGCTTGGGGTGAATTGATTAAAAAAAAAAAAAAAAAATGACGACTCAGTCATCTAGAACGTACGACTTCAGCTACTTCAGAATGAAAAAAATAACTTACGGCGGGATACCACCAGAAGTTGCATACAACACTCATTGTCTGGACTTTTGAGATGAGCAATTTTCATTATACCAGAAAATATTCGAACTGGTATCGTTTTCTTTTGTTGTTTCAGTCGGTGCGGAGAACCGAATTCAAATTCCCATTGGTTTCGTTATATTCATTTCCGCGCAAATACCATTGGGAAACGTATCAATCAAACTTTTCTCCCTCCAGCTATGGGTTAATTAGTAAAACTTGTATCAATAAGTCATTATTATCTAAAAAGAAATTCTTACAGACTAAAATTAATTTTTGGCTTTAAATAACCTGCAAAGTGTTGATAAGTTGTAAAAAAAGAATCAATCAATTCACTCGGAGTATGGAGTTTTGAGATGAAGTATTGTCTTTATTTTAGGAATGAATCAGACTAGTATCTCCATATTTGTTGTTTTGATCACTTAGATTCGTTTTATGCCATTTCTCGTTTGACGCCCTGAGAGTAATTGAAGACCTATTCCGATGAGGCGTATCATCAATTTCATTTAAGTAGATATTTACTGGCAAAACGCCACAATAGTCGAGTACCTTGTAAGGAACAAAGTGACGGCACGAGAAATTGTATACTGAGAAATAAAAACTACATAAATTACAAAATAGAGGACATTTTTAGATCAGTGGTTCCCAAACATTTTCTAACTGCTACTCGCTAGGTTACCAACCCACATCCTTAGCGTATCTACTTTCACACCCATAGGAAAATACTTCTCTCTTGCTATTAAAAGGTAGACTGCAAATTCAAAGCAACACTTAATCTAGCTCTGTAGACATAAAAATAAGTTAATAAATCTTGAAAAAAATAAATAATAAGTTAATAAATCTTGAAAAATTTAAATGCAACGTCAATCAGCATATTCTGTTTCCTTGATACCAGTTCCTTTATTGTTTTTCCTTCACTTCTCACTAAAGTCCTCACATTGACTTTTTTCACTTTCTGTAACCCTCTGATCATTATCGCCTTGGTTAGGGTTAAATGATTAAAAACAATTTGTTTAGCTAATTTAGCAACATGAGAGTTTAAATTTAGTTTTAATAGGATGGATGGATTTGATCCTCTCGACATCAGATTCGAAGGTATCGAAATAAGTCTTACATCCTAGTGATCGGTCATGTTTCAGTCTGTTTCTTTCTTTGGAAAGAAACTAAGCGACTGCACTGAAACAACACTCTACTAAATGAGATATTAGATTGAGGTGGATCTGAAAAAAATACCAAAAGGCTTTTAATGACTTGTCTTTGATCTATAGTTATTATTCTACTAAAAATTATATGAACGGTTACTCTATACTGGTTTTTCTCAAATATTTTCTAGCTGCCGCTCACTAGGTTATCAACCCACATCCTTATCGCGCCTACTTCCGCACCCATAGGAAAGCCCTTCTTAGTATTAGGTTTGGTTTGGTTTGTTTTACGGTATATCAACCTCAATGGGTTATTTAATGCTGATAAGATTTTTTTATTGCTAAAAATACTTGTTTTTCCAAAAATTTATTGCTGCTAATATATATTTTTAAAAAAAATGTATTGCAGCTAATATTTTTCCTAAAAAATTTATTGTTGGTAATATTTTTTCCTTTAAAAATGCATTACCGGTAACATTTCTTCCAAAAATGTACTGCTGGTAATGCTTTTCTTAAAAAAATATTACTGGTAATATTTTTTTCTTCAAAAATATATTGCTGGTAATATTCTTTTTTCAAAAATGTATCGCTGGTAATATATTTTTTTTCAAAAACGTATTACTGGGTAATATTTTTTCAAAAAATGTATGGCTGGTAATATATTTCCAAAAATGTATGGCTCGTAATAATTTTTTCTTCAAAACTTCATTGCTGGTAATAATTTTTTACAAAAACGTACTGATGGTATTAAAACCTATTTTTAAACATTCGCAGTGTTTTGACTGGAGTTTGAAGGGGGGGGGGTTAATTATTTGCCCATACCTGGGACCCTAACAGGTGCTACCACCCCGGGTCAGGGTGGACCTAGGAACACCAGCAATTAAGAGGTGGTTCCACGCTTCTCAAAAACTCAGAAGCCTTGCTGTTGGATGTAGTTTATCGTCATACCCAGGTCTTTTGGTATTAAGTGGTAGACTGCAAACCCAAAGCAGCACAAATCTGACATTGTAAACACAAATTTGTATTTCAGAAAACCACGTTAACTAATTTGCTTTTAGCTGGTTTAGAAACATGAAGGGGTGAATTTATAGTTTTAATGAGATGGATGTTTTCGATGCAGGATCATAAGCTTTTCAACATCAGGTTGGAAGGGGCTGAAGAAAAGTCTTAGATCACTGCGTTCAGTAATGTTTCTTTTTGTTTCTTTACTTGGAAAGTAACTGGGCGATATCCACTAAAATCGCCCTCTACTAAATATAATGCAAAAAAAAAAAAAAAAGAAAAGAAAAAAAGATTCTAATGCCTACTTCGGCTGTTACTACCCACTTTTTTAAATAACCGACTCCTAGATCTTTAACCCCTCCTTCCACACCACATGGGGTAAGTACCGCCCACTGTGGAGATCCCAGCTTTAAATATTTACTAAGTTTTGTTTCATCTGTTACAAAGCTAAATAAATATAATGTCAATTGTTGTGTCAATTTTCCAGATAAAAAATAAAAATGATCTACATGCCTCGAAAATCAGCCTTTGAAAATTTAACTTTTGCCTAGAGGGACACTAACTACAACGTCATCTTTTCATGTTTTAATTTTCCCGCCATTTGGGACGCTTATCGTTGATAATGAGAATCATCAAGACAGATAAAAAAAAAAAGCTTATGCCAGAAATAACACCTGTGAAAATGTATTGTATTATTTGGCAGGTGTCAAGGATAATCTCCGAGACTCAGTTATGGACAAAGTGGAAACGACATCCCCTTTTCAATATTTCTGATTAAATAATAATAATAAAAAAATGCTTGATGGCACTAAATTACACAGACGAATGAGCGAAGAAAATCCCACAAAATTGAAAGTTTTGTTATTAAATGGTGGACACTTCCCACCCGGCTCGCACTGAGTGGAGTATACTCGCCTCTTAGTTGCTAGTAATGTGGCAGCAGTGTGTGTATTAGAGCTATCTGGAATGCCATTGTGCGTGGGCTGATCGGATGTTAATAACAAAAACAGAGAACGAATTTGCGAGGAGAAAACGAAATCCTGATACAAAAACAAAATTCAAATCTCCGTAGATGCACACTATGGCTTATACGGTGTATTTTTAACCAGATATAAAAATTTGTATTAAATTCTATCCACAAACGGATAAGCCCCGGGTACCATAACGTTACAAAATGCTACTAGAATTACATCAATTTTATGCAACTATTTCAAATGAATACGAATTTGGATATCTTATAGGTCTTATATATGTACCCTATTCCTTCCGGACGTTGGCGATCATGGCTCGCCACAACTTCCTACTGGTTGTCTCCTTACTATCCCTTACACTGCATTGTTCTGTCATCCATTTACACAAACTCATTAGGTTTGTTACTTGCTATTTCAGTCTGCCTCTCCTGCCTTGAGTATATTCTTTGAGTGCCAAATTCTCCAAGCCCTCTTTCCTCATTGCAAAAGCCAATAGAAATATACCAATGATATGCAACTATCTCAAAATGAATACAAATTCATAGCTCTTATAAATCTTATATGAACCGTCTCCCTTCAAGATATTAGCGATCATGGCTCTCCACAACGTCCTAATGTTTTCTCCTTAATACCCCTCCCACTGTTCTACCATCCATTTGCACAAACAAGTTAGGTAGATTACTCACTATTTCCTGTGAGTGCCAATTTCTCCAAGTCACCTTTCGTCATTATGTGTCCCAGAAATTTCATCTCTTTCTGATTCTAAGTCTAATTATCGTTTTTGTTAACCTGTTCCTTAAAACTTCGTCGTTACTCACATGCTCCATTCATAGTATTCTCAACATCCTTCTGTAGAACTACATTTTTATTATTTCAAGTCCCCTCTTCGTATGTGAGAAAATTGTCGACCGTTCACAACCATATAGGAGAAGTGATATTACATAGCAGTTCAGAATTCTTTTTTTTTTCTTTAAGAAATTTTCCTGATTCTTCATACTTTGTTTAGCTTTTGGAAAACATCTTTCACTGTTCCAAAGTACCTTCGAATTATTTGTGTCACATATTCGCTGTCTGTTGAAACACTTTCCAAATATTTCAATTTATGTACTTGCTTTTGATGTATCAAATGAATAGTTCGCACCTTGCGCCGATCCTCGAGATACGAACGTAACGACATACGAGTTTTTGAGATACGAATCGGATTTCGGTCGATTATTTTGCCTTGAGATACGTGCTGAATTTTGAGATCTGAGCGAGTTTCAATGAAGTACCCGCTATTTGGGGCAGCGAGCGCCAAGCTTTGAGAGTATTTCCACTCATAGTACGCGTGTCACCTCGCTTTCGAAGGATCTCCGTTGTGTGGTGTTGTGTCCTTTTTTGATGTTATTTTGCAAAATTCCTTTGTAGCGGTATTGACGACCTAAATCAATCCGTACATTTTTTTTTACTTTACGAATGTGTAAGCAAACGCAAAGGCAACAAGAGAAACAACCAGAAGAGACACAAAGAAAACGGTCTCATAACAACAACGAGATTAATATTTATATTTGTATAATGATGTACAAGCATAGGGGTTACTATTTTTTGTTGGTGTTATGTCCCTTTGACTGTAGGTTTTTGTTAATGAAAATTTTTTTATCTGAGCTCATAAAAGTTGAATGAACTTGTCGCTCAAAATGTTCACTGTCAGACAGTTAAAAGAATTATCAAGCTTAGAATATGTTGAGTAAACTTTTAGCTTCAGAAGGGTTGAATGTTCCGTAATGTTTATAATTAAGTTTCCGTTGCTTGTCATTAAGTTTATAATGTTCTTAATGAAATTTTAAAAGTTTCGTATGTTTGTAATGTAGTTTGGAAAGTTTCCTACGTACGTGTATGTGTGTGTGTGTGTGTGTGCGTGTGTGAATACGTTTTCAAAGCGTCCACACGCACTGGGATCGGAACGCTGTTTCTTTTTTGCCTCTACATTTTTGTAGCGAGAGAAATCAAGAAAGAAGAGGAAGAACGAATTCGTGTCTGGTATTTATAATCAACTTAATCACGTGACAGACTCGAACGGCACTGATAGTTTTGGGGCGGAATTATTTTTTTAGTCAGGTCAAGAACTAGGTCGATGTTCTTCGAACATGATTTAAATATTAAGTAACCAATCAGAAGTTGAGGTTTTCTGAAAATATCTATGAAGCTGGGTAAGCTCTGTGATCCGCTTTTTGCACAGAAATCGACATTGATAAAAAAAAAAAAAAAAGAGGTAGCGGAATGCTAAACTTTCAATGACACCATATGTCCAAAGAAAGTAAGTTTAAAGATCAGTGGTGAAAAGCCGAAACTTATGATTTCGAGGGAAATTATAAAAAAATTATTTGGATTAGGCGAGTCAGACGATAAATAAAAAAAAAAAATTAAAATTAAAAATTAAAAAGAAATTAGTTACAGAAATGGATAAAATGTAAATGTTTAAAAATATTTTAAAATTAAGTGATAAAATTAATTTTCGGTATCGTAGACTCCGCTAGCCTTTGCTAGGCTGGCTCTTGTTGTCCCTCTTTCTCCTCCTCCATTTGGAATACGACTCGTCTAAACTTCATGGTTTAGTACAGTTCATTTCATTACAATTTGATTTTCTCTTTCATTTTATTGTTTGTAAATTACATTCCTTGTTTATTCACACGTTTTTGCTTGTGAGAAACCTATAAATACAAAAATAGGGGTGAGTTTTAGGGAAATAAGGGCGATATTTAGGGACGTGGAACGGATCGGAATATTCCTATTAATTTTAATGGAGAAAATTGATTTGAGATACGAGTCTTTTGAGTTACGAACTCAGTCTTGGAACACATTAAACTCGTAACTCAAGACATTACTGCCTTCTATCTTTTCACAATTGATGGTTACCTTATGGTAAGTTTATGCCCATTGATAATAAAACTTGGTAGGACTTCTAGTTTTCTCAGGATCGTCTCGTGACAAAGGTTAAATGAATCTGATTATAAGACACATCCTTGTTTTCAGCAATTTCTGTTATTTTTTTTTCTACTTGCTCAATGCATTTTCTATACATAGACAGGCAGCTGGTTCTCAATAATGGTTCCGGGTTATTTTAATATCTTTCCAAAATAAATAAAGTTTCCCTAGCAGTTCAAATAGTTCTTTTTGTCGTACTTATTTTTCTTATCATAAAATTCTGATAATAACCCATTATTTATTATTAGGTTGGTGCAAAAATAATGTCGATGTGAGAAAACGACATTATTTTTGCACCGACCTAATATTTTAATGTTGGGAGGATGGCATGACATAAAAAATCGTGCATAAAATCTATAATTTTTTAATCATTTCACCCCAAGCAAGGCGGGAATGCCACTATCCCGCAGTGGTTTCCTTGGAATGAAAGTGAAAGACAAGACTGAGAATAGGGAGGACTGAAGAAAAAGGACAAAAAATGAAAGAAAACTGAACAGGGTGACTGATGTTGCATTTAAATTATTGAAGATTGTATTTATCAGGTAAGCTAGTAAAATGAAAGTCCCACAGGCGGGAAGAGCGAGAAAAGTTGGAGTAGAAGAGAAGGTTACATTTCAACAGTAAAACTGTGGGACCTAGATGCTAATCTAGTTGCACACTTAAATTCGTGTATTCGGGGCACCAAGGAAAAAAGCTCATCACAGCAGTTGTCATGACAATATTTTCAGAAAAGACAGAGGGAAGCCGTCGTTGAGAAAATAACTGGAGTCGAGATGCCTGGTCAGGATTGATTACATTGCAGATCCATCTTTGGATTTTGTCAAGAACCTTGAGTCGGGATGTATAACAAGAGCACAGACCAGATATGGCAGCAGTATTCAATGCACGAACCAATGGTAAATTTGTAAATATCTAAGACGGATTCTAATGAGGAAAAATTTCTGGAACGACATATTGACCCAACTTTCCTTGCAGTAGATGCAGCTATTGATTAAATGTAGTTGCTTCACTTAAAATCAGCGGAAAACGTGAGGCGAAGACGGTGCAGTGTGATGCTCCCCAGGAGTCTAACGTCAGCCATGTTGATGTCAAGCTGAACATGATGGTTAAATGAAAGCAGTTTAGTTTTGGAGGCGTTAAGATTTACAAGCCATTTCTTGCCCCAGTTAACAACTGATTAGAGGTCCTTTTCAAGAGTAGCTGTCAGGTTTGTCAGATCTGATGGTTTTGTTATTGAGACGGAAATAAATAATAGCTTCATCTGCATAAATAACTAGCTGGGAACTGATAGCTTTGCGGTGATCATTGATGATGATCAGAAATAGCGTCGGACCTTTAAAGAAAAAAGTAATGAGATAAATAGATAGGGTAATGTAGCCATTGTTTTGGGGTCCCAGTAGTAGAACTGCAGATAAACTAATTTCTTTTGTTGCCTACGTGGTTAGGAAATCTTTAAAAGGAAAAGGTAGCGTAATAAATAGATAGGGTGACGTAGACATTGTTGCGGTGTCCCAATAGCAGAAGCGTAGAGTAGTTTAGTTCTTTTAGTGCCTTTATAAGGGGGTTGTCCTTAAAATGAATATGTACCGTGATAAATAGATAGGGTGATTCAACCATTGTTTTGTGGTCCCAGTGAGGATCTCTTCAAAAACAAAATGTACGGTTACAAATAATAGGCTTATGCTCCCATGCTTTTGGTGTCACTGAACAGAACTGTAGATAAGCTAATGTTTTCGAGTTCCAATATAGAGAAGATGATATTTAGGTAAAAATGTAATGTGATAGATAGGTAACCATAGAAAACCTAATGTCCTTTGATACCTTGAGATCGAGCCACATGATGCCCCTAATAGAATAAAGGTAGAGTTCGAGATAGGAGGAATAGGTATATGTTCAATAAATGGCCGAAAAAACAGCATAGCGTTGTGAAAAACGACCCCAAACTAAATAAAAACAAAGTTTCATCGTGAAAAAGTTTATTAATATGAAGAAAGATCAAAGTATTTTTAATTATTTAAAAAAAAATTTTATTCGTTTCTAGCACGTAGGAAATTTTGGTTGAATACCTTGTTTTTTTTTTTACGTTCAGCGGTCGCGTAATATTTAGCATTAGTTTTTTACGCGCTTTTTTCAGTTGAAAAACATTAATTTAGAAATTCCTGTAAAAATTAAACCATTGTCGGATTTTATTTATTTTTATTTTTGTAATTTTTAAAAATTAAATGAAGAAGACTTTGAAAAATATAAATCATCGATATTTTTTGTAAACTGAAGAGCGTTTCTATCCAAACTTTAGTTCTAAATTGTAAAAATACAAAACTTAATAAAACTAAGACATTATTTAAATAAAAAAAGCTTTTTATTGGCTTTTATGAATATTATATATAAAGGATATTATAGTCTGAAGCCTAAATATTTTTTCGATGAAAAATGAATTTTTACAAGAATTGTTTTCTTTTTTCAATTTTAAATGCAAAATGTGATAAAGTTGTTAAATATCTTAAAATTAAGTTTGAATACGTTTATCTCTGGAAATGCTTTTATTAAAACGCTTTTATTAAAAGATCTATTTTTATAGATCTTAAATTTGAAAGCTTATTACAATATTGTTTTGGTTTAACTGAAGCAGAACTGTAGATAAGCTAATGTTTTCGCGTTCCAAGATACAGAAGATGATATTAAGCGTTTCTAGTTTTACAATAATTTTTTAATATGCTAAAAAATGTATTAAAAACTTTTCCGGCAAAACTACGGAGACAATTCAAAAATAACATTACGTATTTTAAGAGTTTTTTTCTCTTGATAGCGAAGATCCGGCCTCATAAATTGAGTTGATTTCGTGTCAAATTCTCTGACTGCCCGACCATCATCATCGCATTTTCAAAATTTTTAATTTTTTTTTTTTTTTTTTTTTTTTTATATTTCACTAAATATTTTCTTTCCATATTTTTTTTTTTTTTTTTTTTTAAATATAATCAATTTTTTCTTTTTCAGTTAGAGACATACTGAAATTATTTTTTTTTTGTTTTTTAGATTCAATTTTAGGGACGGAAACAGTGCAGGCTTTGGGATTATCTTTCTTAAAAAAGAGTACCTAAAAGATCAATAAAATATTTATATTTTTGAAAGTATTTAATTTTTAAAAATTACTTTATAGTTAAATAAGCTGATTCACTTTAAATTCGAGAATATTGTTACTTTTGTCCTTCCGTACGTTAAGTTGCTGTGACATTAGTTGTCAACACATTAACGTAAATATCAAATTCACACCTCTAAAACCAATCACCACGGTTAGACATGCTTCTCTTATTTCCAACTATTTTTTCTGCTAAAAATTTAAGTAATGTTTGTTCCCAATTACATTAAGTATATTAAAATTTTCTAATTTTTCTAAAATAACTTTTGAAAAAGTATAATTGAATTTTACAAGATTTTTAAACGGTTAATTTCACTTTTGTTTACAAGGTTGTGATACATGATTGATATGATCGATTTTATGTAAATTTTATTGACTCAACCCCCACCCCAAAAAAACCAGGGTTTTTAACATTAACATTTTAAAAATTTCGGACGTGCTAGAAAGGATTAAAAATTAAAAAAAAATTACTTTGGTCTTTCATTATTTAGACGATGAAAAAATTGTTTAATCAAGTTTTGGGCCTTTTTTTCATCAGGGTAGGCTCTTTTTTTTTTAGCGAAGTATTGAATTATACCTAGTATAATACATTTATGTTGTACCAGTGTTACCCGTGAGGAAAATTTGCCTAGAAACTCAGCATTCATGTACTGATAAATATCTAGAGCCAGGGAAAGTGCTTACTATTCCAGAGAACTCCAAGACCAGAGTGGGGCAAGCTTGAGCGGGGATCCGAGAAGTGCTTTGTGCCCCTCGTCAGCTTGTCATCATTTGCTTTTTTTTCTACCTATATTTATAACACAGCATAAATGACTATTAAATTGAAAAAAAATTATCTCGGATTCTGTTTTTTTTTTTTTTTTTTTTTTTTCTTTTTTGTCAAAACCTGTGAATATCTAAAAAAAAAACCCAAAAAACAAAACTATCACTATTTTTTATCCATAATATTGAATGTGTTAAACTTACCTAATATTTAACAAGAAAAATCTGAATTTGTTGTTAAAAATTAGCGCAAAACATTGTTGATTTATTATGACAGGTCTCTAATTTGTATTTAGATACATTGTATTTATTTTCAATTTTCCTAGTTGAACTGTTCACCTATATTGCATATGATCCATTATTGTACATAATTAGGTTACAATAGAATTTGTATTATTTATAAATACTAACTTAGGATAATAAAGATGTAGTAGAGTGTGGGGGGGCGTATGATAGATTTTGGAGGGATACTTACATTGGTGGGGGTACGAGAACCTTGGCCCGACACTGTCTAGGGCAGAACAATGGGGTTGTAAAAGATAGTGGTTCTAAAAGAAGCACGTTACTCAAACTCGAGATGGGGACTGATAGATAATTAGTAAGCTAATCTGGTTCAAGAGCAAACTGGGGGAATTATATAAAGAGATATGTTGCATCGATTCTTCAAGTGTTTTAAAAATCAGTCGTTAAAATTTTCATTTTTTATCTGAACCCGAACACCAAATACTGGTGCCAGCGAGGAGAGAAAAAAATCGCTAACAGGACCCTTTTAGCAAATATTTTGTGTTTCTGTTTTTCATGATTTGATCCAAAGCGGAAATTTCATTTTTCAAACTTGTCATATTTTAAAGTAACGTGTATGAAAGAAATTCAATCTTCTCTCTCGTTGTGACACTGTAACTCTTCCCCACAAATCAACACCGGATACTTCCGCTTCGAGTTTCACGGGACCGGGTAAATTGCTCATCTTCGTCCACGCTGATCCTTACTCACCCAACTTGGTTTACTAGCTTTTCTTTGAGTTTTGGTTGGTAGAAATATACAATTCTTTTCTTTTTCTTTTCTTACTGTTTTATTTTTAAGCAATTTAGAGAATTATATCCCTTAAAGGTCAGACTTGTGAAACTTAATCGCCTGTGTATGATTTTTTTCTCTAATCTTACCAACTAATTGAAAAAGAAAGAAAGAAAAAACAATGAATTTAAGGTAGATATTATTTTGTGAAAGAGATCGCCTTTCCAACGAAAATGCCAGAAATATATGTCTGCAGATGTTGAGCAAGTCTTTGTACCATCATAACCAAAGAATGGACTAGATTCTCTTAGATTCAATGTCTGATATTCTTCGGGCTATATTTTGTTATTTTGAAAAATATTTTGTTTCAAATAACTATTGAAAAATTGAAAAATTAAAATAATTTAGAAAAAAAAAAGAAAAGCGAAATTGTTTACGTAATCGGAATATTCTGGAATATCCGATCTGAAATAAAATATGACTGCGATTATTAATTAGTGAAATATGTTTTTGTTCTTTTTTTTTTTTTTGCTATTAGAAATGTTCTTTTTTACATATTGAAGAATTTCAGAAAATAATTAGAATGTCAAACTGGAAAGTAAGTAGATTTCCTGTTGAGAAATTTTAGGTGGAATTAATTGGAATGCCAAAAATTTCTTCGTATTTGCTCTACGAAAAGTTTCAGGAGCATGGCAAATATTCCGACGAGTTCCATTTTTATTCTTTATTTCATCAGCCCAGACCTTTACATCCATGACCCACCTCGCTACATACACAGAGCTGAATCGCCCTGATTCGTTACGTAAGCTTTTTCATCAGAATCGCTACTTTGCGGAACTTGCTCCCGCGTGGATGTTTTTCAGGATATTACAATCTTAACCTCTTCAGTGTAAATAATTAATTATCCGACATATTCTTGTAATCTTGGCTTACAGCCACATCACGTTGAAACACCGGTTCCTGTACGATCACCGAAGTTAAGCAATGTCAAGTTTGGACAGTATCTAGATGGGTGACTGCTTGGGAGTAGAAGATATTGTGCGGGTGGCATAATAGATAATGGCCCGGAATTATTAATCAGAGAGCGGAGTTCCAATTCCAGTTGGGTTCATTATATTCACTTACGCTCAAATATCCTTGGAAAAAACACCTCTCCTCCTCCAGCTATGGGTTAATGGGTTAAGACATGTATCATTAAGCCATTATTATCGAAAAAATGCGTACAAAATATATAGATTTCGGAATTGATAATTAGAGGGTAACAAGCTGCTAAACAAAATCAACTAACCAACCCTGTAATGTTCACTTCCTACGTTTACGTTCATATCACGCACCTCATTCAGTAAATATCTACTTGGAGTGGCTCTTGAGCCTTGGGCTGTGTGAACTTTGCTAAAAAAGAAAGATATATTTTCATTTATTTTTCAGTAAACTTAGATGGAAAATGTGACGCTGAAATCCGGAGTCGCATTGGGATAGCGAAAGTGCCTTTCGAAAGCTAAGGAAAGTATTAAGAAACAGGAAAATCTCGTTAGAAACAAAGAAAAGAGTACCGAGCTGTTATATAATATCAGTCCTCCTATATGACCGTGAATGCTGGACAAGAAGCAACAAAAATATGGTTCTATAGAAAGATGCTGAGAATACTATGAACCAAATATGCGAGCAACAACGAAGCTTTAGTGTAAATGGAAACAAAAAAGACACATACATAATATGAGGAAGTTATAGCTGAAATTTCTATCGCATATAATGAGGAAAGAGGGCCTGGAAATTTTGATACTCACAGGACAGCTTGAAGGCAAGAGTATTTTCTAAGCGTAGTTTAGATGTGGCACAAGGCCGAAAGTAAGGCGTACCTAGTGTGGATCGAACTCACTTTTCAGTCGTAACTGATCTAGCGAAACAAGCTTGCTAACCATTGCACCACGACGAGGAACCCAAATTGAAGGCAAGAGTGACAGAAAAACACAAGTCAAAATCTACTTGGCGAACTTCAGTAAATGTATGGCGGAACAAGATTTAGGGGAGACAACGAAATGACAAAATCTATTAAGCGCTAAAAAGGACAGGAAATTGTGAAGACCCATGATCACCTACGACATGAAGAGTCACGGCACACAGAGAAGGTAGCGTAGATAATCATGGATTTTATTGATACATGTCTAACGACGAAGAAAAAAAAACAGCTTTCTTATTCATTTTGTGTGTGTTTGTGAAACAGACCCTTCAACAGTTCGGTTCAGGCGATAGACTAGTTTACAGCCTACACTCGATTATGAAGTTTCAACTTGCAAGACTTTGCAAGAGTTTAAGCAGTTGCGGTAAATTTGTTTTGGTGTTTGGGCGGCAATGTTTTTGCGCGCAAACTTTGCTAGCAAAAATGACTAAAAGTCACGCATGCGCAAAAAAACACTTTTTGTTGTTTACCTTCTCCAAAATGGTTAATGAAACGGAAAATCAACATGGCTGGTGGCTGGTGGCTGCATGCACTGAACAAGGAAAGAGTGTGAAGCCCACAGATGAGTCGGAGGAAAAAGAAATGAAAATGGGCGTTGGAGAGCAATGCAGGCAGGTGGAAAATTGGTCGAACCTTGTCATTATAACATGTTTTTCTGTGTTGTCAGTAATACTTAAGGCATTTGCGATGGAAAGAAATCGACGATACTTTGCTTGTATGTTTGTAATGAGTACAGCCAAATATAAAATTATGCTTGATTCTGTAAGTGAGCAAAGTTTGCAAGATCAAATCTTTACCGAAAAAGTACTGGATTTACATGAAATAACAATTTTTTTTTTCCGGATAGTTCCATGAATATGTTGGCTCCAGTTTTCACGTATATTCCACTGACTCCAGTGTTCGATCACAGATAAAAGTCAAAATATGGAAATGCTGATTTTCAAAGAGAGCAGCCACCCCTACTTACAAGACTAGTGGAAAAACAACCCTCCTCCTCTTTTATAGTATGGTCTAGTGTTTTATTATGTTAATCTGGATCAATGTCTCATGTGTGGCTGAGAGGGTTATATTGGTTGGTGCAAAAATAATGACGTAATAATGTCGTTTTTTGACGTATTTTTTAACGTCAAAAAACGACATTATTACGTCATTATTTTTGCACCAACCTAATAATTATCCTATCAGTGTGAGTGAGCGGTGATTGAATTTGTTTAGTTAAGCCTCTGCACCCAAGCGGCCGGTGTACCAGCCGCTGTGTGAAAGTGCATATACCCGGCCGGCCAGAGGTACCTCGAGGCAGTGTAATGGTTAGAAAGCTTGTCTCGCTACAACAATTATTGACTGAGTAGTAAGTTCAATCTTCACTGGGTGCCCCCTACTTTCGGCCTTGTTCCACATCTAAGCTACGCGTGGAAAATCGCTATACCCGGGCGGCCGGAGTCATGAACAGCAAAGAGGAGATCCGCACTCAACAGGACATCAAGTTTTAATTAATTTTCCTTTCGAATTGCTTGGTTGATTTTGTTTAGCGGCATATCAACACCTCTATGGGTTATTTAATGCTGAAATCTAAATATTTTGAACATAATTTTATGTATTCAACTAAATATATTTTAAACTCAGTTGTATGCCATCAACTACAAATAAAATGTACGGCTGGCTATTTTGCTAAAGAAATTAACCAACCAAACACCGAACGTGGTCACCCATCTAAGTACTATCCAGACTCAATGTTGCTTAACTTCGGTAATCGTATGGGAACCGGTTTTTCAGCGTAATGAGGCCATAAACCTTCCGTTTTTAAGAACCAGTTGTAATGCCGAATGTGGTTGTTGATTTTGTTTAGCGGCATATCAACACCTCTATGGGTTATTCAATGTCGAAATCTAATTTTTTTTGTACATAATTTTATATTTTCATGGTTAGATATATAGTTTGTAGATGATAAAATGTAATGTTGGTATTTTTAAAAATGTATTGCGGTCATTTTGCTACAAAAAAGTATTGTCGATAATTTTTTTTAATCTAAAAATGTATCGCCAGTAAATTTTTTTTTTATAAAAATGTATTTTTATATTTTTTAGCGTTGCATTGATTGTCATTTTGTTATAAAAATATTTTCTTGGTTATTTTACTATAAAAATGATCTGTTGATTTTTGTTTTGGATTTCACTATTTTCCCATAGATGGGGCCCTAACAAGTGCTACCACCACAGGTTAGAGTGAACCTGAGAACAACAGCAGTTCAATCAAAATCTGAAATCTTTCAATCAGATGCATTGCTGCCGGATGTAGTTAATCGTCTTACTCAGGATGATAATGACGAATGTATCATCCTAACTACTAATCATACGTAGCAGTTAAAAATAAATTTGGAGTGCAATAACATACTTTAGTTTTTGTATTGTAGTGGCAGCGTACACGGTGGATAAAAGAATATATTTTTGAACCCCACTAATAGAGGGATTGAAGGTGCATTTACATCACATAATGTTATGGGCGTTCGGGAAAAGGAATAACATTATGGGGACAGCTAGAAAAATATGCAGGTTAAAGCGGGGCAGAAATAAACACCTAGTTTTTTGTTTTTTTAAATTACCATACCGAACATATAATTAAAGACAAACACGGTTATATAAGCTGTACATGAACATTGGAGTTAAGTGAACATTATGATGAAGAGTTATTCTGGATGTCATTTCAATTTAAGGACTTGAAAAAAAAAATGAAAATTGTCAAATGTTGCATTACGTAACAGGCAGTGGGGTATGATGTAATATGGTGGGGTAAATTGTGACGACGGAGATTAGAAAAACGAAATCACTCTGATACCAGATTTATGCTTCAAATCCAACTTTATTTAACTTTAACAAACATAAAATGATAATTTGATAACAGTCGAAAAAGAAATAGAACAATATATATCTTACAACATACAAAATAAATGAAATTCTACTTACATGTACATTAGATTTTCGTTGATATTCAAGCGATCAGGCGAGAAAAGGGTTGCAATATTGAGGAGAGAATTATATAAGAGCCCATTGCAGTGTGAAATAATAATCACTTTTTACTACGTGATACTTTGTGCACCACTTTACCCTATTGTTTCCTGATCAATGTCTGATAACTTGATCAGCAGCTACGATTCGATTCGACACCGTTTATTTTTTTTAGGGCTTATCAATCTTTTGCAGGTTATTTAAAACAGGAAAATATTTTTATGTTTTCTTTTCAGATTGTAATAATTTGGGGGGCATAATAATGGCTTAGTGATGCAAGTTTTACTAATTAACTCAAAGCTGGAGAGAGAAAAGTTGGATTCATGCCTTTTTCATTTGCCAGTAAATGAATATAATGAACCCGACTGGAATTAGAACACGGCTCTTCGATTAAAAATTCCGAGTCGTTATCCATTACATCACCCGCACATCCAAGCCTACAGCATCTGGTATTCCCATACCCATCTAGGTACTGCGCAGACTCGACGCTGCCTAACTTCGGTGACCGTATGGGAACCGGTGTTTCGACGTGATGTGGCTGTAAGCCAAGATTAACAATTTCAAGTCGTTATCCATTATGCAACTCGCACATCCAAGTTTACAATACCTAGTACTTCCAATCTTGATACTGAACAGGCTCAACGTTGCTTAACTTTGCTGATAGTACGGAACCGGTGTTTTAACGTGATATGGCCGTAAGCAGCAAGTACGAAATTGGTTAACAAAAAAAAAAAAAACCTCGTTGATAAAGGTCATTGGGAGTTGAACCTGGACGGGGGCGTTCATCAGACTTCGACGATAAAACTTTAAAGTCATTAGTAGAAGGCGATTGTCGGCAAACTACTCAGGATTTATTTTTTAATCAATTCACTCCTAGCAAGGTGATAATGCCACTAAGATGCAAGGAGACTACTGGGAGTTAAACAGAATGAAAAAGACTTTAGAAGGAATCCGAAACCGAATCCTAAACAGGGAACAAAGGATAAACCTCTGCTCCGGTTCAAAAGACCGGGGTGTGGCGAACCTTTCTACTCCTAACAAAAATGCTAAACACACAATAATTATTTACATTATTCGGACTATTGTCCTCAAGTTTATTGCCATATTCACGACGTTTCGGTCGTTGTACGCTCCGGCTTTCTTCTAGTGATTGGAATTACGAACCGAACACTTTATTTCCTCCACCGAGGTAGATTGTTCTAGTTCCACGTGTCATACCTCTTCCGGTTGTCTTAGTTATTTCCCAACATCATTTTTTTTTTATTCACCACTGATGTAGCCTGGTATTGAACTCACAACTCTCACCAACACCTTTATCCATTGGACCATGTGTCCGTGAGGAAACGTTGCGAATATGGCAATGAAGATGAGGATAACAATTCGAATAATGTAAATAATCATAATACCTCATCTCAGAGATATAGACAGACACCATAATCTACTATATGCTGACACTTCGAAACGATATATAATGTCAGTAAGTCTGGGTTCTACACGTTCTTAGCAAAACAAACGAAGCGGGTTTTTTTAATAATCAAGAACGAAAATTGTTTATGGGTCAACCTAATAAACAGAATGTTTGGATTTAAATTCTAATTTTCGATGCAGATATTCTGTTTTTGGAAAACTGACAGCAATTATATTATTTTCTCTCACAATGTCGGTTAGTTTCAAACTACACCAAGCTGTGTGAATCTAACCGCCTGTTCTATGGTTTATTTCTTGATGGCGCATGTGGTCGGTATTTAAATCCAGATAAAAGACGAGAATGTCAAATGCCTAGGTACACAGCTCCTCCTCATTTTGTGAGATTTGGTGCAACACAATCTTCCGTCCTATATCCGGTTACCTTCTTCAGGAAATACATCGGTTCAGTGGAACAGTAAAGTGTCAGTATAGCAGAGACGTGATACCTATAAAGTCAATAATATCTTGGGAGGACACCGGATATGAGAAAGAAAGAAAGAAAAATAGAAAGAAAGAATGAAAGAAAGAAAGACAGACAGATAAAAAGAATACATAGAAAGAAAGAGAAACTGAAAGACAGAAAATAGTGAAAGAGCCAAATGAAAACAAAGAAAAAAGAAAGAAAGAAAGGACAGAAAAAATAAAGAAACGTAAGTAGGAAAAAAAGAAGAAAGGAAAAGAAAATAAAGAAAAAAAGTCAGACTGAACATTCTTTCTGTAACACTCGTTTGTATATGCTTGTATTACTGTCTCTGTTGATATATTTGTTTAACTCAAATTCTCTCTCTCACTCTCTCCCACCCTCTCTCTCTCTCTCTCTCTATATATATATATATATATATATATATATATATATATATATATATACATTAAAGTTGAATTATATATATATATATATATATATATATAGATATATATATACTTTAAAAATCAGAAGGTCAATTTGGTCGCATTTAAATACACATAGAGATCTACCAAACTCTATCCGCAACATGCTCGTTGATATTAAAAATAGCCTCATTTAATAAATTTTCCTCTGTGAATGAACAGACGATGCACGTACAAGAAAGACATAATTCGCTTTGAAATAGACACCCCACCCTACCTCAGCTTGACCTCTCCCTGAAGGTAACTGATATGTGGATAAAAATGGTCGCCCCAACCGTTTCCATGAATGAACACGCTTTTTATAACGATACGTAAATTTTAAAATTGGTTATTCCTGAATTTTCGCTTGAGGTTGAAACAGGGCTTGTTACTTTAATTCAATTTAATTTTAATAATTATATTGATGGTTTCGGCTCTCGTTTTTGAAACATGAGAACTCTTATGTAGCGAAGGAATCAGAGAGATAGAGAGAGAGAGTGTGTGAAAGAGAGGGGGTAAAGAGAAAGAAGGGCGAGAGTAAGAGAGAGAGAGAGAGAGAGAGAGAGAGAGGCAGACAAAGGCGGAGAGTGAGTGAGTAAAATTCTTTATAAATGAAAGAAAAGCGTAAGGGTATTTCCAGTTAGGCGTTTCTTATTCGTTTTCGCTTCTGAAAACAAAACTGTATAGCATTTAAATAGAAACATGGCCATGCATCAAAGGTTAGAAGGAATAAGAAGAAGAATGAGAATAAGATAGAGTTCAAAGATGAGAGACGATCAGAGGCATGAGATAAGCGTTGATATTAGTTGTCAACGCCCGTGGCTTTTGCATTGATTCAACTCACAGTTAATATTGATTAAAACACTCCAGAATCATCGGCAGTTATTATATTTGATTTCATTTAATTCTGAACTGATCTACGATAAGATCTGAAACGGATCTGATCTGCATCAAGATTTAATATGATATAATCTCAGATGACCTAACGCTATTTAATTACTCTCTCTCTCACACACACTTCTTCACATGACTCTCTTTCTCTCACATCTGACCCTCAAACTCCTTTAATCTGAAAGATTTCACGCAGGTATTTCCCAATGGGATACCAAATGTCACAGTAAATAAAACTGATCTTACGCCTTTAAGTGTATTGGTGTGATGCTGCCTGAGGGAGCGGATGCTTGGGGTGGCTGGTGCAATTTGGATCTTGTTACGAAGAACCAAGAATAGAGAAAAATAAGAGATTCTAATGGTATTTACCCACGTTGGGACGTAGACGGAGTATGACACAAGGCCATTTATACGTGAGAGAGAACACATGTATCATATAGATGTTA
This sequence comes from Acanthosepion lycidas, assembly GCA_963932145.1. Taxonomy (NCBI): domain Eukaryota; kingdom Metazoa; phylum Mollusca; class Cephalopoda; order Sepiida; family Sepiidae; genus Acanthosepion; species Acanthosepion lycidas. Next base: position 26,920,859 of record OZ010594.1, read on the forward strand.
AATACGATGGTAAATCAGAAAGTAATGGCAGTTTTGAAATGACGCAGTAAAAATAACGCGCTTAGGATGGCAGGTAGCTAGCCGCGCACACCATTCCATTGTTCAGGCGAGTGACAGAGAGCAACGAGATCAGACGTATGGGTGCTCCACTCAGAAATTGCACCATCGAGGAACACCGAGACGTGGTGCGCTTTCCGTGGCCAGAAATCTATTGGAAATCCATCATGGAATCAACAGATGGTATATGAGTGGGGAGAACGCTTTCAGGCGGGAAGGACAAGCATAACAGATAAAAGCTGACCTGGTCGCCCATTAACATCGCGTCCAGAAGAACACATCTCGAGGGTGGCTGGCTTGATCAGGGAAGGCCGAAGAATCACGTTAGCACAAGTGGCGGAAACCGTAGGTGGCAGCTATGAATCTGCTTGTTGACTTGGTGTACGGTAAAGATTGTGCGAGTTGGGGTACCCAGACGAGCAATTGATGTAGACATGGCTCCATCAGAAACCAAAAAGCTTCTTTCAGAAGTGATGAAGAAGATCATTGAACATTATCACAAGTGCATCGCCATGATGGGGGACTTTCTTCCGTAATGTTTATCAGATACAAGGCCCAAGATCCACTCAATGTTGAGAGCACCGTGTGGAGTTGTAATAGCGTAAGAAAGGAGAAGCGTTACGAGTAGAGAGTTGAAGTAAACTTAAGGAACTGGAAACCCAACTCTAAACATGAAACAATTGATAAACTTCTACCCCTGTTCGAAAGAACGGCGAGGAGTGTGAACCGGACGATAGGCGATCCTATGTATTTCTATTGGTGAAGTAGTAAAAAAAAAAAAAATTAGTGAATAAAATTTCAGAGTTAAGTAGCAGACGTTAGGAGTACAGAGCTGAAACAGACTTTAGAACAAACCAGGAACCCAATCCCAAACATTGCACAAGCGATAAACCTCTACTCATGTTCAAAAGACCGGGGAGGAATATGAATGATGTCCTCTGCTCTTTTGAATCACACCATGATCCTCCTCACAGGCTTCAACTGAAAACTGTGATATCCATAATATTTCTCAGTAATCTTGTCACGTCAAAATGGAATTTACCTCCCTGTCAAGCAGATTTTCTTACATGTCATCAAATTCCTAAATCATCAGCATTATCATCGGTTCCATGACCGTTTGTGGTCGCAGTTACCCGTGTAGCTGAGCGCATGACCAGTTCCCTTCATATATTTGGATTGAAAGTCGGAGAGTTTTTTTCTTTTAATCATTTCATACCAAACAAGGCAATAAAGCCACTAAGACACAAGAGGTTACTAAGTGTTAGAGATTATGAGAAAAAAAACTATTAAGGAGAAAGGACAATAAAAGAACGGCAATTAATAAAAGAGAAAATAGCGATTGACATTGCATTTACATTTTTGAAAATCCAAGTTAACTGGAACGCAAGAAGCCAGAAGCGAGTTCCACAAACAAGAAGTGCGAGCGAAAATTAAACTATTAGCATAGAACTTACGGTTACATCTAGCTATTTCAATTGTAAATTGATGAGACCTTGCCGCCAATCTAGTACTGCGCTTAAATTCACAAAGTCTAGGTACCATAGAGGAAAGTTCATCAGAAAAATTACCAAGAAAGTATTTATAGAAAAGACGGTGAGAAACAACATTACGGCGGTCGGAAAAGAAATGAAGCCGAGAGGCCAGGTCAGGACCAATATAACTGCAGATTCTTCTTTGAATTTTAGCAAGAAACTCTAAATGTATAGCAGGAGGACTAGACCAGATATGGCAACAATATATAACGCAAGGATGAATGGTAGACTTATAAAGTTCTAAGATGTATAATGTGTTTTGGAAAAGTATACCTGGCGAAACGCATTTCTCCCTGAGTGTGTGATGTTGTGCCTAAAATGTTCTCGGTTTGTCTCCTTAAAATTTTTCCAAATTACCAAATATTTTATTTTATTTATAGAATCTCTTTATTAGTCTGAAATTTTAAGCGAAGTCCAAACAAAAATTTCCCGTTAGTTGTTACACTAAATCCATTTATGTGGAAGCGTGAATTAATTCAACCAATGTTTCGCCGTTTTTGTACTTAATAAGAGTAGATAGGTTCGCCTATATTTCGGCTCGCACACCTCCAAGGTCTTTTGAACAGGAGTATAGGGTTATCCATTGCTTCTTGTTTAGGATTGGATTTCAGGTTCTTTTTAAAGTTATTTCAAATTTATATTTCTAACGTCTCCGCCTAAAACTGTACTTTTATTTACCATTTACTTTTTCTCAATAGGAATTGATAGTTTCACATATCATCCAGTTCACACTCCTCCTCGTTATTTTTAAAGGGAGTAGGTGTTTATTCCGTGTTTCCTGTTGAGGGTTGGGTTTCCGGTTATTTCTAAAGTCTTTTCATTCTCTTTTACTAAGAGTAACCCCTTGCGTCTTACAGGGCATGGAAAAGAATGAGAAGACTTTATTTCGGAGAAAGAACAATAAAAGAAAAGAGTTTAGGAAAACAGAAGATATCGATTGGCGTTGCATTTAAGCTTTTAAAGAGCGTAGGTGACATTCACGGTTAGGTATTTAGTAATCGGTGTGACCTAGTTGACAGTCAAAATGGCACACCCGTGTTTCGATTTTGGCGAGAACGCCAGACCCGGTATGGCAGAAATATTCAATATACAGACGAATAGTAGATTTATAAATTTTCTGGCGCTACAAAGTGAACCAACTTTTCTAACAGCAGATCTAGGGCTTGAGTCTATATAATAAGTAGCAGCATGACCCGGCGTTGCCCGTGCTTGATTCAGAAATCGTACGACTCATACAGCAATCGCTATCACTTGACTTAAAATATTTTTGCCCTTCCTTGCCTTTAAAGGAGTGTCCTTTGCCGTGCTGATGTTGCTACATGCCTTACTTCTTGCCTATCTCACACTGCGAATTTTTTCGAAGCTCTATACTAAACATTAAATCTGTTACGAAAAAAGAACTAAACAAAATGAACACAAAACGATCATCTTTAAAAAAGGACTCGTAACTGGAAAAACCAAATGAAAAAAGAATGTTAACAACAAATACTTTTTCACACCCAACCCAGTTCTGCGGAATCAGAATCAACGTTGAGTTTAAGCAAGCGAATGAGCCAATTGGAGTAAAGTGCCATGCAGATTTAAATTTTTCCCACTTGTGACGAATGCAGCTATCGATATTTTTGCATGCTAGCATGCTAGTTAACATTCGTGTCAGTCAGCTGTAGGCTCTCACGCTGGCCAATAGAATCTTCCTGCCTATTCGTGACAGCCAGCTATAGGCTCTCACTCTGGCCAGTAGAAAATGGCCGCAAACTACACGAAAAACTGCCGTAGAAGCATGAAAAAATCGATTTTTTCCACTTTCGATGGGAGTTGGGAAATGCAAAGTCGGTCTTGGCCTTCCCGCTAACTTGGAGCATGTGCATGTAAATTTTGGTCGAAAATTGCGGCCGTGCATTCGTTACACACACACACACACACACACACACACACAAACACAAACACACACACACACACACATACTGCCTTTTATAGATAGAGATTCCACTTCATGTCAGTAGAATATGTAAGAATGCGCTCCTGGTGGTGAGCATCAGCCATGCTGATGGGAGGTAAAAATGAACCAAAGAAGTTTAATAGATAGCATTTTCATTTTGGAACTCTTTATCTGGGATTGAACATTTGACGAAATCTTAGTTCTTTTACTTTAACTCTTTACACTTAAAGTGTTGCTAGATAAACAACTATCTGCTCTGTACTAAACACTATCCATCTCGCGACTTTCTTTATTTGTCATATATATATATATATATATATATATATATATATATATATATATATATATATATATATATGCATGTGTATGTGTATGCGTGTGCTCGCGTGTGTATAATCATCTGTGTTTTTGTTTAAATGTAATTACGTTGGACTGACTCAACGTATGCGTGTGATGTACACATATGTATCGAAAAAATTCTAACTTGCATATGATCTGAAGAAATAACAGATTGAATTCGACCGCCAATCCTTCCCCTGCTCGCCCGCCCTTAACTCCCGCCCGCCCCTTTTTTGTTCCAAGTGCTCGATCGATCATCTCAAGCGAGAAGCAATCGAATTTTTTTTCTTTCTTTCCCTCGCATAAACACGCACACCCGCACACTGTCTCTCTTCTGGAAACTGATTCTCAACAGTTTTTGCTTACACAACAACAACAACAACAGCTGACCAAGACGGAATAAGCAAGGAACAACGAGACCCCATTTTAGCCTCGAGTGTTTGAGCGGGAAAGAAAATAGCTGCGCAGTCTTGTCACTGACCGAATTGGACGGATGAAACGGCTCTGATGTAAACAAATTTACGTTCGCGTTTTCGTATCGTGTATGGGGCGGGAGTGATGCGTGGGCGCGGGGTGAGAATGCAATGTCCGTATACTGTGGGTATGCGTATATCAGCGTGGGGTAGGTAGGGGGGGGGTTCAGTGTGCACAACATGAATACATTTCCTTAAACATGTTTTTCTTTCTCTTAGGTTGTACCATGACAAATACCAGATTTTGACGGAAAAATAAAACAATACGCCCTCCCCCACTTATCCGCGACAAAATGTTCTAAGACTCCAAGGCTGATGCTTGAAAGCGCGGATAAAAAGTTCACATTACATACTCTCTTTTTCTTATCCACACATAAATATGATTAGGTGGGTACCTCGACGTGATGTAATGGTTAGCAAGATTGTCCTGTTAGATCAATTACGACTGAGTAGTGAGTTCGATCCTTACTGGGTGCTTCATACCTTCAACCTTGTGCCACGTTTAAGCTACGCTTAGAAAATCATTTTGGGGCTCTTCGACGTCGTGTGATGGTTAGCAAGCTTGTCTCGCTAGTTTAATTACGGCTGAATAGTGAGCTCGATCTTCACTGGGCACTCCATACTTTGTGCCACATCTAAGCCATGCTTAGAAAATTACCATAATGAGGTTTAATTTATAGATTAGGCAGAATAAAATTTGACAGTTAATAAAAGAGAATTTTATAACAATTGTCATGGGTCCTAAACGAATGAGGGTCGAAGGGCAACAAATATACTCCAGCCGTGGCAAGGACAAAATAACCTAACAGAGTTCATCCCTCATCAGGCTTGTTTTAAGTTCAAACCTCATTCTTCTAGACTGGTTGCCAACCAAGGCAAGAGAGACCTGTCTGCACTGCTATTAACCTATAACTGACTGGAGAAGCGATGGGATTAATGTCTTTCCAAGCGTATTTGTACGAAAGCGAATGAACCGGCCTCGGTTAGAATTTGAACTCGGCATGCAGATAACCACTATGCTACGCCCGTATCCTTTTTTTAAAACCATATACGGTAATACATGCTACCTGACGTCCTAGATATGAGGATAATCTACACTCGGCAGCAAGGCCTCTGATCAGGAGTTTTTGAGGAGCATAGATTCACCTGTTAATTGCTGTTATTCCCAGGTGGTCCAACCTGACCCGTGGTGGTAGCACATGTTAGGGCCCCAGCTACGGGCAAAAGGCGAACCTTCAAACTGGAATCAAAACTATATGAAAGTATAAAAATAGATTTATATAGTAAAAATACTAGCAAAACATTTTTGAAAAAAAATTACCATTTGTCTCTCGACAAAAAAAAAACTTTTACAAAAATATGTCAATGAAACTTGATCTATAAACTGATTTCTTACAAAGAATACATATTCTATTCATACCAACCTATCCTAAATATCTTGTTGGCATTAAGTTACCCATTGAGGTGTTGATATGCTTTAAAAGAAAATTAAGCAAACTAAACCGGACTCTCTACAACCCTCTTTACAAAAATACATCAGTGAAACCTGATTTATAAAGTGATTTTTTACAAAGAATACGTATTCTATTCATACGAACCCATCCCAAAGATCTTGTTGGCATTAAATAACCCATGGAGGTGTTGATATACCATAAAACAAAATAAACCAAACGTTTGTAACCTGGCGGAAGATTCGTCTTTAACGCAGCAATCTGAATATACAATATTTTCTTTTCTTATATATTTGAGAAATTCGTCCTTTCAACATTTTACACAATAAAAAAGGAGCTCTATGGTCAACTATTGCCCGACTCGCAAGTCATTCGGGCGAGAAGAACAACGTTTGTGGGGCATTCCTGAAGATGAATGAGCATATCAGTAACGTTCTTTTGTGGCCACCAAAGCAAGGACACTCTGGCATTGATCGCCCAGCAAATATGTGGCTCTTCTTAAAATTACGAGAGTTTACTGAATAGATTGACTGAAAAGTTATGACAATTAAAAAGAAGAATGATTTTAATAGTTTGAATAAACGTTGGAATGAGTGCGTTTTTTCTTAAAATAGTTGGAGGTTGTCGAATGGATTAGCTGAAATATTCATGTCCTTCTATGTGCCGTGTCCCTTCAGGACGTAGGCGATCATGGCTCTCCACAAATTTCTGTCCTTTATAGCATTTTTTAAGCAATTCACTCCAAGCAAGGCGATAGTGCCAGTAAGACGAAAGAGGCTACTGGGACTAAAAGAGAATGAAAGGATTTTAGAAGGAATCGGAAACCCAATCCTAAACACAAAACAAGGGATAAATCTCTATTCTTGTTCAAAAGACAAGGGAGGAGCTTGAACCGGACGATAGGTAAACCTATTTAGTCATTTTGAGAAAAAAAAAGTAAATAAAATTTCAGAGTTTAGGCGGTGGTGTTAGTTGTGGTCGACTTTAGAAGGAACCGGAAACCCAATCCTAAACAGGAAACAAGGGATAAACCTCTACTCCTGTTCAAAAGAACGGAGGTGAGAGGTAGACGTATAGAGTTGAAGTAGATTTTAGCGGGAACCGGAAGCCAAGTCCTACAAAAGAGATAAACCTCGACAGCTATTAAAAAAAAACAAAAACAGCAAGGAATGTGAACCAAACAATAAGCGAACCTATCCACTCCTATTACTCTTAATAAATTTTGTCTTTTGTCATTTGTCCTAAACCTTGCTCTGTCATCCATTTACTAGTAGTTCTCTCGGTCCTCAGTCCCTCTTGCCTTCAATCTGTCCTGTGAGTATCAAATTTTTCAATCCCTCTTTCCTCATTATGTGCTCTAGAAATTTCAACTGTCTCTTCTTGGTGTTAAGTATAAGCATCTATTTTGTTTCTATTTTCTCTAAAAACTTCGTCGTTGCTCACATATTCTCAGCATTCTTCTGTATAAGCACATTTCTGTTGCTTCAAGTCTCTTCTTCATCTGCGAGGAGATTTTCCAGCATTCATTGCCATATAGGCGGACCGATATTACATATTACAGTTCAGTACTCTTTTCTTTGTTTCTAATGAAATCTTTCTGTTTCTTAATTCTTTGCTTAGCTTTTGGAAGACATCTTTCGCTATCCCAATGCGCCTTTGGATTTCAGTGTCGCATTTTCATCATCTGTTAAAATATTTCCTAGATATTTAAATTTTTGTACTTATTTGATTTTTGCTTTTCCAATTTGTAATTTTCTAATAATCATGCATACCGTCTTCTTGCAGTCTATGTTTAGAATAATGAAGGGTCAAGACACTGGAATAAGGGATGCAATATTTATGTTCAAAATGATAGAAAGAGCAACACAAATGCAGAAGAATGTCTACCTATGTTTTAAAGATTATGCAAAAGCGTTTGATAACGTACTGTTGGAAGAGCTAGAAGGATATTAGAATAATCCAGAACCAATACTGGCAGCAATCCGACTGCGTACGGATAGAAAATGAATTCAGTAAATATACAAAAATAGAAAGAAGGGTGTGTCGTCTCACTGGACTTAGTCAACCTATGCAGTGTGACGACTCTGAGAGAATTAGAAGTCGTAACAGTATCCATTATTGACTGCAACAATCTTATAAAAATAAGATACGTAGATGACTCAGTGTTGGTAGGAAATGCAGAAAAGAAACTGCAAGAACTCCTACAGAAGGCAGTGAAGGAAAGCGAAAAGAAAAAACTAAACATCATTTCATATACGTAATGCATACAGTTTAAAAAAAAACATGGCTTCTACTCAAGCAAGTGTATCCACAAAATAACGTTTGGAATAGGGGAATGAATTCCAACCTCTATTCCTTAGAAATTAAATTTCGGATATTAAAAATGAAGAGATATGGATTTTCGAAATGTTCTGAACGAGAAGATGTTTATACCTTAAATGGGTAATTGATTCTTGCTGAGGTGTGACAGTCTCTGTGGCCGAGTTGTCTAAAATACGCAGGATCATAAAAACGCAGGTTCGAACCCTGTTAGAGAACACATTTTATTTATTAAGCCACTCAAATGCATAGTCTGGTAGACGTAATTCTCACTGTTTTAAAGATCAGACTTTTTAATCAAACATGGATACCCGCAAGTAATGTAGCAGTAATAAATGTAGTTCTATAACAAAAAAAAATCATCTGAATTCTGATGAATAGAAAGCGCAGCAGAATCAGACTGGAAATAGGACAAGAACAGTGAATATTCGTCAAAGACACTGAAACAAAGAATACGTTATTTATACTCAGAATGATATCAACACCAATGAAAAAAAAAGTTATCTACCTATGTTTTATAGATTATGCAAAAGCGTTTGATAACGTAGAACACAAAGAACTGTTGGAAGAGCTAAATAACCTTGACATATTTGGGATGGATATTAGAATAATCCAGAGTTTATACTGGCACCAACCCGCCTGTGTACGGATAGAAAATGAGTTCAGTAAATATACAAAAATAGAAAGAAATGTGTGTCGTCTCACTGGACTTAGACAATCTATACAGTGAGGAGATTCTGAGAGAACTAAAACACCTAACAGGATTCATTATTAGCTACAATCTTAAAAACAAGATATGCAGTGTTAATTGCAGACACAGTAAGAAAGCTACAATAACTCTTTTTTTACGGTGAGATTTACCCAATACAACGCACTCGAGCTAGAGGGTTATAGACGAAATGGCCTTTTTTGTATATAGGAGAAGATAACGGTTAACTCTAGACGTGAACAGGTTAAGATTGTAGTAATCGGGGAAGCATCCTCTTGGGAGTCGGTTCCAAAGAGAAAGGGTTCGCGGGAAGAATCTGCTTGAGTGGAACTTACTTCTCACCGATGGAATACGAAAGGAATGTGGGTGGTTCGTTACAATGGGCGTGGCATGGTGGGTCTTAGGAGTGATGGTTAGAACTGGATGTAGTTCATCCGAGCACTTTCCATGGAACTAACGATAGAGTAATGAGAGGCTTGCCACATCCCTTCTGTGAGAGAGAGGTTGTAGGGTGAATAATTGTCACCCACAAAGACGCTTTTGGACTCTATCGAGACTAGAAAGGAAGGTCTGGGTAGCTCCAGCCCAAATATGGCAGCAGTAATTCATTTTATGACATCTGGCTCCTGTAAAGGTAGAGGATAGCAGGAGTAGTCAGGTACTTTCTGGGGTGGCACAGGGAAGCGATCTTTGTCGATAGTTTGCATGTACGAGTTCCACTTGGGATCTGGCGAGTTTTTAAAGCGTTGGAGTAATGGATAAAGGCTCGGATTGAGGAATCGGAAAGCCAAGTTCGAATTCAAGTCGAATCCATTACATTATGTGCTAATACCCTTGGGAAAGGTATGGATCCTCTTCTTCTCCCACCAGCTATGGGTAAATAACAGAACAGACCGGGTTCTATAGCCTTGGATGGCAACTGGTCTATCGCAGAAAGAAATGGCAAAATACTGCTGGAAAAAATCTGACTCGTTAGTCATGTATCGAAAAATACATGATCGCCTGAGCGTGTATCACGCATGGCACATAACTGACTGATATAGTCGCTCAAGACATGGGGCCTCCTTGAGGGGAAATCCATTTATCGTGGCTGGTGGTAGTTTGGTGTCCGATTAATAGTGAAAAAAATCGAGTAGAAAGGCTGAAATATTATGAAAGCTTTAAAAAGAATGGGGTTAATAGACTAGATAATCATTAGAATGAGCGTCGATAAAATCATAATAGTTTGTTACATGAATTGACTGAAATGGTATGACAGTTAATATGAAGACTTAGCAGATGTGATGGATAATCGCGAAGACTGGTGAGAAAAACTCAAGAGCATCCGTGCAACCATCCTGATGATGATAGATAATGGTGATGATGATGATAATCTTCACTTCTCTTGACAATGATGATGATGAACCAAACGTCTTCCTGATTATGATAATGATGATGATGAACTATACATCTTCCTGATGCTGATGATGCTGATGACCAATACGTCTTCCAGATGCTGCTGCTGCTGATGAACTTTACTTCTATTTGACATATCCAAATAGCATTCGTTATATTTACTCTTTGTTAAGAGTAGCAAATAGTGCGAGACATAATAGAGTTTTTATAGAAGTCTAAATTTCTCTGAATTATTGTCATATTAATTAATTTTCACTCCTTTTTTTTATATACCTGTTTATTATTATGACCTTTGAATAAAAAAAACAAAAACAAAATACCCCCACCCAAATACCCCCCCCCCAAAAAAAAAAGAAAAGAAAAAAAGACCTTTATTTCCAATCCATACTGTTTCTCAGTTGGACCTTGATGTTATTTTTTCGTCTTCCTCGAGTTTTCTCTCCAGGGAGAAATTTCTGAAATCACCATTTTATTATGCGTTCGTTAGTCATTCCTTCTCCAAATGCCAAACCAATTTTTCCTCTCTACTTCACTTGTATTGTATACTATTTTCAGCTCACACAATTGGGTCGTTATACTTGCTCAAGGGTGTAAAACACAATATAAAGTCTAATAGTAGAATTCCTAGATTTAAAATAGTCACTGATACAATACGCGTTTAATTAAATAGACTTTGATTACATCAAATCACAAACTGTCGTTTATGATTGAGAGTTACAACAATTGTTCTATTTCCATAAAAACTCGAACACCAGTCACAAGTTTCTTTCATTCTTTTCTATTAGACGATCATTATTAATTTCTTATTCCTCAAGACAAAATCAATTCTTGACCGGTCGGTTTTCCTTTCATCCATTTTCCACGTTTCGGCTCTTACAAGAAGAGTACTTAACAGATTTTCTTTTCTCCTCCTTCAAATGTGCTTCACGTTGACATACCGTTTCCCGTACGATCACTGAAGTTAAGCAACGTCGAGCCTGGACAGTACCTAGATGGGTGACTGTCTGGGAATATCAAGTGCTGTAAGCTTGGATATGTGGGTGGTGTAATGTATAAAAGCTTTCGGGAAGTTATTCAGAGTGCCGAGTTCCAATTCCAGTTGGGTTCGTTGTATTCACTTACGCGCAAATATCATTGGGAAATGTAGGAATCCACTACTTCTCCCCCAGCTATGGATTAATTAGTTAGACTTGTATCTACTAAATCATTATTATCTAAAAAAAAAAAAAACTTCCACAAAATATCTAAAAAAAAAAAAAAAAAATGATTTCTAGCCCAACGCAATATTTTAACGAACGTCTTATCACTGGCATGTCATGACAATTGACGGGTGAAAGAGTAATGTCAGGTCAGGGTTTGTTACTGATAACTTTTAATTAAATACGGCATCAAAATTACTTGGAGAAGAAATTAATGTCAAGCAAGTGCCTCGTCTCGCTTTAGAGACGTCATATAATCTGGTTAACAATTATTACTGTCATTGGGTTCGATTCTGATTGGGTGGTCCTCCTCCATACTTGTATCACGGGGAGAGAACTATTGGGTTGGTGCAAAAATAATGACGTAATAATGTCGTTTTTTGACGTATTTTTTAACGCCAAAAAACGACATTATTACGTCATCATTTTTGCATCAACCTAATAACAACTAGCATAGCCTCATAGGCAGCCTTTTTTTTTTTTTTAAAACAATCTTTAACGAGTTAGTTTGGCTAATTATTACTACTGAGTAGTGGGTTCGATCCTTACTGACTGCCTCCATAATTCTCTTGATGACAAAATTAATCTCTGCTTAGAAACTAACATCAGGCATAACATCATAGCCTCTTTAGCTGGGGTAATGATCAACGAGCTAGTTTGGTTGATTAAATTATTAGTTAGTTTGTACCTCACCTGGTGCACACATACTTGTAGATTTGTGCTTCAAAACTAAGCTAAACTTAGTAAATAATTATATATATATATATATATATATATATATATATATGTCGAATTGATTATCTTGTCCCTTGAAATATCTGTTTGTTTGATAGTCGTATGGTATGCCGCATGAAGATCGTTGAAACCCAACAATATTTAAGTACGTGGATAAGTAACAAATTATCCTCACTTTCACCATAATATATCTTTAGGTTTGTCACACGGTCATCTGCTCATGCGTGCTTATAGTTGGTACTATTGTGATCACATGATCGATGTTTGAGCTCAATCACGCCAGTTTTCTTGCCGCTATTACAGTATAAACATGCCCACCCCGCTAGCTGTGTGCACTAAGGAGGAACAACGTATAGTGATCACATTTTGTCTAGTCAAGAGGGCTGGAATATATTGGAGGCTATTAACACAATACGGCACTAGTGCTCTAACGCGTATACCTAAGGGTAACCGACTGCTTAATTTCAGCGAAACCACGTTGCACGCACACGAACATGCTAATCCTATAAATGGTTTTCTTTCGTTTTTATGAGCTCTAGTTATCATACATATAACTAGAGACGCGTAGATAGAATTTTCTCTTTCCCTTTTTTCCTGAGTTATTTTTTCTTTATATAACGTTCATCCAGGCGTCGAATTAATTTCTTTTGAAAATGTGGATTCATTTATTTTTGAAAGTCTTCAGCCGCAGCTGTTACAAGATCATAACTGATTCCACTACACTATCAGGAACTAAAATCAGTAGTAAATATTCCTCTTCAACAAATTGATGTTATTCGCAATAAAAAAAATGTGTCACGATAACTGGAACTCCGTCTCATAAAACATGTCCAATTAACCGTCTGTAATTTTTTCTTCGTCTTTATATTACAGAAAAGAAAATAGCAGAACTGATAGAGAAAGAATACTCTGAATTTAAACTTCCACTGCCTTGTGGGCATCTTCAGTAGAAAAGGAGGCTAACCCATATAATTCATATTTGTGTTAGTTACAAAAATCGAATTGGAACCTCTAAAGGAGTTCTGTAGGATAGATGGTCATTTTGTAACAAATCGTCAAATCGTACAACTAACTTCCGCTCATATATATATATATATATATATATATATATATATATATATATATATATATGAGGAAAATGTATGACAAAGTAGAAAAATCTTTCATTCGACGCGTTTCGTCATTTAGGACTTCATCGGACGAAACGCGTCATACGAAAACTTTCTTCAACTTTGTCATACATTTTTGACCCCAATATATTTCGTGATATATAAAATTTATATATCGTTATCTCATATACATCATCATCATATTAACTATTAACAGACCCAAAAGACGAAAAATAGACCATCAAACAAATTTCTATCAAGAAAAATATTTGAAATTTTTATATAAGCAGTTTCAAACCTTACATTTGTAAATAAAAACAAAGAACCAACAAGTCTTTAAGAAGTCAGGGATCGATCTGACAGTGTCTTTATATGATAAACAGGACCCCTTTTTAAAATGAGAAAGAAATCAATATTTTTCGATTCTGATAAATGTCGTAGCTCGAGGAATGTCTAATGAATGCTAATCTACAAAAATTATTATTATTATTTTTTATGCCTGGACCACTGAATTTAAATAGTGCCAAGACGTGTGTAGAGAAATATATTGCAAATAACTTTTTCTATTTATTTTCTCAAACAGTGAAATTAATAACAACCGACCCAGACTGAGAAGTCCGACTACAGAAAGATTCTTGTCGAAAGAAATATATTTCGAGGTTGGATAGTATAAACTTCACTGTTTGAGAAAAAAGAAAAGAAAAAAAAAGAAAAGAAAAAAGGACGGTAACTAAAATATTAGGTTGGTGCAAAAATAATGACGTAATAATGTCGTTTTTTGACGTATTTTTTAACGTTAAAAAACGACATCATTACGTCATTATTTTTGCACCAACCTAATACGTGTCTCCACTAAAAAATAACGTTTATAGTTTTTGTGACGTACGGTGACCGTTAATGATTAACTCAAGACTTCAATGTTAAAATAAAATAGTATTTAATTAGAACCACAAATAAATACTTAACAAAAACAAAGAAGTAAAAGTTAACCAAAGATAATTAATCCCACAGACAACAGTCCGACAAATGTAAATGAGTCATCAGTAATTTCCGTTTTGAGAAACCCATTGTAATGACGAATGTACCATCTTACTCATCATACGTGGCAGTTAAGAATCAATTTTGGTTAGCCTAACATACTTTAGTTTTGCACAGCAACGGCAGCGTATACAGTGGATGAAATTAACATATGGCCTTTAATAACCCAGGAAAAAGTTTGGAATACGGTTGGTCTGTTCAACTCTATCCCCTATATTCACTTGACCTTGCGCCAACTGACTACTAACTTTTTCGATCACTGCAAACGGCTTTGATGCGGTAAACTTTTTCTCATGAAAATATTGTGGATTCCGGGATGAAATCCGGTCTCAAATGAATGACAAACGCAGGAATGAAATATAGCAAATAAATGTATTGACGTAATAATACAATTGGTAATACGGTTAGTAGATCCAGAAATGCGGTTAGTAGCAATAATAATATATATACAGTCTGGGAAATTCAGTATCAAAGTATGACTTCTTTCTGAGTCTACGTGCTCGCAACTGTGACTCCTACAAAGCGGTTATCTCACTCTCTCACTTTCTCACTCTCTGGGTATTCACCGGAGGCAGTACAAGTACACACTGGGCGAGTCCACTTGTATGAAAAAGGGGTGGACCCTTTAACAGAAAAATACTTGTAGAATTTTACTCTTTTTAAAAAAAAAACATTTCCCTACAAGCAAGGCAATACTCTAACAATATATTAAGACGCAATGGGCTTGCTAGGAGTGAAAAAAAATGTGAATATTTTAGTAGAAGGAACCGGAAATCCAATCCTAAACATGAATCAAAGGATAAACCTCTACTCCTGTACAAAATTGAGTAAAATTCTGTAGGTTTTGATGTGAAATGATCGAAAGTTATCGAAGAGAAGTTTAATAAGTGGCAGTAAATCGTTGCTCCTAATGATGGTTACATAAGGGAATAAAATGTAATTGTACTTTATTTATCTTTATTTACAGATTTAACCCCTAAAGAAGGTTGTAGAATGAATCGTCCGAAAAGTTCTGGTGGCAACACAACACATATATTCCACTTGACCGCACAAGCATTGGAACATATGTATTGTTGTCAGAAAAATACAAACAGAGCATTCGCATCCTGCCTTTCAGGAAGAAACAGTTGAAATTTCCAAGGCACATACTGAGGAAAAAGGGTTTGGAAAATTTGATGCTCACAAGACCTATTGAAAGCAGGGAGGAAAGGCGAAAAAAACACATAACATACCTAGAGAGCTTGAGTAAATGGATGGCGTAGCAAGGTTTAAGAAATATAAAAAATGAGACAAAACTTATTAAGAGTTACAAAGGAAAAGAAAGTGTGGAGAGCCATGGTCACCAAAGCCCTGAAGGGAAACGGCACATAAAAGGAGGAGACAGGTCCAAGATTTCTGAGCGCTGGAGAGCATGTTTACGTAAATGAAAATGTTTTTTGAAAAATAATATATATATATATATATATATATATATATATATATATATATATATATATATATATATATATACATACATACATGCATTTGTGTTTGTGTGTCTATTAAAATACATTCAAAAATTGTATAGAAAACAGATTCAAATATTTGTTTTGACAAGATTGCTTGGCGGTTACAGACATTGATTCAATATCAAAATAATCAATAAACTTGACTTGAAGGTTCATCCTTGTCTTGTTGGTTGGATTGTTACACATTAAAAATGGAAATCTTTACACGACGCACAGCGCCATCTGTTACACTATTTATGATTTACAAATGTAAATCCAGCGAGAAATATTAAGATTTTGCAAGCAAAAATTTAAAAAAGTAATAAAAAATACATTCCTTTATTAATTTAGTTATCTTTTTTTTAATTTTTACCCGTTTACTCGCTTGATTGATTTGATTTGATTGTTTAACGGTACATCAACTCCTTGTGGGTCATTTAATGCCGAAATTTAATTCTCTTGGCAGCTTGGAAATAATAAACATCGTATTCTGCTTTCACAATTGAATACATGGTAGATGATAATACTTAGCTTTTGTGCCTATCCATGTTTGTGTGGACATAATCACTAGAGGCAATGATGTGATTTATGTTGCAGTTTTCGGAATACAGTTAGATTTAATAAATTGTAGGATATTATATGGATTAATATCATAAAAGAATTCTTTCATGTTTCTGGAGGGTTTAAAATTCATACATTTTCGTTGACCGTAACCTACCTGGTAGTCCTACATTCTTACGGTACCTTTGGCTTCCCTTAACGGTCTAGGTAAGCACCTTTAGCTTGCCTCCCGTCGTCTAGATTCTTTTTTTCTGTTGCTACATGAACAGTGGAACGTCATTCACTATGTATGTCGCTTAAAATCTAGAAAAACCTGATATAAATGAAAAATTAACAATGTTTTATTTTCTTTCTTCGTTCGCACGTGTTTACATGGCTGATGTATTGCTTTTTGTTGTGGTGAGAAACCTTTTACCCTCCTTGTTATCATGAATCGACTGATCCATTCATGATAAGTAGTCCTGGGTAAATGTTTCGCTGGAAAAAAGAAAATATTACAGTATAACTCGGATATAAGAGAGTTGTCGGGACCGGAGAAGAAGTCTCTTATATCAGGGTCTCTTATATCCGGGTTACACTGTATATCAGTGATTTGTCTAGCTTAGTATTGAATACTATTATCACGACTGACTCTGTCGAGTTAAGTGTCATGTCTTGCCAAATCCCACACTACAACACGCCTTTCCAACGGTACCACTTTCGTCTGATATATATATATATATATATATATATATATATATATATATATATATATATATATATATATATATATATAAATGAAGAATTAATGTTTCTTTCTTTCTTTCTTCGTTCGCACGTGTTTACATCGCTGATGTATTGCTTTTTGTTGTAGTGAGAACCAGTTACCCGTCCTTGCTATCATGAATCGACTGATCCATTCATGAGTAGCCCAGGATAAGAAAAAAAAAACAAGTTAAAACTATTGCAGTGATTTGTCGAGATGAGTACTGAATACTACTATCACGACTGACTCTGTCGAGTTAAGTGTTGTGTCGTGTGTCTTGTCAGACCCCACATCGCATCAGTAATGAACTCAACTGGAATTCGAACTCGGCTCTCCGATTACTCAATCCGAGACGCTATCCTTGCCTTCTTATATCATAAAGTTGTTTCAATTCATAGTTTTCTTCTTCTACACTAGGGCCCATCTAAGGATAGTATCCAGTCTTTCGTACTATTTTACCCATAGCTGGGGAAGAAGAGATCGATTCGTACCTTCCCCATTAAATAGTAGGATTTGTATCAGATATAATCCTTATTATTCTCAAAAATTGTTAATGCCATCATACGATCATAAATCCCGTAGCCTCTTAGGGTCGTAGGGTCAGCAAATCTACTGAGACCATAGCAGCGAGAGTGTTTCTTAGGAAAGACAGTCTAACGGAGCCCAATCCTCTCTAGAGGTTTCCGTCTTTTAGACTGGTTGCCAGCCAAGGCTATAGAATCCTATTTGCACTGCTATAGCTGGGGAGGGGGTAGATGGATTCATGTCTTTCCCCAAGGCTATTAGCACGTACCTGAATGTAATTGTTACGGTAAGAGCCAGTTACCCTCCATATTATCATGAATGGACTGATCCATTCAGGATAACTCGTCCTGCGTAATTGTCTAAAAGGAAAAAAAAAGAAGTTAATAGTATTGCAGTGATTTGTCGAGATGAGTACTGAATACTACTATCACGACTGACTCTGTCGAGTTAAGTGTTGTGCCTTGCCAGAACCCACACTGCAAAACCTTTCCAACGGTACCCACTTTTGTCTGATATATATATATATATATATATATATATATGCCGTCAATTTTTTCTCCTTATTTTGTCTTCCTCTGTTTATTTATAATTATTTGTATTTATTATATTCTTTCCATTTACAATTATTATTTTATCTCATAATTTTCCGTTACATATTCTTAAAATATTTAGACAAATAGCACTGCAATGAAACCAATTTATTGGTTATAAAACCCGTCCAGGATGGTGCCCACCACTGTAATATTTGACCACGGTAGACTTATTAGTAATGCTCAGAACTTGGGATCGTATTATACAAGAGTTATATGAATAAAAATCAGGTTTTTCATAAAAAATTCAGGGGTAGCACTATACACGAAGTCGACTTATACACGAGTATATACGGTAGTCAAGAAAATTATTTTTTATCTTTTTCAACTTTTTTTGTTTGCCTTCAACTTTTAATAGGAAGATAACCCCAGTTTTGCATCTGAATCAATCTCAAGTTATACAGTGATATTTTAAGACGAGCATCACTATTTTTTTTTTTTTTCGATCATTATTACGTTGAAGCACTCTCTGGCCTTCTGAGGGACCTTTCAAAATCGGTCGGGAAATATTCTTCTTATTCAATATAATTGTTCAACCTGACAACTTCTCTTTTGTTGTTGACCTGATCACAATGTTTAGGCCGATGAACTCTACAGCCTTCTGAGGATCATTTGAAGATCTGTAGTGAAATACTGTCATCATTCAAGTCAGTTTTCAAAATTAGCATTTACATAGTTCTTTGAGTTCTAGGTATGACGATAAAGTACATCCAGCAGCAAGGTCTCCGATCGGGAGGTTTTGAGGAGCGTGGAACCACCTCTTAATTACTGTTGTTTCCAGGTTCACCCTGACCTAGAGTGGCATCACCTGTTAGGGTCCCAGCTATGGCCAAATAATGAACCACCCAAGCAAAACACTATGAAAGAATAAAAATACATTTTTATAGTAAAAATACCCGCAATACATTTTATATAGAAAAGAACAATACACATTTATAATAAAATGAAGAACCATACATTTTAAAGTAACAGCCAGCAATACATTTTATGTATAGTTGAATTCATACAATTATGTTCAGAATATATTTAGTTGAAGTTATAAAATCGAGTTTAAATTATTTAGGTTTCGTCATTAAGTAACCCATAGAGGTTGATATGTCCCTAAAAAAATTCAACCAATCAAACATATTTGTTTCGATTACAGTGTCAAGGACGGTGAACTCTTCGGTCTTCCTTGTTTTCTTTGAACGAGAACTGTCGACTCTCCTGTCACTAGCGGGAGATTTTCCGTAGCACCGGGATTTGAACTCTTTATCCTCGTCTCACGGTTCGTCACGAGTGTTTCCCCGCTGTTAATTGTTGATCTGCCGAGTTAATCGGCTTTTTCAAGATTCTCCCTTATTTACGCTATTTACAAACGGAGTGTTGTTCTCATCTTTGTTGTTGTCATCGCAACGTTTTGGCCGTTTTGCGCTCCGACCTTCATCAAGTGTATATCGATCTGAGTAATCTACAGGGAATTCTGAACTGAAACTTTTATTTAATTTACGGGACTAGACTCTTCTCGTTCCACTGCTCATGTCTCGGAATATCTCGTCTAGATCTCATTTTTAGTACTGCTCAGTTATTGAACGCTCGTATCCACTGCGTCCAAGTACACACTACCTGGCCCAGGGATTTAACTCACAATGACTATGTCACCAAATTCTCGAATCAAGGCTTTAATCCACTGACATTATTTGTTGAGATTTCTTCACTAAAACAACTGCCGAGTGAAAATATGTCCTATTCAGTACGTATATGTTTTGAAAACAGTTTCACAATTTCAAGCAATAATTCGTTTAAATTCTTACGGAAATAACATTTTTGGATAAAAGTTCTACCGAATGGTAATAAGGCTTACAAGTGTAATATTTGGCCTGAAATAAGTTAATGTTAGTTTGAAATCACGCCCCAGTTAGAAATAAATATTGTATATTTGAAGACTGCTCTTTTAGGGTTAACATTTTCGAGCTGTATTTGAAACCCTTCTGTTTCTTTTTGTTTTTGCTATAATCCCCGTTTTTGCTAAAATCCCCCTGTTCTTCCTACCTTCCGTTTCTCCTAAAACTCCCTGTTTTTACTAAAATCCCAGTTTTTCCTAAAATCCCCGTTTTTTTTTCGAAGTGAAAGATCTAAGTATACAGCTTTTAATATTTTTAGATTAACATATCTCCTGAATTCATTAATTGGTTTTGTCAGATTTATCAACCATTTGCAGGTTATTTAAAGCCAGAAATATATTTTTTTAGATCATAAGGATTATGTTTTTTTTTTTTTTTTTTTTTTTTTTTTTAGATCATAATGGTTTAGAGATACGTCTTACTAATAAACCCTTTACTGGGATGAGAAGAGGTAAATTCATACCTTTCCCAAAGGTATTTGCACGTAAGTGAATATGACGAACCCAACTGGAATTAGAACTCTGCATTCCGAATAACAATTTCGAGCTATTATCCATTAAACCACCTGCACATCCAAGATTACGGCACCTGGTATTTCCAAGCAATCTAGGTACTGAGCAGGCTCGACGTTGCTTAACTTCGGTGACCGTACATGGTGTGGCTTTGTATGAATAATAAATTAGTGGTAAAGTTCTAATTAACCCATAGCTGTAGGAGAAGAGGTGGATTCATACACTTCCTAAGGGCATTTGCGCGTAAGTGAATATAACGAACCCAACTGGAATTGGAACTCGGCTCTTCGACTTACAATTCCGAGGCAGTATCCATCACACCACCCACACATCCAAGCTTACAGCACCTGATATTCCCAGGATCTGCTGAAAATCTGCAGCGAAATATTATCAATATTAACAGATTACAACATTAAATTTTTATTATTGCATTATTCCAAAATGTTAACACATTAGCAGATAGCTACTAATGTCAACAACTGAGCACAAATACTTATTAATATTAGTAATTAATGTATACTATCCATGTACAAGATATATATATATATATATAACTACATGTACAAGAATGTTTTTGATAAAAGTTAGAAAATAACCATAAATACGTAAAAAATGCGTATATTGTCGAAAATTCCCTTTTCCATAATATAGCCATTTGTACTATGTTATAATGCTTATTACCTAAACAATAATAATATTGAATAAATCTTTTTTATACGTTTTCATGTAGTTTGCGGCCATTTTGTACTGGCCAGAGTGAGAGCCTATAGCTGGCTGCCACGAATAGGCAGGAAGATTCTATTGGCCAGTGTGAGAGCCTATAGCTGGCTGCCAGGAATAGGCTGGAAGATTCTATTGGCCAGCATGAGAGCCTACAGCTGACTGACACGAATGTTAACTAGCATGCTAGCATGCAAAAAAAAAAAAAAATAGCTGCATTCGTCACAAGTGGGAAAAATTTAAATCTGCATGGCACTTTACTCCATTTGGTTCATTCGCTTGCTTAAACTCAACGTTGATTCTGATTCTGCAGAACTGGGTTGGGTGTGAAAAAGTATTTGTTGTTAACATTCTTTTTTCATTCGGTTTTTCCAGTTACGAGTCCTTTTTTAAAGCTGATCGTTTTGTGTTCATTTTGTTTAGTTCTTTTTTCGTAACAGATTTAATGTTTAGTATAGAGCTTCGAAAAAATTCGCAGTGTGAGATAGGCAAGAAGTAAGGCATGTAGCAATATCAGCACGGCAAAGGGCACTCCTTTAAAGGCAAGGAAAGGCAAAATTATTTTAAGTCAAGTGATAGCGATTGCTGTAGTGTATGAGTCGTACGATTTTTGAATCAAGCACGGGCAACGCCGGTCCATGCTGCTAGTCTGTTAATATAAATGATAAAATCGTAAATCGAAGCCAGAGTAAAGTGATGACAAAAAGCAAAAATTAAGGCTGAAGAACATGATTAGCGTAACTCTTCCAAGATTTTTCAACAATTAAGAGAAGAGTACGATTTAATATATATATATATATATATATATATATATATATATATATATATATATATATAATCACATCTCCCTAATAGATATCGCGATCTGTAAATAAATAATTCAGATTAACATTTTCATGTTTGTTGTTTGAACAGGTTGGCTCTCCGGCCGTCTTTGCGTCGACTGACCCTGATATTAAGTATTTTCCTTATCCAATTAATTTTTAAACTTGCTGTATTATTTACATTGTTTCCAACCCTACTTTTTGGCTCGGGGTCTGAAATATTTTATTCTTAGATTTGATAGATTATTTAATTTTTTTTTCTTCGAGGAAGTGTTGTTGGTGCCAAGTTGTCTTCAAAACAACCTAAGGCATAAACAACGTCCAGTATTCTTTTTGGCGGAGGGAGTGATCCATTTCTTTAAAATAATCTTTTTACCTTTTCGATCGACAGCAAAATATATCTCTTTCTTCCGTTTCCCCTACCCTACCAACTTCTATCCGAACCAACACACAAGCACACAGCAATATCCACTTCTATTCACCTTCTTACGAGAAATGGAAGATATAAAACCGTCAAATAACGGTGTACTTTGGCAGGTTGTGGGGGATGGGGAGCGGGAATGAGTGAGCTGCTCACGTGACCGAGTCGATGCGCGCGCCAGGGACGTCAACATGCCAAGACCTGACATTCAGCGACTGAAACACACACATCCCGCCCGAACCGTCCGCGTTTTGACGGCGACGCGACGCCGCGGCGAGCGAGCGAATCAGGAATGCCGACGCCGCCATTTGAAAGAAGACGGTAAGAGTGGAATCCCCTTAATGGACGGTTACGACACCAGAAATCCAAACCTGAACAAATGTTGGCAATTCCTCTTTGTTTGGAAACAGCAAGGAACGAAATCAGATCTTATGTCGGACTCGGAAACAACAGATACAGCAAAGGATATTACTTGGATCAGCTGGTCTATATTTGGAGTTTTGGAAAGAATTTGTGTCAAAGTTTGTTATTCATTTCCTGAAAAGAGTTTTTGATGCCTGTCAGGAATTGTCTTAAAATAAAAAAAATAAAAAATAAAAACTTTAAAAGATGTTTTTAATTGAAAAGAAAAAAAGGACAACAATAAATTGTATATTTTTATATTTTTTTTTACTTAAAATGTAACTAAGTGAGAAGTGGAAAATGCAACTCAAAAATACCAAAGAACATTGTAAAAATGAACGATGCCTTCTAGAAGTTAAGCAAAGTATTAAGCAACAGGTACATTTTCAAAGAAATTAGTTCGTAACTACTACCAATCTTCCGATATGGCAGTGATCGTTAGACAATTTCCTCAGTTTACGCCCATATCACATTGGAAGATTGGTTCCTATACGATCACCGAAGTTAAGCAACATTGAGCCTAGTTATTACCTAGATGGGCGACGGCTTAGAAATACAAGGTGTTGTAATCTTGGATGTGAGGGTGTTGTAATATATAATGATTCGGAATTGTTAATCGGAGAGCCGAGTTCCAATTCCAGTTAGGTTCATTATATTCCCATTCGCGCCAATTCTCTTGGAAACGGTATGAATCCAGCTCTTCTCCCTCTTGTTGTGGATTAATTAGTAAGACTTGCATCACTAAAATCATTATTATCTCCAAAGAAAATTTAAAAATACAATTTAAAAATATTTGTTTTGAATAACCTGCAAATCTTTGATAAGCCGTAGGAAACGAATCAATCAATAAATAAAAAAATCACGGAGACTGAAGGAAACAGAGACGTTGTTCTACAGAAGGATGCTGAGAATATTATGGACAGAACATGTGACCAATCAAGAATTTTGGTGTGTGTGTGGGGGGTGGAATAGAAACAAACAGGAAAATGCCTGTTTAGAAAGGTCCCTAAAAACTAGTAGACAGATTTAAACACTGTTCTTATTTTTGACTTCAGGTAGAGGGAAAGTCGCCCGTCGACCAGAAGTTTAAATGAAGTTCTCAACATATCTAAAATATTTCGACAAATATCTTGCTTTATTTTAGCATTTGATTTTGCAGAAAATATTCCGAAATTTTCATTCAAATAATTTACAATTCGAATAAATGTTTTTGGAATAATTGTTTTCGAATAATTGTTTCGAGTAATTTTCCCGATACAGTGTAACCCGGATATAAGAGACCCTGATATAAGAGAGATTTTATCTGGCCCCAAATTAGAGCCTGTGTTAATGTATATAAATTAGACCAAACCCGGATATAAGAGAAACCCGGATATAAGAGACTTCTTCTCCGATCCCGACAACTCTCTTATATCCGGGTTACACAGTACAAACAACAGCTACATCCTATTGGAGGGGTTAGTACATTATTATTATACGTTCATTGTAAAATGGTCTATTATATTTTAAAAATCAATGAATAGGGAGATTATTCTTCTATGTACCGTTTCTTTTCAGGACGTGGGCGATCATGGCTCTCCACAATTTCCTGTCATTTGTTTATTTTTTGTATCACTACTAAACCCTGTTCTGTCAACCATTTATTTAACTCGTTATGCTATATTTTTTCTTGCCTTCAATATGACTAGTGAGTATCAAATTCTAGCGTTCTTTCCTCGTTATGTACCCTAGGAAGTTTAACTCTCTTTCTGATTCTAAGTGTAAGCTTCCTTTTTGTTTCTATTTTCCTTAAAACCCCGTTAATAACATGTTCAGTCCAGGATATTCGCAACATCCTTCTGTAGAAACACATTTCTCTTGCCTCGTGTCTCTTCTTTATTGGTGAAATTAGTCAAGCATTCACTGCCATATAGGAGGACCGATATTACATAACTATTCAGTACTCTTTTCTTTGTTTCTAACAAAAGTTTCCTTTGTCTTGATACTTTGTTTGGCTTTTAGAAGGCATCTTTTGCTATTCCAATGCACGTTCATATTTAGATGTCTCATATTCCGTCGTCTGTTAAAACCCCTCCCAGATACTTAAATTATTGTACTTGCTTGATTTGGGGGTCTCCACTCCTTAGTTCGCATCTTCGGCTTTTCTTTCAGCTGACAACCGTACATTCTGTTTACCTACAAATGATAGTCCTTTCCTATTACTAGCTTCTCTTGGTGTTTCTGTCCTTTCGATGCCTGCTATCGACGCGCTGACATCTACATTCTCGCATAAAATTTAAAATTCAGTCAGTTATGTACCATGCGTGATACATTCGATGTATGACTGACGAGGCAGATTTTTCCCTCAGTAGGTTGCTATATCTTTCTGTGGTAGACCAGTTGCCATCCAAGGCTATAGAACCAGGTATGTCCTGCTATTTTCCCATAGCTGGAGGGAGAAGAAGAGGATTCATAAGGAAAAGTGAATGTAATGGATTTCACTGAAATTCGAACTCGGCTCCCCGATTCCTCAATCCGAGCCGCTATCCATTACTCCACCGTGCCCCCTTTTAATTAAAAGGACGTTTACTTCAGAGGAAGTTCTTATCCTATTTTAGTGAATTTATGTATCGAGAGCAAATACAAGAAATGCCTGGAAAATACATTTTTTTTTCAAAATTTATAATTAAAGTTATTTGCCTTTATATGTTTTTTTAATGTTTTTTTTTAAAATGTTTTATAATTCACGGGCATTTTTTTAAAAATTTTATTAATAAAAAAATATTTTTATAGTTATTTATTTAAGAAATAATAATAAATATTTAATTATAGTTTTATCCCATATTTTTTATAATTTTGTAAATATAAAATTATTCTTTTCAACTGACAGCCGGTCTCCAAAATGACTTTAAATTTTGTTAAGAGGGGCAAGAAATGGCTTCTAAACTTTAACACCTCCAAAACGAAATTGATCTTTTTTAGTCACCTTGAGAATTATTGGTAAACATGGACAAACGTGTCCGCAATAAGACGTTGTGTCAAAAGAGCGGCTTTCCTACGACACCGCTATTATTTTAACTACCTTCCCTCCTCAGAATTGTTTTACAAAGCGATGATTAGAATTGTAATAAAACTTAAACATATGAAAGTGAATTTATACATTCTTTGTTCTTGAAAATTTGCAACAAACACTATTTATTTTATTAGATTCTTGTTTTAATAAAATTCTAAAAACAGTTATTTAAGAAAAAGAATTACCGAGTGAGTTTATGAAAAAAACAGTCCCAAGAAAAATGGTATTTCGAAA
This sequence comes from Acanthosepion lycidas, assembly GCA_963932145.1. Lineage (NCBI taxonomy): Eukaryota > Metazoa > Mollusca > Cephalopoda > Sepiida > Sepiidae > Acanthosepion > Acanthosepion lycidas. The sequence continues at coordinate 26,947,110 of OZ010594.1, forward strand.
CATACCTTATCTTAAAATTTGCCAAACTTTTACTGGCGCCATAATTGTGGCTTGAAAGGAGGAAAGAATTAGAATTTTCGTTGTTTGGAGAATACTAAATTCATTACGAACAAACCTTTTTGTAGACTTATAGAAATAAATTTATGGGGATAATAATTTAACAATTTTCGGTTCTTAAATTTTTATTCTCTTTCACTCCCAGCACCCACTTATGTCTTAGTAACATTATCGCCCTGCATGGGGTGAAATGATAAAAAATTTTCAAATCGTGTTACTTATAAGCGTGTTTTATTTACTGTCGACAGGTAGAAAAATAGGGAAGGTTGAATCACTTGCTGCAATTTTTGCCATCACCCCTAGGCAGCGCTTCTGTTAGCTTAATTTTGAGCGAAACAGTTTCCTCCATTTTTGATATCTGGATTGGTGCTCCTGGTTCTCGAGATTCTAGGCAAAATCCAAAGAAGGGTCTGCGATCTTATCGTTCCTGATCTGGCGGCTCAGTTTCAATTACTTTCCCACCGTCGTAAGGTTGCCTCCCCGTGTTTCTATAAATACTTTCATGGCAATTGTTTGGATGAGCTCTTCACTGTGGTACCTAGAGTTTTTGAATTTAAGCGCAGTACTAGACTGGCGTCAAGATCTCATCCATTTACAGTTTTTTTTTTTTGGCTTGACGTAACCGTAAATTCTATGCTATCAGTTTCTTTTCTTGTACTTCTTGCTTGTAGAACTTTCTTCCGGCTCCATGTTTTCAAGCCAACAATCTACAAAAATTTAAATGCAATGTCAATCGCTTTATCCTGTCCTCCTGATTACTCTTTCCACTTCCCGCTCCTTATTAATGTTTCTGTTCCTAATTCTTCCACACCCTGTAATCCCTTGTGTCTTAGTGGCTTTACTGCCTTGTATAGAGTGATATTGATTTTAAAAATTTAATATTAAAAAAAATTGTCTTACTTTTGATCACTTTTATAATTTATTAGTTCTGTTTCATTTTCCCAATCATTTTATTTTTACTTCCCATCTTTGGCCAATTTCGGTAGTAAAACGCTATTGTTAATCGAGGAGACGAGTTAATGTATAGGGTGATTAGAATCACTTTAACTTATGTTTTTTCCACTTGGTGGCGCTACGCCGTTTTCGGTGGAAAGGTTTTCGCCATTTTATTGTAGTTTATGTTAAAACGAAGTAGGCAAGAAACTGTATATCGGTTGAGCGCCTGATTTATTTTTTTATGGCTGTCATTTGATTGCTTGTTTGTGGTTTGTATTACAGTGGACAAGGACGTAGAAATCAATAAAAAGACATGTTTATCCCTTCGTGGGAAAGTTATTAAGGAGAAATGGACCAAGCTGTTTTACTTGCAATGTTCAAAGCGCCCCTACTTCCTTGGGATCAATGCACAATTGTACACACGCTTGTAAAGATCAATATTAATTTTCTCACACTTTACAGTGATAGAACCTTCCATTTCTGAATGTTATCAGGTTTTAATTAATAATCTGCAAAACAAGTATTAACAATGTACAATCCCATAATTTGCAAAACAAATATTAATAGCATAACAACCCATAATTTGCGAGGCAAATATTCTCAATATAAGATTTCATAATCTGGATGCAACTTTTGACTCATGTTGTATCTACTACCCTTGAAATCAGAACTTTTTCTTGGAATACAGTATAAACTAAAACCATGTATTTGTTACAATGAAAGCGAAGCTACTTTTTCCAGTTTATCAACTACTGATTGTATTAACTTATCTCTGTAAAAATAACAGGTATAATGTAGGAACATAACAGTATAATTTAAATGTGCCTATTATGAATGAGATTTTATCCGTATGTCATTGACGAACATGACAATTTTTTCTGATTTTGAAACTGACTGCTTTGATCTTCCCATTGATCTAAAAACCATATATTTATTTACATTGATTAAAAAAATATTTATTGATTTATGCATATCATGTTATTGAACAATGCATACAATATTATCGATTTATCAAAATGTCTGAATTTAGAAAAGAAAATGTTGCTTTCTATCAATAACAAAATCTTTAAGTTTATTTTACAATAATCATAGCTTCAGTATTATTTCAGCAATCATAGCATTTAGTAATCATTTAGTAATCATAGCATTTAGTAATCATTTAGTAATCATAGCATTTAGTACATTAAATGGAGTAAACCGTTTTCCCATTTAGGTTAATGGCATTGAAAGTGGCAGAATGGTTTCCTAAATCAGAAAATTAGTCCGCCGATCTATCTTGACCTTTAAATTAACATATCATTTAAAACTATATTTGAAGCCATTTTCCTCACAAAAAACAATTGGTGGTCATTTAGAAACATTATGTGATACTATCTGTGATATTAGGATATTTGTTCCACAAAAACTGGTGTTTTTCAAGAACTGTTGTTAATCAGATAGCTGTATTATTTTATTGGAGTGCAATATCTGTAAATTTTAATTCGTGTTGTCTTCCTTATTGTTTGTTTCATATTTCGCCTTATTCTCATGCTCTTTCCAAATGGTCATTTTATTCCTAATATCTCAAATACATTTCTATTACTGATAAAACTTCTGCCTCCTTTTTATACTTGCTAATTACAACCGTATATTCATCAGTAGTAGTGCAATGCTCAACAGTATAGAATTCGAAGTAACTTTGTCTTCGTTAAATTCAGTTTCACACAAGCACACTTAGAAAAAGTATGACTACAAATCACCTCCCCACAGCTATGGCTTACATGTCAAATATTTTTTTAACTTATCAAATCTCTGTGGCTTTAAGCCCAAACGTATTTTGGATAGTAAAAATTATTTTGGTGAGTGAATATTGCATTACCAATTTTTCTAGAATAAGACTGATTTTTCCAAATAAAAGTCTTACTATCTAACCCATATTGGGGATAGAAGATGTATCCGTACCTTTCTCGAGAGTATCTGCGCGTAAATATAAGGAAACCAACTGAAATTCTCATTCTGAGTCGGGTTATTTAGCAGAAATGTCCTCTAGTCATGGATTCTCTAGTCATGGGTTCTCTAGTCATGGGTTCTCTAGCCAAGTTTGGTATCCAGTCTAAGAGAAGGTCAATTGAGAATTCAAAGCTCAGACACCCGAAGTTGTATATAGATGGTTAGACATGCGGTGCAGATATGACGACTGTAAAACAAAAACACTATAAATTTATAAAAATATATATGGATAATCCCAATGATGAGCGATTATCCAGAATAATGACATCAAAGAAAGTGTCATGTCATCATTAATCATATGTGTCTACTCGCAAGAGAACTAACTTATCACATCAGATTCTACCAATACACCGCATTGGTCGGGTAGTTTGATACGATTTTTCTCGAATGTTTAATGATAATATAATAAAAATTAGTCTAAATATGGCATCATGGTGTTATCAAGTACCTGCAAAAATATGTGTGTAGCGCCAAAGACATAACATGTTGACATGATTGTTATATTAGGAAATAACGTGCATAAATGAGAAGCTGAATTGTGTTCGGTACAGGCGATTGACTATAAATCGAATAGCCAATACTATCAGCATATCACCTGAGAATATTCTTCGCAATGAAATTGCCATAATGAAGGTTTTTATTCTCTGGGTGCCATGTCTTCTGATACCTGATCAAAAGCGCACCTGGCTGATCACATCACAACTATAGTAACGCCGTTGAACAATGCCGGTGTCAGACGTCTTCGAATATCACTCGCACTAACACTACTTAATCAATTTGAGCATCACCTTGAGCCAGAGACAATTCATGAAGAATTATAAAGGAAGTATCTTTTCTATAGCAAGATTTGGTCATATGTCTATTTTAATGAATCAATTTCACCGGAAGTTACATCTATTTCAGGTCAAAAAACGTCCCAATTAGCCGCGGCCTCTGATATATAAACGGTTGTTTCAGTATATAAAGAAAAATGGTTTCTGTGTAGATATTTTTCTTTCTGCGTAGATTTTCCAGAATATCTTAAAAATGTCATAATCATTTTTATAGCCACTAGCTGTTAGCGTTGGTGTCCTTTAAAAAACTTCTTGCAACACATTGAAATTAAAAAAAAAAAAAAACAAATAATAAAGGCCTTTCAAAGAACTAATTTTCAGTTCAACACACAATATTGAAAACGTTAATCAAAACAAAAAAATTAAGCTGTTTTTCACTATTTTTAAATACTTAAAAAAATATTTTCACTTTTATGGAAGCCGATATTTTATTAACAGCATAACATAGCCACACATATAGCGAACCCGATGTTAGCAGTATTTCGTTCGACTTACCAAATGGCACAGTCACTTGAATCCAAGGATGCCAGTCTATTAGGGCGGCTAGCTAATCTCCGTTGCTCAGGTACATTTATGCTTAACACCCACAGAGCCCACCTGTGGTTTATACAGCAACTATGCTGAGCGGACCTTAGTTACATTTTCTAGGAGAGAACGCGTTATCTAGCGTGATCAACAGACTGAACAAGGCCAGTACACTCAAAACTTCGGTCACGATGACTTGTGACTTCGTGCTAGTACAAGGCGTGGCATGGTTTTTAGGCACTTTCCAAGGGTGCCGCACGCTGGGATCGCCAGGTTAATGACATTAAGAAGTCATTTTCTCGAGTCTCATGGTCAGAAAGCGAACGTCTAACCGATGGCAGTAATAAACCTCATAAACCCAACATCGAAGGAAACAGTTAGTCAGCCATGCATGATACACGCGTAGGCGATCATGTATCTTTCGATACATGACTGACGAGGAAGTAGGTTGCCATTTCTTTCTGTGGTAGACAAGGCTGCAGAAGTCTGTCCTGCATAGCTATGGAGTGGAATTCGAACTCGGCTCTCCGATTCCCCAATCCGAGCCGCTATTCACTACACCACCGTGCCGCTTAAAGAATTGAAAATACATAACAGTAATAAAGTAGGTTTTCAATTCAACTTTCACCCGTACGCCATTCCCTCTTTACTGCTTTTATCCAAAATCTCGACGTATTTCGAATATTATCTCATTTTAGATTTAATCCTACAAATCGAATTGATACATTTTTTTTCATCATACTTCTCTTTTAAAGTTCTAAAAATAAATTAATGTATACAGGTATATGAATTTGTTAGTTGTAATATATGGATGTAACTTATTTTTCTATCTTGTCAAAGATTAGAAATTCTCAACTCGACAATGTCTATTTCTCAAAATTAGCGGACACACGCAAGCTTTATCCCAGTTAAAAGATGGTTAAACTTTCCGCAATCTCGAACTTTCCATTGCCAGTTATTTTTTTTCTTGAAAACATACTCAGGAATTATCAAAAGATAATTTTCATTACCAATACAAGAATCAAGCTGAAACAAACAATTTAATAAAAATAAGTAAATAAATTAAATGATCTGGATTTTATTTTAATTACAGAAAGAGAATTTTAAATATTACCGAGGGTTTTTACTCTGTTTTATGGAGAGAAAAGATTTCTAATAATGTATAAGTTGGGCTTCCTTTAACGCATAAATTCTGAATGATTTCTTTTTCAGTGGCTTTACAGAATAGAAAAAATAACATTAAAATACTCTCCACAAAAGAATTTGTCTATTAAAAAGTAGAAAAAAGACACAAAGAAAGCTCCTTTGAAATCCTATGCAATACAAAAGAATTGCTCTGCATACATTCTCAATCAGTCTTAAGATAACTAAAGCTATATAGAACAGTCACCAATCTGTTTATTCCTTGAATAATTTCAAGGTCTTCTGTTTCTTTTTTCGCTTTTATTGCCATTCCAAATTTTCTTTTGAAAGATATTCTATAAAGGTTACCAGATTCATATAATTATTTTTGTTTGATCACAATAAATTCTCTCTCCGTCTTTTACTTAAATCAAAGATCAAACAATTTTGAGCAGAAGTGATGCGACTGGTTCATTGGTACGTTTCGACAAAACTCGTGATGAGAAACTCAGGGAGTTCATTAATGCCTTTGACGTCACATATCAAAACATAGCCCCGTCGACATCAGTAAAGCAAGGCAAACTTACCGTGGAAATCATATAAATAACATTGTAAGGAAGAGTTATCTTGTTAAAAATAAAAAATAAAAAAATGATATCTATATATACACATAATAAAGTACCATAAAACACCTTTTTCAATTCTCGTCTGCTTTTTCATTGTCGCTCTCTCAGTTACACGATGCAGACAAATCGAACAATAATTGAAACGAACAGTCCCATTGAAATAAAGCTGTTATTCGTTATGCTTTTCGCAAGTTCAAACTGCTTTTTATTTCCCCCTTCTCCTTATTTTTCATGGGTTCTTTTATATATATATATATTCTGTTTTATCAGTTTTTTTAAAAATGAACATCCGTTCCGTGATTTTTTAGTAAAAGAAAACCCTTTTAACTTATTTTATCATAGACGTATGCACATACGAATAAATGTTTTTTTTTATCAAATCCTTCTTTTTTTTTTTTTAAATAGTGTTCTTTCTTTAACGATTATTTTTCTTTTAGACGAAAGACTGAATACAAGAGAGCTTTTTATTTATTTATTTTACTAAAAGTAAAAAAAAAATAAATTAAAAAGATATATAATGACACAAACCACTTTGTATAAAAACAAAACACAATAAGAAAAGATTAAAAACGTCCAATGAAAACGACAAACAACTTTAACTCCCTAAATAGGAACAGAATATAAGTTTGAGTTTTTAATTAAAGCAACAATGAACGATGGTTGGGTGTTTAACGCAAACGAGTTATTTTATCTTACTTTTTGTTTTCATTTTGAGAGGTATATTGTCACTTCAATATAATTTCGACAAGCAGAAGTTGCGAATGCTTACAAATAATACGCCGTTCGTTGCATGTTGCTTACAAACAAAAAAGTGAAAACATTAAAATGAATGCAACGAACATCAATCACATTAGCATTTTGCAATTAACACCAACTATATTTGAAAGAAAAAGAAAAGGCTGCACTATTTAAACAAGTTTCCATGTCGTACGCAACTGAAGCATTTTTATGAAAACATTATTTATTTACTTTTATGGCGGTCTTCTTCTGATGTTTTTCTTGTATTGTAAACCTTTGTATTGCAAAAAAAAAAAAAAAAAAAAGCAAAGATGTCATTATTTCAATGTAAAGTTACAATTGAGTTCTGTTTTGCATTAAATAATCTAATAGACCGCTCATAGCAGTCATTCAGGAAAGGTCTTTCGATGAAAAGAACACACCGTGGGGAACAGGCAACGCATTTAAGCGTATGTAAAGTGCAAACAGAAACATTGGCTCGAAATAATCGGCTATTTTCGTTATTTTCCGGTAGAGTCTGTTATTTTCTTTCGGCGAGAAAGTGGGAGTTAATATTTCTATAAAAAACTATTATCAGTCGCTTCATTTCTTTCTTTCTTTCTTTCTTTCTTTCTTTCTTTCTTAATCTGTTCATATCTATCTATCTATCTATCTATCTATCTATCTTAATCTGTTCATATCTTTCTATCTTACTCTGCTCATATCTTAATCTACTCATATCTATCTTAATCTGCTGATATCTATCTATCTATCTATCTATCTTAATCTGTTCATATCGATCTATCTTAATCTGTTCATATCTATCTATCTATCTATCTATCTATCTACCTTAATCTGTTCATATCTATCTATCTATCTCTCTATCTATCTATCTATATATCTATCTTAATCTGTTCATATCTATCTATATATATCTAGCTATATTATGGCTTAAATTCATAAAGTCTAGGTACCAAAGAGGAAAACTCATCAGAACAATTAGCATGAAAATATTTATAGAAAAGGCAGAGGGAAGCTATATTATGGCTTAAATTCATAAAGTCTAGGTACCAAAGAGGAAAACTCATCAGAACAATTAGCATGAAAATATTTATAGAAAAGGCAGAGGGAAGCTATATTATGGCTCAAATTCATAAAGTCTAGGTACCAAAAAGGAAAGCTCATCAGAACAATTAGCATGAAAATATTTATAGAAAAGGCAGAGGGAAGCTATATTATGGCTCAAATTCATAAAGTCTAGGTGCCAAAGAGGAAAACTCATCAGAAGTATTATCACGAGAATATTTTTAGAAATGCAGTGGGAAAGTGATTAAAACCGAGATGCCAAGGTATTCCAATAATATTGCAGATACTTCTTTGCATTTTATGAAGAATCTCTAAATATATAGCAGGAGTACCTGATCATATGTGGCAGCAATATTTAAAAGAAAGACAAATGATAGTCTTATAAATATTTAAGGTATATTCTGTCGAGAAAAATTGTCTGGCACAACACAGTGAAGTAACTTTCCTAGCAGCAAACCCAGTGATTGATGCAATAAAATGTCAGAGGGAAAACGTGAGTTCGAGAAGTAGAAATGAATCACTGGAAGGCAAAAAGGATTCTCTTAGACGATTAATAGAGAGCACTACAAAATTGCTAAAAATAACAAGCCATACCTTGCCTCGGTTAAGAATAGATTGTGAGCCATTTCTGAGATCACACTTGCAGGAGTAAGTAGTTGTGTCATCAAAGTAGTTACAGAGCTGAGAACTGATAGCAGCAAGATAGAAATTACTAACGACGTAGGTCATAGAGCCTTGGGGAACACTTGCATTGATGCAAAATGATCTAGAAAAGTGGTCATTCTAGACAACTTACATGTCGCGATTTAATAAGAAAGACTGAATCAGTTCAAATATTCTTCCGGAATGGAACGAACTTGGTCCCATCTATTTCTTTTTCCGAATCGTTAACCTTTACGCTAATATGTAAGTAGAATAAATATGAATTTAAAATATTCATTTATCTTACTTGTTTTCATTTATGTTTTTGTATGTGCGTGACTCTGCTCTCACATACCTCGCTCGACCTGTCAATCTATCTATGCCCAGATCTGTCTGAGTCTGTTTTCTCTGTCTATTAAATATTCAAATATTCAATTATCTATATTCTTAAAGAAATAGAAAATGTTTCTTCTTTTCGTTTTCTTTAATTAACCGCCATTTTTCGAGGAACTCTTGATCAGAGTGATGGCAGAATTTCTTTTTAATTACGAAGTAAATGTTTAAAATATAATTAGCCTTTAGGTTACATGTATAATAGGTCTGAAAGATAATGTGGATTTCCTTCTGTGTGAATGCTAGGAGTGTAACCAGACACACACACACACACACACACACACATATATATATATATATATATATATGGCTTTCACTTCTCTAGGTCAACCGCCGATGTGTTAACGGCTATTATTGAATTTGTCTATGAAGTTTTAGATAAGAACGGCGAGGCTGGGGCTGTGGCTTTAGATATCTCGAGGAAATATTTAAAGATGACTTCAAAAGTAACTAGTAACGACTTCTCTTGAAAATAGACAAGATATGGCATCATGGGGTTATCAAGTACCTACAGAAAAAGGCCCCTATACACATCCATGCTGATATGATTACTACATTATGATTACTACATTGACCCCCAGCTTTTTCAACAGAGCAAATGTGGGCAGCTATATTTAAGATGGGAAGGGGAAGTCTTGAAGATGATCCACGGTCTGGGCGTCCTGCAACTGCCACCACCGAGGAAAACATTGGTCGCAAGCTGACCTAGTTTACAAAGTTAAGGGCGATAGTGTCTCTGGTCGAATAGTTGTCTTTCTTTCTTAAAAAATCGTTTCACACTGATGATGACGTCCTCCAGGGTTTCGTCCTTGGACCTACAATTGTTCTTATCTTCACCAACGACCTTGCCGCTATAATCATTTCCCAATTAGGCATTTATGCTGATGACACAACCATTCGTTCCTGTCAGTCAGGTCTGATAAAGTAAAACTCGCAGCTAATCTCGAAAATGACCTCCAATTAAAAGTGGCAACGCCGAGGGAAAAATGATATGCGGGTTAAATTCCTGTCGAAGGTACAGCCTTTAGTAGGTCTTCTCAAATTAGGTAGGTAGATATTAATTTCACTAATGAAATACCCCCCCCCCAAAAAAAAAACAGGGAAACCAATCCAAAGATGTGTAACAAAAATAACATTTATAGAAACACACACGCATATCTATCTATCGATCTGTCTATCGATCTGTCTATCAATCTATTTCAGTCTCTTCTACCTACCTGTGAATCACAATACTTTCATATCTATGAATATCTTTATATTTACACTATTTAAAACATCTGGAGTGTTCTCCTCATCTTTATTGTCATATTCCTAACGTTTCGGCTGCTGTAAAGATGACGACAACAGTCTGAACGATGTAAATAGCGTAAATAGTTATAATACCTCATCTCATAGACAGTTCTTTCTCGATATATATCAGTCTTTTCAAACTTTTTTTTCAATCTATATACGTGGATGGGCTGAAAAGGTAGGGCTGACTATGAAGAAGTGATGCGAGAGCTGTGAAAACTTGCATGCATTCATTTCAGCCCTTCATATTAATAACTGCATTGTTTCTTTCCAGGTACGAGGGTGGGGTGAAAAGTTCATAGGCTGACTATGAAGGAGTGATGTTAGAGCTGTGAAATATTGTATGCATCCATTTCAGCTCATCATATTAATAACAGTATTGCTTATTTCCAGGTAAACTGATATGTAATTGGCCAAAAAAGACTTCAAATGGAACTCGTAGGGAATTATCTTGAAAATTTACACAATACAGTGTGGTGTTATGAAGCACCTGCAGAAAAGGGTATACTCCCCAAAGACATTCATGCTGATATGTTACATTAGGGGATGATGATCCAGCTTTATCAACAGTGCAAAAGTGGGCAACAGAATTTAGGAGGGGAAGGAATTATCTTGAAGATAACCTGAGGACTAGATATCCTGCAGATACCGCCACTAAGGAAAACATTAATTGTGTTCACTACATGGTGACTGATGACAGACAACTGACTATAAATTAAATAGCTTATACTATTAGCATATCCCGTGAGAGAGATGTGAAAATGAAATTGTCATAATGAAGGTTTCTGCTCTGTGGGTGCCACATCTTTTGGCACCTGCTCAAAAGCAACTCAGGCTGATCACATTACAAAAAAATCTGACGTTGTTTGAGTTAGATCCAGATGGTTTTCCTTGAACGTTTCCTAACCCAGGATGATTGTTGGGTTCATCAAATTTAAGCCAGAGACAATTCATGCAGAATTATAAAGGAAGTCTCTTTTCTAGAGTAACATTTGGTCATATGTGTATTTTAATGAATCAATTTCACCGAAAGTCACATCCATTTCAGTTCCAAAAACGTCCCAATTAACCTCGGTCTCTGATATATAAACGGTTGTTTCAGTATATAAAGAAAAAGGATTTCTGTGTAGATATTTTTCTTTTCTTTCTGCGTAGATTTTCCAGAATATCTCAAAAATGTCATAATCATTTTTATAGCTACTAGCTGTTAGCGTTGGTGTCCTTTTAAAAAACTTCTTGCAACACATTGAAATTAAAAAAACAACAAATAAAAAAAGCCTTTCATAGGACTAATTTTCAGTTCGACATACAATATTTAAAATGTTGAGATGCATATGTATAATGTAAAAAAACATTGGTGGGCTGAAAAGTTAATAGGCTGACTATGACACTAGAAATCTTGGATGCATTATTTTCAACTGCTCTTTTTTTTTAATACAAAAGACATTGTGTTTATCAGGACAATGATCCAGCGTACATGTCCTTGGTTTCAATGGCTGTTGTGCATGATTGTGGCTTTGAAATGTTTGTTCACTATCCCTGGTCTCTTGATTTGACTACCATCTGTTCCCCAACATAAAAAACTACCTGCTGAGAAGCAGTATTGCAGTGATGATGACGGCATATTAGATGATGATTACTCTTTTCACCCACAATTATGAGCAGTGTTCTTTGATCAGTCAGATGTCAGTTTACCTGGAAATAAACAATGCAATTAATTAGTTTCTTCGTGTCTATCTATCTTACCCCCTTTATCTATCTATCTATCTATCTATCTATCTATCTATCTATCTATCTATCTATCTATCTATCTATCTCACCCCTTCATCTATCTATCTATCTATCTATCTATCTATCTATCTATCTATCTTCTTATTAGTTTCAAAAGAAGACAGAGCAGGCTGGTAAATTCTGAAAAAGAGTTCAATCATATTTTAAAAATTATAGTGCTCAGTATCAAGAGATATCGATCAAACATAAAATGAATATAACTTAATATATGAGTTTGACACTAAGTTGATTGATGTTACCGTCAGCATCCCGACTCCAGAGTTTCGTAGACGGACCTGTCCATCCACTCTTCAGGAGGTAACATCAGTTATTTAAAAGAAATGAAATCGATTTAATATCATAGACCACCTATTTAAGTTTCGTCGATTGTTTGCGATGAAATCGTTCCGTAAATAAAACGAGTGAAATCATATCGCTTGGTCAGCCTGCCCGAGAATCCTTATAGCGCTTCGAATTTGACTGAAACAAAGAATAAGAACAACAGAATAAAAGAATATGAAAATTTCTGACACCGCACTGTGTAATTAATCAATATCGACAATAGATTTTCTTTTTTTTTACGATTCTTTTCATAGTCTGATGACGTGATTTTCTAAGCGTAGCTGAGACGTGGTACAATGCTGAAATAATGAGGCACCCAGTGAGGATCGAACTCACTATTCCGTCGCAATTAACCGATCGAGACAAGCTTCTAAACAAATGAACTAAATTTCTGGAGCTGATTTGTTTCGTCCTCAGAGGACGAAACGCGTCTGCAAAGATAAGTTTTTCTTTTGTCTTTATTCATATTTTGTCCTTTTAAAGAAATATTTTATCTTAACATTTTCATATAATACGTATAATCAAAACTGATGTATAAATGTAATGAAATATATAAAATTATCAATAATAAATAAAACAGTCGAGATAAAAGACAATATAAATAAAGATTTGGCTTAATGTCTTTATGGTTCTATATTGAGATAGCCGACCGAGTGGGATTTTACATCCTATACATTCTTAGTAGATTAATAAACCCTAAACAGATGAGTCTATATAGAAAGTTTCGTTAAAAATTCACCCCACGCCCCTTCATCCAATAAGATATCTTCCTCTCCTTTCTGTCTTTACCCCAGTCTTTCATTCATTGCCTCCCGCTACAACAAAATTTCCTTTTCTTTCGTTCTTGTCTTTTTCTTTTCTTTTTTTTTTAATCAATTTATTTCCTATGTTTAGTGCATTCAAACTAATCTGAATTCAAATGCAGTGTAAATCAACTGCGAAATAAATTTAAGATTATAATTGGAAAATACAAATGTAACGTTTTCCTTTGAAATTTTCCTTAATTATATTGCTGTATATGACTTGTTATTATTCTTATACATTGAGCTCTCTACTAGGAGTTTTAACTGAATATTCATTTTTAGGAACTCCTCGGGATTATTCACATAACCAAAGGATATATATATATATATATATATTTATTACATGAATCATTCATACAAAAAACAGATATAGAAGTTAATGATATATATGGCGAGAATACATCTTCGCAAACAAATTTAATAAAGTACATTAACCCCGAACCTGTAGATGAATGTTATGATTCCTGTTTATAAATTTTAAGATTGTGCGTTTTTGTACTAATATGGTAATAGGAGAATTATTTTGTACTGGTAGGTTTTTCAGTCAATGTGGCATGAACTAAATTGTTCAATAAATACAGGAATGTCTCAGTTATTATCCGAAAGTTGCACGTCGTATCAGTTATTTTAATAGCAAGTATGCGGTGCAGTTCAATTTACATTACATGAATCATTCATACAAAAAAACAGATATAGAAGTTCATGATTTAAGTGGCGAGAATACATCTTCGCAAACAAATTTAATAAATTACATTAACCGCGAACCTGTAGATGAATGTTATGATCCCTGTTTATAAATTCCAGTTGCATAAGGTCTTTTTTAGTTTTTTACAAGCTTTCATCTGTTCTTACAGACATCTTCAGGTATGGAAATGGATTTGTTTTTGTTTTTTACTTCTCGGTAATAACAGGACAACGAGAGAATAGATGGAATCCGAAATATGCTTTTAGAAATGTGTTATTGTTAATTGTAAGAAATTTTTTGGGAGCGTGCGGTCGCAACACACAATCTTAAAATTTAAAAATTCAACCTCAGGTAAACCTGGAGGAGGAGAATATTTATATCGGAGCAACTAGGAGAGAATTTTAAGAAAAAATGTTAAACTATTTTGTTTTAATCAATTAACCCCAAGCAAGGCGATAATGCCACTAAAACTGAGCTACTAGGAGTGAAAGAGAATGATAAGAAACCAGAAACCCGATCGAGGGAAAAATTAGTAAATAAAGTTTCAGAGCTTAAGCAGTGACATCAGAAGCATAGTGTTGAAGTAGATTTTAAGAGGAGTCGGAAAGCGAATCCTAAATAAGAAACAATAGAAAAACCTTTACTCCAGTTCAATATACCGAGGAGGAGTGTGAACCGGACAATAGGCGAAGCTACCTATTCCTCATATTACCAAAATATAGACGCGAGCTAAAAAGTGAAAGAGAAAAAACTATTATCAGAATTTTTTTTCATTGATGTTCAATCTGTACAAGACCCAAGATCCACTCGATATAGAGGGGTTACAGAGTAAAATGCAGAGTTTATGGGGACATGTGCAGAAGATAACCGTTCACCTTTGACTTGTACAGGTTAAGATTGTAGTATTCGGGGAATCACCCTCTTGGGAGCTAGTTCCACAAAAAAAAGAGAAAGAGAGACAGAGACAGAATTTGCAACCTAAGAAAACTGAAAATTATTGAATTTAAGGACAAGAATGGTCTAATAGACAAAAACATTGCTTTTGAAAAACTTGAAAAGAACGATCCATCATGGAAGCATTCAAAATAAACGAGCGCATATTTTGCAAAATCATTAATGGGCGACTAAATCCAAAATATAATTATATGTATATTCAAAAATCCCTGTATATATATATATATATATATATATATATATATATATATATATATATATATATATATATATATATATATATATATATATATATATAATTTTTGTCTGATTCCTTTTGTTGTGAGAGCAATAGAATTTTGACGAAATTATTAAATATGTTACACGTGATATCTTAAGCTAAGTAATCTATCTATCTATCTATCTATCTATCTATCTATCTCATTCTGTTCATTATCTATTTACCTATCTATCTCATTCTGTTCATTATCTATCTATCTATCTATCTATCTATCTATCTATCTAATTCTGTTCATTATCTATCTATCTATCTATCTCATTCTGTTCATTATCTATCTATCTAATTTTGTTCATTATCTATCTATCTATCGATCTATCTATCTATCTATCTATCTCATTCTGTTCATTATCTATCTATCTATATCTCTCTCTCTATATATATATATATTTGTGTGTGTGTGTCTTTATATCTGTTTTTTTCTTTGTGTGCATCTCTGTTTAGCAATATCACTCCATTCATATCTACCTATCTTACCTGTTCATATGTATCTCAATTTTTCTGTGTGTTCGTATCTATCTATCTATCTATCTATCTATCTATCTATCTATCTATCTATCTATCTATCTATCTATCTATCTATCATTGCATTCCTATCTATGTGTGTGTGCGTGTGTGTGTGATAAATATTAGCTAGTGTCGGAAAAGTGTTCGTGACCTTCTTCCCAGATAAGTACGCCGACTCTTTTGAGAGAGATTCTTCGAACTCAGGTAAAATGTATTTCCTTTCTCGAGTTCGTGTTTCAAATTCTGAATGTATCTGGAAGATAATTTTTTTTGAAAATTTTCTAATGTAAGTAAATGGAAAATTTCTTGATCACTTCAAAGTCGAACATTCCTTATTTGTATATCAAAGCGTTTCGATAGCCACAAAAAAAAAAAAATAAAAAAATAAAAAAATAAAAATATAAATAAAATCAAATTCCCGCCTCATCAGATATTGCCTTTGTTTTGTGGATTCCATTTACTGTTATTCTCAAAACTTGTAGTTTTATTTTAATAAGTTAGAAGAAGTATTTTCTTATTCGAAATACATACGCACAACAAAAAAATGTTATTTTTAAATTAAGATCGTACGCCAGATATAATTTCGGCGAAATTCACTCATAAAATAAAGCAAAATACATACAATTATACATTTTCAGGCTTCTGAAAACAAAACCAGAGATTTTAAACAACGGTTCATTGATTTATTCAAAGTATTATTGTAATTCATTGTGGAAGTGCACCAGTGACGATGGCTGTTAGACTTTACGTTCCTACCATCTTTTCATAAGCAACATTAACAAGGAAAAAAAAAAACAAAAAAAAAAAAACACCAACAGCGACAAAATATTAAGCCTCCATTATTCAAAAGTCCGAGTTGCAAAAATTTTCTCCATATTGCATAAAAGCAGTTGGAGGCGCGGAAAATTCATTGTCAGTATGGAAAATAGATTCAGAGAACTGAGTTCGCATTTTATCTTAGGGGGTTTCTGTTCACTTCGAATTAATATCTTTTGAAAGTCATGAATCCAATTCTCCCAACACTCGCCCAACATCTCAACGAAATTTACTGGCATATCACAAAGCTGACGGATGGTTAAGTGTGTATGTTGTGGTAAGAGTCACCCTCCTTAATATCTTGAATCGACTGATACATTCATGATAAGTAGTCCTGGGTAATTAATTGTCTAGGGCAGCGCTTCTGAAACTTCAAACGCGCTTTTCATTACCGCAGTGCAATGCGGTGGCGCATCACCTTAAATATTGGCTATTGGTGAAATAACTTAGAAACAGAAATTCAAGGGTTGGAATTTAATTTTTGCTACCGCAGCATTTCGATTCGCGACTCCATTTGGGGTCGGGACCCATAGTTACAGAAGCGCTGGAAAGAAGATAATACTATTGCAGTGACTTTTCTAGGTGAGTATTGAATACTACTAAGTTTTTTTTTGTCTGTTGCCAAAACTCTGGGTTTTGGAACACTGCTTGTCAACCTCTCTGCCTCCAGGCGGAGAGGAACACAGATGAGGCTATGTCGAAGGGCAGAGTCTCGTCTGGAGAGGTAGACAGCTACCCGACCCCGTGTATACGGGGAATTTTTGCCCGGGATCGGAAAACCCTACAGAAAAAAACGGTCTTGTACCACATCCCACCTTGTGGGGAGGTAACGAGTAAATACCATATTGAATACTATTACGGCTGATCAGATCGAGTTAAGTGTTGAGTCTTTCCAGACCCCACATCACAACAGAGTGATTAGAAAACCTTCATAGATATTGGTTTGGTTAAAAAAAATCGTCCTACG
This sequence comes from Acanthosepion lycidas, assembly GCA_963932145.1. Taxonomy (NCBI): domain Eukaryota; kingdom Metazoa; phylum Mollusca; class Cephalopoda; order Sepiida; family Sepiidae; genus Acanthosepion; species Acanthosepion lycidas. Next base: position 26,964,447 of record OZ010594.1, read on the forward strand.
TTGTTATATAAAGGGTGTTCCAATAACTTTTTTTCCCGTTTTTAAATGTGAATTAAATTTAAGCGTCTAATGATGTTTTTTTTCTTTTTCTTTCAGATTTAACAACTTAAGTCTTTGGCAATTTCAACCATGGAAAGATTAACGATCAAACAACGTATTAAAGTTTCAAGAGTGCAAATCGAAAAATTGTTTATTAAATTCAAACAAACCGGGTCGGTGGCAGATGTAAAAACACCATTGCGTGCTCGTTTGCGCCGTTCAGCTGAAAACTTTGCTACAGTGCACAAGAATGTAGCCGAAAATCCAGGCGCCTATATTCGTCATCGCGTGCAGGAATTGAACCTCTCCACAACAACGTTACATCGTTTCCAGTTGCACTCTCGGTTGGTCGATTATGTTGACCAAAAATCGCAAAGTGCGCGCAATGCATTTCTGTTTGAACGTCCATTTTCGTAATAGGCTTCGATAATTTTAACACGTTGTTTGATTGTGGGTGATCACAACTTCCTATCTTTTGTAGCTTTTATTAATAGTGTCTATCTTTTACTATCCTTCTCACGTTCTGTACTCGTTTCTACAACCATTGCTAGGGTTAGGGTCACTCGTTGTTCTTCCTCTGTCTTCCTGTCTCGTGAGTGACAAATTTTCTAAGCCCTGTTTCCTTGTTATCTGTCTCCAAAATTTCAATCATGTTTTTGATTCTAATTATAAGCGCCCGTTTTCTTTTAATTTTCCTTAAAACTTCTTCGTTACTCACATGCTCCGTCCATTGTATTCTAAGCATCCTTCTGTACAACCACGCCTCGATGCTTCGTCTCCTCTTCTTCTGCAAGGGGAGTGTCCAACATCCATTGTCATATAGGAAGACTGATATTACATTGCAGTTCAAGACTCTTCTTTGCTTCTAATGAAAAATTTCCTCTTTCTTAGTAAATTTACTTTTGGAAAGAATCTTTTGCTATTCAAATACGCAATCGGATTGTGATGGCACATTTTAAATTGTCTGTTAAAACACAGACTTTCTTGATTTTGACATTCGTAGTTTGAATCTTGGTGTGTTCCTCTTGCTGACAGCCATATATTCTGCGTTCTTACAAGTGATGATTAGCCCTTTCTTCTTGCTTTCCTTTGCTGCCTTGTCTAGGAATTTCTTCTGTTTTCTTTCTGTGTTTGCTATCACCACTGTCATGTGCATATCTTATATTGTCAAGATTGTGTGCACTGACAATAAATCCTTGGAGGACTTTTAGTTGTCGCGGGATCGCCTCACTGTAAAGATTAAATAAATCCAGTAAGAAGACAACATCCTTGATTTAACCTACATTCATTCCTATTTTAGTCTCCTTACTCAATTTATTTTCTATCTGTATGCGAGAAGTTTGATGAGTTTTGTTTTTTTAACTGTCGAAATTGGATATTTTTCGTTTAATGATCTTCTAATATTGACTATGGAAGAAAATAAGCGTCATTTTCAACAGATTATGTTTTTTAAAAAACATTATTTTAAGGAAGTTAAAATTCGATTAAAACGCGAAAAGGATATGCGCAGTTTATGGAGAAGGTATCGAGGATGATCGAACATGTTAAAAATGATTTACGAGTTTTTTTCCAGTTAGAAATATTTCGCCGAATGATGCTCCACGGTCGAGTAGAACAATGATCAAAGCAAATATTATTTGGGAATAATCAATGTTATACAACACAAGCTATGTTAGTTTTACTCAAAATGACTAACTGAAACTTTGACAATCATTTGGACTTGCTCGATTATGTTACCCGCGTTGTTGTTTGACTTCCTTATATATTAAACTGAAAAAGAACATAATGGACTTTTTGGATTTAATAGAAACTGATGTGAGAAGAAAAATGGATACTTTAGAATAACATTGAACTCAAGAGATCGTAGGGAAAGTGAGATGAACCGGTCTTCAAATAAATGGATACTTTCTAAATACACGATGTTTTTTAAAGAGAAGCTTTTACTACACTCTTTTTGAAAAACCGAACAATTGATTCGAACAAGTACTGCTCACAGTTAGATACTAATTGTGGAACAGATCCCAGAAAAGATGATACTGCGCTCACTACATTCTTTTTTTTTTCTACGGCTCAACAACCTTTTGCAGGTTATTTAAAGTCCGAAAATATTTTTAGACTGTAAGAATTATTTTGGAGATAATAATGACTTGCTGATATAAGTCCTACTAATTAACCCATAGCTTGGGGAGAGAATAGGTGAATTCATACTTTTCCCAAGGGTAATTGCGCGTAAGGGAATATGGCGAACCTGACTGACTAGAACTCGGCTATCTGATTTCAGTTATCCATTACACCACCGTCGATCACGACCATCTTAACTTTTTCAAGTTTAGGGTCAACTGTTATTTATCCAACCTTTTCTCATGATATAAACTCTTTACTCACTCCTTCAGAGGACGAAACACGTCAAGCCAAATCTCGAGAGTAATAACAAAGGTGTCCCTCTTGAATCGAGTGATGAATAGGGTCATGTTTGTTTCTCGAGGGTAACCCTCTTCAGCTACAAATGTAGACACAGAAACACCTCCATCTACCAGCAAAACTTTTTGTGCAGCATTCGTGACAAAGTGTGTAGGACAAGCCAGTGGACCTTCTCGCCATCTTAAAAGTAAACATCGAGTGAATCAGATTGCTGTCGGATGCTTCGCCTGTACTTAATGGGTAATGGCCTGCGAGTTGATTGCAGGTTTTGCGGAAAAAATTCAATAAGGATATTTACTGTCTTTCGTTTATTAGACATTAAATTACATCACTTAGCATCTTCCGTAATTTTCTTTGATTTGCATTTGGTCTGAAGTATATTTATGAGCGTTCTTAATTTTAAAAACTCTTAATTTTAATATATATATATATTATTATTATTATTATTATTATTATTATTATTATTATTATTCGAAACCATTACATTCACTTGGGAAAAGTATTAGGTTGGTGCAAAAATAATGTCGGTTTTTGACGTATTTTTTAACGTCAAAAACCGACATTATTTTTGCACCAACCTAATATTAATCCTCTTCTTCCCCCTATATAATAAATAAATAAATAGTACAGACGGGGTTCAATAGCCTTGGATGGCAACTGATCTAGGAGAAGGACAACTCTGAATTCAAAGTCTGCGGAGAGTCGTTAGGAGACCTTGTGGCACGTATTCGGACCTTCAAAAAGTGTGGTTGGTTCTGCACAAAGCCTTCACCACCATAATCAAATCATATGGGCTAGTGTCTGGCTGTCGGTTCCTAGGAACTGAGCTGCTTGATACTCATACGTCGAATACGACGGGAGAGTCCAACATATATAAATTATCTGAACATGAACAATTACTGTAACATTCATGCAGCTTGTTTCTTGTCCCATGCTTAGAATGTTGTGTGAGTCTCGAGCTGACTTTAAAAGTTCTTTAAAGTTTGTTGAACTTCCATACATCGAAAATATCGGTAGAACCAATTATATTGCCCCCTCTCCCACCATATATATATATATATATATATATATATATATATATATATATATATATCGTTTATGTATAGAAACGTTAAAATGTTAGCTTAGCTCATGAGGATGGAAAGATTGCGATATCACAATCAGAGAAGACCTGTCCCTAAAAAAACACCATCAGGAAAGACTTAACTAGGCTCGACCGTCGACCATTGCCGTGGCACCAATGAGGAACTATTTTGACCAAATGTAAGCATACTCCTTTTGAGAGTGTTAACGACTGATTTTGGATATAGGATATAGATATTTACTTCGTATAACCTACACTATTCCAATGTAAAGTAATGATAAATGGTATGCAAGTAGATTGTACTGCGTCAATTTTCTTAAATGGGCTGGATTCACCTGGTCTCGAACACCGATGGTGGCACCGCTGAGAACTAAGAGGGTATCTCAGCTACGAGGTAAAACGATTTTAAATTTCGATTGCAAAGCGTGCGAGCGAAAGAATACATCTTGAGTGAGTTCGTTTCCGGGGAAACATTTTTCTTTTCTATTTACGACATTGACCTTTTCCTCAAGACTTCTCGTTGGACTGGAAGAAGGTCTTTGCCACCCGCGATGAAACTCTATAAGGTTGGAATAAAGAAATGTATAAAAAGAAAATCAAAATAAGGTATTTTATTCAAAGAAAAATGGCAGATATTATTTCTTTGAAGACAAAGAATAGATGGCTTCTCTTGCAAACATGCTGAGATGTTGGTCCAACTGAAAGTCAGCCATATCTTATTTCAATTTCATACCCATAAAAAAACTCATAAAAAACGCACGTTTAACTCGTACATTGTTTTAGACTGGAGTAACCATTTACCCACGGATTTGGCTTTTAAAGCTTCAGAGTCCAGTTTAACTTAAAATCTATATTATTTCATAAAATAATTTTATTTTTGTCTAGACAATTTTTTTATTTTTCAAAGTCGTTTAAATATCAAAATTCTACAAGATGCTTGGTTGCCTCTACATCGAAAGCGAGTTTTCTTGAAAACTAACATTTTAATACATTTCATCTCTATCTGCCTATATTTCTGAGATGAGATATTGTAAATATTTACACTATTTACATCGTTCAGACTGTTGTCCTCATCTTTATTGCCATATTAACGACGTTCCAGTCGTAGTACGCGCCGGCCTTCTTCAGGATCTGTCTATATTTCTGAGATGTGGTATTGTAACTATTTACACTATTTACATCATTCGGACTGTTGTCCACATCTTTATTACCATATTCATGACGTTTCAGCCGTTGTATGGCATGGCACGTGGAATTAGAACAATCTACCGCCGTGGACTAAATAAAGGATTTGGTTCGAAATTCCAACGAATATCACATGAAGAAGGTCGGAGCTTACAACTGAAGTTACTTTGAAGTACTTTTAATTTTTTGTTGTAAGCCTTTATTATTTTCCTTTTTAGTCCACTGACCAAATCACTAAAATCAAAATACGTGACAGAAATTTGGTAGACGGAATCTTTCGAAAGCCATCGATGGTTGTGTTAACACGGATTCACAAGTCATCGTGATCGAGGTTTTGAGCGTACTGTCCTGGTTCAAGAAATTGATCTTGCCAGCTTATGTGTTCTCGCCCAGAAAGTAAAACTAATGTCCGCTCGTAATAGTTGTATATACCACAGATGAGCTCTGTGGGTTGAGCAGGCTTGTGTAATATTGTAATAGTAAATGTTGGTTATTGGAATTCATTCCGTGTACAACAAACATATACTTGTATATATATATATATATATATTTATGTAAGCAAATATATGGATATCCGACAGTATGAAGAAAAATATACGGAAAAAACAAACAAAAATCCTTATATGCAATTATGCTGTTTTAATGTTAATATAATGTCAACGTCGGACGTTTCGGTCTAATAAACCATCTTCAGGACATATTCATAAAATATAATTAACATTATCAATTCAACATGACAAAGACGATGGACATAAGAACAAGACTTATCCAAACAGATAACTGAAAGTTTTATAAGATCAGCGTTCCGTTTAAACATGGTCACGTTGTCGACAAGCGTACATATAAATTTTAGATCAAAAGACAATTCTTTTCATTTTTCATTTTTCATTCAAAATACTCAAATTTTAGGAATCCGTTTTCACAGCGTCACCCATATTCGTACAGGAGGACGCCATCTACAGGACGTAATTTTTAAAAAATGAAAATTCCATCATTGTTTCTTAAATGGCATATTTGAAGGTTTCAATTACTATGAATAAAATATTTTTCTTCCATCACTCTTGGTTTTATTGGATTATAAAAAAGTTTTTTGGGGTCACCCTATATATATATATATATATATATATATATATATATATATATATATATGTGTGTGTGTGTGTGTGTGTAGGGAAAGAGAGAGAGAGAGAGAGGCCAATAATGAATGATTTAAATCTCTTGAGGAAGGCAAATGATTATTCACTCCTTAAAAATTAAGGAAATTAGCATCCAGTTTTAAATATAAAGTGACATAAAAGTTATACTTGGTGTCTCAGTTGTCTCCCTTTAATTTCAAGTTTTTTGGTTAACCACCACTGTGGCTTGATATTGAACTCACAACTCTTTGGTTTAGTTACTGGATCTCACCAACGTCGTTATCCACTGGGCCATGTGCCCTTGAGAACACGCGCGTACGAATTTCGGGAACTTATAAAACTAATGCCACGGGGAATCAGAACAATCTCCGCCGATGAACGAAAGAAATGGTTCGTTTCGAAATTCCAGCGACCTGAAGAAGGCCGGAGAGTACAACGACCGAAACTTTGTGAATATGGCAATGAAGATTAGGATAACAGTCCAAATAATGTAAAAGTAATCATAATACCCCATCTCAGAGATATAGACAAATATTGGCGAATATGTTGCTTTTCAGATTTATAATTCTCTATGATCTTAAACTCTAAAAACGACACATTGTCCACTAGAATTTACATGGAAGGACATATTGGTTTTCAATCTGCGGTAAACTCATTTTAGATACAGCTTCCTACTATTGACGCTTGCATTAGCTTTGGTTGATTGACCCATATTTCATTGTGATGAAGCACATAATTACTTTCCGAACAAACACATACACACTATATATATATATATATATATATATATATATATATATATATGTGTGTGTGCGTAAAATGTGTATGTATATAAATATAAATATGTGCAATATATTATATATATTATTTATATACTGTATATGCACGGTACTTATTGGAAAGCGCTCAATATCAGAGATAGAGTTAACATATTTAGTTGCATTGATGTGAGTTTGTGACCCTGGGTTTCACGTCTCTGCGATCGTCAGACAGACAAATATGTTGAAACACAGGGTCACAAACTACATTAACCCAACTCTCAGGTATGTGGTTTTTACCTGGTTCATCTTACTTAACTATATATATATATATATATATATATATATATATATATATATATATATATGTATAGTTAAGTAATATATATATATATATATATATATATATATATAGTTGAACCAGGTAAAAACCACATACACGCAATATATATATATATATATATATATATATATAGATAGATAGATAGATAGATAGATAGTTATGTTGCGTGTGTGTTCATTAGAACCACTACAGAGCCAAATCACCTTTATAACAACATAAAACAACTACTGGACCAGTGACTCATCGAACCATCTAAATAACTGGGCATGTCAATTGTGAGGCGCACGAAGAGTAATTTAACGAAAAACTGGACCAGTGACTCATAGGACCAGTGAAGCAACTAGACCAGTGACTCATTGAACCAGGCAAACAACTGGACCAGTGACCAATCAGACCAGCGATAACAACTGGATGAGTGACTCATAGAACCAAGTAAACAACTGGACTAGTGACTCATCGGACCAGGAAAACAACTGGATCAGTGACTCATAGGATCAGCGAAACAACTGGAGCAGTGACTCGTTGGACCAGGTAAAAAACTGGACCAGTGAAACAACTGCACGAGGGACTCATGGGACCCGTGAAACAACTGGACCAGTGACTCGTTGGACGAGGTAAATAACTGGACCAGTGAAACAACCGCACCAGGGACTCATGGGACCCGTGAAACAACTGGACCAGTGACTCGTTGGACCAGGTAAAAAACTGGACCAGTGAAACAACCGCACGAGGGACTCATGGGACCCGTGAAACAACTGGACCAGTGACTCGTTGGACCAGGTAAAAAACTGGACCAGTGAAACAACCGCACCAGGGACTCATGGGACCCGTGAAACAACTGGACCAGTGACTCGTTGAACCAGGTAAAAAACTGGACCAGTGAAACAACCGCACCAGGGACTCATGGGACCCGTGAAACAACTAGACCAGTGACTCGTTGGACCAGGTAAAAAACTGGACCAGTGAAACAACCGCACCAGGGACTCATGGGACCCGTGAAACAACTGGACCAGTGACTCGTTGGACCAGGTAAAAAACTGGACCAGTGAAACAACCGCACCAGGGACTCATGGGACCCGTGAAACAACTGGACCAGTGACTCGTTGGACAAGGTAAAAAACTGGACCAGTGAAACAACCGCACCAGGGACTCATGGGACCCGTGAAACAACTGGACCAGTGACTCGTTGGACCAGGTAAAAAACTGGACCAGTGAAAAACCGCACCAGGGACTCATGGGACCCGTGAAACAACTGGACCAGTGACTCGTTGGACCAGGTAAAAAACTGGACCAGTGAAACAACCGCACCAGAAACTCATGGGACCCGAGAAACAACTGGACCAGTGACTCGTTCGACGAGGTAAATAACTGGACCAGTGAAACAACCGCACCAGGGACTCATGGGACCCGTGAAACAACTGGACCAGTGACTCGTTGGACCAGGTAAAAAACTGGACCAGTGAAACAACCGCACCAGGGACTCATGGGACCCGTGAAACAACTAGACCAGTGACTCGTTGGACCAGGTAAAAAACTGGACCAGTGAAACAACCGCACCAGGGACTCATGGGACCCGTGAAACAACTGGACCAGTGACTCGTTGGACCAGGTAAAAAACTGGACCAGTGAAACAACCGCACCAGGGTCTCATTGGACCCGTGAAACAACTGGACAAGTTACTCAACGGACCAGTGAAAAAAATGGACGAGTGACTCATTGCGTTGATATGCGGTTATTGCTAGTTCTCTAATGGTGCATTCATGTGACATGGGTTGGACTTATTGATCTGTCTAAACCGTTGGCCGCTACAAGGCATTGTTTCGTTATCAATTGAACCTATTGGTGGACCACATGCACTTCAAAAATTCTTGGTTTTTACAGCAGGATAGTAAACCGTGGCAATCGTCAATCTATCTGTAAGCAAATGAAATTTCTGATGTTTCTTTGTCAATAGCAGCATTGGTGTGCAAATGTACGGCTTATAATTTGCATCAATGCATTTATGGCTTTTCGCTGTCACTCATGTGACATTTTCTTTCTGCAGGATTGCGACTTATATAGGCATAAAATGTATTTATAATTCAGAAGCTCAGGGTACGTCCGGCTTTTACTCTGGTGAATATGGTAGTACGTACATGGCAGAAGAGTTCAAGAAGACACAATTACTAAAATAGCATATTGTGTACTGGAGTCGATATTCTAATTGCTGTTTTACTCGGATGAATGTCTGACTTGAGAGAGTTTAGGCTATTTCTAAAATGAAATATTTATGGAATTTTGGGTAAAAAATAGAAAGCGAAGAAGACGAATTTGTGAATTAGAAATTCGGTAACCGCCGATGGCACTGGTTGGAATTGATTTATCGATTTCTACAAAATACATCTATCTATCTATCTATCTATCTATCTATCTATCTATCTATCTATCTATCTGAATATGTTCACTATCTATCTATCTATCTATCTATCTATCTGAATATGTTCATTATCTATCTATCTATCTATCTATCTATCTATCTGAATATGTTCATTATCTATCTATCTATCTATCTATCTATCTATCTATCTATCTATCTATCTGAATATGTTCATTATCTATCTATCTATCTATCTATCTATCTATCTATCTATCTATCTATCTATCTGAATATGTTCACTATCTTTCTATCTATGTATCTATCTATGTATTTATCTATCTATGTATCTATCTATGTATCTATCTATAAATGTTCATTATCTACCTATCTATCTGTTTCATTATCAACTCTGTTCATTATCTATCTATCTATCTATCTATCTATCTATCTATCTATCTCTAAGGCTTTCTCAGATTGTTCATTAGCTGTTATTATTTTTGTCTAATTAGCTCTATCTCTGTCTGCTCTATATCTTTCTTACCTTCTCTTTCTCTCTCTCTCTCTCTCTCTCTCTCTCTATATATATATATATATATGTGTGTGTGTATACAGTGGGGGGGACAAATATTCGTACACATACACATTTTTAACTAATGAATAAACATACGTTTCGTATGATGAACTGTACATAGGTGCATAGTAACTAAATATGCATAGAAAACAGGAAAAAATTGATTTAATAGAAAATAAATCTCATTTATCCATTTTAATAGATGAAAAATGTATTCGTACAATACAAATTTCAGATTTTAAAACCTTAAATAGCTTTAATACTCTAGATTATTCAAGTGGAATATTCTAGAATGTTCCAATAATGTTATCAGTAGGTATTTTTAGCCTAAAAATACGAACACAACATTCTTCATCCAGAGGTAAAGAATTGAGAAATTCGCACAAATAACTGATTGTTAAGCTCTGGAAAGAATGTAAACGTTAAAGAAAAATCTGAAATAACCAGAATATTCAATTTACTACCAAAAGTTCATTCATTACAAGATATAAAATACTCTCAACTATTGAAAACCAAAATAAGAACTGGTGCCATACGGAAGATTTTTGCAAGAGCTTCGAGGAAATTAATTCGTCAAATTAAACAAAATCAAATGCTTACTTGTCAAGAGTTGCAGGATGATTTACTTTCATCAGGAATCTGTCACTAAACAGACAATCAGCAATGAAATTCATAGGAAGAATCTAACGTCACGCTCCCTTCAGAAAACTCCACTGCTATTGAAAAGATACAGAGATGCCAGGTTGAAATTCGTTCGTGAACATAAGAATAAGGAAAAATTGTATTGGGAAGAGTATTATGGAGTTGTTTGGACAGAATTCTAGAAATCATCTATAGAGGAAAGATGGCGATGCCTTCAAACAAAAGAACGCAGTTCCAACAGTGAAATTTGGTGGTTGCAGCATCATGGTTTGGGGATGTTTTTTTCTGAAAAAGATACTGGCAATATATCAGTAATAGATGGTAGAATGAATGCTGAAACATATCAAAATATTTTGGAAGCAAATTTAAGGACTTCTATTGAAAATCTTGAACTTCCTCCTGACTGGATCTTCCAAGAAGACAATGATCCTAAGCACACTGCAAAATATACGAAGAAATGGCTTGCTAAAAATAATGTAAATATCCTGAAATGGCCAAGTCCCCAGATTCCAATCGAGAATCTGTGGCGTTATTTGAAAATTCGAATCCAATCGAGAGCTCCAATAAACATCCCGGATCTGAAGACCATACGCGAAGAAGAATGGAGCAAAATACCAACTAGAATTTGCAAATCATTGAGAACTACAAGAAGAGGTTGATTGCTGTAGAAGTGAATAATGGCTATTCTACAAAGTATTAAATGAAGATTATGTATCCTTTTTTGTATTGTATGAATAAATGCACTGCTACTGAAAAGACACAGAGATGTCAGGCTGAAATTCGTTCGTGAACATAAGTATAAAGAAAAATCATATTGGGAAAATGTATTATGGACAGACAAAACCAAAATTGAGTTGTTTGGACGTAATTCTAGAAATCATGTATAGAGGTAAGATGGCGGTAAGATGGCGATGCCTTCAGACAAAAGAACACAGTTCCAACAGCGAAATTTGGTAGTGGCAGCATCATAGTTTAGGGATGTTTTTCCGCAAAAGGTACTGGCATCATATCAGTAATAGATGGTAGAATGAGTGCCAAAGCATATATTTTGGAAGCAAATTTAATGATTTCGGTTGAAAATCTTGAACTGATTGGATCTACCAACAAGATAATGATCCTAAGCACACTGCAAAATCTACGAAGAAATGGCTTGCTGAAAATGAGGAAAATTTTCTGAAATGACCAAGTCAGTCTCCAGATTTAAACCCAAACGAGAATCTGTGACGTTATTTGAAAATTCAAATCTAATCGAGAATTCCAACAAACATCCTGGATCTGAAGACTATATGTGAAGAATGGAACAAAATACCAACTAGAATTTGCAAATCATTAATTGAGAACTACAAGAGGAGATTGGTTGTTGCAGAAGTGAATAATGGCTATTCTACACAGTATTAAATGAAGATTATGTATTCTTTTTTGTTGTTATTTTATCAAAAATTAAAAAGGAAAAAAGGGATTTGTTTCTATTAAATTCATTTTTTATCTGTTTTCTATGCATATTTAGTCATTATACATCTGTATACAGTTAATCATATAAAAAGTATGTTTAGTCATTAGTTGGAAATACAATAAGTTAAAAATTTGTATGTGTACGAATATCTGTTTCCCACTGCATTATATATATATATATATATATATATATATATATATATATATATATATATATGTACACAGAGAGGGAGAGAGAGAGAGAGAGAGAGAGAGAGAGAGAGAGAGACGGGAAGAAAGAGATAGTGAGAGAGAAACGTAGAAATATCAAGTGAATCTCGAGCTTGATTTTCTATGGACGCCACCCAAGTAAGTGTCATGTGTTAATAGATTCCGTCCTGCGTCTCTGGCGCGAACCTATATCGTTCTGTGTTTGAATGTACATAAGTCGGAATTTATTTATCTTTCCTCACGCTTCTGTAATTACAGACGCGCGCGTGTCTGCATATTTTAGGCGTTCTTCGACGACATTGGCGGTAAGTTAATATATGCATGGATTTTTTCTCTCTCAATGCACATGTCTAGGCGTCTTTGCAGTTGTGGCTGCAATGTCGCGAGATATATTTTCGGCGAGCCGGGAGATGCGATGAGAAGGCGATAAACAGAAGTGAAATCAACGAATAGAAACAATCAAGAGAAAAAGCGATTAAAGGCAAATATAAACTAAGGAAGAATAAAAGAAACCATATATATATATATATATATATATATATATATATATGTAAAAGAAAGTGTGTGTGTGTGTGTGTATATATATATATATATATATAACATATATTCCGTATATATATATATAAAATATAAAAGAAAGCGTATATATATATTAACGAAAGCATATATATATATATATATATATATATATATATATATATATATATATATATATATGTATGTATATATATAGATAGATAGATAGATATGTATGTATAGCTGTAGTTCACTAATACTAACAAGCAAATTCCTGTAGTTCAATGCTACTAAGAAGCAGAATTTTTTTCTCCTGATGATGGCCATGCAAGTCGAAACTAGACAAGGAATCTAATTGAAACAATGAAACAAAAACATATTAATATACAACCCAGTGTGTCTGAAAATTTTAATTTTTTAATTTCTCAAAATTTTTTGCTGTTCAAACATATACCTATGAGTGAATGTGTGTATGTGCGTATATATATATATATATATATATATATATATATATATATATATATATATATACTACAGCCCAAAAGTGTGGGGCAACTCTGCATTTCTTTATAAAGCACATTAAATAAGATATTTTTATATTATTTTAAAGTATGAGATAAGATTTCAGGAACTACATATTTTTGTTTTTATTTGGCAAAAAAATAGTCTCTTAATAAAGAATTATCATACAACATCATCATATTTTGTTTTGGTCAATAAAACCACCACAAAGACATATACAAATTTGAACTTTTGGTAGTAAGATGAGCCTGGAGAGAGACTGAAAAATAAATGAAAATCCACTTTAGGTACAGAAATTTTACCTAATCTAATTGGCTGGCTAATATTATTCTTATGACTAAACGAATAATGTTCAGAAATAAATACAGGACGGAGTACAGAGAATCACACAATGAAATAAGGACCAAATGCAGGCAAGCTAAAGAAGAATGGCTAAATGAAAAATGTGCAGAAATAGAAAGATTGTGTACCGCCAACAAAAGAGATATGCACAAAGAAGACAACTAACAGGACAGAAGACATGCTTGTCAACAGGCTGCCTAAAATCAAAGGATGGAACACTCATATTAGAGAAGGAAAAAATTCTTCAACGCTGGAGCAAACCTATTGGAGAACTCTTCCACGACGAAAGGGAACAACCAGAAATGCACAGAACTACCGACGGACCTGGAATTCTGAAAACCGAAGTAAAAGCCGCACTGGTCAAATTGAACAGAAACAAGGCAGCAGGGCCAGACGGAATTGTAACGGAAATGCTGACAGCCTTAGAATACTTTTGGCATAGAAAAGATCACCGAAATAACAAATGAAATCTACAACAGCGGGGATATACCGGAAGACCTCAGCAGATCTATCTTCATAGCTATGCCTAAAAAAACCAGGCGCAAACGAATGTGAACTCCATGTAAAATAAGCCTAATAAGCCACGTAAAAATCGTCATCGGTATTCTAATGAAGCAGAATCAGTCCAGAGATAGGACAAGGACAGTACGGGTTCGTTAAAGACATCGCAACAAGGAACGCGATATTCATACTCAGAATGTTATCAAAAAGAGCGATACAGATGCAGAAGAACGTGTACCTATATTTCATAGACTACGCAAAAGCGTTCAATAATGT
>OZ010594.1:26983800-26988800 GCA_963932145.1 Acanthosepion lycidas
TAAAGATGGTAGGAAAATGGCCGGTTCTCTATAATATTATAATATATTTGCAAACGTATTGCTGGTCTAGTGTTGTCCACATCTCATTTTTCAACCTTGACAGACTTCAAAAACATTCACACGGCCTTGTGGGCGATGAACTATTTCCCGCAGGCACAACGTCGTAAACCTCTCGCTGATATATCTCTATATTTATACCAAATGTTCAGACGCGCTAGATTTCTTTGTTTCACAATATTTTCCTAAAGGATCCATTTTTTATCACAAGTCACTATTTGACCAAGTAATGGATCATTCGAATTTCAATTATGCAATATCGGAAACGCTTCAAAACGTCGAACTCCTTGAATTTCACTGATTTCATATGGAACTAATTATCGATTTTTTTAAATCTCAATAATTATTTTGCCACGGTCCGATGTTGTTGAAATGGTGACACACATAATCTCGGATATTTCTCTGACAGTTTAACGTGTCTGAAAACATCTAGTCGAACAAAGATGTTGACTGTCAATTGTAAATGGACGCCCTCTACCATCTTGACCTTAAAGACTCGTATCTCTACTGTGGAACTTCAGAAACCTGTGCCATATTGTCCAATCACCCTATGCTCTCTTAATGTTTCAGAAACATTTTCACCAAGATGGAACTCAAAAAAAAAAAAAAAAAGAAAGAAATAGTAAACGCATCTCTTCTTTTTTCCTGTACAAAATGAAGGCACATCTGCTCAGTTTCGTATTCGAAACGTAAACAGAGCAATTAAGGAATTTATTTAACTACGACATTTTTATTACTTCAAACATTATTATGATGGACACATTTTATTTGAAATACACGGCCATTTTTTTTATTTATTATTAAAAATATGTAATACATTTATTTGAAGAAAGCGCAGGCTGATATTCCATACTCTTTGGTAAATAGATAAAACGGTGGCATCTGCTTCCAATAAAAATGTTCCACTCTAATAACGTCTGAAGGAATAATATAATATATATATATATATATATATATATATATATATATATATATATATATATATATATATATATAATGAGAATCAACCAATTTACCTCATACAGATGAACATTTCGACCATGGGAAAGTAGTTTTTCAAATGCAAAGGTAAATACTTTTATTAAAATGAATAAAATCCAATGTTTCTTCACAGGAAATTAGAAAGGCAAAAACCTCTATGCTCTCTAATAAAAATTATATTGAGTTCTTTTGTGGATCAGTTTTGGATTACTTACCCAGCGATTTTTTACCTATATATATATATATATATATATATATATATATATATAGTAAAAGGTCCGAGAGCAACTCATGGTAGAGTGCTACTCTTAAAAGTTTTCTGAGGTTTGATATGAGTGAAAGAGGGGGTAGTATAGAGTGAATATCTAAGGAGGATAGATATGGATTGACTCTTGAATTGAAGAATTAAAGATTGTATTGTTCAGTGAAATCTTCAGCATGAAGCTTTTCAACAGAGAATTAGTTCTAAGGCTATATATATATATATATATATATATATATATATATATATATATATATATATATATATATACTGGAAGTTGAAGAAACCATCATAACTCGCCACCGACTTCGATGAGCTGGACACTTTGCACGATTGCCAGGCATCGCTTATCCAAACAAATTCTCTTTTCAGAGTTCACATCTGGCAAGAGACCATGTGTAGCCTCACGTCGTCGATTCAATGATCAGCTCAAAAACATCTTGCTGAGAATATAAATCGATACGGAAAATTGGGGGACGGAAGCTGCAGAAAGAACCAATTTGCAGTCCACGAAAAGACATTCTTCGAAAATACCTGAAGACAAACAGAAAAGTGGAAACGAGCCTAAAGAAAGACCAGAGCTCGTCATCCCATGAACACTCTTACCTTACCATGCGTTGGCTGCGGACGTCTCTCCACATCCAACATAGCATCTCATTTCACGCAGAAGGATGAGTACACCCCAATACACGGCAACAAGTTCCACCAACGACGAATGTGACGACGATATATATTTTATTTTATAACATTTTTTATTGAATCTTTGTTCATATTTCGAGATTTCTATTCCCTTCGTCAGTCAAAAAATTAAAGTGGCTTAATTTTTAGTTCAAATGCAAAAGTACAATACAGGCTTGTAAAGGACAATGAAAAGGAAAGGATTTGTGCAACATGCGGTTGTTATAAATTCTAACAAATTATTTTACATCCCAAAACTGTTATACTTGTCAAACTTGCTTTAAATGAGGTTCCATTTTATCAATGCAGAATTTCTCTTTAATAATCAAATTTTATTGTGTGTTACAATTACAATTTATTTAAGTAAATACTCCTTTTTTTTAATTAAACAATATTAATTACATTTAACGACTTGATTGTTCGAGAAATTTCGTAGAGAATATGCGTTCTCCGAATTTGCTAACCAGATGCTACTCTGTAGATGAGTGGCATAGCACGTCAGATCAACTGACGGTTCCATATAGGATAAACGATAACGCATATTTTCTACAAAATTCCTAGAAAATTCAGGCCGGCGAATGTAATTAATACTGTTTATTTAAAAAACAAAGCATTTACTTAAATAAATTCTACTATTAAAAATAATGTATAAACAGAAAATGTATTAAATAATTGTCGGGTTTAATCTATTTCATAAGATTTTACCAACGTTTACGTTAAGGTACGTTTCGTGAGCAGATATTATGGTCCGGCAAAGATCTTCGAAGATTGTCGGACTTTGCTGACCAGACGCCTCTCTGTAGCTGAGTTGAATGGCACGTCAGATCAATTGACGGTTCCGTATAGATCACAGGTTCTATTCCTGTTAGAGACCGCATATTTTCTACGAAATTTTTTGAATATCCAGGCCGGTAAATGTAATTAATACTGTTTATTTTAAGAAACAGATCATCTACTTAAATAAATTGTATCTATTAAAATAACGTATAAACAGAAAACACACACACACACACACACACACACATACATATATATATATATATATATATATATATATATATATATATATATGCATGAATAAAGACAAAAGGAAAACTTATCTTTACCGACGTGTTTCGTTCTCTGATGAACTTTATCAAGGCAAATGCAAGAATGAAGTTCATCAGGGGATGAAACGTGAAGATAATGATAAGTTTTTCTTTTGTCCTTATTCATGCATTCACACACACACACACACACACACACGTGTATATGTAAAAAAAAATAATAGACATCAGTAAATTATAACCGTAAAAAGACAATATCAATAAAGACAAAAAGATAAAACTCCAACAGAGGACGAAACTCTCTAGCAAAAAAGATTTCTTTTTGTCTTTATTGAATTTTGTTGAGAAAATGCTCGCAATCCCCAAAACGAACAGAGACTGGTCAGGTGAAGGCGAAAAAAAAAGAAAAAAAAAAAAAAAGAAGAAAAGCACTTACCTTAAGTTGCGTGCAAAATATATAGACACATTTCCGTGATGTATAACCGAGGGTATTTTTAGCATGAAGGTAATTTTAATAACAAAAGGAATTAGATTACCTCTCCTTTTACGCAACTTCAGGATCACGTGTTAACCCTCTCACTAGAGCACTCTAACTATAAAGGGTTAGTAAAGATACAAAATTTTTGTTTAGTAAGCATTTCAATAACGCCTGACAAACAGTCAAGTTCTCCACAATTTTTACAGATATATATTTTATTTATATATGAATTTTATATATATATATATACATATATATATATATATATATATATATATATATATATATATATATATGTGTGTGTGTGTGTGTGTGTGTGTGTGTGTGTGTGTGTGTGTGTGTGTGTGTGTGTGCAATTTTTTAATCCGACATATGTTTATTTCTACTCAAATAAAGGTATATCCTAAAAATAACATTCGGAGTAATAAACTTGCTTTATTTTCCATAATTTTACTACACGTGTTTCTGGTCTCGCGCCCGTCTTCAGGTAAAAGGCGGAGATTTCCACATATTATTAAAAATAATTAATTTTTTCCTTATGTTTTTCAATGTTAAATATTCTCGGTTATGAGACATTCCCTGTTTTTTTGTTAGTAATCCGAATGTCTTTCTTGAATTGGCAATGAAGAGTTCTGCGCGAAGGGTCATAAAACAATTAAGGTTGGTCCAAGAGAAATGATGAATTACTTATCGGCATTTTATCTTTTAATGTTTTACTGACCCCTATGTGTTCTTGGATCTGTTTCCATTTTTGTGTGTTTCTGTTAGCATGCGTGTATATGTGCGTGCGTATATTCCCCCTCCATACATATACTGTCTTACTACGAGGAATTAGTAAACTCATTTGTACACACACACACACACACACACACACACACACACACACACATATATATATATATATATATATATATATATATATATATATATTACAATGAATCATTCATACAAAACGAGGATTAATAAAGTTAATGATATAAAATGGCGAATTTCCTTCGCCAACAAAATTTTAAAGGTGCATTAACCTACCAATCACTCGATGAATGTTATGATCCTTGTTTTTAAAAATTATAAACTGTATAAGGTCATTCTGTAATACGTAAGTATTTTCAACTGTACATTCAGTCATCTTCAGGCATGGAAATTATTTTGCTTTTGATAAAATTCAGGTAGCATCCGAGACGAAAAAATTAAATGCGAATCGAAATATGTGTTTTTTTTTTGTTTTTGTTCTTTTTTTCAAATCTGTTATTGATAAACGGATACAAATTTTTTGGAGCGTGCAGTCGCGACGCTAAAGTTGAATTATTTTGAAAATTTAAGAGAGTGCGTTTTTTTTGTTTTTTTTACTAATATGGCAATTTGAGAATTCTTTTGTTATAGGAGTTCATCAGCTAACGTGGCATGAACTAAATTGTTCAATAAATAAAGTAATGTCTCAGTTGCTATCACGAAAATTTGCACGTCGAATCAGCTCTTTTAAATCAAATATGTGGTG
>OZ010594.1:26991300-27036300 GCA_963932145.1 Acanthosepion lycidas
GCGTGCGTGAGTAAATTACCATAACAGTATGGAATTTCCAGGAGAATATCGATCTAGGAAGAGTTCTATGTCAAAGGACATAGCAAAATTATTATTAATTAAAGAATATCAAACACTTAAAATCCTATAGGTAATAATTTTTATTTCATGAGAGCTTTAAAAAAAACCATCTCTCAATCTTCATGACTTACAAACAAATCACAAATGAAATGCAAAAAATATTCCGGATTAAAAACAAGAGATATTGCTATCTTCATTAGAGAGTGTGTGCGTGTGGGGCGGTGGGGGGAGGCACAGAGTGTTCACCTATTTTGACACATTGACCTCAGCATGTCATTTGAGGATGGTGGAAGGGCTTAAAGTGTATTCAGTCCATTGTGAATCTGAAACAATCCCGCCTGTTTGACAACGGCCAAATTTTCAATTCTGACATATTTCATTCACCAAATTATTTGTAAATAATATTAAAAGAGAACATTTTTAAGGATTTCGAAATTAGCGAAAAAGTTTACATAAGCTTTTTATATAATTAACGAAGAAATTTAAATTAAAATACTTAAGAAATTTGAATTAAATGATTATTAATTATATTCAGAGAAACATATTTATATCTAGAGTATCTTAGATGTATTTATTAATATTTAACAGGATATGAATGAACTTTAAACTAAGGAAAATTTAGATCGAGGTTAATTCCCTGTATTTCATTCTTCAAATTCTGTAAATAATATTTTTAAAAAAAGTGTCTGGTTCAGAATATTTTTAAAGTGTTTTTCGAATTTAGCGAAAAAAATATTTTAAAATGTTAATTAGTATAAGCTTTTTGTATAATCAACCAATAAATTTAAGTGAAAAGCTAAGAGATTTGAATTAAATAGTTATTAATTAAATTCAGAGAAACATATTTATACAGGTTAGATACCTAGAGTCCTGAATTTTATGTCCTAGATATATTAATTAAGATTTAACAGGATATGTAAGTGCTTTAACCTAAGGTAAAGTTAGATCGAGGGTTAATCCCCTAGTGTATATCTATTGAATTTCTGAGTTTAATTAAAGGCGTATTCCACATTAATTTAAAGGAGACCCGTTTAATCCGATTACTGCGTAGTATCAAACTTGGTCAAAAAATGCATATATACGCATATATATATATATATATATATATATATATATATATATATATATATATATATATATATATTCATACACGTTTCATTGAATAATATATACAAGTGTTGTCTATTTATTTTATGTAAACTCTTTTCATAACGTCTAATAAGTTTAATAACATTATCGTTGAAAGAAGAAAGAAATTCACAATATTGATCCATAATTTTTTTTAATACAATTTAAGCTTTCGGCTTACATAAGCCATTATCAAAGATGTCAGTTACAACATATTAAGCAATATACGGACAAGACAGAGATGACAGTCTGTGAATGTTTACATAGATGATCTCTAAGCAACGATAAACACGTGCATATAAGACGCTGGAAGCGAAAATCACACCGCATCTCATGACGTCATACATGACTACACGAGAGTGAAATGGAGAAGTATGAAGTATGGAAACCCGTTGGTACAAACCAATGGCCTCCGTCACTAACTACAGACATTTAAGGATATTTGTAGAGATTCCATAGTTGATATACATATATATTCCTTCTTCACCCACAATACATACACTGCAACAAGGATAGTCATAATGGACATGTCACTAGTATAAGGAAGTAAACAATATAAAAATTAAACAACATAATAAAACACATGATAAAAATAATAAAAAAATCCATAACATGCATGGCTGACAATAATTACAGTTAGCACCACAAATTCGTTTATTTCCATATATAACTCCTTACATATATATATATATATGTGTGTGTGTGTGTGTGTATATATATATATATATATATATATATATATATATATATATATATATATATATATATATATAGTCAAAGCACAAATTACAGATCAATCACCCTATCATTTTTCATCTGTTCATATACACATATACACACATATATGTATACATATATCCACATACATCCATGTATTTCTCTCTAAACATGATATTCTCACAAACTCATCTATATGTAACAAGAATAAATATATTTATACCGTATATTTATGCGTATATGGTGACTGATAGATAAGACGAGACCAAAGACCTAAATAAATGTTCGTGATTTTACCTGATATCCGTAGTATAAGACGACCGAAAACGTAGTCAAACCTATGCCCGGTAGACTAGGCTAGACTACACCGCCATTTAGCAGATAAGGCCTATCATAATGATTCCTACGAGTACAAAATAAGGTTGATGTTATAACAAATGTTTTTTTTTTTTTTTGCTTACATTTATCGTTAGCAAAGCCAAAAGGAATAAAATAATATACGGTATTAATATGAATCTTTATGAAAATGACAATATAATGATTTCATTTTTACGACTCGGACGAATGAAAACAGAAGCTGCGTATTCTGTAATGAAAAATAAAGATTTTATGGCATCTTAAATGTTTTGTTGCTTAGCACCACCAAAAAAATACCGTATAATGTATGCTATTGAAAAATAAAGTCTGCATGTGATACTAAATGTTGTTATTTCACACATCAAAATGATAATGAATTTTAAGTAGAAATATAGATTGTATGTTAGCCTAAATGTTGTTATTTAACACTACTATAAGAAATAATGATTGCTGTAAAAACAAATCCATAGATCTACAATTCAAGAACGAAAGATTTGTTTGCGTTAATTCTTACTTGTGTCTGTTACTCAGTAGATCTTTTACAAATTGTTGTGTAATTGTCTCTTGAATATTGCATTTTAAATCATTAAGTAAAAGTAGTTTGTAGTACACTATGATAATGTGAATTGATTCAACTAGAAATAGTTACATCAGTAGTTACCATACCAAGGCAGTTGTTAGCCTACCGCAATCTATAGTACAAGCATACTAACCTACTTACCAGTGCCAATACATCACAGGATTTAAAGTGAGCCTTTTGTAACTGTTCCATTAGACACCGCTATTTTTGTTTGTGTGTGGGGGATTTTATGATTTAATGGTCGCCTAATACACGTGAATATACGATATTTATATACGATATATCTGCTTCTGAAGAGATTTTTTTATCGAACAATATTTCTTATTTTTAGTGGGTATCCCTTATTTTTTTCTGCAACAGTGAAATTATTAAGAATCGGCCTAGTCCTCCTAACAAAAAAACTGTCTCCTGTATTTCTTTTTTCCATCATGGAAACTGCTTTTAGCCAGACGGGGCCGCTACTCGTTTGCCTAAGGAGACCAGCCTGACAGAACAGTGTTCCAGTTATTTATTTAAGGAAAGCCCATCTCTCGTTGGGTCTTCTACGAATCTATGTCTATATATTTCTTCTTCCTCTTCCTTGTTTTAGTGTATTTTTTTTTTTTTTTTACTGCAGTCATTAAATTTTAGTGGTGAATTCACGTGCAGTTTCTATGTGTGCAGCTTATTGAATATTATCTTAAGAGTTTTTTTGTGATTAAAAAGATTTTTTTTGTGATTAAAAAGATTTTTTTTTGTTTGACTGTCAATTGGCTTGTTGTGTTCTGTTGGAAACAAGCTTAAAACTTAAAAATCCAAATTTTTGTGATGTCAACGAATACTCGTTCCCCCTTTTGTGATGTCAACGAATACTCGTCAATTTCAATACTGTCAATATTGGTGTCAAACGCCTTCGAATATCACTCGCACTAATACTACTTGCTCGATAATATTAGCTCGAATAGTAATCCGTATAATGATCCGAGTAGAGAAGTAGTATAGTGAATAGAGTAGAGAATAGCGGTCCGAATAGTAATAGAGGATAGAGTAGAAATGGCAATCAATTAGACGTCACGCCACTTCCTACTTATGCGTTTCGTGTATAGTCACGTGGTCTACTTAATTCAATAACGGGATCGCCTGTGTTTGCTCACTGGCGATCTAAGTTCAAACTCAAGTGTCGGCAGCGACACTTTATTTCTATATAACACAAATTTTGAGTTAAAATATATTCGGAAAAACTCGACTCATACACGAATATATACGGTATCTCTTGCACCGTCAGTTATCAGTGATCTTGATCGAATGACTGGGTAAGCAGTGTAGGTGGGTACGTGCTTTTGGGGATGTGTGTGCGCGCGCGCGCGCGTGTGTGCGTGCGTGTGTATGTGTGACGACAAAATAACGGAGTCGTAGGCAGGAACTCCAGAAAAAGACGAAACTTTTTAGCGGAGTGCTTTCTGCAAAGAGATAAACATCGTTGTTTCCATTTTCATGGCGCAAAACCGAAAAAGCGTCTGGGATGGCGGTGGGGTTGGACGTGGTGGTGATGGTGGTGGTGTTATCCAAGAGAAAAACAAAACAAAAGAAACACATAAAAAACATCTGCTTTGTTGTTTTTTTGTTTTCTTTTGTTTTGTTTTTTTTGCTTTTCTTTTTTCTTCTCCCAATTCGCTTATCGTAGAATCCCCGAAGGGAAAAGTGATCAAGTCTGACTCAGCCAAAAATTCACTCTTTCGTCTCTTTCTCTCTCTTTTTTTTTTTTTTTTCTTTCTTTCTTTCTTTCTTTCTTTCTTTCTTTCTTTTCCCTTTCATCTCTCTTTCTATCTTTTGTTCTTTTTCACATTTACGAGAGTACCTCCACCACACAGCCGACGCCACTTCTATATCTTCTGTCTTTCTTTTATGCGTCGATTTGCCTTTCTTCTTCTTCTTCTTCTTCTTCTTCTTCTTCTTCTTCTTCTTCTTCTTGCAATTCTTCTTGCAATTCTTCTTATTTTCAAAAGTTTTGTTTATACTAATAATTGCATTCATAATTTCTTTTCAATATGTTTATGTAAAGAGTTACATATATTTCTACAATATTGGCAAAATCATATACAGTCAATGACAAAATTATTCATACACCCATAAATTTTGAATATTTTAATACATTTCTAGGAATCTAATGTCCCTATAATTCCAGGTTTTCTATATGTTAATAAGCACTAAAAAACAATAGGATAAATTAATGGGCGTACGAATAATTTCGTTAGCGGAATGGCCAAGACCGACTTTGTATTTCCCAACTCCCATCGATAGTGGAAATAATCGATTTTTTCATGCTTTTAAGGCAGTTTTTCATGTAGTTTGCGGCCATTTTCTACTGGCCAGAGTGAGAGCCTATAGCTGGCTCCTACGAATAGGCAGGAAGATTCTATTGGCCAGCGTGAGAGCCAACAGCTGACTGACACGAATGTTAACTAGCATGCTAGCATGCAAAAACAAATCGATAGCTGCATTCGTCACAAGTGGGAAAAATTTAAATCTGCATGACACTTTACTCCATTCGCTTGCTTAAACTCAACGTTGATTTTGATTCCGCAGAACAGGGTTGGGTATGAACATTCTTTTTTCATTCGGTTTTTCCAGTTACGAGTCCTTTTTTAAAGATGATCGTTTTGTGTTCATTTTGTGTCAAAGGACGAATATTTTCCATGAAAATTTCTCGGACATTCAGGCCGGTAAATGTTATTCAATACTGTTTATTATAAACAGAGCATTTACTTAAATACTTGTATCTATAAAAAGAATGTTAAACATAAAAATGTCTTTAATAAATTGTCGGACTTTGTCCATTTCTTAATATATATATATATATATATATATATATATATATATATATATATATATATACGTTTGTATTTTATTAGTATATGTGTATTTATTATTTTCAATATGGAAATGCTCTTCTGCTTTTTTTACACTAGGTGTACATCTTTTTCATCTCTTCGATTGAGCTCTAGAGAGAGAGAGAGAGAGAGAGAGAGAGAGAGAGAGGAGGAGGAACAAGAAACTGGTTAGATTTGCCTCCCCATTTTGTTAATTGGGATAAAAAATGTACTAGATAACCGAAGCCACATCACTTCGACAACTAAAATGGATAACAGATTTAACTCGAAGAGAAAATAATGGTATAATCAAGGTGTTGATGTTCCATACCTCTTCTTTCTGACGCACTCCATCCGTGGAATTCTCAGTATCCTTCTGTAGAACCACATTTCTGTTTCCCCTCATCTTCTCTTCATTTCTGAGGAAATTGTCCAGCATTCACTGCCATATAGCAAGACTCATATTACATAGAATTTCAGCAGTATTTTTTTTGTATACTCAGCATCCTTCTGTAGAATCACATGTCTGTTACCTTCAGTCTTCGTTACTCAGATTGAACATATGAATAACGAAAACTGGAGGCAACAGAATAACAGCAATGTTATTCTCATCATCCTTCTGTGGAATCATTTCTCCATCTTTGATGAAAATGTCCAGCATCCACTTCCATATAGCAGAACTCCTATTACATATCATTGCATCACTCTTTTCTTTTTATTCTCAGCATCCTTCTGTAGAACCACATTTCTGCTTCCTCCCGTCTTTTCATCTTCGAAGAAATTGTTCCGCATTCACTGTCATATAGCAAGACTTATATTACGTAGAATTTCAGCAGTATTTTCTTTGTATACTCAGCATCCTTCTGTAGAACAAAATGTTTGTTGCCTCCAGTGTTCTCTTCTTATGTAAGGACATTCTGGAAGGCATCCTTTGCTATACCATTGCATATTCGGACTTCGCTGTCATATATTCCATCTTCAGTTCAAACACTTCTCAGATCTCGGCTTCAGTCACTTTCCCACCCCTCCACAAAATATGCTTACCTGTGCCTTTTCAATAAATACTTCCATGACAATTGTTCAGATGAGCTCTTCGCCAGAGTACCTAGACTTTATGAATTTAAACGCAGTACTATAGAGACGACGAGCTCTCAACAATTTACAGTTGAGTTGGCTAGCTGCAACCGTAAGTTCTATGCTAACGGTTTCTTTTCTCGCACTTCTCGATTGTGGAACTTCCTTCTGGGTCCATGCTTTCCATCTAAATTTAATATTCAAAAACTTAAATGCAATGTCATTCTACTGTTTTCTTGATTACTCTTCTATTGTTCTCGCTCCTTAGTAATCTTTCTCTTTTCTAATTTTTTTAACACCCTTTAAACCCTTTTTGTTTTAGTGGCTTTACTGTCTCGATTGGGTTGAATTTCGTGAAGATATTTACGTATAGTTGAAAATGGATGCGTCGGTGTAAGTAACTAGAAATTTTTGTTATAGTAGCAATCGAATAGAAGTCGGTCGATATTTATTGATCCAGTAACAGTGGTAGGATGTAATCCTCGGTTGGTTAAACGTGGAGCGCCTATAAGCGTAGATATGAATATATACGCCTGCAGACACTCCATGTTAAACTGACTGACAAGTGCAAAAAGTTGTTCAGTTCCTGCGACTGTAGTATTGGCATTCATAAACCCTCCCACGTTAGGGCAATATGGTAGTTGTTGTCACGGGCTTGGAATCCTTGGGAACAAACTTTCCTCATTAAAAAAAAAAAAGGAAAAAAAAAAAAAACTGAACTGCTCGAAGGTATATACCCGGCAGAAAGGAAGTACATTGGATACGACTTTTAAATTCTAGTTCGAAGGCCGGTTAAAATCGTGCCCATTCTAAGCAGTGGCGAATTGGCTAGGGTGCCAGCTTGCCCGATGGCAAGTGAGACCCTGATGAAGTGGCTCCCCTATATCAAATAAAAATACAATAAAGAAACAAACACAACTGTCTTTGAAATAATAAAAAAAAGAATAAGAAGAAAAAATAATCAGTGCATGAAGAGGAACGAAGCAGGGGAGGTAGTGTAAGGATGTAGAATAGTTAGGGGTCAGGCATCATTAAGGAAATTCCATATATTTTCAGTAAGAGCTTGTGAATTTAAAGATGAAGTTACAATTCGTAATTTCAGATGGTCGGTATCTTCAAAGAACAGAACAGTTGTCTTGGTTAAGCCGATAAGTTTAAGAAATTCGCTGTCTGAGGAGAATTTGGAATCATACATATTTCTATTCATTGAAAAGGAATTGTTAGATGAATTGGATCCAGAAGCAATTATTGGCAGATTCCGACAATCATCTAAAAAACAAAAACGGTTGCTATTAATATAATACACTGCGTGCAATATTCTGTTGTGTTTTTGAACTAACTGTGCAGTAAAATATTGGATAATACCAACCTTAAAATTTCAAGAAATATTAAATAAAGAATTCAATGATACCATTCTGTATTTACATTTGGTATCTACTGCTAGTATTATGTACAGTACATGTACACTGTAATTACTAAGAAATACACATTTATTTCGACAAAATTTTTCATTGCATCTTTTTTCGATGTGTATATTCGTTATGAAAATTAAATGATAGCATTGTAGTTGTGGGTGGGTCCTCTTTGTCTCCTGGCAACCAATATTTTTAGACCCAATTCACCGGTGATTCTACGTCGAAAACAATTCATTAAAACCTTTTCCACATGCATATTTAAAAAAAAATGTCGTGTATATAATTCATGTAGATCGTTTCGGCCGTTGTACGCTCCGGCCTTCTTCAGGTCGTTGGAATGTCGAACTGAACCCTTTATTTCGCTCACCGGGGTAGACTGTTCTAGTTCCACGTGCCATGTTTAATGGATGTCAATTATCAGTTATTTCCTGCTAATTTCCCTCTGAAAGTTCTCCACTGCCTTAGCCGGGTATTGAACTCACACTCTTCAAGGACACATGGCACAGCAGATAAAGGCGTTAGTTAGATCCAGTGACAGGACCCAAAGAGTGTGAGTTCAATAACCTGTATATATTTACATTATTTCATAAGATTTGTTATAAGGTATTATGAATATTTATTATTTTTCCCCACACATAATAGTTGGGATATAACATACACGTTTTTGTTTATATACACGGATTTCTTATTCAAAATGCCGTAAAAACAAAAAACGGCATATGCGAGGAATGTCACTAGATTAAAATATGAGTTTTCTCTTGACATTTCGACGCGATTGTCATTAAATCCCAAGACAACGAATTATTTATAAGTTTACTGATAACATTACAAAACCCAATTCGAAGCGTGTGCAAAGAATTTAAAAAATGGACGTAAACGCACGTTTTCCTAAATTTCTTATCGGTTTATTTACTAATCTATATAATACTAAAACTGTAATCTTGTTTGTATGTATGTGTGTTCTAAAGATACAGTTTAAACACTACATAATACCCCAACCAATATAGGAGAGATATTATACCTTCAACCGAATGAATTGCCAAATTTCATTAAAATTACTCAGTCGGATTCTTGAGCTAGGGGTCATTTTCTGTTTTTACAACATTTTCAATAGGAAATTCATTATTTGTTTCAGATACATACTCTTATATCAATCCACGTATATAAGCACGTATATATCCTATTCCAAAAATTATGTGCGTGAAAAATAATAATTATTCATAATACATTATGAAAAACATTATTAAATAAATTTAACTATACATAACGAAACTTATATTTATACAATTCCCTACACTACATTAGAATTTTGTAAATAAACAACTACTTGAAAGGTGAAGGGGCTGTATGCGTCACATGACTTGATGGTAAATAAATAAATAGATGCACGCTGATTTGCTGCCGTTATGTAATGTCATGTAATGTGTTAACTATGAAGTCCAGAGGAACAATAAACCTTCTTCTATCGTCGTTACATACAAATTAAAATGTGTAATCTATATAATAAATGCGAAAGTTAATGTGTAACCGTGTCACACATCTTCAAATATAATCCTAGAGGCCGTAGCCAAACATATACCATTTCACAATCTACGGATAAAAACAATTAAAGGGACACAACTCTCTAATTTTTAATAGCTCAAGTTCAAATGAAAAAATACTGTTCTCAAATTACAGTGTTTCAAAATAAAATTGTCCATGTTTTTAACTTTATTCCTAGAGGCCGTAACCCAACATATCATACCATTTTGGAATCAGGCCGATTCCGTGATCAAATTAAAAACATTCCGGGCTGGATCCGAACTCGCAATCCTGAAATTTTGGATTCCTAAATTTTCATTACTGCGATTGTTTTCAGTGTTTTTTTTTACGTGATTTTTTACGATGAATTTTTTGTACGATAAGAATTTTTATAACTTGGAAATAAATTTAGGAATAATTGCAATTAATTGCTAAATCCAACGAAAGTCACTCATCAAATAAAAATAATTGTTTGTACGGAAAGTAAGGACTTATGTATGTAAAATTGTCCTTAAATTAAGTGGCAGCAGAAGAATTATCGTTGAACTTTTAGAAGAATATTAATGCAATAGTTAAATGCAGTGATCAATTTTGAGTTCTTCTCTAGTTTATTGTTGCCTATCGCATCTACTTCTTCCTACCTATTGTGATGTAAGCTCAATTAAGAGCTCTCCACAGGAGCTAGTTTCAATCCCGCTTGATAGGGCGGTTTTTAAGCTAGTTAATAATAAAATTGATATTGTTACCATAACCTTTTGTGTCATGAACGGATTTTGAAAAAAAACAATTTTTTTTTTTTTTTTCTGAGAATTTCTTATCTACATTTGCAATGGAAGCAGTTTAATATTTGGATGTCAGATATAAATTATTCAAAATACTATCTCTATCGTTATTGTTTTGACCAGTATATATTATTTCTGTCTTTCAAACCTTCCTGCACTGTCTAAAATACAGAAATGAAGTTCTGGAATTATTCAGATGAGTATCTTTGTTGTTCCAGACAATTTGACCAGGACGTACAGCATCACTTCAATAGATTAAGTGACGCAACACAATCTTCTGGACCTTGCAGGAGTTAACATTTACCGTAAAATTTGTAAAAATAATTCGTAAAAATATTTCTCCATATATCTATATGTGAGGATATTAATAAATTCGTATTTTGGTAGGATTTTAATCTGAAATATGATTAATATTAACTACTGAATTAAGTGCATTGACAAGTTGAATGTTGAAAAATGTTTCTTTTTGTCATTACACTGATATATCTTTCTACACTGTCTATATATCTTTTTTTTTTAATCATTTCAACCTAAGTAAGGCGGAAATGCCACAAGTAGCAGGAGTGAAAATGAGAGAAAAAACTGAGTGTAGGGAGGATTGAAGAAAGGAAAAAAATGAACGGCATTCAAGAAGATAGAAGATGGCGATTGATGTTGCATTTAAATCTTTGAAGATTGTAGTTATCAGAGAAGTAAGTAAACGAAAGGGTGTTCCACAAGCGGGAAGTGCGAGAAATGAAACTGATAGAGTAGAAGAGGCGGTAGCATTTAATTATTTGAACAATAAAAGGTAGGACAGAGTTGCTAATCTAGTAGCACGCTTAATATCTATCTATCTATCTATCTATCTATCTATCTAAATTCTTCTTGTTGACTAAGTCTTATGCCGGCAACAGCGATCTGAGCAGGAACCCAAATAAAAAGACACCATTTTGAATTCTGATGTTCATGGCATTTTCTGCATAATCATTAGGATGTTTGGAGCAGTACAATCTTCCACATTTCATAGTGTCGAAATCAATTTTTCATGAAAGAATACTTGAAAAATTATCTTGCTTTTTTGAAGCTGAGAATTGCATGGAAGTCGATACCTAATTATATAGAAAGCGCTCTGATATTAAACGGTAATTTGAATCAATATAAAAAACAGGTCGTACCTCTCAAATCCTGCTGACTGTACTACGACAACTCTTATAGCCCGACAACTACCTCAGTTCAACAATTACTATATCTTGGCAACTACCTCAGTTCGGCAACTTACATAGCCCGGCAAGTTTTGAATATGAAGTAATTATTTTTTTAATTTACTACTATATTTCTCAGATTTACTTCTGTGGGAAAATATCTAGCATGTAGTCTCACAGGTTTGTACTACAGTCGTGAATTCGATCCCTACAGGATACACCAGCATTTATGGTGTTGTGCCAAAGTAAGCAAACCTTAATAACATCACTTCATTTTGGAACAATATTTAACAAGCCAGTTTTATAAACCTTATTACCCTCATACGTTCGAGCTTCATTGGGCGCCCGATACTTATAACCTTGTACCAGACTAAATAGTAATTACAAGGCAGATAATTGTTTCTAGTACTAACACACTGTAAAAATCCGATCTTAAAACTAAAACCACAAATTATGATTTTAATAACGTTAAATTTGCTGTAAACAATAAAAGCGCTGGTAACATGTAATGGCGTACATCAGCGGGCACATCGCATGTACTTTAGTCTCATTGATTTTCGGCTGCTGAAGGCGCTGTGTACATGACAAAGTTCATCGAAGCAAGGAGCGCCAGAGTTGCAGCTGGAGATGAAACAAGTGCATATGGGAGATTGCTTCGAATGCCTACTATGTAGCCATAACGGTCAGAGTAGGGCTCGAGCAGGGAGAAGACGAACAAGGGAGCCAGCGGCGGAAAGCGGCAGTTTCTTTACGCTTGATTAGCTCGACAGGAAATTGTGTTCGTTGGTGCAGACGCAAGAAGATGGTACGCTTCTTTTTGGGAGAGCAGGCTGGGATCAGGCGGAGAATTGAACGTTTGACTAGAGGGGGTAGAAGAAGAAGAAGGAGAGAGAGGGAGGAGAAAGAGGAGCACAGACGAGAAAAGCAAAAATGGTGAAGGAGCAGAAGAACAAAAAAGAAGGAAAGGAAGAGAAGAAGAAAAAGTAGAAGCAGAACAACAGAGAAGGAGGAAGATTAGAAGAAGAAAAAAAGAAAAGGAAGAGGAAAAAATGAGGAAGAAAGAGAAGAAGACGAAAGGGTAAGAAGAAAAATGAGGAAGTGGAAAACAGGAGAAGGAAGAAGAAGAAAAAGGAGGAGGAGGAGAAGCAACAAGACGAAGAAGAAAAAGAAAAAAGAGAAGAAAAATGATGAAGAGGAAAAACAGAGAAGAAAAAGAAAGAGGTGGAGGAGGTGGAGGAAAAAGGAAGAGGGGGTGCAAAAAATGAAATAAAAGAAGAAAAAAAAGAAATGAAGAAGAAGAAGAAGAAGAAGAAGAATGGGCGGAGGAATAGGAAGGAAAAGTAGGGAGGCAGATTCATGAAGGATCAGGAGAAGAAGAAGAAGAAGAAGAAGAAGAAGAAGAAGAAGGGATCACTATTACGTCGTTTTATTCCCCGCTGCTGCCATCGTCCCGCGGGAGGCGGCCATTATTAAACGACGCTGGCCGAATCTGAGTCGGGTTTTCAACAGCATATTCTCTTGTCAAACAGGGCCTGCCAACTGAAAAGCGGATAGAATAAGAATGGGCGACGTGTTTGTGTTCAGCCAAACGAAGACGTGCAATGCACCAATGATCGGTCGACTTTTATTTAAGTTAATATTCACCACACCGTCAAATAAGCTCGTAGACATTTTCAGTCGGATAAAACGCAAGGTAAGTGTCTTTTGTGCACCTGGAGGCGAGCGCCATCTGGTGATGAAGGCCAGAATTTATCAAGCGTCCATGATAGACTCAAATAAAATGTAGAGGGTTAGTCAGAACATGACGCGTGCCAAGCAGTCAAATACCTGGGCGTGTCAAGTAAATTCGGGATATTATTATTATTAGCTCTGTATGTAAACAGTGATATCATGAGTAGGATTCATTATATAAATAATTCCAAACCTTAATTCTTGATCAGCGAAACCCATTCCTTTCATATTTGCAATTAATTTCTGTTATTTTCATTATTTACATTATTAGGTCTATTGTCCTCATCTTTATTGCTATATTCACGACGTTTCAAGGCTGGAGCATACAACGGCCGAAACGTCGTCAATATGACAATAAAATTGAGGACAATAGTCCGAACAATGTGAATAGTGAAAATAGTTACAATACCTCATCTCAGAGATATAGATAGACTAGCAGTAGAGCCCGGCGTTGCCCGGGGATGTAACAGTAAGAGATTGATCAAGTATCGACCATCATAAAGACTGAAAAATAAAATTGACAAAGATTATTGTTTAAGGTTGACGGACACGCATGTCTTAATTAGTTTTATGTTTTATTTATTTATTTTTTTTTTTTTACGAATTGGTCAAACCCAAACTCAAACAAAAACATTGTTTTCAATCGTTATGAGTCTACCGATTGAATAGAATTTTATTATAAACAATTGTCTTGTAAATGGAATTTTTAAAGCATTCTGAATGTAAAAATAAATAAAGTGTTCAAGACAATAAGAAACACTGCCTGCCAAAAAAAAGTGAAGTTTTGTTAAAATTGGTTGAAAAATGTAGGAAATCCGATCCCATATATAAACGAACACATACACACACATACACAAACAACCCACCTGGGTTTTATAATAAGTATAACTCGATAACTCGATATTAATAAGTATAACTCGATATGAGTTGTCCCCCTTTCATTAATGCCTCTTAATCGTGTTTTCAAATTGATTTCGTGCAAAAACAATTGTGTTTTTCCAATTTTGGGCGCTGTCAGAACCACCGCAATGTGATTTTACGTGGTCCTGTGAAGTTTTGTTGAAATCGGTTGCAAAATGTAGGAAATCCAATCCAATATATAAACGTACACACACACACACACACAATCTGCGTTTTATAATAAGTAAGATTTCTGTTATTCTTGCATAAATTCTTGATTACTAACAATGTGTTTCTTTCCAATTTGCAACGACTTTCTATAGTAAATGTTTATTCGTTATATATATAATAGACATATTTTGTCAGCAACAAAATTTCTGCCCACTGACTATATCTTCTTTTTTTCTCAGTTTCAGAACATTGCTATAGCAAAATTGTATTTGTTGTAACCGGACGAATGGTAGACTTATAAAGTGTTGTATAGACCCCTCTTCTGGGGTTCTCTTGGTTGACGGGGTTGATTCGACTCATATTGCCGTTGCCTTCTGTCTCTCTCAGCCGGTGACCACTAGTTGATGTGTTCGGAGTGAAAAGAGAACTTCAACAAAGGAATTTTAACTTAGCTATTTTATTCAACAAGTCAACGTGTAGATTTTTAACTAGCCAGTGGGATCGCTCTTTCACCCCTACTGGGGAGACACTTCCCAGACTAGAAGAAACACGTCTACATTTTTTAACGTGTATATCTTGACTCTCTGAAATCTCTTTCTATACCTATCATTCCCACGCTGCCAATCAGAATCGACTTCCTTTATTTTCCTGTATCTGACCTCAAAGGTCAAAATGAAGAAGTCACAGCAGAAATACAATTCTCTAAAAAATAATATTCTACTAAACTATTATTTAACAAAAGGTGTTCTGACGAGGAAAAATTGTCAAGAGTGAAATAATGAACCGACTTTCCTGGTGTACGGCTGCGAATATAAATATTGTTAATCGTCATACTTTATCTTCTGTCTTCTTAATTTCTGTTCTTTTATTGTTCTTGTTTCTTAATTATTCTTTTGTTTTTCTTATATACTTTCACATTCTGTATTCCCTGCGTCTTATCCTTACGTTTTGGTGGCTTTGTTGACTTGCTTGGGTTGAAATGATAAAAAGAATATCATAACACCGAAATGCTTAGTATTTAAAAACAACAGAATTTGAATTTGCTTCACTTGGTAGAGCTTTTAATCATACAATATTCATTCTATACAGAAGCACCACAGAATGGTTTATCACATTTACAGATTTTAAAGTTCAAGCAATAAATTGCTCGAGAATCCCTCAATGTAAGGATTTTTCTCTTAAAATGGTAACGATTAACGAGGTATGTAACATCAATGAGGTGGTCGGAAATAGCAATTATGAGGATAAGGAGGAAAGAAAACATACGACTTTGATTTGAAAAGGATAAACTTGTATTGATTGATTGATTCGTGTTCTTACGGCTTATTAACAGTTTCCAGGTTAGTTAAAGCCAAAAAATATTTTCAGATTGAAAGATTTTTTTGCGGGGGGGGGGGGGGGCGGGAGATAATAATAGTTTAGTGATACAAGTCTTACTAATTAATCCATAGCTGGAGGGAGAAGAGGTAGATTCATACCTTTCCGAATCGTGAGTAAGTGACTATAACGAGCCCAACGAGAATTGAACCTCCGCTCTCTGATTAACAATTCCCAGCCATTATCTATTACACCACTGCACATCCAAGCTAATATCACCTGGTATTCCGAAACAGTCACCCATCTAGGTAATGATCAAGTTCGACGTTGCTTAACTACGGTGATCGTACAAGGAACCGTTATTTCAATGTGATGAGGTCCTAAGCAGTTAAGACGAAAGAAAAAAATATTTTTTAACTTAATATAATCATTAACATTAATTTGATATTGTGTTTATACACGATTTCGATTACGACCATATCACGTCGAAACAGGGGTTCTCGTCTGATTATCGAAGTTAAGCAACCTCGATCCTGGTTAATGTCTAAATGGGTGACCGCTTGGATATACTATGCGCTGTATGCTTGCATCTGCATGTGGTGCAATGGATAATAATGGCGTAGAATGAGAAATCGGGTTCGTTACATTCCACGGGTAAATAGCCTTGGGCTATCATGAATCGAAAAGCGCACATGATCTCCCAAGCGTATCACGTCGACGCCTGTCAGCACGCATTGAGCCAGTGTAGTAGGGTAATGACCCATACCTCTCCCATGAATCTGGGGAAGGCCTCCATCTAATAAACGATATAAGCATTTGATGTTGAGAATTGACATCTTCAATTGACTATCGCCAGAACAAACCCCTGCGCCATCATAGCGAACTTAAAACAGCTGAATCTATGGTAAGTAACAACACTATGATAGCTCAATGCAAAATATGAACTTTTAACGAAACTTTTAACGTGGCTAAAATGTGTTTTATATGATATAAAGTATAGTCCGTTCCACTATTATATGCTAATCCATCTAATATTAGTACGGTATCTATCTATCTATCTATCTATCTATCTATCTATCTATCTATCTAATAAGTCTGTGGTTGCATGTTTGCGTGGTGAGTCGTCCGTCCGGTGCATAATGATTTAAGTTTCTTTCTACCTCTCTCTTTCCACCTCTCTGTGATTGCATGCGTGCTTATGTGGTACATACGTCAGGCGCATAATAATTTAAGTTAATCTGATTTAAATGAATAAAATTTAAAAATACGATTTGTTTATACGGTAAGTATTTTTATTTTAACTTTCTTCAAACAGACAATTTTTTAGTCAAAATATTTTTAAGTTACAGACAGACAGACACAAAGGGTTCTTGCTTTGCTGTTTCGTTGTTTGAAGAGTAATTATTTATATTTCAGCTTTCTTTAAACGAACAATATTTTAAACACTTAAAATTATTTTTTGGTATATTTAAAAATATTTTCAAGTGAATATGATTTAAACATATTTTTTGCATATTAAAAATATATTTAAGTTAATCTTATTTAAAAAAACATTTTAAGTGAATAACATTTAAAAATATGAGCTGTTTATACAGTAAGTGTTTTTATTTCAACTTTCTTCAAATGTTTCATAACTTGAACGGTCAGTGACCCGACGGGTTACGGGCAGTCTAGTAAAGTATAACATTCAAAGTGATCAGGCTGAAGTGTGTTTTAGATGATATGAAATACAGTCAATTACCACATTATATGCGAATATTGAAATTGACAATATAAAAATATAAAACTTAACGAGAATTACATTGAAATGCGTTTTATATGATACTAGCAGCCATACTCAGCTGGTCGATCAGAAAAAGCGTTCAATTAGAATGGAGCAAAAACAGCATCATTTTTAGATGTAACAGAGTCTATCTTCTTCAATTATTTTAAAGTACTTTCATCAAAAAACATTTTGAATTAATGCAGTTGCTGAGATAACAGAAGTAGTCTGTATTTATTCAATCGAAGTTAGCCGAGGACATGAAGGGGTAAAACAGGCAACCTGAAAACCCACTTCAGAATACAATTATTTTGGAGTTTTTAAAATTCAATTTCTCAGTGTGCTACCAGTGATGTAAAAGAGGATACATTTATAAAGCAATTGTTAAGTGTGATGAAAATCTCTTGAAACATCAACGAAAATTAGAAAGAAACCAGTAAAATTCGCCATTTTTCGCTATTTACGCGGGTTTTCATTAAATGGGTGGACTCAATGATCAAGTTAAATGACTGTTAAACAATCAACGTATTGTTGACTACAAGTGAGTGGAGTTTGTATTAGATTGATTGAAAATTGAGGGATTTTTTCGTTTAAAATTTGTGTTGACATCGAATTTTCGTTTTTTGCGGTTTTTCGCTAACTCAATGGCGTAGAAATAAAAATGAGGTATCGTTGAGCACGTCATGATGTAACTAACCTACATACCGAGATTGTATAAAATCAGATAAAAACAGTTGAATTTATTGATTTTGATCGACTTTATCGAATATTGATTTTTAAAAAATATCGATTTTTACGCAAAGAACCTCTCTCTTACATTGTACAATGAATATGTCAAGTTTGGTCAAAATCGGTTGGATGGGTCTCGAGTTAAAAAGTATCACACAGAGTTTCAAAACGATATTGATTTCATATAATGTTGGAAAGGAGTTTGATTCATTTGAAATAGTACCGTTGAGATTATAGGACTCGATCATTATGTCATTATGATAATTTTACACGCGAAGGAACACAACATTAAGCCATATCTCAAGAAGAGGCTAATGTTTTTTTGTTTTTTTGTTTTTTTTTTAGAAATCGAATGATTTTATACACAATAATGCGCCATCACATTAAAACTATACATGAATAAAATTGGTTTCAAAGATATCGTTTTATCTAGTGCCAAGCTTGTTTTGCAATATGCAACTGAAAATAGACAGACCATTCCGTCTACATTGGCGGACGGCAATTTACCAACCAAGATTAAATTTGGATTATTGTGTCGGATGCTGTGCAGTCTATTTCATAAGAAGGAACATTACAATTCGCAAAATCAATGGACTGACAACTATTAAAACTAATTTCAGAAAATGATGTATTCATTTTAGATTAATGTTGTCTTTATAATCATGTCATCATCAAAATGTCTTTGAATTTTTTGCTGGAAACATTTCTCTATAAACTTGACTCATATTTTGTAATTATTACTTTTGATTGGAACATAATGCCCTTTACAGTTTTAGTAATGTTTAAACTTGGAACTGCCGACAAGCTTTATTATAGCGTTAAACTGAAATATCGATAACTAAATTATATTTATTGTGTTAGATATCCTGCTCATCAGCAATACCAATATTTACATGAATCTCTTCAAAAGCACTTCTCTCTCTTTCTTTTCCCACTCTCTTTCTCTTTCTCTTTCTCTATCCATATATATATATATATATCTGTGTGTGTGTGTTTATGTTATATATATGTATATATATTAACATACATATATATATATATATATATATATATATATATATATATATATATATATATATATATATATATATTAACACACACATACACATACACACACACACACATATATATATAGAGAGAGAGAGTTTGTTTGGTTTGTTTTACGACACATCAACCCATTTGGGTCATTTAAATTCTGAGAAAGAGAGAGAGAGAGAGAGAGAGAGAGAGAGAGAAAGGGAAAAAGAAAGAGAGAGAAATGCTTTTGAAGAGATTCGCGTAAATATTGGCATATGTCTGCGTACCTCAATGGGTGTGCGGGCCTGTATGTATGTTTGCGTAAGTATGAGTGGCGACATGACGACAAGTTTTCCTTCCATTTCCATAAAAACACCAATACACGCAACCCTACATAAATACAAATTTTTCAAAATTAATCAGTTTTTCTGAGGATCGCAAAAGCGTGATTCCCAGGCTCACAAACTCACATCAACGCAACTAATTATGTTAACTCTATCTCTGATATTGAGCGCTTTCCAATAAGTACCGCGCATATAATATATAAATAATATATATAATATATTGCACACACACACACACACATATATGTATATATTATTATTATTTATATACATACACTTTTCATATATATATATATATATATATATATATATATATGTCTATCTATATATATATATTAGGTTGGTGCAAAATAATGACGTAATAATGTCGTTTTTTGACGTATTTTTTAACGTCAAAAAACGACATTATTACGTCATTATTTTTGCACCAATCTAATATATGTATGTTAATTTATTCTTCCTTTTCTTCTTTCCCTATTTTTTCCTCCCACCCCTGTGAAACGACTTATTAAATAAGTCAATGTCTGGACCTTATCACCTCCCTTATTCTGAAATATCTTAATAAAAATAAATTTAAAATTATTTCTATCGCTCCATTCCTTCTCTATTTTCGTCCATATCTCTCCTCCTCCTCCTCCTCCTCCTCCCCCTCTCTTTATCCTTTTACATCAACTTAAAACTACCCCTCAAAATCTTGTATAAAAATAATAATATGTAAATTTGAAACCATTTTTTCTGGTTGGAAATGGGATCTTAGGAAACAGGAAATTAATTAAATTAGGGCCTCAGACTCAACACGGAGGCCTACTTTCAGGAGCTAGTGCTTTCCTGGGTCAAGAAGGTGGCTGCTGGAAGACCCTATGTCTGGCAATAGAACACTGCACCATGCCGCACAAGCAGCAGCAATTGACAGTACCTCTAATTCGAAAGGAAAGTAATGACATAATAAAGATTTTGGATTTCCACACGACCGGAAACAAAAGGTTAGGAAGGAAATTCCCATCAGTACTAGAAAGAGCAATAACAGTGAACTTGAGAAAACAATTTTTCCGAACAGACTGCTTCAAGAGAAAAATTGTATAATTTTCAATCGACAGTAACGCTATCTGATCAGTGAATGAATAGCGAATGTTTCCTGTATGGAAACGGCTATTCTCAACCTCATCTTTACCATTACTTTGTTAGAAAGACAATAGTTTTTTCTCAGAGGAAAAAGAAAAATAACTTGAAAGTAATACACTGAAAATTGAATGTAAAGTTGTCAATGGAACCTGGAGTTCAGATTCAAATATAAGTGAATTATTTAATTCTGTTAATATCACACACACATACATACACACACCCACACATATATTTGTATGTTATATCGGAATAAAGTGTCGCTGCCTACACTTAAGTTTGAATATAGTTCGCCAGTGAGCAAACACAGGCGACCCCATTATTGAATTAAGACAATAGAGGAAACTTATATATGTAGGAAGTAGCTGACGTCTAAATGACCTGCATTTCTATTCTATCCTCTATTACTGTACCGACCGTTATTCTCGATTCTATTCACTATACTATTCTTCAATTCGGATCATTCTACGGATTACTATTCGAGCGAGTATTATCGAGCAAGTACTATTAGTGCGAGATTATTCGATGTTCTTGATGTTAAGATGAAATTCATCAAGTAAGGCGAAGTAATTTTTCCCTACCCAAGTACTTTCGATCTCCTCCGAGATCATCCTCAGGGGTGAATTACACAGAAAAACTTATTGTAACTGTGATGAACGGGTTCTGTTGTAATTATTTAAACATTTTAAATTTATCCGCTGTCGCTATGGAATGTTTGTAAAACAAGCGTCCCAATATAAGGGAGCTGATCAGAAAGTGTTAAAAATTCAAAATCACATTAAATGTTTGTTAAGTGCTCTTCAACAAGTGTTGGTTCGTTACTTTTGATGTAGAGGACCTCGAGAATTTGTAGTTTTTTTTATTATTTTTGTGGTGTAATGTATTTCCTGTATTGTGAAGGTAAACTGGAAAGAATTATTATAAAAATAAATAGGCAAAATATGTCTATATTATTCAATGATATATATATATATATATATATATATATATATATATGTGTGTGTGTGTTTGTGTGTGTGTGTGTGTATTTAGTTAGCATATTTTCATTCAGACATGTTTGGTTAAATAATTTAGACATATCATGTCGATTTATTTTGGTTGGGACCCTTTCAAGTTCACGGATTAATTTCTTGGTAGCCATAGAAAATTGATTAAGAACAATACCAAAATTTTCTTTCAAATAGTTTTTATTTTCCCAAGCACATTCAATCTAATCTAAAACCATCTTCAGGCGGTTAAATTGTCTGTTCTTTTTACTGCGTTATGATATGTCTAAATTATTTAACCAAATCTGTTTGAATATATATATATATAATATATATATAAGAAAGATTAATGAGAAAGTGGGAAAATATTGCATGACACGTTTTTCACTTTAGGAATTCACCACTTTAAAGTGATATTTCTGTTTATGTGACTGCACATGCGCACGAAGGTTAGGGTCGCTAAAATTGTAAACTTTAAATTTATTTTTTTTTTTTTAGATGTGTCTAGGTATATTGTCTCGGGTTTTTTTTTTAAATGTTTTCATCAGTTTTCTCATCCCACTATGGTCTAATTGATATTTTAAGAAAGGTGAAATTTTGTAAGACCCCCCCCCACATATATATATAAGTGTGTGTTTGTGTTTGTATTTGAATAATCTTCACATTTTATATGTACTTTTATTTTAATCTTCTCCAATTCACGGATCAACTTCTTAATGTTGATATTAAATTCATTAAAGAAGGCGCCGTAGTTTTTTCATTTCTTTTATTTTCCAAAGTACTTTCAATCCCACCCAAGACAAAAAAATGAGTTGACAATACAAGAAATTAAAAATATGAAATTAAAAATCAAAAACTTCAAATTCTTGAGGCCCTCTATATAAGAATAATATAACCAACACTAAATAAGGTTAGTTATTGCAACAATGTTTTAAAGTGTCTATAATAGCAATGTCTTTAAAATACTTAAATTGTAATTTTTTAAAATGACAATGTCCATAATAGCAATGTATTTCCAATACATAATTTAACTATAAAAAATTATTAGGTTGGTGCAAAAATAATGACGTAATAATGTCGTTTTTTGACGTATTTTTTAACGTCAAAAAACGACATTATTACGTCATTATTTTTGCACCAACCTAATAGTTATATAAATTAAAGCTACTTCCCTTAGATAAAACATTAAAAATCATAATAGCTTTAACAGTTAATTTTTAAATTAATCTTAACTGAGAGTGTTCATACGCGTCTATAATTATAAAAGAGCGCGTTTTACGCGCATTTAGAAAAAAAAAAAAAAAAAAAAGATTCACAACTATCAATTACATTCATTTTTTGTCTTAGCAATTTCTTGAGGTTTTTCAAGTATATTCCTTCTAGCAAATATTACAGGTAATAGAGTAAATTCCCCCTTGAAGTTTTAGCTGATTATTTTATTTTGTATTTGTCTTTGATTGTTTTAAAAATAGTTGTGACAAATGTTAAGTTTAGATAAATTCTTTTAAATTGTGACTGTGACAAAGTTATTGGGTAGAACAATTTTTTTGATTCATCGGGTTTGCCAGGAAGGGCTGCTTTTCTATTTTGGAATATTTTATAAGCCTTTTGTTTCGCATTAAATATAAAAAAGAGTATTGGAGAAGCTTGAAAGTATTTTCAGTGTATTTCTCCTCTTTATGTAAATATTGGCGGCTACAAATTCTGAGTGCCTTAAAGTAGAATCCGATGAGTATTCCGGATTTTATCTTGTTGCTATACAGCATATAAAAATCTGATTCCAACAATTGTAATTTCAACGAAGGTTTATTCTTGTTAGCAAAGCGTTTTGATTAATCTATTCTTTACACCTCATCAAATTTATATTCTGTGAAAAGAAAAGAACAATTATGTGTAATTGAATGACAAAAGGGAAAAGTTCCGTGTAAGGCATTTCGTCTTCAAAAATAAATCATCAGACGAAAATAATGTTCTTATTGATGGAATTATATTTTCTTACCGCCCCTCTATATGTATATATATATAATTCATTGTCAGCGAGTTAGCACGTGCGTTACCCCTTGCCATTACGTTCGATAAATTAGGAAGTATTTTGTTTTGATGGCGAGGGCAGACGGAAGAAACAGATGTCAGAGGTGCTGTTTGGTTTTAGGAAAAGAAAACATGAAAGAAAGAAAGAAAGAAAGAAAGAAAATAAATAAAAAAAGAAAAAAAGGAATGATAGAAAGAAAAGAATGAAAGGGATAATACAAAAAAAAAATAAAATAAAAAGAAAGCCATGATAGAAAAAAGAAAGAAAGTAAGAAAAGGGCTGACAGAAAAGAAAGAAAGCAAGAAAGAAAGGAATTTTTAGAAAAGAATAAAAGAAAAAAAAAGGGATGATAGAAAATAAATAAATAAATAAATAAAGAAAGAAAGAAAGAAAGAAAGAAAGAAAGGGATGATATAAAAAGTGATAACACTTTTATGCGTTTAACCTCTGCTTCAGTGATCTGAAAAAACCTTTCATTTGTATTCACTTACTTCTTTAAATAATGACCTGCATTCACACTTATGAAGGGTGGTACACCTGATAGGGTCCCACAAATATTGAACCCCAAAACAAAAAACAAAACATTATGAAAGTATAAAAATACTTTTTTATAGTGAAGATGCAAGCACTATATTTATATATATATAAAATACCAACAATACATATTTATAGTGACATAGCAACAATACATATTTATAGTGACATTACCAACACAATATTTGTGAAGCAAACTAACTAGCAATACATTTTATAGTTGAATTACCAGCAATACATTTTATAGCAAAATGACCAACATTACATTTTATCAGTAATTGAAGGCATACAATTTCGTTCAAAATATATTTAGTTGAAGTCATATAATTTTGTTCAAAATATTTAGATTTCGGCATTAAATAACCCATAGAGCAGAGGTGGCCAAACTTGCTTAATTTAAGAGTCACAATACGATAAAG
This sequence comes from Acanthosepion lycidas, assembly GCA_963932145.1. Taxonomy (NCBI): domain Eukaryota; kingdom Metazoa; phylum Mollusca; class Cephalopoda; order Sepiida; family Sepiidae; genus Acanthosepion; species Acanthosepion lycidas. The sequence continues at coordinate 27,016,029 of OZ010594.1, forward strand.
TTCAGATGTTTGTGAGTAGCAAGGCAAGAATAACATTTATACATACGTTTTTGTTACATACACATTAACGTTAAAATTAAGTTTTAATTCAGTGGGATCTCAATTCATCCCCATTGAATAATTGTAAAGCTTGAAATTCTTCTGATTTAACGTTTATGTTACGTTTGATGAAAAAAGGGCTAAGCCAACATATTTCCACGTGCCGCATATTAACGGTCAAAGAACCGCATGCGGCTCGCGAACCGTGGTTTGACCACTCCTGTCATAAAGGTTGAAATGTAGCTAAAGTAATATAATGTAATGTTAATGAAAATTCATTAAATTAAGTCTGCCACTTATGCAAAACAAATAATGTAACGACGATTTTTTAAATCGCTGTTGCATGATGATTCTTTTTCTAGTGTCATTCTCAACTTTTCCGCATTTCGTTTTGTTTTTGTTCTTGAAATTTTTAAACGAAAGACACTTCTTAACTATGCGTGCGTTATTACAATCATCATAGCTGAATGCTGGCTTTCTTTCTATAAAACTGACAACCTTTTCAATAGCTTTTTCAATCTCAGTCCGGGTTTCATCACACTCGTGTTTTTTTTTTTTTTAATTTCCTTTTGATTGTGACAGTGTGAACGCTGAAGAATAGTTTCTTTGGAAGATTTTATATCATACAATGTTGACTTTCCTATGTGGAATTCAGCTTCTAGCCTGTTTAAAATGTCCACTTTTTGCGATAACTCCAGAGTTGTTCTTTTGCCTCTTATTCATCAACTTTTGCACCAATACAAGACATTTGTGTTAAATAAGCAATTATCCAAAGTAAATTGCCTAAAAAACAGAAATTTCAAATCAGTTACATATCACCCAAATAGTTAAAATATGCACATCAAAATCATGTCCGGATATACGGGATTCCAGATATGAATGATTCCGGATATGAGGGATTCTACTGTATTTGTAAGAAGCTAATGCAATCCTTAAATTAAGAATTATGGCTCATAAAGAAATTTAAATACCAAAATCGTAAAATATTCACTGGTTCTGTTGGTATATAATTTCGTACACCTGCCGCTGACAAAAAAACAAAAAACAAAAAAAACAAAACAAAACAAAAAAACGATTTAGTTTACACAACAATTCGGTTACTCTATTCCTCCGTCGTTTTCAGGCGTACATTTCGAGAGGAAAATTAGTCAAAATCTTAGATTGAAGATAAAATTGGCGACAGAAAAAGGTGGATATTTTATGTCAATAGATCAAGTATCCCATACCGCCGCTCAAGCGTTACCAAAATATTAGGCTTTTCGGAAAGTTATATTTATTTAAATATTATTTATTAAAAATTATAATCACATCCATTTTCAGCGACTGCATCCCAACGTGAAAGCAAATTTTCGATTCTGCATTTAAAGAAAGCTGAGTTTTCCCCGAAAAAATATTTAGAAGAGCATTTTCAGCGTGTTATTTATTCTTGTGTGTTCTGGTGATCAAAAGAATGAAAAGTCTGTAGGTGCGGTGAAATTCGTAATTATTTTCCGGGACACCTACTAGGAGAAATGATTACGTAATTCTAGGCATATTTTCTTACCATTTAATCTTGGTTCTGCCTTGGTTGGTTGACTCATAATTTATTACGGTGAAATACGTAATTACTTTACGAATACATACTAATAGACACTTTGGAGTCACCACCAACTATCCTTCTTGCTTCTCGTCTTAGGTATGATGATAAACTACATCCGGCAGCAAGGCCTCTGATCGGGGGGATTTTTTTCTACCTCCATCATCATCATCATTATCGCCGTCATCATCTTTTGATCTCCCTGTGGTTGGTCGTAACTCCATTAATAATCCCTTTTCACACAGCTCAGTCTTGCATTGCCGTCCCCAGTTCCTCAATGTCCAACTCTGAGTCCCGAGCTATAGTGTCTGGGAATGTCAACTACCTCTTAATTGCTGTTGTTCCCAGGTTCCTAGCTACGGGCAAATAGCGAACCCTAAAATTGGGTAAAACACCAGGAAAGTAGAAAAATACATTTTTATAGTAAAAATACCGGCAATACACTCATGCAAAAGAAAAAAAAATTATTATCAGCAATACATTTTTGGAAAAAAGCTATTACCAGAAATACATTTTTGGCAAAAGTATTACCAGAAATACATTTTTGGCAAAAGTATTACCAGAAATACTTTTTTTGGAAAAAAGTATTACCAGAAATACATTTTTGGAAAAAGTATTACCAGAAATACATTTTTGTGAAAAAGAATTAACAGAAATACATTTCTGGAAAAAGTATTACAAGAAATACATTTTTGGAAAAAGTATTACCAGAAATACATTTTTTGAAAAAACAATTAACAGAAATACATTTTTTTAAAAAAGTATTACCAGAAATACTTTTTTTGGAAAAAGTATTACCAGAAATACATTTTTGGAAAAAGTATTACCAGAAATACATTTTTGGAAAAAAGAATTAACAGAAATACATTTTTGTAAAAAATATTACCAGAAATACTTTTTTTGGAAAAAGTATTACCAGAAATACATTTTTGGAAAAAGTAATATAAGAATTACATTTTTGGAAAAAAGTAATATAAGAAATACATTTTTGGAAAAAAGTATTACCAGACATACATTTTTGGAAAAAGTATTACCAGAAATAAATTTTTGGAAAAAGTATTACCAGACATACATTTTTGGAAAAAGTATTACCAGAAATACATTTTTTGAAAAAGTATTACCAGAAATACATTTTTGAAAAAGTATTACCAGAAATACATTTTTGGAAAAAGTATTACCAGACATACATTTTTGGAAAAAGTATTACCAGAAATGAATTTTTGAAAAAAGTATTACCAGAAATACATTTTTGGAAAAAGTATTACCAGACATACATTTTGGGGAAAAGTATTATCAGAAATGTATTATTTGGAAAAAATATTAACAGAAATACATTTTTGCAAAAAGTATTACAAGAAATACATTTTTGGAAAAAGTATTACCAGAAATACATTTTTGGAAAAAAGAATTAACAGAAATACATTTTTGGAAAAAGTGTTACCAGAAATACATTTTTTGGAAAAAGAAGTAACAGAAATACATTTTTGTAAATAAACCAAAATACTACCTGCAATATATTTTTTAAAAGAAATTCGTTATGCTTTCAAGAAAATTAAATTTCGGCATTAAAAAACCCATAAAGTGTTGATATGCCCTTAAAAAAATAAACAATCAAATAAATTCTTTATGTTTTTCTTTTCACAGAATATACAAAGAGCGATGAAGAATGGAGCGATCAGAACGTTGTGCCGAGAGCAAGTCTTCGTTGAATTTCAATTATCGGAACCAGATGTGAATTTTGATATCTGTTCGTAATGTTATATTAAACGATGAGGACATTAATCGGAATTAACTTTGGGATAAAATTATTAATTCATGACAGAATTATCAAAAAACAAACGTCAATATGGTAAAATATAGAATTTAGTCACATATGCCATATGCAAATATTTTTTTCTCAAGCAAAATAATAACCCAACGGAACGAGAGAAAGTAAAAGAGAAAGAAAAAGAAAATTATTCAGTTCAGAAACAGAATCAATTTTCAGTTATGCAAGTTTCAACAAGTTAGACATCCAAAACTAAAATTGCTGCTTCGTTCTGACTAATTTTCTCGAGGTGGATTTAACTCGCTTATATTTGTGTCGCTTAGAATTCAGTTTACTTAAAGAAAAACCTCCCTCTTCAAGGCATGACATTTATTAGAACCAGTTGGACACGACGAAAACTCATTTGAAGTAACATTAAATTCCGATACAAACTGCGAGTAATTACTATTTTCGTTAATTTTGTTTTTAAGCATTTCACCCGAGATAAGGCAATAAAGCCACTAACGCAAGAGGTTACTGAATGTGAGAGATTATGTGAAAAACATTATTAATGAGATAGAACAATAAAAGAACAGGGATTAACAATCAGAAGATAATTGAAATTGTATTTAAATTTTGAAGATCAAAGTTGACTCGGAAGCAAGAAACCGGAAGACAGTTCCACAATAGAGAAGTGCGATTGGAGAAACTGTTAGCATAGAACTTACGGTTACATTACCGAACGGAAAAGATGTTATGAATAAAAATGTTCGTGCGGGCGCCTTTCAATTCTTTCAAGTTTGTTTCAACCGACGTAAAGCAAATATCAATTGGAGACAAAAAATGATACTTGAATTCATGGATTTTCGCCCGCCTTTGTATGTTGGCGAAATCTTTGACCTTAATCCTTGAAAAAGAATCGAAATAAATTCTCAAGTTCTTCAGAAAAATTCCTATTAAAAGGCTCTTCACTTAAGAATCTGTGATTCGTTCTTTTTTTTAACAATTCACTCTCAAGCAAGGCGATAATGCCACTAAGACGCAAGGGGGCTATTAGGAGTGAAAGAGACTGAAAAGACTTTAGAAGGAACCGAAAAAGTAATCCTAAATAGGAAACAAGGAATAAACCTCTACTACTTTCTAAATCGGGGGGAGGAGTTTGAACCGGAAGACAGGCTAACATATCTACTCTCCTTGAAAAAGGTATTAATCCTCTCCTTCTCCCCCCAGCTATGGGTAAATAGCAGGACAGACCGGGTTCAATAGACTTGGATGGTAACTGGTCTACCGCAGAAAGAAATGCCAAATTACTGCGGGAAAATCTGCCTCGTCAGTCTTGTATCGAAAGATACGTGATCGCCTAAACGTGTATCACGCATGGCACATAACTGACTTTTGTTATTAGTATGACATAAAACTGATTTAGTTTAAAACCAGTTTAGTTTGAAAAACACTGTTTTTTGTGGGTAGTAAGGTTAAAGACAGTCATTTTTTAAAATTTTGTAGAAATATTATATATATATATATATATATATATATATATATATATATAGAGAGAGAGAGAGAGAGAGAGAGAGAGATCGGTCCTTCAAGAATCCACCTTTCTTGGTAGATCTCCTATAATCACAATTTGAGATATTTAAGAACAAAAGGGATAAAAACATTAACAAAAACATTAACAAAAACAAAAAGAAACTAAACTATATTGACGAGACTATATACCCAGCCTTCACTGGCACCCCAACTGCATGAATTTAAGCGTACTACCTGGTTGGCATCTCGGTCCCAGCCTTTTACAGTTGAAACGGTTAAATGCAGCCGTCACCTCTACTCCAACAGCTTCTTATCTCGCATTTCCCGACAGTGGAAATCCCTTTCTCTTACTTGCTTCCCTGATAGCTATAATCTACAAATATTCAAATATAATGTCAATCGACATCTGATGCCTTGATACTGATCCCCGTCCTTCTCTTTATCTTTTCCTCAAACACGCCTCTTTACTCATGCTCTCACTCTCTGTAACCCCCTTGCGTGCTAGTGGCATTCACGCCTTGCTTTGGGCGGAGGGATTTGCTTTATATATATATATATATATATATGAGGAAAAGATATATAACAAAGTAGTTTTGGTCTTTAAGACTTCATCGGACTAAGATCCTGATCCCCGTTCTTCTCTATATCCTTTCCTTCAACAGCCCTTTTTACTCTTGCTCTCATTCTCTGTAACCCCTTGCGTGCTCTCCCGCCATTCTTGGGGTGAAATGCTTAAAAAATATTGTTTATAACTATAAACAAGATTAAAATAAAAAAAATAAAAAATCTCATTAAGTACTAATATATTCCCCACTGATCCCAGTAAGAAAATAAAAATAATTATATACTATACTAAATTTAACACAATCTAGTTATCTCATCTCCATCAACTAGTGTTTGGGGAAAAACAACATTGTATATCAGTTTCTTTGGGTGATTGTATCTCTGACAAAAAATAGTACATATGTTGTCTTGACAACAACAACATTATCAAAACGTCTAACTTCCGTTTGTCAGATTACAAGTTCTATCACACAACATTTAAAGACACATTCCAGTCCGCCTTCACAATACAGGAAAATACTTGTTGACAACGAAAATATATTACACCATGAAAATAATAAAGAAAAACTTCAAATTTTCGAGGCCTTCTATATGAAAAGCAATCAAGTAACACTGAACAAAAATTATTATGAAGTATAGCAGCAATGTTTTTAATGTATATTTGGCTTGATAAACATTTAACACCATTTTGAATTTTACCATTTTGCAATTTTAGCATCACTGGTTATCGCCCTTGGCCAGGGAATGCTTGTTTACAAAACATCGTAACCACAACGGTTTATGTTGAAATAATTACAGCACAGCGCGTTCGCGCGTGTTTGCAAAATCACTATCACAACGGTTATACTTTCATTAAGTTCGTCTTCGCAATTCACCCCTGAGGATGATCTCGGGGGGGACCGAAAGTACTTGGATTAACAATAAATATGGTGCCTTCCTTGAATTTCAACTTAACATCAAGAAGATAATTAGAGAACTAGAAAGAATTATTCTAAAAATAGACATATGTCTATAGTATTTAATGAAAAATGCTTGAATGAAGATATACTGCCAATATATATATATATATATATATATATATATATATATATATATATATATATATATATATATATAGTACGTCAGATATTTGACAATACATCCTTCGAGGGACAAAATGTGAGAAATTTTAACATTTTTCTTGCAGAAGTATCGAGTGCATGAACATGTCAGCTATTACGGCTGATACCGGAAATGAAACCGAATGCATGCTTATAGCACGGACCAGCAACTACAGCGAATCGGAAATAGACAGTTCCTCCTAGCCAGGAGATCAAGAGAAAGGAGTAGTCCTTCAGCACGAACCCCACGTAGGTGCCCACGGTAATTACCACCAAGATGTCTTTGATGATCTATGTGCAATAAAGATGCATGTAATACTGCTCTACATCTTCCCACACTGCCCCAGGCTCAACGCCACTGCTTACATCAAGTTGCTGGACTTGGTGGTCAAGCCATTGCTCAGCGGAGTAGTTGTACGTTTGTCAGCGGGAGCCTGATCTATTTCTCATGAAAAAACAAAAATAAAAATAAAACAACAACAACAAAAAAAAAAAAAAAAAAAAAAAACGAACAAAACCGTCGCTTCAAAAATGCCAAGGACTTTTTCATGGCGACCATTGTGCATGAACCAGAATTATCTGATTCGTGCATGCAGCCTATTTCGACCCTGCTTTGTTTTTATTATCCTTTACCGCGCTAATTTCTTTCTAGAATTGTTTCCCCTGCCACTGCATTTTTTTGAGGGTGCAAAACCATGAACACCTACTGTTTTAAAATTGTTGCAACGTTCTTTGTATTGTGTGTATAGATATTATTTTTTGCATAATAATAAAAGAATGGAAGAGTATTATTTGGATGTAATGCATTATGTAATACGTTTTGCCTGCAGGTTTTGACGTTGAAAACAAAAAATTGAAACACGAAATAAAAAACAAATACATTAAAAAAACAAAAATCTCCTGAATAAAGGCTTCGTTACATACTGACGCGGCCATTTTTGTTAATAAAAAATCACGAAAAAAAAAAAATTAACGTGTGCTTAATAGGTGTATAGTTGAGATGAATTCAAAATGGCGTTGGAAAACGGACGTTTAACCTTCTTTCAAAGAAGTAGTAGGCGATTTCCAGTCGCAAAAGGAGAGAATTCTATGCCGACAATTGTCGCCTGCAGCTTGATAACGGTTAAATACCTTTTTCAAAGGTGAATATTTGTACACAATTTTGAAAAATGTACTGATTTTCTATTGAATATTTGTTTTTATTTTATTTTTATATCTTTTTAATTACTGTAGAAGAGAATGACACCTTAAGTTAAGAAAAACACTGTCTCGGAGCTACGAGAATTCACGTGAGTACGCAAGGGAGGAGGACAGCGTTCGTTTTTGGAACGCCGTGCTGTTTTTTGAGTTGGCAGAGACTGGGACTGTTAGAAAAGTGATTATTTGGATCAGTTTCACAAAAGCTCTTTCGGCGAAAATGAGAGGGTAAGTTTGATCCAAAACTTATTCCCGAGTTTGACGGCTCTGTGTCTGGACCATGTGTGGTCGAATGGATTGAGAAGACTGTAAGATGTGCTAGGTTAAATGTCCAGAACATGTAGTCCCTTTAAGGCTAATCGGTGTTGCGTTTGATGTCTATAAAGCAGCTGAGAGAGGAAGAAAAGGGGGACATCAGACAGATAAAATCTGCACTGTACACAGCTTTTGCCACGGACGGTTTTCTCGCTTATGAGCAATTTGCTGAGCGACGGCTCTGTCTCGGAGAATCGGTGGATGTCTGACGCAATTACGAAAACTTTCCATCCTGTTCGGCGGAATGAGCGACTGTGGCCTGGCATATGCGTTCGTGCGAAGGTTACTAGACCGAGTTAAATACCTCGTTCGTGCTTCGACCCGGATGGACGAGTAGTCTATCGACCAGCTATTGACTCGAGAGCGAGCAATTATGAAAGATAAAGTACTGAAAGAGGGACTGGCAGTCGCGGCGGTGCGAACAGCACAGGATGTGGCGAGGAAGCATCACAACGGAGATCCACGCTATCGTTGCAAAGGGCCCAACCATTTTGCAAAGGATTGCAAGGAATCGCATACCGAAAGGCAGACAACCCGGATGCGATGTTATAAGTGCAACGTAGTAGAGCATGTAGTTCGCAATTGCCCGGGAACGATCCAGGGGAATAGGTCTCAGCGCCAGTCTATTTCCCGAGCTTCATACGAAGGGGGCGCTACCGAAAATTGCCGTACGCATTAATGGAATCAGAAGTTCAGCCTTGCCAGACGCAGTCTCGATCGTGCATAAGTCGGTCTTGGAAGAGGAAGGAAGTGGACGTACACCAGATTTTTATTTTTATTTTGTTTTTTTGTTTTTTATGCGTTTTGATGAATGGCTTCTCTGAGTGGTAAAAAACGCCTGACTTGAAGATGGTTTCCCACGTTAAAGGCAATACAGGTTCGATTCCTGTCAAAAAAGCACATTTTCTTTAATAAGAATTTTGACCGGTTGATATCAATTTCTACTCAGACCCGTGTACACACTAAATATAAAGTTTATAAGAGATAATTTCATATTTAAAAATAAAATTAAAATTAAAAAAAAAACATAGCACACAAAGACTTCGACGAGAAATTTCTAAATAAAGTTGTACTGGGTATGACGATATACTACATCCGGAAGCAAGCCCTCTGATGGGAAGAGTGGAGGTTTTGAAGTGCATGGAATCGCACCTTAATTGCAGCTGTTCCCAGGTCCACCTTGACCCGGGTGGTAGCACCTGTTAATTACCAACAATTCTTATTTGTAGTAAAAGGACCAGTAATACATTTTATAGCAAAATGACCAACCATACAAAGCATACAATTGCGTTCAAAGTATATTTAGTTGAAGTCATAAAATTTCGCTCAAAATATTTAAATTTCAGCTTAAAATAACCTATAGAGACGTTAATATGCCGCTAAACAAAATCAACCAACCAAATCTTAGAGTAATTGATCCTAGCCTTGCTGCTATGAATACTCGTAGCTTAATGGTTAATCGTCTGGATTAAATGTGGTTTCCCATATTAAAGGGAATATAGATTCGATTCTTATTGAATATTTTAAGAAGACTTTCGACCTCTATGCCGGTAGATATAAATTTAATTGTTAAAAAAGACACAAAAAGATTGTCTAAAGTTTATCGTAATAAAACAATGTTGGCTTAAAAAATTGATTAATTGATGAAAATTATATATATATACATACATACATATATATATATATATATATATATATATATATATATATATATATATATATAAAGAGAGAGAGAGATAAAGTATAGACATAGTAATCAACATTGCATGGTGGCTGTCAGTCTAACGTCATAAGCGATTATCGGGCTGTGTGACCGCTTGGTAATATCAGGTTCTTTAACCTTAGATGTAAAGGATAATGGCACGAAATTATTAATTGAAGAGCCGAGTTCCAGTTCGCGCTGGTTTCTTTAAATTTACTTACACGAAAATACCCTTGGGAAACCCACCTCTCCTCCCCCAGCTATTGGTTAATTATTAAACTTTGTATCACTAAACCATTTTAATTTTGAAAAAATTTCTTAAAATCTGAAAATATTCTCTGGCTTTAAATAACCTGCAATGGGTTGATGAGCCGTAGAAAACGAATCAATCAATCCATACGGGGGTTCTGTACAGGGAACGTTTTGCAGCGTCTGTGAGAAGCTCCAATACGGACATTTCAGCGATTTTATTGAATATGACATTCTCAGCATCCTTCTGTAGAATCATATTTCTGTTGCTTCAAGTCTCTTCCTCTTTTGTGGGGAGATTGTCCAGCATTCACAGCTAAAATAGAGGACTGATATTACATAAAAGTCCAATACTCTTTCCTTTGTTTCTAACGATATTTTCTGTTCTTTAATACTTTGCTCAGCTTCTGGGAGGCATCTTTCGCTATCTCAATGTACCTTCAGATTTCCGTCTCTCAATTCCAGTCATCTGATAATATCTTTTCCCAGATATTTGAATCTTTAATTTCCACGCTGAGCTGTTCCTTTTGCTAAGAACGATCCATTCAGTATTCTTGCAAAAGCGTTTGTTATAATACGTCACAAAGTATTACTAGAAATGCTAGCTAGTCTTGACACATCTGTTAAAGATATTAGGATAAACGAGAACTGGCAGCAAAACACTTGCACACTGAAAAGAAATGAGTTCAGTAAATATACAAAAATAAAAATGGGTATAAGACAATGATGCGTCTTCTCACCGGACTTATTCAACCTATGCAGCAGAACCATTCTGAGAGAATTAGAAGTCCTACCAGGATTTATTTTTGACGGACGCAACATAAGATATGCGGATGACACAGTGTTGAGGGCTGGCACAGAAGGGAAACTACAGATGGTAATTGTTGTAAGCTAGAAAGGGTTACTGAAAGAAGAATAACCAAAAAGGAAGTTGGAAATGAAATGGTAATCTTTATAATATCAACAAAATACAATACTCGCCAGCGGCGTGAAGTAGGTAAACCACTGCTAGTAGCGGGCTACTTAGAGAGCATATTACCTCCACTTACAATATAGACAGACTGTTTCGCCATTTCACAGTTCATCAGTGTGACTAGACATCTGATTGCTTCAAACCGGGATAGAAATCCGACTGATTTGGTATCAGCCGCAGATTTTGCCTCAAAGCACGGTAGGGATGAAGGTGAATTTATACGTATTTTTAGAAATTACTCCAGTGACCGGAGAACTCTATTCGTCTTAATGAAGATATATATATATATATATATATATCTATCTTGTGGATTCCGAGATGAATTCGGTCTCCAAGGAATGACAAACGCAATAATTAAATATAAGAAATAAAATGTATTTACACAATCATACAAAGAGTAATACTGTTAGTAAGTCCAGGAACGTGGTTAGTAGCAAATACCGATAGATAGATATATATAGTCTCGAAATAGGACTTCCTTAGAGTCTAAATGCTTGTAACTGACTTCTGCAAGAGGTTACCTCGTCACTATCCGACTACCAACTGCCGACACCGACTGCCATACGACTACTACCACTACTGCCATACGACTACCCTCACTGACTGTAACTCTGGGTATTTAACGGCAGCAGTCCAGGTACACTTGGTAGAGTCCACTTATATGAAAAAGGGGTGGACCCCATAACACCCACCTCCTTAGATCCCTTTTTGGGGGGAGTTAATATTTTTGTCTCTTGTGGTTGATGATCAGGGGTTCGACGAATTTTCTTTTCCTGTTTAACCTTCTCACTACTGTATTTTCCTGCAGTCTTTGTATCTCAAACGCTTCAAAGATTGTATCCATAGCATCGTCATCTTCTGCGGTTGACGAGCTTGACTCCTCAATTCGTCTTTTCTGTAGCTGGTCGATATGTCTTCTGTGTGAAAACATTTCGCCTTTTATGGTGTACATTAGATTCCCGATTGTATTGATTACTGTGCCAGGCTCCCAGTAAGCCATATTGTTTCTAAAATTTTTTAAATAAACCCGTTCTCCAGGTTTGAATAATCTCTTTGGCACCATCGGTGTATATTGATTTTTGCTCTTGCTTGGCAATAATTAGTCAAAACCGACCTTATTTTCCGCGCAAACATCAATTCTGCTGGAGAAAGACCCGATGGCTGTTTGCGTTGGGTGTTACCCTATATACTTGTAGAAATTGCTGTATAGCTTTTGTCGTCGGTACGTCCTCGGCTTTTTTTAGTGCTCTTTTCAATGCGTCGACAAATCTCTCGGCTTGTCCGTTAGACCTCGGGTGGTATGGCGCTATCTTAATATGTTTTACTTGGTACGTGTCGCAAAATTCTTTAAAGTCGTTGGAGGTAAACTGTGTGCCGTTATCGCTTACCACGCAATCCGCGACACCAAATCTCGCGAATAGTTCGATTAAACAATTTATGGTGTTTTCCGTTGTTGGCTGTTTAAATCTGGCCACCTCTGGCCATTTACTAAAACTATCTATTGTTATTAGATAATAGTAACCTTCAATGGATCCTGCGTAATCCACGTGTATTCTGGACCACGGTCTGTCTACTTTAGGCCATGGCCTTTGTATAGAGGGTGGTGCCTTCGCCGCAGCAGCACAGCCTTTGCAACTTTCCACCATTTGCGCAATATCATCGTCCATGTTCGGCCAGTATACAAAACTTCTCATGAGTGCTTTTATCCGGTTTTTTCCAGGATGTCCCAAGTGAAAATCTTTTAAGATCCTTCTTCGTAGTGACTTTGGTATTACTACTCTCTCGTTATACAATAATATGTTGTCACAGATTGAAAAACTGTCTGCTAAATTCTTCACTTTGTCTTCTATTTTTTTCTTGGTCTCCTGAATAAACTCGTCTCTTTCTGCTTCTCGTCTTATCTCTAGCAGCCTTACAGGTAGTTCCTTTATTGTATTGCATAGTACCTTACTGATTTCGTCTTCCGCTTGTAATGCGACAATTACCGACTCTTCTAACGGTTCGCTTTTCGCAGGTATTAATCGCGATAGTCCGTCAGCGTGTCCTATTTTCTTTGATGGTAAGAATTCCAGTTTAAAATTATAGTTCAGTAACACAGTTCCCCATCTTAAAAGTCTGCTCGCTGTGTTGACTGGTAGGCCTTTTTTCGAACCAAAAATCGTAAGAAGTGGTTTGTGGTCCGTTTGGAGTGTGAACTCTCTCCCATAAATATATCTATGAAAACGAGTTACTGCAAAAATTATGCCTAATGCCTATTTTTAGATCTGTGAATAGTTTCTGTCCGCCGGTAATAATGATCTAGATGCGTGTGTAACGGGTTTGTTTGTACCGTTCTTCATCTTGTGTAAAATACACGCACCTACCCCATGTGAGCTTGCGTCACTTGCAATAATGACTTCGAGTTCGGGATCAAAATGTGTCAGTGTTAGCTCTGAAGTTAATTTTTGTATTATTTCCTTGAACCCTTTTTTACAGTCCAATTCCAATTATGCTCCTTTTTTTAGTAACTCATTTAATGGAGCCCTCAGTTTATGCATATTATCAAAAAATTCGCCATAGAAGTTAGCTAGGCCGAGGAAACTTTGCAGTTCTGCAATATTTTTTGGTTCCGGCATATTTTTAATTGCCGATGCCCTCTGGGTCCGGTTTCCTGCCATTTTCATTTATTATCTGACCTAAATATTTAATTTCATTGAGGAAAAAATCACACTTTTCTCCTTTTACTTTGAAGCCGAAGTCCTGAAGTCTTTTAAAAACTTCTTTTATGCGTGATGTGTTCTCTTCAACATTGTCGCTCTTAATTAGAATATCATCCAGATAAACGGTCGTGAAATTCTGGCCCGTGAGCATTGTGTCCATTGTTTGCTGAAAAATTGCAGGTGCAACTTTTATTCCGAATGGTAGTCTGTTGAACTTGTGCAACCCTTTGTGCGTATTAATGCAAAGGATTTTCGTACTCTCTTCTTGTACTGGGATTTGTAGATAAGCCTCACTAAGATCTATTTTTGAAAATATCTTACCGCCGTTGAGCTTTGTAAATACCTCCTCTGGGCTCGGTAGTGGGTAATGGTGGTCTTTTATTGCCTTGTTGAGTCCCGTCGAAAAATCTGCGCATACGCGAATTTCTCCTGACTTCTTTTTTACGTAAACCACCGGCGGCGCCCACTCACTAAACTCTGTTTTAGATAGAATCCCAGTTTGTTCAAGTCTCTCCAATTCTTTGTCTATTTTTTCTATAGTAGCAAACGGTACATTTCGCTTCTTTTTAAAAATTGGTTGGACGTTTTCTTTTAATTCTATTTTGGCCTTAAATTTGTTGCATCGTCCCAACCCGCTTGAAAATACCTCAGGAAATTGCTTGTATAATTCTTCCTTCAATTTTATATTATCGGATGGTTCAACCTCTAACTTTTTGCAAAACGAGTTGATAGGTAGGTCCCAAACGTTGAATTTCTGCATCTAGTCGATACCTACTAAATTTTCAGTATCTTTCATGACGTATATCTTAAGTTTTTTTCTTTTGCCGTGAAATTTAACATTCACTATTATTTCTCCCTCAAATTTTATCCGTTTGCCTGTAATCGACTTGACAATTTTTTGAGTGTGTAACATGGTAGGTCTGTTGAGTTTTTTCCATGTCTGTAAGTTGATTATCGTGAGGTCGGAACCCGAATCCAGTTGTAATTTAATTTTTTTGTTTAAAATTTCCAGTTCCACATATTTCCTTACATTGGTGTTGTCGTCATTATTCATCCTTGTAGCTCTTATTGTATTAGTATCTTTTCTATTTCTGCATTGGGATGCCTTGTGGCCTTTTTTTCCACATTCAAGATATTTTATATCCGAAGCGGCAATCCTTGTTCCAATGTAATCCTCCACATCGATAACATGCTGATGGAGGGGGCTTATATTTGTTTCGATATCCGTCATAATTTGTCCTGTATGTTGTACTTTTTCTCTTATCATAAAATTTTATTTTTCTTTCCGGGGAGGGTGAGAATCTTTTTTCATTGTCGTAAAATTTTAGTTTTCTTTCCGAGGAGGGTGAAGAATGTAGACTTACGTATATGAGAAAACAGCTAATTCTTCAATACGACTACTACCACTAATGCCGCTACTGCCATACGACTAGTATTTAGTCATTTAGGGTTCAGGGTCGGTCTACCTCCCCGAACTAGACTACGCCCTTCCTCCCCGCCCGAAGGCAGAGAGTTCAACCGATCAGCCGGTCGTCCGACATCGACTGCCATACGATTAGTATTTAGTCACCCCTCACGAGGGTATCATGTGGCACAAAGACGGTTTAACGTGGGATCTCCGAGCCCGTGGGCTCGGTCAAAAATATACCCTTTGAACCCGTATAAACGGGTTCAGGGTCGGTCTACCTCCCCGAACGAGACTACGCCCTTCGGCGTAGCTTCGTTCGGGTTCCTCCCCGCCCGAAAGCAGAGAGTTCAACCGTTCAGCCGGTCGTCTGACATCGACTGCCATACGACTGCCATACGACTACCCTCACTGACTGTAACTCTGGCAGCAGTCCAGGTACACTTGGTAGAGTCCACTTATATGAAAAAGGGGTGGACCCCATAACAATATATATATATATATATATATATATATATATATATATATATATATATATATATGTATGTATGTATTGTCTTCCGGTATGAGCCGACCCTACGTTCCCAGGAGGAATTACCAACTGGTACGTCGTGCCGCTATCGCTCGACCACAAGATCTTCCCAAGAAACCAAGGTTCTATTTTGCCTTTAAACCGCACTCACTAATTCAATTTTTCCCGAAACGCATATCTGCTCATTTTCGTATCCGAAATGTAAACAAAGCAGTTTCAAAAGAATTTATGGATTTTATTTTTCAAAACTTCGACACATTTTTTTACTTTAAATTTTATTTTTAGTGGATAACCCCTTGAGTAGACGCTTTGTTTATTATAAACGGCATTTATTTCGTCTACCGACCTGTGCACTCGAGAAAACCTAATAAAGAAAATGTGCCCTTCCACATATACTTTTAATGTATGTTGTAATGTTGTCTTTGTTCAAAATAGCAGAAGATTTTGGAGGCAGTAGTTAGAAAGAGCATTGAATGAACAGAAGGCTAGGTAGGGAAAACAAAGAACATAGTAAATACTCATACTTAGAACGGAAAAAACTTGAGTAAATCAACTACTCCCCAATCCTACTAAGTTGGAGTAGTCCATTGTCACAGGAGTAGAGAAGAGCAGGAAGTACGCTGAGTTAAATGCTCATTATCCGTTATAGTGTGTGTGTAAATACACGAAGTATGGACATTTATAACAACACCGAATCATAACAGTATTTAATGCTTGATAGCGATCTTCATGCCATTCTGAATATATTGCTGGCACCTCCTGACGAATGTACCGAATGATTAAAAAAGATTCGTTTACGAAACTCGAGGGTCGGACTGTTGAATATAATAGCTATCAGTGACACATTTATAGTTGTATTAACCCCCCATATATATATATATATATATATATATATATATATATATATATATATATATATAGTTATAGGTAATTAAATGTTTGGTAATCCGTATGGATAATCCCAAGGTGGGAGTGTAATCCAGAGAGTTCAATGTAAAAACAGAGCGAATAGTAGTTAAATTAAAAGACAGACAACCTTAAAGCTCCATAGATTATATTTTATTTCCCTAGTAATAGGAATTTTTCCTGGTTCCTCAGATCCCATTTCCAAGATATTTGGATGCTTTTTAAATTTAAGCATATATATATATATATATATATATATATATATATATATATATATAATAATAAATTAGGAAATACAGAAGTTGCTTCCCTTGCGTGGAGAAAAGCCTCTACAGCTACCAAGAAATTGATTCGTGGAAAGGTTTACAACAAAAATAAACAGACATAGTATCTGTTTGAATGAAAATATGCTGCCTAAATATACACACACACACGCATATATATATATATACATATATATATATATATATATATACATATATATATATATATATATATATATATATATATATATATATATGTATGTATGTATGTATGTATGTATGTATTGATTTTTATTACCGGTGGGTGGGGGGACCAGACTGATTCCTGGAGGTACTGCAATACCAGGCTAACCCGTGGGAAAAGTAGAGCAATATACATTTTTTAGTAATGTTCACCCAATACAAGTCCCAAGTGCCACTCAAGGTAGAGTGTTTCTGTATGGAGGTTATATTAGCGTAGGAAATAACAAGCTTTAGGAGTATAGAGCTGAAGTAGATAGACTTTTAGAAGGAAGTGGAAGCCCAATCTTAAATAGAAAACAACGGATAAACATCAACTCCCGTTCAAAAGACAGCGAAGCAGTGTGAACAGGAAAATAATATATTGATTCATTTAATTCATTTATTCTAATCTATATTTATAGCATTTAAATTAGTGATTTTCAGACGTGTGATCAGTGGAATCTAGCGCACACAAAACTGTGTCCTTTTACCAGACTAATTCAAAGCGGGTAAATGCAGATTTTAGACGTCTTGCTGTAAAGTAACTGCATAAAACGTTCTTACTGTAGTTCACTAGATATCTGCACAACTTTACGGTGAGGCATCCAAAATTTACACTTACCCACACTGGATTATTCTGGCACAAGGCCAAAATTTCATGGGCACTGGTTGGCGCCGATTAATCGGTTAGGAATCATTAATTTAATCACTCTTAATTGGCAAAAAATTAATTAATGAAAAATGGTATTTAAATTTATTCAATGTCTAAGACAACAGATGGGTTCTGAAACTAAGGATGGAGTTCCTGCGATGTTCCGAGTATGAGAACTGACTAATCGCTAAAAATAGAGAAGAAAAGCGAAAAAAAGAATAAAAAGATAAAGGAAATGATGGCCGTTTAATCGATAAATACTGGTATGAAGATTTGTCGATTATCAGCCGATTAATCGATGCAACCCTGGTGGAAACGTAGTGATAAGCAAAGCGTGTACTGTAATAATGGTCTGCTAGTCTAACTTGTTGAAGGCTGCTCCACGGCGAGAGAATCAACGCGAACACACGCACGTATACGAGATTTAAAATGGGTAAGTAAGCAAAATAAACTTGTCAGTTCCGCAAACAAATACGGCGTTTATAATTATTTTAACACCGAAAAATCCTCTTCTTCTTTCTCCTTCTCCTCCTCCTCCTCTCCTTTTCATTATTCTTCTTCTCCTTCTTTTTCTTTTTTTTTTCCTCTTCTTATTCCTTCCGCCCCCTTCTTCTACCGCCTCCTCTTCGTCTTCTTCTTTCAACTGACATGTAATAAAAAAAATTATGAGATTAGTGTCAGATTTATATGTGTTTTTTTTTTTATTTTATTTTTATTTTCCCGCCCACCCCATTGTTGGTGTTGTGAAAGGAATGGCGACCCGAATAAAAAAAAAAAAAAACTTCTTTTTTTTTTTCTTAAATTTATTTGTCGGTGCTCTTGTCCAGCTGTTTTTAGCATCGGCTTTTCGCCATTTCCTTCATCCCTTTTGCCCTCTTTTGCCAGGCTAATGTTGTTTACGATGGTCTTGAAGGAGGAACGGGTCAAGGCGGCGCAAGGTGACTTGATGGAAAGGCGGATTCAAGATGCTCGCAAGAGATGATTCTTATATAGCAACGAAGCCCCGGGTTTGGCATGTAATTTATGAATAATGTAATCTACTTATCTCCGCGCAAATAAATATACACGTGTCTGCCAAAAATATCCGGAATTTCCGAAAAAGCTTCCCCCCCTCTAAAAACATCAACATCTTCTTACACGGTTGTGTTTTTTTTTTTTTTTTTTTATGGACACATGCCAGCGTCTCTTACTCTTTCACGCAATTCGCGTTCTCTACACCGATCCTTTCCTTACGATTTGGCCAATCTCTATTATGGTGAACTTTGAAGAAGACACACACACAAAAAAAAAAAAAATAAAAAAATAAAATAAATAAAAAATAAAGAAAAACGAGGCACGAGAATAATTCGAACATACACAATTTCCTATAGACAAGTTTCACGTTCCTGGAGAGAGCAAGTACAAATTCGTATGTTTTGACATTCATATTGATAATACCCCTCCACCCTTACTGCGCACACATGCGGATATGCACGCATACACACGCACGCACGCACGAAAACACAGACTCACAATCATTCATATATATATATATATATATATATATATATATATATATATATATGTGTGTAATATTACGAATAGGCATTACCAAAGTTTATATATATATATATATATATATATATATATATATATATATATATGTATATATATATATATATATATACACACACATTGATAATGCCTATATTGTTGATTTGTGATATATATATATATATATATATATATATATATATATATATATATAAATTAACCTGATATATATATATATATATATATATATATATATATATATATATATATATAAGCAAATATATGGATATAGATCCGACAGTATGAAGAAAAATATACGGAAAAAAAACAAACAAAAATCCTTATATGCAATTATGCTGTTTTAATGTTAATATAATGTCAACGTCGGACGTTTCGGTCAGTTATCGGTTTGGATAAGTCTTGTTATTATGTCCATCGTCTTTGTCATGTTGAATTGATAATGTTAATTATATTTTATGAATATGTCCTGAAGATGGTTTATTAGACCGTATATATATATATATATATATATATATATATATATTTCCAAGGTGATTAAATCCAGTTAGAGCTCTATGTAAAAGACAAACCAAGAATATAATATAAAAGGCTCAAACACTACTATTATATGGAAATTCATAGTTTGAGCTTATATATATATATATATATATATATATATATATATATATATATATATATATATATATATACAAGTGGTTATATATATATATTTACAGACATCAAAATCTGCTCATATCTATCTATCTATCTATCTATCTATCTATCTATCTATATCTATCTATCTATCTACCACTTTCCTTCTTACATACTAATATTTCTATAAACGTTATTTTTTTTTAATAATCCCGAAACTTGTTCTCACGTCATAGAACCACATCTTGAACTTACGACCTGCGTCTGTTATTCTAAGACCGTTATGGGTGTATATCAATCTTCTATGTCAACATACCAGAATATGATCTTTGATGGTGAATATCTTTGTTTAAATATCCATATAACCTCTCTGAAGGTGACTCATGTGAGTCGAATGCTTAGATAGAGGAA
>OZ010594.1:27041300-27111300 GCA_963932145.1 Acanthosepion lycidas
TCTACTATCAACGAGCTGACTGGGACGCGTTCCGTGATTTCCTCCGCGACGTCCCCTGGGATGGAGTCTTTACGCTCCCCGTCCAAGAATGTGCTTCTGAGGTCTCATCCTGGGTTAAAGCTGGATTCGACGCTTTCATCCCATCAAGGAAATATAGGGTCAAGTCGCGCTCCTCCCGCTGGTTCTCCGCTGCATGCTCAGCCGCCATCGCCCATAGGAACCACTACTTTCACCTATTCCGTAGCTACATGTGTGACTGCAATAGACGTCTCTTTGCCTCCGCCCGTAACGAGTGTAAGCGTGTCCTCAACGATGCTGAGTCACTATTTGCGGCTCGGATGAAGGAGCGTATTGCATCTCGCAAATTTGGCTCCAAAGATTACTGGCGTCTCTGCAAGAGCGTATTGAACAATTGCACACCCTCTATACCTCCTTTATTCAACCAGTTCGAAGTCCTGACCTCCTCTGCCGACAAGGCTGAATGCTTTGCTCGGAAATTTTCATTCAACACGACGCTCGACGCTTCAAGTGTACCCATACCCGACTTCCCTCTTAGAACTGAGGCTCCATTGAGTGGGCTACATATAACCCCGTATCTGGTATTGGGCGTTATTTCCAATTTAGACCCCAACAAGGCTAGTGGCGGAGATGGGATACCAGCCATTGTCTTGAAGAAATGCGCAGCTAAACTAGCGCCCGCCCTTTCTAAACTATACAGCTACTGCCTCAAGGAATCTTGTTTTCCGGACTGCTAGAAGTCCTCTTCGATTGTTCCTGTCTTCAAGAACTCTGGCGACCCCTCTGACCCTTCTAACTACCGTCCTATCAGTCTCCTACCCCTCTTCGGCAAAGTCTTCGAAGCCCTAATCAATACCGAGGTGGGTAACCACCTCACATCCCATGATCTGCTCTCAGACAAGCAATATGGCTTCCGCTTTGCCCGATCTACAGCTGATGTGCTTACGGCCATCACTGAAACTGTCTCCCGAGCGCTTCAAAATAACGGGGAAGCTCGTGCCGTGGCACTAGACATCTCCAAAGCATTTGATAGGGTTTGACATGCCGGCCTTCTTCGCAAGCTCGAGGGTTATGGCATTACGGGTCGATTGTTTGGCCTAATACAATCATTCCTGTCAAACCGTGAATTGAAAGTCGTTCTCAACGGATTCTCCTCCAGTTCCTATCCCACGAACACAGGTGTTCCCCAAGGCCCCATCCTTGGCCCCACTCTATTCCTTATTTTCATCAACGACCTTCCAGACGCCATAGATTCCCAGGTTGGCATCTACGCGGACGACACTACAATTTACTCCTGCCTCCAAAACAAATTTAGTGTCACTGACAAAACTTACCTGGCCGTGCGTCTCGAAAAGGTCCTCCAATCGCTTGTGAACTGGGGCAGGAATTGACTGGTCAACTTTAACGCTTCAAAAACAAAACAGCTCTCTATTAATCACCACAGAGATTCTTCCCTGCCCTCCATTAGAATGTCTGACTCTCAACTTCTCGAGAGCAACTCTCTGCGGCTGCTCGGTCTCACGTTGACTGCTGACCTGAGATGGAACAAATACATTGAGTCAATTGCTTCGTCCACCGCAAGGAAAGTTGGCTCCCTGTGCCAAGCCAGGAAATTTTTCTCCCCGGTATCGATCCTCCAGATCTACAAATCAACAATTCGACCTTGCAAGGAATATTGCTGCCATATATGGTCTGGTCCCCCTTCTGTTTGCCTCGGGGTTCTTGATAGGCTCCAGAGGCGGATATGCAATATAATTGGCCCTGCTCTGGCATCTCGTCTACAGTCACTTTCTCACAGACGCGCCGTCGCCTCTCTCTGTCTGTTCTACAAATACTTTCATGGTAATTGCTCCGAGGAGCTGCATTCGCTGGTTCCCAGACTTCATGAGTTCAAGCGCCCTACGAGGCTGGCATCCCGCTCTCACCCGTTCACTGTCGAAACTTCTAAATGTAGCCGTCTCTTCTACTCTAATAGCTTCATGTCTCCTAACTCGTGGGGGTCCCAGTGTTGATTTTCAGTGAATTCCAAGTGACTACTTCAGTTACTCGATATAATCTCAATATGTACTGAAATTTTCGTTGAAATTAGGGAATACTGCTACAAAATACACTTGAAAAAGCAATTGAGGCATCAAGGGATTTATAGGGTCATCCTGGGGGCCCCCTCATGCATTTTTAAAAATCTGACAACCGATTTCTATCTCATTGTAAGAGCGTAACAAACATGCAAAATTTCATCAAAATCGAAGCAATTTGAATTTTTTGGGTCCCTTTGGGGCACCCCGGGGGTCCCAGTGTCGAGAGAAACGAAAATCAATATAGCGTATCATAAGCATAACAGTAAGTTGCATACACTTATCAAGTTTCATTAAAATCGGCCTTAGGGTTTAGACTTCAAGTCTGAAAATTTAAAAACAACCAAACTAATGGAAATTCCCATTTAAACATTATATTTATCGATTATCGGTTATTGATTTTGTATAAATGACTAATTTTTTTCCCAGACACATCCAGTATCGAGTACAATCTATGTTCCAAATTTGGTGGAAATATGCCTTATGGTTCTCGAGTAGTTAGCGAACACACACACATAGTTAATTTTAGATAGATAGATGATAATTAATGCAACACAAAAAATTATAAGAATTGTAAAATTACCAACAATATAAATCATCTTTAAGCGAAGTTTAAATGTGGTACAATGGCGAAAATACGGAATCCACAGTGAGGTCGAATTCGCTATTCAGCCGTAACTGATCTAGCCATACAAGCTTGCTAACCATTACACCACGTCGAGGTGCTGGAAATGCTTAGATGTGACACAAGGCCGAATATATGGGATAACGCGTGAGGATCAAACTCACTATTCAGTCGTAACTGATCGAGCGAGATCGAGCTTGTTAACCATTACACCATGTGGAAGTGCTCCTAAAATGTATTTTATGGTTTACAAAATTTTTGTAATGACCGTTTGTAGGACAGACTTTGTTAATCACAGATACATCAATAATAAGGCCTTCGGATAATACTCGGTCAGACGCCGCTAATTCCCATCCGTCACGTGATCTAATTATTTCAAGATGAGGTCGACTGTGCTTGCTCTCTGGTGATCCGTGTTCAAATTCAAATGTCGGCAGCGATTCTTTATTCCTATATGACAAATATATATATATAAAAACATCTCTTTACTCTGAAAGTATAAACTTATGTATATCTGTAGCTGAAAGCATAAAAATTACGTAGAAAATATTAAATAACCCACAGATGTGTTGATATGCCGTTAAACTATATCCGCGTCCTGGGTAAGACGATAACTACGTCCAACAGCAAGGCCTCTGATCAGGAAGTTTTGAGGACCGTTGAACCACCTCTTAATTGCTGATGTTCCCAGACCCACCCTGACCCGGGGTGGTAGCACTTGTTAGGGTGTCAGCTATGAGCAAATAGTTAACCCCCAAACTGGGGTCAAAACACCATGAAAGTGTAAAAATAGGTCTTAATATCAGAAATCCTTTGTAAAAAAATTGTTACCAGCAATAAATTTTTTGAAGTAAATTTATTACCAGCAATACTTTTTGAAAAAAAAATATTACCAGCTATACATTTTAGGAACAAAATATTACCAGAAATAGATTTTTTAAAGGAAATTTTACTACTAATACATGTTTGAAAAAAAAGTTAGCAACAATAAAATATTTGTCGGCATTAAATTAACTCATTGTGGCTCATATGTCGTAAACTAAACGAAACTAACAAAACAAAATCAACCAAAAATGCTCGTGATCTGGAGGGCTTAATTTATGAAAAGCATTTGAAAAAATTGGTTATCTCTGATTGCATTCCCTATTACACAACTCCATAAATAAAAGGTTCACTTCAAATTTCCCTGAAGATTGCCTGCACACCGGAGGCCACAGTTATCGAAAAGACGAGGACGATAGCCTGATGTAAATAATAAATATCATTATTCAGTTCTAAGAACGTCAGCTTGAAGATTTGAAGCTAAAGATTCTGCAAATTTTTTTATTTATTTTTTACCAAGTTTCTCCCAATTCAAGTCTCGAAAGTCACTCAAGATAGAGGGATACAAAATAGTGATAATGAATGAGGAGCATAATATGACTGGAAGAGAAGGTGGTATGAGAATAAGGAGGATAGAAAACGATTGACCGGTGACATGAAATGGCCAAAATTAAGGTGTTCGGGGAAGTAAACACGCCGGAGTCTGCTGTACAAAGTGGCAGTTTCTTTGGTGGTGAAGTATTTATTTGACTGTAACTTCATTCTTACATTTAGAACACAAAGGGAATTAGGGCAATTCGACTCCGTGGAAGTAGTATGTATGTTCCAAGCTGTAATGACCTGAACTAGAGTAGCGATAGGCTTGTAGCTTTTGTGTCTGTGGAGAAAGGCTGTAGAGTGGAAAATGTCATCAATCAGAAGACAGCGTAAATGAATGTGAACCCTACCAAGGCTAGAAAGTAGGGGCTGAACAGCTCCAGGCAAGTATAGAAGCAATGCAACTATTTTTTTATCTAATCTGATTTTTGAAAAGATGAGTTGTGGCAGAAAAACTCTGACAAGACTAGAAAGTTGGGACTGAGCAGCTCCAGGCAAGATATAAAAGTAATACGTCTCATTTTTTTATCTAATCTGGTTCTTGTAAAGTTGAAGTTTGGCACAAAGGCTCTATCAAGGCTGTATTCCGAGATGTAAAGGCCTGAACTAGAGTAACGATAGGCTTGTAGCTTTTGCGTCAGTGGAGAAAGAGGCTGAAGTGGAAAATAAGTCATCAACCAGAAGACCGCTTAAGCGAATTTGAACCCAATCAAAGCTAGAAAGTAATAATTGGGCAGCTTCGATCCGGATATGGTTAACAATACTCTATTTTAAGCCTAATCTGATTCTTGTAAAGACGAAGTGTAGTAGAAAGACTCTGTCAAGGCTAGAAATTTTTCATCGCAACTCTTCAGGCCCTCATTCTACGGGAATTAGTAAACAGGTCAGATCTGGAAATAATACTCTGATGGTGAGACTGAAATTCAATTATTCAAGATTATAATATTACTTATAGTGTCCACAAAATAAATGACATCAAATATCCAAGCAAGGGATCGGAGAAAATAAAGAATAAGTTTAAATAGAGAGATCTAATATTGAGCATTAGAACCTCGTAATTCAATCGGTAAGTGTTGCTAGTGTAGTAAAGTAAGCTTTTTTTAAAACAAAAGTCTACGAGTTCGAGTCCCGCGAAGAATTCTATGTTTAAAATTTTCCGATTGGCATTATTTACTGATGACTGTAGAAAGTTATTCTAAATAGATGTAATGAAGACAACTGAAAAATTACGATGAGAAAAATGCTAGTTCAAAATTAATAATCTTTTTCCCAATATTTATCGCTGAAACCCATGAAATAAAAACAATATTAAAAATGAAAATTACCAATAAAACATTTTGAAAACTATAACGTTCTCTGCGAGTAGATGACATGGTCTACTGAGATAGTTCTTCCATCCCCAAACCCCGAGCAAATCTCCAGCACTGAAATATCTCTCTGGGGATGCCGACATTGCTATTCTCAAACAGCGACTAAATAAATATTCAATAATATCGCTTCAAATATATATAAACATCGAATAAAATAAATATAAGTTGATCTGCAAATATTTACATTCCTCTAATTGTGTATAAATTTATGTCTTCGTATATCTATGTAAAATGAAAGAGACTTCATCATTATATACTCAAAACGACCCTTTTTAGGTTATAATTGTACACGTGCATACACAAACGCATATATATATATATATATATATATATATATATATATATATATATATATATATATATAAAGAAAGAAAGAAAGAAAGAAAGAACAGTAAGATATATAATCCGGTGTTCTTATAGATATTTTTTATTTTTACAAAATAGTGCTCAAAATGTAGCTAATAACTGATACATTAAAATACGGACATAATGAACACGCAGACACCCCTTGTCTAGTGAAAGTGGATTTATCTGTAATCTTGGAAACATGAATTATGATTTTAGCTGTCTTTAAAAACCAGTAATTTTAAAAGTTACTCCAAAATTCGCTTGAGGATGAAATAGAACTAATGTCTTTAATTTAATTACAAAATTAAATTCGGGGCTTTTAGTTTCCATTTTTGAGACATGGTTAGAACTGTGTAGCGAAAAAAAACATATTTTAAATCAATTAATTTATAATATATATATATATATATATATATATATATATATATATATATATATATAATTTACGCTATATTAGCTTTCCTTTTTGACTCCTTTTCTTTTTACATTTACGATACATTTGCTTTCTTCTTTCCTCTTGTTCTCTTCACTTTTCTCCTTTTTTTTCTTCTTCGTCCTCCTTACCCCCTCCATTCTATTACACTCAACGTTATGCGTTGGGCCGTCATGCGTTTGCTTATTTATTTATTTAAAAAAAAATAATAATGTAGCGTTCTTTGTTTTTCTTCCTTTCTTTCTTTCTTTCTTTCTTTCTTTCTTTCTTTCTATATTTTTTTAAATAACGCGTTGGATGGTCAGAAATAGACTGATGAGACCATGAGGTCGAAACCAAGGTGGCATATTATATCTGACCTTCTAATTTTTAAGGGTTTAAAGCTCTATATGTTATTTTTATTTTATTTTTTTATACATGCATTAAGCACTTTTTATACTACTGTTTCCTGGTCTGGTTCAACTCTGACCATTAACCCTATATACATATATATATATATATATATATATATATATATATATATATATATAATTTTTCTTTATTATAAGAGATTATAACATTCATCTTGTAACATTATTCATGTTACAATAATTTGTACTTCTTCGGGCGATGGCAAGTAACCAATTTCTATCTCATTGTAAGAGCGATTAAATCATTTTTAAGAAAAATTTCAAAATAAATGTTACCTCTTTTACGAAAGTTAAAGATTATGGTGGTGGTCGGAAACATACGGTCAAAATTAAAAATAGACTTGTGGGTATGTCTTAGTTAACCAGTTAAATGTCAGATTTACGCAAATTAGAAAAGTAAGTTCAGGTGGAGGTGGGTAAGTTATTTTATGCCATGGCAAACCGGAACATAGACAGGCCATCATTGACGATTGCAGAAAATATGTCAGCGACAAATGTATCGTGATTGTAGACATATATGACATGTTCAATTTTTTAAGGGAGGGGTAGATTAATCAAACGTAAAGTTAAGAGAATTTCTTTTAGATAAAATTAAAAACGCGGAACATCTATATAAGATATTAATAATCCTAAACGGACGGCAATACATAGCAATATTAGATCTGAATAAACAAATAAGGTAGTTACCTGTAGAGGTTGGACCATTATATATTAATAAATTATGATTATATATATTCAACGCCATCACTTGATAAGACACCAGAAGTGTTGAAACAAAATAGCTATTTTTGAAGTGATACGTCATTTTTAAAAGTTTTACTATATTTTAAGGTAAAAAATAAACTGTGTTGGCAATTTAGAGTTAATTCACTCCTTTAGTTTAATAGGGTTTTTTTGTCAGTAAATTTGATAATTTCTAATTTTTCATGTAAACATAAGAAGCACGATTCATTTAAAGATTTACAACTTCTAGTTTTTTTTAGCATTTTCCATTTAATGTAGGGGTTTTACTAACTTCTTTTAAGTTCCAAAAATATTTAGAAATGGACATTCTATTTCTGTACACATTATGGGAGTAAGATCATTGATGCCACTTGGTTTTAAAGGAAGTTTTGGTACTCCCGATATAATTTCTTTTAAATGTTGGATTTTCTATAGTAGAAATAGTGCTTAGGTAAACAAGAGAGTCAGTTTGACATCCGTTTTACTAATGTGTTTGGTCACTATGTGTGGGGGTTATGATTTGTTTAGTGCTGATTTAGATTTGTCTATGATTTTTTTTTGTTGTATTTGCATGTAAGAATAACTGTCTGATATATTGGCATAATTTTAAATTTGCCTTCGTTGCATTTGTGGATGTGTTGTGACACAAAGAGTTTCCAGTTGTTTGGTAATTTAATGTTGGTTTTGGGAAGAGAAACTTTGTTGTTTAATGGTTGGGTGATACCTATATAGGACTTTTTGCATTTTGTGCACTTGAGTGCATAAAACACATTTTTGTAGTTGCAGTTTAAGTTTTTATTTATTGTGAATGTTGCTGTGGGGTTTTCAGAAGTGTAGGAGCTACCTTCTATAATGATATCCCAAGCCACACATATTTTCTTGTTGCATTTTGTGACACCCTGTTGGCTAAATTTATATGAGTTTAATATGTGTTTTAGGTTTTTTGATTGGCGTTTGTTTTTAATTGTTTTGGTTGTTTTTAGTATATCTTTCATTTTATCATTCTTGTTAAGCAGGTCTAGATTTCTTGTAATTTCGGCTTTCTGGATTGTTCTTGTATGTTGAGATCTATGCTAGAATTTGTTTGTCGATGCGTTTCTTTGGGTTTCGTAGTTGGTCTAAAGATATTTTTCTAATAGTTCAAAACAATTTTTTATTAGAGGTGTTTTCTGCAATTTTTTTGGCGGATTTTTCGGAGTTGTTTGTCGGCCACTATAGTGCAGATTCTGCGTGCTAGGAAAAGTGCTCGTTTTTGGGATTAAGTTTATTAGGAAATCCTTTTCTTTTTTTGTTAATATCTTATGTGTTCTGCAGACTTTTGTAATTTTTGATAGAATATTTTTGCCTATTTGGTGTCGATTGATTTATAGTTGGTGCCTCTGGAATTTTTGTTTTATAGTATATTTTGTCCATGATCAATATAGCGCAGCCTTTGTCTGCTTCTTTTATAATTATATTGTTATTTTTCTGGATGTTCGCCAAGGTAGGTTTTTGTATGTGAGGTTAATGAATGATTTGGAATTTTCTTGTAGGTTCAGGTTCCAGAGATTTCAAAAATTATGTTTACTTCATTTGTATTATTGTTTTTGTTTGGGAAGAATATATATATATATATATATATATATATATATATATATATCCAACACCATCACTTGATAAGACACCAGAAGTGTTGAAACTGGCTATTTTTGAAGTGATTTTGTAACATATTTATGTTATAATTATTATGTTATAATTTTCGGATAAATAATAATAATAATAATAATAATAATAATAATAATAATAATAGTAATATATATATATATATATATATATATATATATATATATATATATATATATATATATAAGACTCAAATCCTAATATTCCATGGTTATAATTTATTACATTGGAATCGTAACCATGATTCAATTAATCAGACCTACAAATTCATATATATATATGCGTCTTACATATTTCTCGATTTTGTTCAGATTGCTGCTTAGGTAGGTATTCCCGTTTTGGTCTTTTATTCATTCCTAGTTTGGATATTTTTTTGTTTAAGAATTTTTTTTGGTTTTTATGCCTTTTGGCAGATAGACTGTTGGCCCCACCAACATTTTCAAAGCTCTGTATATAGACTACAGTTCAAAATTATGAGGCGAAACCTGGTAATTTTTTTAAATTGACCCCAAAAGTAGTTCTTTTGTACTTTAGCTAAGAGAAAATTATTATATATAGTTAAAAAAGTGACACATGATTTTTTATTAGAAATTAATTATGACTGAAAGAAAAAAAGTATTTTATGAATAAATGTTGCTCTCATCAAAATATCCTCCTTTAGCCTTGATTACTGCAGCACATATTTTTGGCATTCGTTGTAAAAGACTTCAACGTATAAATTTGATAATTGATTCCATTCTTTTTTCAATGATTCTAAGAGCCCCTTTGCGTTTACTTTTCTGTCAAGTTCAGCCATTTTGGGGTGAATTCAAACTTTTGAACTGTAGTAAATATATATATATATATATATATATATATATATATATATATATATATATATATTGTATTTAGGCAGCAATCACTCCTTTATACATGTTTCATTAAAGACGACAGACAAGGTACTGCGATTAAGCTTTTCATTTAAGTTTTCTTGTGTTCTTTACTTTTCTGGACACAGTGTGTGTAGAAAGTGTCCAAATGTTCTGTAATTCCGAGCGCTTTCGGCTATACTGTTAGCCATTATCAACAAACAAAAAATAAAATTATCTACTACAAAAAATGTAAAACTTTCGCCTCTTTCTATTTTTGTATATTCGCTGAGCTCATCCTCGATGCAAATGCATGCCGTTTGCTGACAGTATAGGTTCTTGATTATTCTGATATCTTTCCGAATATATCAAGCTTGAGAGCAGTTTTAACAGGTTCTTGTGGCATATTCAGTTATAATTGATCCAGCAGTGAAACAAACTTTCTAACAGTTACAGAATCGAAGTGCACAAATTTCTGTTTTATATAATCGGTAAACTTTCATTTTGTTTGCTACCCACCATTTTTTTTCTTTTTTTGAAGACAATATTCCGAAAGGGAAATTATTTTCGCTCGGTAAATCATGTTTTTTTATAACACCTATGTTATATCTGCGTGAACATTCACTTTTATAATTAAGGGCACATCCATTTTTACTAGTGGGGTCTTTTAATAGAATAAACTGATAAATTCTGGCTATCTAAATACACCTGGGTTTTATCACTTTTTTGAAAGAACAAAGCTGAGATATATATTTCAAGGCTATATCGAATGATGTGACTTAATGTTTATGCCTGATAAACTACGTCACCCTCACGCATGAAGCTTTGAGTAGAATCGTGCGATATGGAAAATGAGATATACTTTTCAATTTATATATATATATATATATATATATATATATATATATATATATATATATGTATATATACATATATATATATATACATATATATATACACATATATATATACATTTATATATACATATATATATATACATATATATATATATATACATATATATATATATATATATATATATATATACATACATATATATATACATATATATATACATATATATATATATATATATATATATATATATATATATATACATATATATATATATATATATATATATATACATACATATACATATATATATATATATATATATATATATATATATATATATATATATATATATATATATATATATATTTATGAGATGAGGTATTATGAGTTCTGGTAAAAACATGGTTTGATAACAGCAAAATTGCAATATGAGCACTGGTAAAAATGGTTGCTGAAGACATTAGATTTATAATACCCAGAAATTCATACCCAGGTGTCCTCAAGGACACATGGAACAGTGGATAAAGGCGTTAGTCAGGACAGGACCCAAAGAGTGTGAGTTCAATACCTGGTTAAGGCGGTGGAGAACTTTCAGAGGGAAATTAGCAGGATAACTGACATCCATCAAACATGGCTCGTGGAACTAGAACAGTCTACCCCAGTGAGTGAAATAAAGGGTTCAGTTCGAAATACCAACCACCTGAAGAAGACCGGAGCGTACAACGGCCGAAACTACGAAGATGAGGACAATAGGCCGAATAATGTAAATAATATGTATATATGACACGCTTCAACATTTTTTTTATGAAGTGAAGGAAGCTTGATCACAGTTTTTTTTATTCAAAGCCAGCGGATTGGTATCTGGGACAGATTCGGATGCAAGCTGATCGCTGGCAAAAGATCGCCAACAATGATGGACTTTATTTTGAAGAATAAACCTTAGTGATGATCCATAAAATTTGGTTGTCTTTTTTCCGCTTCCGAAGTGAGTCGTGATTTTCGGGCAAACCTAATAGTTTAGTCTGCACCAGCTTCTTAAACAAATCATTGAGAGAAATCATAGATGAGAACAGACTCCCAAAGCATTTCCTTGTGTATAATACGAGAAGTTTTGAACAATAAAGGAGGGGGGTCGTATATAATCGTATAATACACAAATAAACTTTTGCAAGATTTTTTTAAAAACTCTTATTTGAAACAATCAGATTCCAAAATACAGTCAGCAAAACAAAAGCCCTGTACCTGAAAATTCGAAAATAAGTTTTGAAACGAACATTAAATAAAATACGGAATGGCTAAATATCACGTTTAATTCTGTACTTTAAAAAAGATTACCAGCAATAAATTTGTGAAGAAAAAATTATTACCAGCAATACATTAAAAAAATATCTCCAGCAATATATTTTGGAAACATATTACCAGCAATACATTTTTGAAAAAAGAAAATATTATCAGTAATACATTCTTGTAAAAAATATTATCAGTAATACATTCTTGTAAAAAAATATTATCAGTAATACATTCTTGTAAAAAATATTATCAGTAATACATTCTTGTAAAAAATATTATCAGTAATACATTCTTGTAAAAAATATTATCAGTAATACATTCTTGTAAAAAATATTATCAGTAATACATTCTTGTAAAAAATATTATCAGTAATACATTCTTGTAAAAAATATTATCAGTAATACATTCTTGTAAAAAAATATTATCAATAATACATTCTTGTAAAAATATTATCAGTAATACATTCTTGTAAAAAATATTATCAGTAATACATTCTTGTAAAAAATATTATCAGTAATACATTCTTGTAAAAAAATATTATCAATAATACATTCTTGTAAAAATATTATCAGTAATAAATTCTTGTAAAAAATATTATCAGTAATACATTCTTGTAAAAAATATTATCAGTAATACATTCTTGTAAAAAATATTATCAGTAATAAATTCTTGTAAAAAATATTATCAGTAATACATTCTTGTAAAAAATATTATCAGTAATACATTCTTGTAAAAAATATTATCAGTAATACATTCTTGTAAAAAATATTATCAGTAATACATTCTTGTAAAAAATATTATCAGTAATACATTCTTGTAAAAAATATTATCAGTAATACATTCTTGTAAAAAAATATTATCAATAATACATTCTTGTAAAAATATTATCAGTAATACATTCTTGTAAAAAATATTATCAGTAATACATTCTTGTAAAAAATATTATCAGTAATACATTCTTGTAAAAAATATTATCAGTAATACATTCTTGTAAAAAATATTATCAGTAATACATTCTTGTAAAAAAATATTATCAATAATACATTCTTGTAAAAATATTATCAGTAATAAATTCTTGTAAAAAATATTATCAGTAATACATTCTTGTAAAAAATATTATCAGTAATACATTCTTGTAAAAATATTATCAGTAATAAATTCTTGTAAAAAATATTATCAGTAATACATTCTTGTAAAAAATATTATCAGTAATACATTCTTGTAAAAAATATTATCAGTAATACATTCTTGTAAAAAATATTATCAGTAATACATTCTTGTAAAAAAATATTATCAATAATACATTCTTGTAAAAATATTATCAGTAATAAATTCTTGTAAAAAATATTATCAGTAATACATTCTTGTAAAAAATATTATCAGTAATACATTCTTGTAAAAAAATATTATCAGTAATACATTCTTGTAAAAAATATTATCAGTAATACATTCTTGTAAAAAATATTATCAGTAATACATTCTTGTAAAAAAATA
Organism: Acanthosepion lycidas; assembly: GCA_963932145.1. Lineage (NCBI taxonomy): Eukaryota > Metazoa > Mollusca > Cephalopoda > Sepiida > Sepiidae > Acanthosepion > Acanthosepion lycidas. Next base: position 27,054,874 of record OZ010594.1, read on the forward strand.
TTATCAATAATACATTCTTGTAAAAATATTATCAGTAATAAATTCTTGTAAAAAATATTATCAGTAATACATTCTTGTAAAAAATATTATCAGTAATACATTCTTGTAAAAAATATTATCAATAATACATTCTTGTAAAAAATATTATCAGTAATACATTCTTGTAAAAAATATTATCAGTAATACATTCTTGTAAAAAATATTATCAGTAATACATTCTTGTAAAAAAATATTATCAATAATACATTCTTGTAAAAATATTATCAGTAATAAATTCTTGTAAAAAATATTATCAGTAATACATTCTTGTAAAAAATATTATCAGTAATACATTCTTGTAAAAAATATTATCAGTAATACATTCTTGTAAAAAATATTATCAGTAATACATTCTTGTAAAAAATATTATCAGTAATACATTCTTGTAAAAAAATATTATCAATAATACATTCTTGTAAAAATATTATCAGTAATACATTCTTGTAAAAAATATTATCAGTAATACATTCTTGTAAAAATATTATCAGTAATAAATTCTTGTAAAAAATATTATCAGTAATACATTCTTGTAAAAAATATTATCAGTAATACATTCTTGTAAAAAATATTATCAGTAATACATTCTTGTAAAAAATATTATCAGTAATACATTCTTGTAAAAAATATTATCAGTAATAAATTCTTGTAAAAAATATTATCAGTAATACATTCTTGTAAAAAATATTATCAGTAATACATTCTTGTAAAAAAATATTATCAATAATACATTCTTGTAAAAATATTATCAGTAATAAATTCTTGTAAAAAATATTATCAGTAATACATTCTTGTAAAAAATATTATCAGTAATACATTCTTGTAAAAAATATTATCAGTAATACATTCTTGTAAAAAATATTATCAGTAATACATTCTTGTAAAAAATATTATCAGTAATACATTCTTGTAAAAATATTATCAGTAATACATTCTTGTAAAAAATATTATCAGTAATACATTCTTTTAAAAAATATTATCAGTAATACATTCTTGTAAAAAATATTATCAGTAATACATTCTTGTAAAAATATTATCAGTAATACATTCTTGTAAAAATATTATCAGTAATACATTCTTGTAAAAAATATTATCAGTAATACATTCTTGTAAAAAATATTATCAGTAATACATTCTTGTAAAAAAATATTATCAATAATACATTCTTGTAAAAATATTATCAGTAATACATTCTTGTAAAAAAATATCAGTAATATATTTTTGGGAAAATATCACCAGAAATACATATCGGCATTAAATGACCCACTGAGGCTGACATGCTGTAAAACCCAATCAAACCAAGCCAACCTATTCTTTAAAATCATGAAAAATTAAATATTTTAGTCAAATATATGTATGCTATTGAGTGAATAATGTGATACAACTTTACAAAAAAAAAAAAAAAAAAAAAGCATAACTGTACTACTGGTTGTATGATAGTCAAGGATGTAATTTATTCACTGTTTTTAGCTTCAGAAACGCGGGTCGTATTATACTCAAGTCTTATTAGAGGCGAAGAAATACGGTAACTCATCAGGATCTTAATATGTGGTGTTTTGGTCAATATTGATTTCGTTCAGATTCAGTAAGAATGTCATTTTGTGAGGAGAAAATCATCTTCCGGGGAAAGGAATCCTTGGTTTCACTTATCATTTCTGAAGGAATCAATGAAAAGCAATTGTTACGCATCCGGATTTGGGAAACGTTGACAAATTACTATCCATTGAACTCTGCTTGGGCGTCTCTTAATCTGAGAAAGACATTCTGTATAAGAACATAGGCTTGAGCCAGCGAAAGAGAGAGAGAGAGAGGTGTCACGCTTTTGACGATCAATCTGAATGATCTAGCCATTGAGAAGCTGATATGGAAGGCTTCTTGAGATAAAAGATTATTTTCAAAGGGTTGACGTTTTGAAAGGCTCTCGCTGAAGAGAAGACAATTTGTCAGGTGTCATTGAAAAGAGCTCCGAATTTCGCTAGAGATTCATTTGGGGATAAAGGCAACTGACTGGGAGAATCGCTCGAAAAGATTATGATCTTCGCAGTCGAGACTGGCTGTGCAAGTCGCTCTAGCTTGAGTGGTCAAAATGATAGGCGTTTCGAAGCGCTGAACGCGTGATTTCAGCAAGCGATAATCTCGTCCTGCGTCTCAAATCTCGTTGGTAATGATTTGAATGGAATACACAAAGCAGTGAACTTGTTTCAAGCCCAAATACGTCTCCCATGTTGAAGAGGTTGAAAAATAACCTGCTCATAAAACGCTTAGAAAAGGACAATGTCCGCTCGGATTTAAATGTTTTGATCGACTATAGTTAACTTTAAGAAATTTATTTAATAAATAAGACGACTTTAAAAAAAAAAAAATCTACCGTGTATACTCATTTATCAGTCGATCTGAATATATACTCTATTTACATCTGAGAAATAAATAAAATAAAAAAAATCATCTACCGTGTATACTCATTTATGAGTCGATCCGAATATATAATCTATTTACATCTGAGAAATAAATAAAATAAAAAAAATCATCTACCGTGTATACTCATTTATGAGTCGATCCGAATATATAATCTATTTACATCTGAGAAATAGATAAAATAAAAAAAATCATCTACCGTGTATACTCATTTATGAGTCGATCCGAATATATAATCTATTTACATCTGAGAAATAGATAAAATAAAAAAAATCATCTACCGTGTATACTCATTTATGAGTCGATCCGAATATATAATCTATTTACATCTGAGAAATAAATAAAATAAAAAAAATCATCTACCGTGTATACTCATTTATGAGTCGATCCGAATATATAATCTATTTACATCTGAGAAATAGATAAAATAAAAAAAATCATCTACCGTGTATACTCATTTATGAGTCGATCCGAATATATAATCTATTTACATCTGAGAAATAGATAAAATAAAAAAAATCATCTACCGTGTATACTCATTTATGAGTCGATCCGAATATATAATCTATTTACATCTGAGAAATAAATAAAATAAAAAAAATCATCTACCGTGTATACTCATTTATGAGTCGATCCGAATATATAATCTATTTACATCTGAGAAATAAATAAAATAAAAAAAATCATCTACCGTGTATACTCATTTATGAGTCGATCCGAATATATAATCTATTTACATCTGAGAAATAAATAAAATAAAAAAAATCATCTACCGTGTATACTCATTTATGAGTCGATCCGAATATATAATCTATTTACATCTGAGAAATAAATAAAATAAAAAAAATCATCTACCGTGTATACTCATTTATGAGTCGATCCGAATATATAATCTATTTACATCTGAGAAATAAATAAAATAAAAAAAATCATCTACCGTGTATACTCATTTATGAGTCGATCCGAATATATAATCTATTTACATCTGAGAAATAAATAAAATAAAAAAAATCATCTACCGTGTATACTCATTTATGAGTCGATCCGAATATATAATCTATTTACATCTGAGAAATAAATAAAATAAAAAAAATCATCTACCGTGTATACTCATTTATGAGTCGATCCGAATATATAATCTATTTACATCTGAGAAATAAATAAAATAAAAAAAATCATCTACCGTGTATACTCATTTATGAGTCGATCCGAATATATAATCTATTTACATCTGAGAAATAAATAAAATAAAAAAAATCATCTACCGTGTATACTCATTTATGAGTCGATCCGAATATATAATCTATTTACATCTGAGAAATAAATAAAATAAAAAAAATCATCTACCGTGTATACTCATTTATGAGTCGATCCGAATATATAATCTATTTACATCTGAGAAATAAATAAAATAAAAAAAATCATCTACCGTGTATACTCATTTATGAGTCGATCCGAATATATAATCTATTTACATCTGAGAAATAAATAAAATAAAAAAAATCATCTACCGTGTATACTCATTTATGAGTCGATCCGAATATATAATCTATTTACATCTGAGAAATAAATAAAATAAAAAAAATCATCTACCGTGTATACTCATTTATGAGTCGATCCGAATATATAATCTATTTACATCTGAGAAATAGATAAAATAAAAAAATTCAGGTATAAGACAATGCAGCAAGACGACACATAAAGTTAAAATGGCTCAGCTTTGGAAATCCGTACGAATAAATATTTTAAGAATTTTTCATATTTTTTTATTTAATATGTTTATATGTGCCATTTAGTAAATTATTTGAGTTTCACATCTCCATTACATAGTGACTTTTTAACATTTTATCTCTTTATAACGTTTCAACAAGTTTCTCGAATTTCTGTTTACCTCATAAGTAAGCACAGATAAAGTCCGTCAGGATTAACAATATTTTGAAAATGCTTGTAAAATCTAAGTAAAACAGTGTTTCATTGTAAAACAATCACTTAAGACATTTTGGGTGCTTGCTTCTACGTACCGTATATACTCGGGTATTGTGCTAGTTTTTATGGACAGTTTTTTACGCAAAAGATAGGGGCGCACTATACACAGGCAATTTTTTTAAAGAGGTTAAAAATCATGCATTTTCGATGACCGGTTGCACTATACACAAATAATTCTTTTTCTGGAGGGTTTAAAATTCATACATTTTCGTTGACCGTAACCTACCTGGTAGTCCTACATTCTTACGGTACCTTTGGCTTCCCTTAACGGCCTAGGTAAGCACCTTTAGCTTGCCTCCCGTCGTCTAGATTCTTTCTTTCTGTTGCTACATGAACAGCGGAACGTCATTCACTATGTATGTCGCTTAAAATCTAGAAATACCTGATATAAATGAAGAATTAACAATGTTTTATTTTCTTTCTTCGTTCGCACGTGTTTACATCGCTGAAATATTTTGCTTTTTCAACGGCACTCTTTTGTCTGATACGTATCTAGACTTTATATGTTTCAGTTGTGGTCCTTATTCAGTTTTCATCCGTTCATTTTTATTTATTATATTATTTACACTTACTGGTCGCATTTTATAGATACTATATAAAAAATCATGTTATTCACAAAAAAGATTCAAGTGTCTCACTATACACGATTTATATTTGAAGTAGACTTATACACGAGTATATACCGTACATATTGAAGTTCGTGAAATTTGGCAAAATATCGACCTCGAATATAAGCCTACTCACAATTTTATCGAATTTTGTCAGATATTTCTCGAATTATACACGAGTATACAGGGTATAATTTATTCTACTTGTTTGCATTTAAGACTCTTACTAATATGTGTTAACAGTATCAAAGAACACAAAGAAAGTGTTCAATGTTGCGAAAAAAACTGTAATTATAGTCAAAAGAAGAAAATCTTTTAAGTACATAAACTTATCGCTTCTGGCATACTACAGGGTTAAAGTGAAAGTGAAAGTGAAAGTGAAAGTAGAATGAGATTGGTTTAAACTACGTTAAATTGAAGTGTTATTTTTATATGAAGATGTATTTTACTTGTATCTACTTTGTTCTAATATGTACTTAATCTATTTCGAAAATGTTTCATTTAAAAATATCCCCGATATAGTGATATGGAATACTGTAATTTTATAATCAATTCTCGTGAAGAGTGTTAATTTCCGCAAAACTTAGTAGTCACATTAAAGATCTCACATTGCAATCTTGCTAAACTGTTAAAATTATAACTCAACTCCTCTATATATTTTCTACGTTCATATATATTTTTCTACTTATCTATCTTAGATTATAATTCTAAATTGTTCCGCACATATATAATACTAGCAACAATATCAGATAAATTGATTTATATCTATACTTATTCTACAAGTTATACACTTCGGCAATAGGTCAAAATTTGCTTATAAAATGTTTTATTAACATTTCATACTTTACATGTCAATTTTTATGCCTTAAACTCAGAACTAAAATTTATTGTAAAAAAAAACAAAAAACAAAACAAATAAATTATGTAAAAAAAAAAAATCCACTTATATGATCATTTATTAATTTACATTCTACACTTATTCTAGAACAAATAAGAGAAACTCTGCGTAATTCACCTCTGGTTTTGTTTTAAGATCCCCGACCCTTCATCGGTAAAAAAGCGTCTTCAATTACTACTATGGCCTTCCCCTATACTTATTTCTCCTTTCTCCGACATCGTTTTTCCTCTTTACTATTTCCACCTCCACACCCATATCTCTCTCCTTTTTCTTGGAAGTTTTGACGTACTTTGCATAGATTTCTGACCGCTGCACGGTATCAAAAGCTGTAGCGGACACTTCCTCTTTGTTTTAAACTTTTAAGGTTAGGCCCTTGTAATAAAGCCTCACCATCCCTTCTCCGCTAAAATGGCTATCAACAAATAATATTGTCTTACTCTATCATCCTCTTTCCTTTTCTCCTTTTCTTTACCCTTCTCCGTTTCCTCTTAAAGTGTTTCGCCATATGTTTTTTCCATAAGCGGCTTGATTGTCAATAGAAGTGTTCATAACCATTTTTCGTTCTCACCAGTCGATATGCAGCCGCATCGAAACAAGAATACATCTTTGTAGAGAGCAAATTGTTTTTGTCCGTATGTAAAAATTACAATATATATATATATATATATATATATATATATATATATATATATATATATATATGTATGTATATATGTGTGTGTGTTTATAGATAGTCAAATATTTATCAGAATTCCTACTAAGTATTTCTTGCTTAAAGAATTATGTTCTTTTCTAATTAAGATGGCAAATCGAAGTTATGTACAGTTTTTGTGTATTACGAGCGATTTTAAAGCTTTTTACGTATGTCTGTGTTTATACATGCGGGGCTTTCAGATTTCTAGATGTCTCACCAATGTATCACTTGCTATAACCCATAATTTTGATTTCTCCTGCTACACCCCATACCCAAATTACGCATTTATTATAAGCAAAATATTGTACCACTATCACAAAGTACATAGGAACTTTATAATGTATAAATGTATAGAACATGCATAAAATAAACCCAAAAGTGCTCAACATTCTCTCAGTATTGGGTTGGTCAAAAAATTCGTTCGGTTTTTTAAGTTAATTTTCCAATTAATAACTGAATGAATGTTTTAGCCAACTCAATATATGTATGAGTTGGCGTATCATAATATGTAACACGAGTTTTCTACGTAATGGAGACCTGCCTGAATAGAAATGAATCTTTCAAAATTCTCATTGTGATTGAACATTAACCGCTGGTATTGTTGGTAACTGTTACAGCTACGATGTAGTCCCAAACACCCAATGAATTTCTTTTGTCTTCCATTTCTGTCGCACTTTGTGTTTTTCTTCTGTTCAACTCCACATAATCTGTTTAATAGGCGATCATATTAATTCCCTTGAACGAGCCTCGTTTTCAGCTTCTCCTTCTCTCTAAGTCGACAGATTGGTCACTTTGACCGCAATAAAAAGAAATTATCACTGAACAGGGAGGTTGTATTAAATTGATCAACCTCTATCAAGGTAAATATCTGTCTGTTTTTGGCGAACAAATGCCATGGATTGAAGTTTTTAAATGTCACGAAAGAATAATTGGTCTAAATTGTATTTCGAATCGAGAGACTGAATCAGTGTTTCAAGAAAAGATTTGGTAGAGTTAGACGAGGGAAAAAACACTAAAAAAAAAAAAGAAAAGAAAAGAAAATGCCATTGATGAGACAGCCGGAAGTGAAGAGAAAATTGGATCGTGAACCGCTTCCGGGTTTAAATGCACGCCATTACGACGTCTCGTAAAAGCAAAGCACACGTCATGGAAACGTATTTAAAGAAATCACCCATTTCCAAGGGCTTGGAGCATTTGATAAATAGAAGGGGGAAAAGTGAAAAAGGTTTGGGTTTCTTGGGGAAGTTCAACATTTAGTGAACAGCAGTCGTTTTATAAAGACGTAAACATCAGTGAAATGCGCACAGCTGACGATAAATATAACAATATCGACTAACCAATGAATGTATCACAGTTCATCCATCAAAGAATAGCGACTTCTCATCCAATTTATAAGAGAAGTAACGAGAAATCTACATAATACTTTGTGGCGTTTATATTTCTCGATGGAAATCCAAAATCTGAGAAAAACGCACAGCTATATATACGCAGTTTTAAATGTTGATCTAGCGGTTACGAGCAGGGCGATTACCCTACACGCAGGCTACCAATCTGCTACTGGATACTGGCATGCTACTAGCGTTTACCGCCTGTGTCCGCTGTCGGACCGCCGGCGTGTTCGCCTGGGCAATGTTACCACTGGCGGACCGCTAGAGGCCCACCGGTGGTCTGCCTGTGGCTGCCACGAGAGGACCGCGGGCGTTGCCATCGGCGGCCTGCCAAAGGGCCACTAGCGGCTTGCGTGTAGGGTAGAAATTCCATTATTTTTTTATGTCAATTTTGGTGTGCCATGATTGTTTATGATCATGACGCTCCACAATTTCTTTTTATATTTATCTGTGAAAAACCATGGCTTCTTAGGAAAGTAAATGAATAGTTCCGGTTTCTTGTTGTCTTCTCTATAGATTTGAATTCAGGGTTTTGACCTCACTGGAATTCTCCGGGGTTTTTATAAAACTATTGGATTCTAATTTGAACAATAAGAATGTATTTAGCTCTAAGCTGAAATGATGATCACGCTTTCTGTTGTGACCGCCTGATCTAGTTTAACCTCTCTACTGTTCCCTCTTTTTTTAAAATTATTCACAGTTCTCTTGAATGGATTTTGAAGATGGAAGCCAGAGTATGAATGTCTGTATCATGACTGAAAGCCTGAATGATCTTTTTCCTCTTCCCATTGCTCAGTTAGGAAGACATAGTAGGGCTGACAAAATCGATTTTAACCTGTTCTGTTTCTCTTTTGAATAATTCAAAGGATTTTTTTAATGTGGTTTTGGGGATATTAAACATTATGTAGGATAGACAATTATCCCATGCTGTTACACGATTTGGACAATTTTGCTGTTACACCCGATGTATATATATATATATATATATATATATATATATATATATATATATATATATATATATAAAGCTCTCAGGATTTCATCCTCCTTGGGATTACCCATACGGATTACTAAGTTCTTCATAACTTATATATATATATATATATATATATATATATATATATATATAATGCGGGAAACGTTTGGATATGAAAGAAAATGCTTCAAAAGGTCCAGCGAATGCTTGGCTTTTGTGAAACAATCTGAAACTCTGGAACTCGACAAATTACATTGAAAAGCGATTCGTTTGTTTGACAATATTGTAAACACGAATCGTCGAACAACGGTCTTTAGGAAAAGACTTTCAATTAACGAGACAAGCGTACCAGGTGCTTGGATTAATGCGATATTTATGAAAACAAGCGGTGACCACACTCGGCGTCTCCCGTCTTCTCTTCGTTGCAAGAGAAAATGAGCACTCGACTAAACGGGTGGGCAGCTGTCACCGATTTACGCCCCATCAGTTTCAATAAAAGGGTTCGCTCATTTATTGCCTGCAGCCGAGGAGCTCCCGTGGGCACTACTTAAATAGACCGGTCCACTCGTAAAAAAAATAGGGAAAACATCTTGGGGAAGTAATTTTTAAAGTGTAACATCCATTACACTTTCTGTCCAGTTCATAATATCGATACAGTATAAAATCGACCACTGATTTTTTACAGATTTATCTGAACTTACTTGTTCTGTGTACGAAAACAGATTTTTATCTTGTTCAACGTTTTTTTACGAATTCAAAAAAATGACAAACGGATACATACATTTTTAAAAGAACAAAAATATTACATGAATGAATTAACGTGTGTGTGTATATATATATATATATATATATATATATATATATATATATATATATATATAAATATAGATAACTAGACTAGTTTCGAAAAACCCTCGAATTTTTGATTTGCAAATAATCAAATCAATCTCGAGGGAAAAAAAGGTTTTAAAAAAAAGAAAGAGCTACAAAAAACATGAACTACTGTCGAACAAATCTCACAGATGCAGGTCTGAAGCCCAAAGAAAAAACCCCGATACGAGTAGACAACTAATTAACAAAAGAGCTCAATACAATCGTAGAGCAGACCTAGATACACCTAGTGAGCCAGACAAACCTACCTAGGTTTCACCTAAACGGATCGTCAGGGAAAGTATGGCTAACGAGGTAAAGAGAAACACATATTTATAGTCGATACTTAAAACCATACCACGTGACCGAAGAACCACAAACTAAGTAGATGGGGGGGGGTAAAATGTATTCAACAAAAATGGGGAGGGGGGAGTAAAAAAAAATCTAAGGTGGAAACTTTCCCTGACGATCCGTTTAGGTGAAACCTAGGTAGGTTTGTCTGGCTCACTAGGTATATATATATATATATATATATATATATATATATATATATATATATATATATATATACATACACACGTTAATTAATTCAATTAATATTTTTGTTCTTTAAAAATGCATGTATCCGCTTGTCATATATTTTCTCAACTTTAGTAACTCTTTGTGCCTTAGTGGTTTTATTTCCTTGCTTGGGGGTGAAACGTTTAAAAAAAAAAGCAAGCAGAGGCTCCGCAATATACACTCTGAAAAGAAAAAGATAATCTTTCAGTTGCGTAATTATTGGACCTTATTGATTACTTTTGATGCTAAAATGATTTTACTTTATAATATTATCAATGCCAGTATCCTATACTAGATAAAAACATTTCCCAACTCCTTCCGTGACTTGTTTAAGTGTGTTATTATCTTTATGCCTTATCAATAAACCACTAATCTTTCCCTCGTCCTGTTTTTTCTTAGTCTATTTGGCTATTGGGCACCTAATAAGCAACCTTTTACTCCCCAAGTTATCTTACCTTTTTGTTATATTTTGCAGCCCCCTCTAATTTTCACTTGTTCATCTATATTATATATCTTATCTTGATCTGTTTTCTAATTTAGGGCGATATATCTTTACATCAATTATATACAATTATACATACATACATATATACATACATATGTGATGCTTCAGTTATGTACCTGAAAGAAGTCCAAACGAGTGCTTTCCTTAAATAGCTAATTCAAAACATGGTCAGCCAGGCTGGTCTCCGTGGCCAATCTTGTAGCGGCAAGGTGTTTATTTCCCTGGTGGATAAAGGAAATGTAGGTTCGACTTCCGTCAGAAAACAAATTTTTCTTTAGTAGGCTTTCCCAGTTTAGGTAGGTTGTTAATAATTTCAATGTTTATAAAGAAACAAGAATAGAAAATCAAGCACGGGTAGCAATTACAAAGAACGTTTAGAGTAATAATACACATATATTTTTTAATTCTTAAAAAACATGGTGGCTTGTAGAACGTCTAATAAATGCTACTATATAAAAATTATTCCTCTAAAAAATTTAATCCTTATATATATATGATAGAAATTATTACTCGTGGATTTGAGATAATTATAATTAAGCAATTCATTGAGTTTAGAAGAAAGCTCAACAGCATGCAGTGGACGGCCGTTTCGTCCTATATTTGGCACTCATCAGTAGTGCGTACCCACTACCGAGAATTGAAACCCGGACAGTTACGATAGGAGGCAAACATCATACCAACTCTACAAACGGGTCTCGGAGACGAAGGTGCACCGAATTAGACGCGATATAGCGCCGCTCGATCACATATTCCGTGGTGGAACTCATCCGAGTTTTCCTTACCCATAGGATTGTGCCCCTATGAGCCACGTCTATTATCCCCAAGCAGAGCATTAGAGGCCGGTTCAAGCAAGGATATACAAGTGATAGAAATTATTAGGAGAATTTAAGATAAGTATAACTAAGTAATTCATCGAGTATATATATATATATATATATATATATATATATATATATATATATATAGAGAGAGAGAGAGAGAGAGAGAGAGAGAGGAGATTTAATTCATTTCACATAATAATTCGTTGAGTCTAGAACAAGAATCCTCAACTGAATTCAGAAAGCACTGGACGGGCGTTTCGTCCTATATTTGGGACTCATCAGTAGTGCGCATCCACTACCGAAAATCAAACCCGTTACCGTTACGATACAACGCAAGTGTCATACGACTGGACCAACAGACCTTGGTGGCGAAAAAGAAACTAACTAGACTCAATATAGCGCAGCTACTCCCAATTCCGGTGGTTATACTCACCCAAGCATGCATAGCTCACTGAAACCGGTCCCAAGAGCAACGTCACAATTAGGAGCAGCTGCGCTATATTGACTCTAGTTAGTTTCCTCTTCGTCACCGATGCCCGTTGGTCCAGTGGAATGAACTTTATCGTTAGTGGAGATATATATATATATATATATATATATATATATATATGTGTGTGTGTGTGTGTGTGTGTGTCTGTGTGTAAAGCTCTTAATTTGCCATGTTTCGCTTATTGAAAAAATGACATTAGCGAGACAAAACGTCGATTATGTTTATTACATGGAGACTGACGTTTTCGTTTTTTATTTACCTTAACCGTATGGTTTTTTAAAAAATTAGAATTTCCAAAATTCAGCTCTATATTCAGTTAATATACGACCGGTATTCTGCAGCCTATCACGTGATCTTACTAAACTGTCGTTGAAACAATATGGGATACGAATCCAGTCTTAGAACAAATGTAAGTGTAAATAAAAACTGAATTAAAATTAGTAAATTTATTTGGGATCCTGGAAGTTAAGTTGCATTGATGAATTCCATACACTGAGCGAATAAGCAACATGGAACTTTTAAAATGGCAACAGAAAAGATAATTCTACTCAGAATCATAAAAAGAAAGCTGAAATTCCTTGTAAACATAATGACGAAGTGGGGTTTGGAAAATTCAACTTTCACGGAGTATATTGATGCCAAGAGAGATAGGGGAAGGTTTGTATGAATGGATGGCTGAACGGCCTTAGTAAAGGTAGAAAAACTAACAGCCGCACAAGATTGGAATTTGTAGAAGTGAAGGTGTCTCCAATGATCTTGGCGAATATTATTCTTCAGTTTACAGAGTGTTTGCGGCATGTTTACGTAAACACTTACATGCCGATAAAACCCCCGCCAAAAAAAAAAAAAAAAATTATCTGTTTACCCTGACAGTTAGTTAATTTCGAATCCATGTGAAATTAATCATCTATTAAATATTTGATGAAGGGCACCTGTGTGACTCTTGCACTATGGGCAATTGCCCCCCACCCCGACTGAAACGGCATGCCATGTCTTTCACCTCTCCTGGTAAGTATGTAAAGATTTTCTTCCGTTTTAAACTGGAATCACACACAGACATACATATATATATATATATATATATATATACATAAGTACAGTGTAACCCGGATATAAGAGTAACCCGGATATAAGAGAAATTTTCTCTGGTCCCAAATTAGAGCCTGTGTTAATGTATATAAATTAGACCAAACCCGGATATAAGAGAAACCTTGATATAAGAGACTTCTTCTCCGGCCCTGACAACTCTCTTATATCCGGGTTACACTGTATATATAAATATGTGTGTGTTAATAGCTTCTCGCCAAGCAAGGCGATAATGCCACTGAGACGCTAGGAGTCAAGAAGAGGGAAAAAAAATTACGAACATAAGTGAGGAGAAAAGACAATAATAGAACAAGTTTCAGGAAGACGGAAGGTGGCGATTGTTGAATGTTGCATTTGGAGAGAGAGACAGTTAATAAAAGGGGAATGTAGCTTTAAGGTAAGCTATATTTATGGGTTAAAGTGCGCAATTTCAGGAATAGAACGTCTGTAAATATAAAAGTGGTCACTGATGTCAACACCCAGCAGCAACAGTCTGTTTCATGCTCAAATCTTCAGGCCATGTGTTGTTTATAGGCTCGACAATTTACATGTGCTAGTCAAGTGTGCATTGTGTATAGAAGGTCTATTGTATTACCCCAGCCCCAAAACGGTTAGGGTGTGGGCGGTTAAGGTTATGCTTCAGATTATTCTAGAGACTTTTGGGTAGGAGTAATTGCGGATCCGAATGCAGTTATTTGCAGCTATTTTACAATGTTGCATATTTATTCATTATTATTATTGATGGTTTCATTATTTGTTGTTCATTATTATTATTATTATTATTATTATTATTATTATTATTATTATTATTATTATTATTATATCAGTGAGCCGGATGATTGGACGATATTTTCTTTTATTAAAAAAAATAAAAAATAGCAGTGGATAATTTCAATTCTTTAAATCAAATTAATTTTCCACTTATTCTTTTGGTAAATAAAAATTTATAAATAATATTCTCCCGTATATATACATATATATATATATATATTGGCTCCTGAAATAAATATTAATTTCGGTTGAGCTCTCTAGGGAGTAGGTTTGGGTTTGTAAACAGTGACTATTATAGCTTATATATAGCGAGACTCTTCGCATAGCGAATCGAGTCACTGTCAGTCACTGGGCGGGTTTATAAATAAATAAATACGCTAAAAATCCACCTACTTCCCTGGTAGTGGTAGAATCTCCGGCTGATACCAATTCAGTCAGGTTTCGATCCGAGCTAGAGGCAACCGGATGTCTAGCCACACTGATGAGCTGTGAAACAGCGAAACAGTCTGTCTGTGGACGATGTTACATATATATATATATATATATATATATATATATATATATGTATATTCTCTCTCTCTCTCTCTCTATATATATATATATATATATATATATATATATATATTGTTTCCGGTTAGTTGACCTGTTAAATAGGTCAATATCCGATCCTTACACCCACCATCCTCACTATTAAGTATTGTAATAAAAAGAGATTTAAAAGCATTTCTATCTCTCCCTTCCCTCTCTAATTTCGACCATGTCTGTCACATTATCTAACACCACTCTCTATATTACCTTACATCAATTTAATAGTACCCAACAAAAGTGTAAAAAATTATATGTAAATTTAAATTCATTTTTTCAAGTCAAGTCTGATGAAAAAGAAAACACCCTGGGGAAAATAAATTATAACCATGGACCCTTAAAGTTGTTTTCTTTAATTTAAATATATATATATATATATATATATATATATATATATATATATATATATATATATATATATATATATCAAGAGAGAGAGAGAGAGAGAGAGAGAGAGAGAGAGAGAGTTGTAGGATAGATAAATGATCCTGAGCCCGAAGAGCTAGGAATCACCCACCGAAACTATAGTCGCACACCAAAATGTTTTTTTTACGTTATTAATATATACATGTACTAATATATATATATATATATATATATATATATATATATATATATATATATATATATATATATATGACGTTTGCACGTGTGTCTGCCTGATAAAATTAAAAAACTGTACAGTACATAAACTTCTATGCAGTTTTTAAATAGTTATTTCACATTTAGACTTTTTCTTAACATCGTTCTGATCTTTATGCTGGGCTACTGTATATATATATATATATATATATATATACATATATATATATATTAGGTTGGTGCAAAAATAATGACGTAATAATGTCGTTTTTTGACGTTAAAAAATACATAAAAAAACGATATTATTACGTCATTATTTATGCACCAACCTAATATATGTGTGTATGTGTGCGCATGTGTATGTCTGAGGATACAAAAAGCGTGAAACCAAACTCACATCCATAAAGCTAAGTATGTTAACTGTATCACTGATATTGTGCGCTTTCCAGTAAGTACTGCACACATATATATAAATATGTATATAATTCATATACATACATACACACACACACACACACATGTGTATATATATATATATATATATATATATATATATATATATATATATATACAAACACACACGCACACACATATATATATATTGTGTATTTAGGCAGCAATCCCTCATTTATACATGTTTCATTAAAAACGACAATGTACTACGAGTAAGCTTTTTATTTAATTTTTCTTGTGTTCGAAAAAGTGTTTACTTTTTTTAATGCAGAGTGTGTAGAAACTGTTCAAATGTTCTATAATTCTGAACGCTTTCTGATATAATTTTACACATGTATTAATTAAAAGATGCTGCAAAAATATACGCAGTATATATATATATATATATATATATATATATATATATATAAATTCATGAATTATTCATACAAAAAACAAATACAAAGGTTAATGATTTAATTGGCGAGAAATCCATCTTCGCGAACAATTTAAATGATATACAAAAACCCCGAACCTGTTTATGAATGAAAAGATCCTGTTTTATAAATTTCAGTTGCATAAGGTCTTATTATTTTTACAAGCTTTCGGCTGTTCCTACAGACATCTTCAGGTATGGAATAGATTTTTTTCTTGTTTTTACTCTCAGTAATAAGTGGACAACGAAAATAGAGATGTAATCCGAAAAATGCTATGAGAAATGTGTTATTGTTTTGGAACGTGCAGTCGCAACGCTGAGTTTGAATTTAAATTTTAAGCTTGTGCGTTTTTGTACAAATATAGTGATAAGAAAATTCTTTTTTACTGGTAGATTTTCCGTCAAAGTGGCATGAACTATATTGTTCAATAATTACAGTAATGTCGCACTTATTATCCGAAAGTTGCACTTGGATCAGTTATTTTAATTTCAATAAAGGTGCAATTAATTTAAAAATTCATGAATTATTCATACAAAAAACAAATACAAAGGTTAATGATTTAATTGGCGAGAAATCCATCTTCGCGAACAATTCAAATAATATACAAAACCCCGAACCTGTTTATGAATGCAAAGATCCTTGTTTTATAAATTTTAATTGCATAAGGTCTTATTATTTTTACAAGCTTTCGTCTGTTCCTACAGACATCCTCAGATATGGAATAGATTAAAAACAAATACAAATAATAAGAACTTATATATATATATATATATATATATATATATATATATATATATATATATATATATATGTAAGTAAATTCAAAGATTCACTGAAAATTGGCATACATGATGAAGAAATCTACCAAACTTAATAAAAGCAAAGCTATATCATTAAAATCATTATGTTGTTATTAAGAGGAAAGACCAAATAATATTTTGAATATTAAATTATACTTTTAATCTTGTTTAGAAGCTTCAAAACTTCGGTTAATTTTTTTTATTCTTACGTCAGCAGCTGATCATAAATCAGTATAGGATATTTTAACGTCTTTTTGAGTGAAAAACAAATTGATTTGGAAATTCTTGCAAACACAAAATAATTGTCGGATTTTGATGAAACTTTCAGAATTTATTCACAAATGCATAACATTATTTTAGAAATGTTTCTTTTTAAAAAAATCTTGTTAAAAATATTTTTCTTTACATGTGTTACATCTCTCTTATTTAATTTTATGAAATTTCGAAAAATTCATGTTTGTAGGTTTTAATGCTTATATATTAATTATTTCACGAAGAATTTAAATCATCAGTTTTGTAAAAGACGACCCCCAGTCACCGAAAATTTGCTTTGAATCGTAAAATAAAAATGCAATAAAACTAAGGCATTTATTTATTAGAAAATGTTTTAATTGCTTTTATGAAGAAGTTATGTTATGGGTAATATTGTCTTAATATTTTTTCGATGAATAATGGATTTTTACAAGAATTGTAAAGTCTTTTATAATTCTGTAATTATTTGTACAGGGTAGGTGATATTGTTATTAAGTAAAAACTATATTTTGTAATCATAAATATAAAAGCTTAATACAATTCAGTCACCCTCATTATTTTAAAAATAATTTTGAATTTCTTTATGCGCATCAATAAACGTGCCGATTTTTGTAAATGCAGACGACCATATTCGACACTATACATCATTTTTATAGATACAAATATTTAAGTAATGCTCTGTTTATAATAAACAGTATTAATAACATTTACCGGCCTGAATGTCCGAGAAATTTCATAGAAAATAGGCGTCCCCCGACAGGAATCGAACCTGTATCCTACAACACGATCGATTTCTTTCGGAGGACACATATTTCCTTTGAGATTTCTCGGACATTCAGGCCAGTAAATGTTGTTAATACTGTTTATTATGAACAGAGCATTTACTTAAATATTTGTATTTATAAAAATAACGTATAAACAAAAATTATATTAAAATAATTGTCGGATTTCATAATATATATATATATATATATATATATATATATATATATATATATATATATATATATATATATGAATATATGATGTCCTAGTCTGCGATAAATTTATTTTTAATAGACTTTTAATTTTATATATATTGAAACGTTGCTCCAATCTGCAACAAATTATTTTTAGTTATTTTAAAAATAAAATAAATCCAATTATACTGAAACTTTTTAATTACCGCCAAAATGAAGGAATGCGTTCTGTTCAAGTTTTTATAGTCATTCCCTAAATTCCTTAAATGATTTTCCTCCTCCTTAACGTTAATGATTCACAATGAATTGGGAAGATTTTAATGAGTTTTTTAAGAGTAGTGCAATCGAAAAAGTAAATGGAAAATATTACAAGGCTTAGTGGCTTAGGTTGGTGTCAGGATTACGAGATTAGGTTAATCAGGTGGCAGTGATAGAGTTATAGTTAGTTCTAGGACGTACGATTGGCAGTTTAGGTTAAGGTTAAAGGCTTGAGTTTCTGTTAGGTTTATATAGTTTGATGTCTGGTTTAGGAGTTAAGCTTTAATTTAGGTCTAAGCTTTTAGTTACGTGTTAGGATTAGGTTGATTAGGATTATGCAGAAATGTTAGCGCCAGGGGTCAGGTTAATGTTAGTGTTAGGTATTAAGGATAGATTAAGGTTTAAGGTTAGATTTATGTATTAAGTTTATACCATACACATGAATCAGGATTAAGTTGGATCATGTTTGGCATTTACGTTACATTTTTGGTTAGGGTCAATGGTTTGATTTGGGGTTGGCAGTTAGGTTTACAGTTGATATTAGGGGTTAGTATTAGAGTTATAGTTATCGCTAGAGTAAAGAATCTTGTCAGGATCAGGGGTTGGAATTTAGGATTAAGGTTAAGATAAGTGTTAAGTTTTAGGGTTAAGACTCATAGTTACATTTAAGTTTAGGATTATGTTTAGTGTTTGCATTAGGTTTAGAGTCAGCAAAATACTAATTTTATTAAATAAACAAGTGTATTTCAGTTTCTTGCTTTCTACAGATTTAATATGCAACTGAAGAAGATCAGATATAAGTCAAAACAACACAAATTACGATGTTTCTATTTTTTATATTTATTTTTATTTTTTCTTCGGATATTTGATTTTGTCAACTCAAAATTTCGGCCATTTTATTCCGTTTATTATTTTTTTTCGGGTAAACTCTCCATATGATCCGCAGTGTAAAATAAAAAATATTTTTAAGTTATGGCGGAAATTATGAAGTTAAAATTCCAGTCGATGTTGTTGCGTTTCTTTCGGACAAATATCCTTGGGAAAGGTATGAATACAAATGATAATCCTCTACCTTGACTGTCAGTAAAAAGAGAAAGACTGTTTTTGTCCCTGCTACAATATTAGGTTCCGTTTTGGGGTATCAGGAGATATGGTTCATTTTATAAAAGCGTTGGTTGATTGATCCAAAAAGTGACTTAAGCTAAACAGTTGTAAGTTCAATCCTTGTTCTCAGCGGAAAGAACAAAATCTTGGAGAGTTATCAAAGTGAATTAACTAAAACTGAGACTTCTAAAGGGAATGATAAGGGAAATTATAAAAAGATACCCAACCCGTGGACTAAATAAAGTGTTTGGTTCGAAATTCCAACTAACGTGACAGTCTGAATAGTGTAAATATGTACCATTAATATTCTTTGGGATTGCTAAACCCACATTTCATATTTTCAAATTCCATGAGTAATTTTTCCTTATTAAAGTTTAATGTGTATACCAGGGTTTTAGTTATTCTACAAGTGCGCCTGAAGTGGACGGGTGTTGTCCAGACGTCACTCTCCAGCCTTGATAGAGTCCGAAAGCATCTCCGTGCCCTTGTGGGTGACAAATTATTCTCCACACTCCAACCTCTCTCCCACAGGTGGCAAACCTCTGGCTACATCTATCGCTACTTCCACGGAAATTACTTGGACGAACTACATTCCCTAGTTCTACCAGTTCAAACCTTCACGATAATGACATGCCATGACACTTAGGTAGCAGCCCCAACTCCCGGTATTCCATCGGTGAGAAGTAAGTTCCATTCGAATAGCTTCTTCCCTCGAACCAATGCCCCGTGGAACCGACTCCCAAGAGGACATTTACCCAATCACCAAAATCTTAATCTGTTCAAGTTCAGAGTTAAGCGTTATCTTAACCCCCACACCCTACCCGCACAAAGTGTCTTTTAAAGTAATCCTCTAGGTCGAGTGGTCCCAAGTCCTTGCACAGGTTGAACTTTATTGTAAAAAAAAAAAAAAAAAAAGAAAGAAAGAAGTTAAAATGGTTGGGGAAAGAGTTCTAACCATTGGGCTATACTGTTTGAATTTTATATTTAACGTATAGCAAACCTCTAACATTATTTATTTTTTCCAGTAGTGCGCGACTCACGACACGGGCATAGGGCTGTTTACTTACAGATTATATCTGGATTCTGTTTGTTGTCCAATTTGATTTCGATCTCGAGCGTTAAAAAGAAGGAGAAAAACACCAGTGAAGCTTAATGGCGGGAAGTTTACCGGAAGACCCGAAGCAGAATATTAACATTTTTTGATTATACTGAAATCACTCTCGTCCAGAAACTCATCATCTTTTTTTTTTTTTTTTTTTTTCTTTTTCAACTTTATTTTTCTTAAACTTCTCTCTCAGAGTAAACAAGTTTCAAATCGAACTTAATTGGTTTCGGTTGGACAATTAAACAAAATCTGTTTACCGTTGATTATAAATATTGACAAGAAAAAATAAAATAGAAATTTACTTTCCACGTTCATTTTCTCCTTTATTTTATTTATGACTTAAAAAATAAATTCCACGAAATGACTGACTTTTTTTTGTTGGTTTTAATTGAATTTTCTGCAAGTTTTCCAAATTATCCAATATCAGAACGACTGACTGTATTCTTTTCGCTATTTATTGCTTTCAAAACTTTCTATGGTAAAACGTGATTTTGTCGATTAAAAAAATATTTTTAAATTCCCAAGAAATGTTATTTTCATGTTGTTGATATTTTAATCATGGCTTCTGCCATGTAGCCGGGGTAGTTGCTTATTATTTTTTAATCAATTCACCTCAAGCAAGGCGATAATGTCACTAAGACACACGGGGCCACTGGGAGTGAAAGAGAATAAAAAAGATTTTAGAAGGAACCAGAAATCCAATCCTAAACAAAAATCAAGGGATAAAGCTCTACTCCTGTTCAAAAGACAGGGAAGGAATGTGAATCGGGTGATAGGCGAATCTATCTACTCCTATTGAAGGAAAAATATAAAAGAAAAAGAATATACTAGGTTGGTGCAAAAATAATGATGTAATAATGTCGTTTTTGACGTATTTTTTAACGTCAAAAAACGACATTATTACGTCATTATTTTTGCACTAACCTAATAAATAGTAAATAAAATTTCAGAGTTTAGACGGAGACGCCAGAAGTATAGAGTGGAAGTAGGCCTTAGAAGGAACCGGAAACTCAGTCCTAAACAGGAAACAAGGGATAAAAAATTTGCCACTGCTGCCATCAGTTGTTGTTCAATTCCAGATAAAAGCCGAAATTCTGAATCATCATCATCACTATCATCATCCTCATGACCATATACGTTTGCAGAGTCGCTGCACTGTTGATCTCCTGACCATCTCCCTCCACATATCTCGGTTGCGTGCCAATGTCTGCGCGTCTGTGAAAGATCTTCCAGTTCATCCAGTGACATTGTCAACTCAATACCAATTTGGAATACCAATTTAAAAACTAGTCAGGAAACATTACTAAAGTTTAACGCAACACTATCTACTGATACCAGCTTTATGCTTTGCACGCTTTAAAAGGTCACCATGCATGCAAAAAGGTCACCATGTCGGATGTTGCTTTTCAAGGCAGATAAGCCCTCCGGAAACAATTAGCAGATCGGCGGAACACAATCTTCCTATCTCTATTTAGCATTGTAGCGTATTAAAAAAAATTTAGAATATATATATATATTATAATATTTTTTGTTTAAAAATATGATTCCTTCGCTACATAAGAGTTCTCATGTTTCAAAAACGAGAGATGAAACGGGACTAAGCACCTTAATTCAACTTAATTTTAATAATTATTTGGATGGTTTCGGTTCTCATTTTTGAAACATGAGAACTCTTATGTAAATGTTATAATATAAGCTCTACTTCTGTATGGAGCACTCTTATCTTAAAAATAAAAGCAAAAATACTAAGGAACGCCGAATAATGCACCCAACGTGTTCTTTTCTATTTTCTGCATACCTGCGCACTTATATATATATATATATATATATATATATATATATATATATATATATATATATATATATATATGTTTGTTATTTGTTTGTAAGTCTTGAAGATTGAGAGCTGCTTTTTTTGGGCTCTCATGACTAAATTATTACCTATGGGATTTTAAGTGTTTGATATTCTTTAATTAATAATAATTTTGCTCTGTCTTTTGACATAGAGCTCTCCCTGGATCTATATCCTCCTGGAAATTTCACACGGATTACCATATTGTCTCATTATATATATATATATATATATATATATATATATATATATATATATATATATATATATATCCTCTAAAGTTTTTTTAATACACTACAATGCTAAATAGAGATAGGAAGATTGTGTTCCACCGATCTTCTAATTGTTTCGGGAAGGCTTATCTGCCTTGAAAATCAACATTCGACACCATTTAAAGTCCTTACTTCTCAAGGTAGGCAACACTCAACAATAGGAGGTTTGGTGCAACAAAATCTTCTTGTTCCTTCTCCCCCTTCTTAGTGCCTTTAGACTACCTTGTGGAAAATAGTATCACAGCTTTTCTGTATCAGGTAAATCTTTACGGAGTGGAGTTGCTCGCCCGACCTGCAACCGGTTTGGAATTCAGTGTTGACCTTCTGGACTGTTTGTCAATCAAGTCTAAGGAAGATGTTCTACTCTGCTATTTACTCTGTGATTTGACAAAGGGAGAGAAATGGAAAATTCATGCCTTTCCTAAGGGTAAAGGTACAAAAGTAAGCACATGTCCGGACATGTCCGGAAATTTGAACACGCCATTCAACTTTTCGCAGCGCAGCGTTACTTCCACTACCAGCAACGAATTTTCACATTAATGTCATCTTATTGCAGCTACTGGATAGATAGGAAAAATCGTCCGGTTCACACCTCTCCCCGGTCTTTTGAGTAGGTATTTTTCCCTTGTTTTCCTGTTGAGGAATGGCTTTCCGGTCCCTTCTAAAGACTACCTCAACTCTATACTTTTAACGTCTCCCTTTAAACTCTGAAATTTTATTTATTTTTTCAATACGAGTAGATAGATTAGCCTATCGTCCGGTTCAAACACCTCCCCGATCTTTTGAACAGAAGTAGCGGTTTATCCCTTATTTCCTGTTGAGGATTGGCTTTCCGGTCTCTTCTAAAGACTACCTCAACTCTATACTTCTCCCTCTAATATCTGAAATTTTATTTACTTTTTCCTCAATAGGTGTAGATAAATTTGTCGGTTGATACTCCTCACCCGGTCTTTTGAACATCAGATGTTTGTTCCTTGCTTCCTGTTTAAGACTTGGTTTCCGGTTCCTTCTAACGTTTTCTCATTCACTTTCAGTCGCATTAGCCCCTTGCGTCTTAGTGGCATTTTCTCCGTTCTTAAGGTGAATTGATTAAAAAAAGTAGGATCAGTCGAATTATTAGTGCCCATTCTGAATCCCCAAGGACCCGTCACATGAACGACTGCTTACCAATTTGGTGGTAAACACCCATCAGCAGGGGAAGTTCAAATACCAGATATAGTCATAGTCAATACCACTCACTCTCCGTCGCAACCTTCTGTAGGAGATTTTGTAATTTCTCTTCCGTGTTTGCTGTCACTACTGTGTCGTCTGCGTTTATGTTGTTAAGGTTGTGGCCGCCAATGCTAAATCCCGCTAGGGTTTCCATTTCTCTTATAATTGTCTTATACGTTGAACAGTTCGGGTGAGAAAAAACATCCTTGCCTTACGCCCCTTTCTATTTTCGTATATTCACTAAACTCATTCCTTATGCGTATGCATGCTGTTTGCTGCCAGTATAGATTCTTGATTATTCTCTTATCCCTCCCGCATATATCAAGGTTGCTGAGCAGTTCCATCAGATCCTTGTGGCGTATTTTGTCGAAGGCCTTTGCGTAGTCTATGAAACATAGCTACACGTCCTTCTGCTTTTCTATTGCTCTTTCTGGGAACATTCTGAGTATGAATATCGCATTCCTTTTTACGGTGTCTTTAACGAACCCGCACTGTTCTTGTCCTATCTCTGGCCTGATTCTGTTGCGCGCACTATTCAACAGAACACGGATGATGAATTTTGTCA
Source organism: Acanthosepion lycidas (assembly GCA_963932145.1). NCBI lineage: Eukaryota > Metazoa > Mollusca > Cephalopoda > Sepiida > Sepiidae > Acanthosepion > Acanthosepion lycidas. The sequence goes on from OZ010594.1 coordinate 27,079,394, forward strand.
TTTGACTCACCAGGCTTATTGTTCAGTGGAGCCTGCATTCGTTTGCGCCTGGTTTCTTAGGCATAGCTATGATGATAGATCTGCTGAGGTCTTCCGGTATATCCCCGATGTTGTAGATTTCATCTGTTATTTCGATGATTTTGTCTATACCAAAGTCATCTAAGGCTGTCAGCATTTCCGTTACAATTCCGTCTGGCCCAGCTGCTTTGTTTCTGTTCAATTTGGCCAGTGCAGCTTTTGCAAGCGTAAACAAACAACAATAATTAGATGAAAGTTAAACTCAAGAAAATTCTTAATGGAAATGCTTCAACCAAGAAATTAAGGCAAGACTATTATATCTGCTTCTAATAGTAGAATTTGAAACTCATAAGACATTGAAAACAAGAGAAACAGAGGAAAGCAGCGAGTAACCTATTTAACGAGCTTCTTTAAGTAGTTTGCCGAACAGGGACTAGGAGGGATAGCAAAAAGGACAGGAAATTGTGGAGAGCCATGATCGCCCACGCCCTGAAGGGACGCGGCATATAGAAGAAAACAAGAAGACTAGTAGGTGTAAACAAGCAACAAAAATCAAATGAAAGAGGAACCCAACAAATTTTTGTCTGAATTTCTGAGATGAGCATTTATCATTACATTCGGATTATTGTCCTAATCTTTGTTGTTGTCATCACAAAGTTTCGGCTGTTGTGCCCTCCGACCTTCATTAGGTATATATCGTTTCGGGTAACGTACTGTTGTAATTTAGGGCAGGTTACTGTATAGTATAATCAAACGAAGGTTGGTAATGAGCGGTGATATTTAGGACACGAACAACACATATAAGTCAACTGCTAGAAGGGAATCAAGTGAATTCCACAATGAATCTCCAACTGCAGGATACCTACCAACCGCCCCACATGGTCAGATACGGCACAAGGCCTAATTTAATGTGGAGTATCCGAGCCTGTAGGCTCGGCCAAAAATTCCCTACAGACGCCGTATAAAACGGGGTCGGGTAGTTGTTTCCCGAGACGAGACTCTACCCTTCGACATAGCCTAGTCTGGTGATCCTCTCTGCGCGGAGGCAAAGACTTTGACCAGCAGAGCTGGAGACGAATCTCCAACTGCAGGATATCTACCAACCGCCCCGCGTGATAAGTTGCTCGGCCAAAAATTCACCGTAGACCCTGTATAAAACGGGGTTGGGTAGCTGTTTCCTGAGACGAGACTCTGCCATTCGACATAGCCTCGTCTGGGGATCCTCTCTGCCCGGAAGTAGATTCGTCGCCAGCTGTGCTGGAGACGAATTTCCAACTGCAGATCAACATACAGTATTTACTACTGTATTTATGTGAATGGGGTCATACCCATTATCGTCCGTAGGTATGCTAGAACACGTACAGGGAATTCCGAACTGAATCCTTTATTTACGAGAACAGATTTTTGGAAGCGTTGGGATAAAAATAACAAAGGTGAGGATAGTCCGAATGTCAATGAAATTTAGACAAGTCTTTTATATCTTCTGTTATAAGATAAGCATTGGTATTATGATGTAACATAAATTCTACAAAATTATTAACGAAAAGACAAGACTATTATATCTTCTAGTATTACAAGGTGTAAACAGGCGACAAAATTCGTCAAAAATGAATGAGAAAAATCAACGAGATCATTTATTTAGAAAACTGAAGATAATAACCTCTTTCTACTGATTTGCCCTTGTGACAGACTTGGGCAAGCTTAGTTAATATTAGTTTGGGTTTAAGGAAAAAATAGGGAGGCAACGTAACTTGTGAAAGTGTCTCGTATTAAACACTTGATAAATATAAATGGTTATTTTAATTATCAGTTTCAGGTGGTGAGAGTGAATTAAGTCTTTAAAAAAAGTGTTGCGACCGTCGGAAATGATGTGGAAAATTGAGGAAGTAAACAAATAGAGAGAGAAAAAGAGACCACGAGTAAAATCAAAACGGACGAATGACCGCTGGAAATTTTCTTTCCGAGAAAGCAAATATTCTGGCATTATCACGCATGCGCAACCACGTGACGTGAGAATGGTCGATATTGGCAGTCGAGCGAGCAAGCGAATGATTGGCTAAGATGAATGATAAAATCGAACAAGAAATGATTTTGTTGCTTCTCTAATGGGAAGAACACGATACCTTCTTTGCAGGATCAGGAGTCGAAAGAGAGAGAGAGAGAGAGAAAGAGAGAGAGAGATAAAGAGAGAGAAAGAGAGAGAGAGAGAAAGAGAGAGAAAGAGAGAGAGAGAAAGAGAAAGTGAGAAAGTGAAAGAGAAAGTAAAAGATGCGAGAGGCTTTCTTGAGAAGAACTTTCTTTTCCTGTTAATCGATTTGCCAATGACCGGATGTTCCCCCTCCCTTTAATTCATTCTCACGCCTTTCTTGCAGCACGCATATAAAATTTTGTTGACATGCTGAGTGTACAAATAAGAGTGAAAAAAATATGCGTATCTAACATAACCCAAGATCTATATCTATATCTATATCTATATATATATATATATATATATATATATATATATATATATCTTTCCCTTTTCTCACTTTTCTTTTTTCTTTTTTCATCTCTTTCCTTTCTTCTCCCCTTTTTCCAACTCCTTTTCTATGACCCCTTCTATCCCTTTCCCCTCTTTCTCCACCTTTACGTCCTCGCTCACTCTCTATATTTCTTCTTCCTCTCTTTTTCATTACGCTCTCTCTTTTTCTCTTTATTGCACGCACTTAATCTCTACCCTCTCCACTACTATGTCCTTCTCTTTCCACTCATTCTTCCTCTTCCTCTTCCTCTTTCTTTTTCTTTTCCTCTTTCTTTTCTCTTTTCTTCCACTATCTCCGTCCTTTCTATCACCATGCCCTTTCCATCTTTTCTTCCCACTCTCTTTTTTCTCTCACCCTTTCCCATCTTACTCCTTTCTCTTTCCTTCTCTTCCCCTCTCACCTTTCTTTTCCCCCTTTGTCACACTGTCTATCCACCTCCCTGATTTCTCTCTCGGTCTTTGTTTTCCTCTCTTTCCCCACAACTATCCTCTCTCTCTATCTCTCAATTCTCTCATTTCCCCTGCTTTTCTTTCTTTCCCCCTTTTTACTTCATTCCCAATATCCCCCTTTCTCCCCTCTCTCCACTTCTTACCTTTCAAACATCCCTTTCTCTAAGGAACGACAAGAAAATTACTAACGTCGACCATTACCACTGGAAAGAATCCCAAAACGTAAACAAATTTTGGATAAACATCGAATAAAACAAGATTCAGCATAATGATTATCAGCAAAACTGTATATTTTTGCGTACTAGCTGAGCTACCTGCCCTCATATAGAAAGCTAGACCCATTTTTAAACGCGTTAACAGGCATACTTTATCAAATTTCCATCATATTCATGCATGGCCTGCATAAAAATATCGCAAATACTGTTTTGTAATGTTTTAAAATTCCTCTTTCATGAATTTAAGCGCAGTACCAGATTTGCAGTTAGGTCTCATAACTTCACTGTTAAATTTGGCAGATGTAGCCGTGAGTTCTATACTGAAATTTACTTCTCTCACACTTCTCGTCTGTGGAAGTCACTTCCGGCGTTTTGGTTTCCTGTCAAAATCTTCAAAAATTTCAATTGCATCGTCAGCCGTCATCATCCGTCTTCTTGAATCCTGTCCGTTCTGTTTCTTTTATTATCAGTAATTACTCGCGGCTTTTAACACCTAGAATGTGGTTAAATGATAAAAAATATATTAAAGAAATTGAACTCCTTAAATTCGATCACATATATCCACCCACACACGTACACACACACATATTTAATATATTTTCTGTTTATACATTATTTAATCCATTTCCTAATATATATATATATATATATATATATATATATATATATATATATATATATATATATATATATATATATATACACTCATTCCTCTTCAGATGTAGAAATTATTTTGTTTTTGGTAAAATTCAGATAGCATCCGAGACGAAAAAAAAATAATGCGAATCGAAATGTTCAGTCCAAAATACTTGCGTATTTAAGAAAGACCTTATACAGCTTATAATTAAAAAAAAACAAGGATCATAACATTCACCGAGTGATTAGTAGGTTAATGCATCTTTAAAATTTTGTTAGCGAAGCGATGTTGCCATTTTATATCATTAACTTTACTAATTTATTTTTTGTATGAATGATTCATTGTAATATAAATTAAACTGCACCACATATTTGATATATATATATATATATATATATATATATATATATATATATATATATATATATATATATATATATATATATACACACACACACACAGTGGCCTAATAAAAGTTTTTAGCCAGGAGAAATAAACTAGATCCAATTTCAAAATTTAATTATGTAATCGCTGTTCAATATAAACAGTATTTGGAACTAGTATAGCGTAGCGCCTCCATTTGCTAGTTTCAGTGCTTGTATTCGATTTTTCATGGACTTGATCAAGTTATCAACAATCGCCTGATCCATATTTTGCCACTCCTTTAGTAATGTTTCATTAAGGGTTACCACTGATGTGAGTCTTCGGTCAAGGTGCTCCCAAACATGCTCTCTTGGATTCATGTCTGGATTTTGGTCTACCTATAGAAGTGACTTGATTTCTTTCAATTCCTTCCAGGCCTTTACTACTTTGCTCGTATGACATGGGGCTCCATCTTCTTGAAAAAGATAGACATTCTTGTCAATCTGATTGGTTTCAAATAGTGGGAGTATTCCTTTCTCTATTATTTGACAGTATTTTGGACCATTCAACCGCTCGTCAAAAAGAATCAGCTCAGATTTCCCTCCAAACCAGACAGCGCCCCACACCATTACTCCAATCTCTCCATGTTTCAAGGTCGCCTACCGGCATTCAGTGTTCGAAGTCTCATTTTGATTTCTCCAAATATAAACTTGTCTCGAATTCGAATATTGGCAGAATTGACTTTCATCTGACCAAATTACAGACTGCCAAAATTTATAATCTTTGCTCTCGAATTCTCTCGCCCAGTCCATAAGCCTGTACCTGTTAACCTCTGAAATCAGACTTCTTTCTTGCAACTATTCTTTGATAGCCTATCTCGTTCAGAGTCTTTTTTTTTACTGCATATGGTGACATTTCCATGCTGTTGGCGACATCTTCGACGCTCTGACGACGGTTTCTGATTTCTATCTTCAGCACCCTTTTCGTTCACTCAGACACGATTCTTGGTCTTCCTGAACGTTGTTCCACACGACAATGGCCTTCTTCATTAAATTTCTTGACCCTATTATTAGCCGTTTGATGATTCACCTGGAAAAACCTGGCAATTTCTCTATTTGACTTGCCACACTGAGGCTTCCTATTATTTATCCTCGTTGAAATTCACCAATTTCCATACTTTTGCGAATTTTCATTGCAAAATATAAGTGAATTATCGCTCATAGATTAGAGTAGCTTGATACTAACACGGCATTGTCTGAAAAAAAGAGAGAAGATTCTCTATCTCACAAGCTAAAATTGGCGTAATTAAGGGTGGCTAAAAACTTACCAGAGCCCACTATATATATATAAATATATATATGTGTGTGTGTATCTCTGTGTGTGTGTGTGCGCGCGCGCACGCGTGTGTGTGTGTGTGCGCGCACGCGCGTGTATGTATAAAATAGATAGTTTGGTTAATAAAACAAAGACAAACGAAAGCCATTAAAATCAGTACGATAAAGATTTATTAAATATCAACCATATGACATAAATAAAGTACAGAGAGAAACGTTTTATGTTCGGAATTTTCGGACACGCTTGTGTCCTTCATCAACGAAACGAGGAATAAACAGAGAAATGGGAATTACCCACCAACAGATATTTTTGTAGATGGGGAATTTTCTAGTGGAAATCATATTAGCATAAAGCAGATCTGATTCCTTGATGTGCGAAACATTTTATGAAAATAAAATTTTGATCGGTGTAAAAGTGTTAGGCAGGTCTATTGTTACTAGTGTGTGTCGTGGGGGTGAGATTGTAAAAATGAATGCAGAGAATTATAGGATAGAGAGGGAGAAAGACGTTTCGCGTTTAACAAGTTGTAGAAATAATTAGCAGATCCCGTGGTGTGACGTCCCCCCCCGGTGTCGCTGCGCCAAATGTGACGTATGCCTGGCTGCGTCCGTCGTGCTATCCTGTCCTGTGACGACCAACTGGCTTGGTATTGGTCGCGGCACCAAATGTGACGTTCTAACCTTTTGGTGATTCGGGTGGGAATCTGGTTAGATTCGGTATCAGCCTTGTCGTTCCCAGCTCGCCTCCAACGTCTGGTTACCAAAGTAACTGTTTTGATTTCTAGTCTAACCTACCCACGTTGTGATTTGATCTTAGGTAGACGAAATCAATCAGTCGCCAGGCCGTAATGCAAGTCGAGTTCGAACAAGGGTAATACTACACAAGTATATGCAAAAGAAAATAAAGTAATAACTCGAAAAGTTCAAATGTGTTAAAAAAAAAAGGATAACAATATTTTATATCTGGTTGCTGAATACAGGACTGCGTCTTTCTACCAACCCGCTTATATGGATTCGTGACACTTTGTGTTTGTTAGCCGAGTCTTAACATCTTAATTTGTTCTTTTAAGAAACTGGTTTTGGTGTACCTTCACGCGATATTCGTAAAACTTGTTTTTGGTGGTGTGAGTCTAAGTCGTTCTTTAAAAATAAATTGTTCTTGGTTAGAAGTTGGGGTCGATAATGCGCAAATCTCAAGTCAGCTTCTGCGAGGCGGGTCCTCAGAGCTCTCAACTCACTGCAACTGCTTGCCAGTCTGTCTCCAACCCCAACTGCGAACTGCCAACCGCCGTCCACTCGTCGCGACTCTGCTTATATGGACGCCGACTTAAAACTGGGGTGGGCTTGTCGGGGTTTGAGGTTCCTTGATAACTCTAAATCCACAATCTACTTCTTTGTTTTCGGCGAGGAAAAATTATTATTTTCCATTTTTGGAAGTCTTACGTCTTCCCACCTTCTGTTCTCACACTGGTATCTCACCATACCCTCAGAGGGTGTCAACGGGTTTCCCCTCTCTCTCACAGGCCTCCCCTCCTACTTCACATGATTACCTCCGCCTAACGCTCACGCCAGCATTCAGTCAATGGACGCCCAGCAGTGTGGCCAGACTAGCCTCGGTTTAAAAAAATCTTGCTCAAAGAAAAAAAATTATCTTCCCCTTTTTTTTCTTTTCCTTTTCGTTTCCTTCTTTTCTTTCGTAGTGTGGTCAATTGGACATATCGCACCTTGGTGCCACTTATTTGTTCTGATAAAATAATTTTACTATCATAGCCAGCTCCTGACAGTAAACAGGTGCCTTTTCCAAACGACCTTTCCGTAGATAACTAATGGTTTAGTCTTTTGTTTTTGTAACTCTGTGGTCCAGCGACATTTTGTTTTTCGGTCAGCGTATGACCTAATTAATTTTTATCTCCCAGCACCCTGCGGGAGGTCCAGCGGGCATTTTGTTTTTCGGTCAGTGCGTGCTTAATTAATTTTTATTTCCCAGTTTCTGTTTCGTAGGAGTCTCGGCCAACCTGAAATTTTCATTATCGTTGTCATAAATTAATTTAAATCCGACACACCCGCGACCCTACTTTCCTCGCTAATGAGAATAAAAACCTTTAGCACTTTTCTTTGTTAGAAAAAAAAAAACATCGCTTAGTGTCCTTTTCGTGATGGCATCTTAACACCTAAATTTAATTCTCACCTTTTTCTATCTTTTTTTCTTCTTCTTTCTTTCTAGTAACCTAAATAGTGTCACAGTGGTCGAGTGTTGAAAGACAGAACTACGGTTAGAATATGAAATGATGAAAAGGAAGAAAGAGAAAAGGAAGGAAAGAAAAAAGAGGGAAAAGGGAATATATAATAAAAAAAAAAGAAATTATCAAATAAAATACAATGAAAAGAAAATGTAAAGAAACAAAATATAGATAAACACTTGGAAATCTATTGTTAACAAAAATGGGGTTTAATAAAATAAAGGCAAAACTGGGGGGAATAAAGCGTGTAATTATAAAGATGCACATGCATACATATATGCACATAACAGTGTGTAAATATGCACAAGCCATCACACAAACTTATGAATTGCCATACACGTATGGTTATAAATACATGTACAAAATTAATATGTATCTTCACTAACCTCCCCCTCTCCTTACATAAAGTTATATGCAAAGGAGCCATAGACATCGAACTAAAGATGGTATAAAAAAGGGTGCCTGGAAAGTAGCGTTTAGTGTACAGGACAATCCTTTTATTGCTGACAAGTGCGTCATGAGGGAAATCATAGATGGTAGAACATAAAATATAATAGGTGGGTGATAGCTGTTAAAATTAAAGGGAAAAAGGGGGGTAGGACTTAATCATTGGAGGAGTGGTTTTGCTGTTCCTTGTGGAAATTGTCAGTCAGTCCCATGCATGATACACGCTTGGACGATCATGTATCTTTCGATACATGACTGACGAGGCAGATTTTGACATTTCTTTCTGCGGTTGTCATCCAGGTCTATAGAACAAGGTCTGTCCTGCTATTTACCCATAGCTGGGGGGAGAAGAGGATTCATACCTTTCTCAAGGGTATTAGCACGTAAGTAATGTAATGGATTCAACTAGAATTTGAACTCGGCTCTCCGATTCTTCAATCCGAGCCGCTATTCATTACACTACCATTAATCTTTCCTTATGGAAATTGCACTCTCTAAATAAACTCATATCCCTGTTTAGTTCCTTTTAGGATATACTTCAACTCCGATTTTCACCTGTCCTCCCGGCTGCTGAACCAAGACGCTAAAAGCACGCATCAGACGTCGTCGATGCAATGACCAGGTTGGTTGAAGTGTACAGAGATCGGTTAATTGTTGGTGTGACTGATATTTTTCTGGTTATTGAACTGTAGATAGAACTCTATTTCGTTTTCTGCCGCATAATTCCCCTTCTCGTATTTCGGACAGAAAGTAAATATATGAGAATGGAACTGTTACAGCTGAGAGCTGGCGGTTTGAATATCATGTGAGTGTCAGGGGATGGAAATGGTGTGATTGATAACGTGTTTGCAGACCAGGCACCGGAGTTTGTTGCAGGTGACATTCCCTTTGCGAGGTGATGTGTTGTAGATGCTGGATGATGTTAAAAGTTTGAAGAGGTTGCGGGGCTATCGCCATGCGTGTAGGGGGTTGTCGCTAAATAATTTATTATAATTTTTATTGTCTAGTTTTAAGTGTTTGGGAAAGTTTGTGGATGCTATAATTAAAATAAAAGACCATGGAGATTCTGGAATTATTCTTTTTAGTGACATAGTTGAAGAGAGTGTTTCTGTTATGTTTGGAAGCTTTTCTGATAAATTCTTTGATAAAAGTGAGTGGGTATTTCCTAAGTGTTAGCAAAATTGTCTTATCTGTCTGTTGTAATCTTCCTTGTGTAAACGTCTTCTTCGTCATACGTCAGTCGTTCACTTCCTGAGCGACTGTTCGGTTGAACTCTCTGCCTTCGGGCGGGGAGGAACCCGAACGAGACTACGCCGAAGGGCGGAGTCTCTTTCAGGGAGGTAAACCTTTTTGGCCGAGCCCACCGGCTCGGAGATCCCACGGGCTCGGAGATCCCACGTTAAAAAGACCTTGTGCCACATGACGCCCTCGTGGAGTGGGGGTGACTGAATATCGTCTTCTTCGTCATCCGTTTTCCATTGACATAAAGTGTAGTGATTAATTGCTATGTCTCCCGCAAGGAACTTTGGCCCACTGCGTCGAACCAGACAATTTTTCTTATCAGAATCCCTCTTACATATTTATAGATCTATCATTCTTCCGTGTTTTGAATACCGCCGCTATTCTTAGTCTGGTGTTACTAATAAATATCTGTAATCGATCCTGACCTGACATCTGGACTTCAGTCACTTTCCCACCGACGTCATGTGGCTCCCTCCAATCTACAAATATTTTAATAGCAATTGTTCTGATGAGCACCTCCAAAAAAAAAAAAACTGCTTCCATTGAATGTAATCGGTCCTGACTTGGGGTCTCGACACCAGTCACTTACTCACCGACATAATGTGGCTCCCCTCTGTCTTTTCTATAGATATTTTCATGACATCTGTTCTGATGAGCTATTTTCACTGGTGCTCTGACTGCATGAATTTAAGCAAAATCTCCTACAGAAAGTAGAGACGGAGAGTGAGAAGAAGGGACTAAGCATAAACTACAAGAAGACGGAGTTTATGGTCGTCCGTAAGAGGATGAGCCCAAAATGCGATTTGCAGGTCGGGAACACTAGAATCAAGCAAATGTGGAAGTGTAAATATCTGGTAAGCGTCTTGACAGAGGACGGTAAGTGCGACACTGAGTTCTGTAGGCCTATCGAGATGGCCAAGGGAATATTCCAAAAGATAAGCAAAACACTGCGAGACAGGGAGGATATCTTTGGTAACTAAGAAAGAATACTGAACTGTTACGTGACATCTGTTCTTCTTTACAACAGCGAATGTTGGACGGTTTCCTGAAAGATGAAAAAGAAACCCGAGGCGACAGAGATGTGGTTCTACAGAAGGATGCTAAGGATATCATGGACCGAGCGTGTGAGCAACGATGAGATCTTAGAGAGGTTGCAAACAAGGAGGAGGCATATACTTAATATCAGGAAGAGGCAGCTGAAGCTTCTGGGACACATAATGAGGAAGGAGGGCCTGGAGAATCTGATACTCACGGGTCGAATAGAGGGAAAGAGAGACAAAGGAAAACAACGCGTGACATACCTGGCGGACTTAAGCAAGTGGATGACAAAACGTGGTCTGGGGGAAGAAGCAGAGGGGAGGGGAACTACTTGAGAGCTGCAAGGGATACAAGGAGGTGGAGAGCCATGATCGTCTCAGTCCTGAAAGAAAAGATTAGGTTGGTATCTTGGTCGTACCCTTTTACTGTTGAAATAGTTAAATATAACCGTGCTTCTTCTACTCCAACAGTTTCTTTTCTCACACTTCCCGCCTGTGGAACTCCCTTCCGTTTTCTTGCTTTCCTGACAACTACAATCTTCAAAAATTTAAATGCAATGCCAATTGCCATCTTCTGTCGTCTTGAATCCCGTTCATCTTTTATTCTATTTTCAATCCCCCATAGCCAGTTTTTTTCTCTCATTTTCACTCTCTGTAACACCTTGCGTACAAGTGGTATTCCAGCCTTGCTTGGGATGTAATGATTAAAAAAAGTGAACAGACAACGGAAAATGTTACAATCTATTATTCAATACTTACTTATCAATAAGGTCTAGACAATACAATAAAATCTAGACCAGGGGTGGCCAAACCTCGGCTTGCGAGTCACATGCGACTCGTAGAAATTTTTGCAGATCAAAGTTGGTTGGAAAGCATGGAGCCGGAAGGGAGTTCCACAAGCAAGAAATTTAGTATACAGGAGTGTACAAACATGCGGCTTTTGGAAACATTTTGAATGAGCTCCTTTTTTCATCACAGTTAATATAAAAGGTAAATAAGAAAAAATTTCAAGCTTTACAATTATTTACTAGATATGAATGGATGCTCCATTGGATTAAAAGGTAAATTTAATATTCATTCTTAGCAAAGAATATTTAAGAATTGAAATCCTAATTTTAATGCTTGATCTGGGTGAGGCGTTGTTCTTTAGTACTGAGGCAAGGAATGGCGTGAGGCAGAGAGATTAAAGAAATTTCCGCTCAGCAAGGGTTAAAGAATTATGTCAGAAGACAATAGTCATGTTTAAGGAGATTAAGGTGACCGCACTTACGTCATTCTACATTAATGCGGTGTAAATGTTGTTCGTGTCTTGCGACTCTCAAACATCTCAGCTTTATTGTATATGACTCTTACATCTATGTATTGTCTGCTACAGACAATACATTCATTTTTTTAAGATAAATGTGTAAGAATAATAAATCAAAAGAATTTAAAATAAGCTATATTAGTTAATATTATACAGTGGAACCTCGTTTCACGAATTTAATTCGTTCCTGAAGGCCGTTCGTATTCCGAAATGTTCGTAAACCGAAACTATTTTTCCAATATGAATCAATGTAGAGAAAAAGTCACAGTACATTAAAATTGGAAAAGGAAAGCACAACTCAACACACGATTGTTATACAACATGCCGGTCGACTCAGAAATTATTCCGTTCGGGTTAACTCGGTTCGGCAATGTTGTTCGTGAATCGAAATTTTGTTCGATAACCGAGGCATTTTCATCTCGAATTTTCTGCTCGAAAACCGATTTGTTCGACATGTGAGACATTCGAGAAAAGAGGTTGCACTGTATATTTGAAAAAGTAATATACCTTTATATAGGTATCTGCAAAGAAACGCAATACCTTTGAGTTTAAAATGAATTTTTCAAAAATGAAATATCTTTCTTGAAGCCTTTATCTTAGTTTTGATATCAAGTTCACGGATTAAATTTAATATTTTCAATAAGTAACATATTTTGTTGTATTTCAAAATTTATAATTTAAATTGACTCGAAGGAATTTTTTAAAAAATCGTTAATCGCTGATTTTAGCCATCGATCAGAACGATATAATACTTTTTATTAAAAAATATTCCAAAAATAAAATGTATTTTTTGAAATGTTTTTGTGGAATATTAGCTGATTTAAAGTTTAATTAATCTGATTTGAAAAAAATATTACATACTTTTAGTTTAAAACATCTCAGAAATGCATTTTTAACACGGGGTAGATAATTACTTAAAGTTTGGACAGCTTGAAAGCATGATTGACTGCCAGAAGTTTATCTAATTTTTTCTACGGGGGATATATCTGTAAAAATTACTTAAGGAAGCGCGGTTTTTATATAATTTTTACTACCAAGTTATTTAAAAAATTTAGGGAAATTTTAGGTACTTTGTCTTTAAATTTACGATAGTTATCACTCATATTTATGTATTTGTGTATGGACGTCTGGATTTACAAAAATTGGCGCGTTTATACACAGAGAAAAAAATTCAAGATTCAAAATTGAATTCTTTTCCATTTATGATCAATATAGTTTTTACTTAATAACAATATCATGCAATCGGCATAAGCTAATGCAGAAGTTTAAAAGATTTAAAACTTTGTAAATTATTCTAATTAAAATTTTTAATAAATGAAAATAATTCTTAACGGAATAATTATAATAGCAAGTAAAAGCTTTTCTAATTAATTAAAGTCTTAGTTTTATTGCATTTTTTATTTTACGATTCAGAGCAGATTTTCGGTAACTCGGGTTTTGTTTTATTAGAATTAATGATTTAAATTCTCCAAGGACTTCTGCATATAACTAATATAATCATTAAGCGGTAGAAAAATGAATTTCTCGACATGTTATAAAATTAAATAAATGAGGCTGTAAAAGATGAAAAAAAAAAAAGGCTTTTACCATTTTTTCTAAAAAAAGAAACATTTCCAAAATAATTTTATTCATTTGGAAATAAGGACTGAAAATTTAATTAAATGTCAAATTATTTGATTTTTGCAAGAATTTCCAAATCAATTTGTTTTTCACCGCAAAAAAAGACTACACTTTCCTATACTAATGTTTGGTCCCACCCCCGCTGACTCAAGAAAAACACAAATTTTAGTCAAAATTTCGAACATTCTAAAAAGGATTAAAAAAAATGATTTAATAATCAAAAATCTTTTGGGCTTTCCTTTTAATAATGACATGAAGATTTTGACGATAAAACTTTGTTTTTATTAAGTTGTGGCATTTTTTTCTCGTGTAGGCTCATTTTCTTTAGCGAAACGTTTGATGTACACACCTTTATAAATTTAGAAGTGATCGAGTGAAATTTCAATATAAATAGCTCCTATAGGTGTTCTAAAATATGGTTTCTCTCACAAGTGATTATAGCGAATTGAAACGATGGAAAATGGCTTCAATTGTTATGGGCGTCATGTAGTTGCCAAAATCAGCTTAAAATAACGTATTGGTCTTTAGTAATATATGCTTATCACCTTTCAGAATTCCAAAAACATGTGTGCCAAATTTAAGCTTAATCCTTTTTTAATCATTTCATCTCAAGCAAATCAATAAAGCCACTAAAACGCAAGGGGTTACTGAGTGTGAGAGAACATGAGAAAAGTAAAATATTATTACTGAGAGAGAACGATAAAAGAACAGGAATTATGACAGACGAGAGGGATCGACATTGCATTTAAAGTTTTAAAGTTAACCGGAAAGCACTAAGCTAAAAGTGCATTCCACCGACGAGAAGTGCAAGAGAAGAAACTGTTAACATAGAACTTACAGTTACATCTAGCCATATCAATTTTAAAAGGATGAGACCTCACTACCAATCCAGTACTGTGCTTAAATCTATAAAGTCTATGTACCATAGAGGAAAGTTCATGAAAAGAATTACTATGAAGATATTTATAGAAAATGCAATGAGAAGCTACGTTGCGGCGGTGGAAAAGTGACTGAAGCCGAGATGCCAGGTCAGGACTAATAACATTGCAGCTTCTTCTTTACATTTTATCAACAATCACTACATATATAGCAGAAGCACCAGACCAGATGTGGTTAATTAAATAATTATAATTTGCTTTTTAAATAGCTGTTATTTATTACATTATAAGTTTTATTATATTATTATGCATTTATCATCTAGGCACGGTGGATTAATGGATAGCGACTTGGACTGAGGAATCGGAGAGCCGAGTTCAAATTCTAGTCGAATCCATTACATTCACTTATGTGCTAATACTCTTGGGAAAGGTATGACTATTCTTCCTTCAACTATGGGTAAATAGCAGGACAGACCATTCTATAGCCTTGGAATTCAACTGGTCTACCGCAGACAGATAATAGAAACCTACAGCGGGAAAAAAATCTGCCTATTAAAAGATACATGATCGCCTAAGCGTGTATGGCGTATAACTGACTGACTTATTAAAAATCCAACTTGTAGTTTTGCTTCCTGTACAACTAGGACTATACGGTATTTTTTATATGAAGAACAGGTTTTGAAACCCAGGATAAGGAACCCGTAATTATTGTAATATCGCCCAGACGGTTTTGGAAAGCATAAAATATTGTAGGAAGAATTGAAAACCTCTGGATTGAGGGCCGAAGAGTTTGCCACGAAAAATGGAGATTTTAAAAAGACCATCTCTCGTGCGATCTTTACTGATGATTATTAGGAATTTCTAGTGTGAACATATGATGATAAATCAATGGCCTGGACAACACGCTAAAACGAGTTATTTCGTTGTTGTCACGAAACTGACCACGAGCTAAAAACAAATTATCTTGTCTGTGGTATTGATCAGGTTAAAGGATTTTGGGAAAAAACAAAATAAATAAACAAATAAATAAAACGACTATTACACGCGTGCGCATGGTGTTTTTGTCATCAGGAAGGTGAGACTATTCAAGGACACTACCCAAACATACAACAGCATCGCTGCTGGGTAATCAACAAAAAGTTGAATGATTACTTCAACACGAGCACACGCTCGTTCTTTTCTCGACGTTTCAGATCTTTGGTCGAAGAGAGAGTCCGCTTTTAGGGAGATAAGACCGATGGTCCCCGGACGTCTTCTTCACCAGCTGACTGTGTGAATGATGCCCCCGCTTTCTTTGACCTCGTCACCTTGATAGCGGTTCCACTTAGACATAGGAACAGGGACTGAAAATCAAGCAAATTGAGTTAGAGGCAAAAACAATATTTAACAATCAGTTGGCAAAGAAATGTAATAGTTTCTCAACTCTTCTGCCTGGTTGCTTGTGACAGATTATTACAGGGCGAGTAACAACTGAGTTAATCAATACGGCAAATCTAGACGTGCATACGCAGGTGTTTCTTGTTGGGGGCGTCAGTCGTAGTGCGTTGGTTCGATCGCTAGCTTTATAGCGCTTTAATGGAGGGTTCGAGTCTTCGCTGGACGCTACTGGTCTATCGTTATTTCCATGGAAAGTGCTCGGACGAACTACATTCCTTGGATTACATTTGGAATACGCAGAAAATGAGTGGCACTGTGCTTTCTAGTTGTAAAGGTCTGAACTGGTAGTACTAAAGAATGGAGCGCTCATCTGAACTTTGGCGTCGAAATAGCTATATGTTTGCGACGGGGTATCTATGAGAAACTGGCTGTAGCGTGAAGAAAAATGTCTTCTCTTCACAAGGCTGCGTAAATGATTTTAAACTCTGTCAAGGCTGAAAAGGATTGAATAGCTCCAGCCCAGTCTTTGACCGGGTCTTTCATTACAGGGAATTTTTGCCGTTCTATTGGTGCAGTTTAAGTTAGCCACCCGAAAATCAATATTAGTAACAACATTTGGGTGCAACTGAGGCACATCCCCAAATGGGGGGGGGGGGTAACAGTTTGAATGGGGGGGGGCTGAAAAGGGAACTGTAGAATAAAAAATATTATTATTGTAATAATTTAAACTATTTATTTTTATTAAAGATTTTATGGAAGATATATATCTAAGAACAGATAGTAAATGGTAAAACGTTGCTGAGAGTTATAATGGACAGGAAGTAGTGGAGAGCCATATTTGCCAAAAAGTTGGACTCAAAACCGGCACTGAAGAATTATCTAACAAACAAAAAAAATCATCAAAATCGGATGAAAACTATGGAAATGCATAAACAACATCCGATCACACACACACACACACACACACACACACACACATTTTGAGAATTATATGGATACGCCATTACCTAAATCGAATAATCAAAAAGTTTTTATTGGCCAAAAACTTCGTTCGGTTATTAAGTAAATTTTCTACTTACGAACGAATTTTTTGGCCAATCAAAAAGGAAACTTTTCTGTAAACCATTGCTACTAATTGATCCTCGTTATTCTTAAATATCTTAATATTTTTTGCTGGGTGGGGTACTACTTAAATAGATTGGTCCACTTGTAAAAATAATAGGGATTATTTTATCGGCAAATAATTTTTATAGATTATCGTTCACGAGATCATCCTGAAGTAACAATTGTCAGAAACGGAAAATATTGATTTTTAATGATTTACAAGAGGGATCTATTTAATAATATCGATACTATTGAAAAATCGATTCCTGACATTGAACTGAGTTATTGAACATTATTGTTGTTATTTACAAATGCCAAATTTGAAACTACTTGCATACCATATATACTTGTGTATATGCCTACTTCATGTATAGTGCGACCCCTATATTTTTTCGTGAAAAAAATGATTTCTTTTCATATAACCGAGAGACTATTGGTCCGTAAGTTCACCCCTGCTCTCAAGTTAAGGTTAGCCAATGGTAATGTGAGAATGTATGCCTACCAGGAAGATTATGGTTACTGAAAATGGTCACCGAAAATGCATGAATTTTAAGCCCTCCGGAAAAAGCAGTAATCAGTCACAGAAATGCATGATTTTTAAACTTTTCAAAAAATTACCTGTGTATAATGCACTCCCCTATCTTGGTAAATATATCTGTTAAAATGTGATGCCACTGTTAATTTCTTGTTTGCGTCATTTAGACGACAATTCATCCATCACACCCAGATCCCTCTTGTAAATCATTAAAAATCAATATTTTCCGTTTCTGACAATTGTTACTTCAGGATGATATCGTGAATGATAATCTATAAAAATTATTTGCCGATAAAATAATCCCTATTATTTTTACAAGTGGACCAATCTATTTAAGTAGTACCCCACCCAGCAAAAAATATTAAGATATTTAAGAATAACGAGGATCATTTAGTAGCAATGGTTTACAGAAAAGTTTCCTTTTTGATCTTATATTGGGTTGGCCAAAAAATTCGTTCGTAAGTAGAAAATTTACTTAATAAACCGAACGAAGTTTTTGGCCAATAAAAACTTTTTGATTATTCGATTTAGGTAATGGCGTATCTATATAATTCTCAGTATGTGCATAACGTGACCCCACGTTTTGAGCAATATTAGTAGATCTACTGTAGTCAAATGTTGCAGTACTGGACATATTTTATAGCAAATAAATGGTTTTCATTCTTTTTGTACAAAGCTACTCAAAAATGGCGAGAAGAACCACTTACCGTAAAATATCTGACACGATGATTTAGATACCGTATTTTTGTTTGCGTTCACGCCTGATGATTTTCAGTTATGTGCCATGCGTGATAGACGCTTAGGCGATCATGTATCTTTCGATATATGACTGTCGAGGCAACTTTTTTTTCCTGCAGTAGGTTGCCATTTCTTTCTGCGAAAGGCTATTTATCCATAGCTGGCGGGAGAAGAAGAGGATTCATACCTTTCCCAAAGGTATTAGCACATAAGTGAATGTCATAGATTCGAGTGGAATTCGAACTCGGCTCGCCGATTGCTCAATCCGAGCCATTACTCCGCCGTGCTTCCTATTAAGTCAGTTTTGTACAATGCATGATACACGCTTAGGCGATCATGTCTGTTTCGCTATGTGACTGACGAGGCAGATTTTTTTTCCCTTAGTAGGTTACAATTTCTTTCTGCGGTAGAACAGTTGTCATCTATCCTGCTATTTACACATAGCTTGGGGTAGAAGAACAGGATTCATGCCTTTCCAAGAGTATTAGCACGTAAGTGAATGTAATGGATTTGACTGTAATTCGAACTCGGCTCTCTGATTCTTCAATCCGAGCTTCAAAAAATTACCTTTGTATAGTGCGGCCGCCTATTTTCTTTTTTTTTTTTGCGTAAAAACTAATCATTAAAACTTGCACTGTGTGTGTGTGTGTGTGTGTGTGTGTGTGTGTGTGTGTGTGTGTGTGTGTGTGTGTGTGTGTGTGTGTGTGTGTGTATATATATATATATATATATATATTATATATATATATATATATATTATATATATATATATATATTATATATATATATATTATATATATATATATATATATATATATATATATATATATATATATATATATATATATATATATATATATATAATTGATATCTTTATATTTAACTTTTTTTTAAAATTTCAGATGTCAAAGTTTTTTTTTTAGCCTTTTTTAAAAAACACTTTCGGGGACGATTTTTTCGGATTCCCATAGAAAAATATTTGTGGATTATTATTATTTATTTTAATTGAAGAATAAGCGAACGTGTACTTTCATTAATTTGGGTAAAATTTTGTTCTTTAATTAAAAATGTATACATCCGTTTGTATTTTATTTAGAATAAATATTTTTCTTTCTTTTTTTAATTAAATGTTTTTTTTTCCTCCGTAGAACAACTAAGTTTAATAACTCTGTAAAAAAGCCAGTCATCTATTTTGCAATATTTCGATATCATGAACAGAATCTCCCCTCTCTTCTGAAATGTAAAAAAAATCCATCAATATCTCAGCAGCACTTTGAGGCTTGTCGAAGAAATGATAATCTACAAAAATTATTTCTCAAATGTTTTCCGAATTGATATTAAGTAACGCTAGCATTTTTAAGTTCATTCAAGCCTCGTGAGGCACTGAAGGTAGATGTTTACTGCTAAAATTATGATGAATGAGGATGTGATATGAATGAAAGACGAGGAAGTGAATATTATGAGGATAACGAGGATAGACAACGATTGTCTCTTGACTGTAAGAATTTAAGAGTATAAGAAAAGTTTAAGAGGATAATGTTCAAGG
The DNA here is from genome assembly GCA_963932145.1 of Acanthosepion lycidas. Taxonomy (NCBI): domain Eukaryota; kingdom Metazoa; phylum Mollusca; class Cephalopoda; order Sepiida; family Sepiidae; genus Acanthosepion; species Acanthosepion lycidas. The sequence goes on from OZ010594.1 coordinate 27,099,002, forward strand.
AAGCATTCACATGGGAATCTGTTCCGTAAAGTAGCAGTTCTAGAGAGAAAATAAAAAGCTTTATGTGTGGAACTTTCTCCTTACATTTGGAATACGGGGGAAATGAGGATGATTTGACTCTGTGGATATAGTATAGTGTATCCTAACAGTAAATGCGTGAACTGTTGCAACTAAAGAATGGAGCGCTCATCTGAATATTTGGTGTGGAAATAGCGACAGGCTTGCGACGTTGTGTTGTGGGAAAGTGACTGCATAGTAAAGAAAAAAGTCATCCCCTCAGAAGACTGCGTAAACGAAAGTTGAACTTTGTCAAGGATGAAAAGGACTGAATCTCCCCAGCCCAGATATAGTTGTAATACTTCATTAACGAGATCAAATAACCAGAAAGCTTTTTATTGGGTTGGCTCAAAAGTTCGTTCAGCTTATTAAATAAATTTTCTATTTACAATATAAGTTTAGAAAGGAAACTTTTCTGTAAGCCATTGCTACCGAATCGTTCAGTACTCTTTTCTTTTTTGTTTCTAACGAAATTTTTCTCTTTCTTAATACTCACATTTTCGGTCCATGGTATCCTCAGTATCCTTCTGTAGAACCACATTTCTGTTGCTTTAAGCCTCTTCTTCAAGCCTGTGAGGAGATTATCCAGCATTCACCGCTATATTGGAAGACTGATATTTTATAACAGTTCAATACACTTTTTTTTGTTTCTAACGAAATTTTTCTTTTTCTTAATACTCTGCTTAGATTTTTGAAAGCCACTTTCGCTTTCCCATTGTGCCTAAAGATTTCAGTGTCGCACTTTCCGTTCACCGTTAAAACACTTCCCATATATTTAAATTGTACTTGTTTGATTTTGCTATCTCCAATCTGTAATTTGCATATTGGACTGTCTCTTTTGCTAACAGCCATGCATTCCGTTTTCTTGCAAATGATGCTTAATCCTTTCTTCACGCTTTCCTTCACTGCCTCCTGAGGAGTTCTTGTAGTTTCTTTTCGGTATCTGCAACCGCCAATAGTGAATCCTGATAGGAGTTATAATTTTCTCAGAATCGCCTCACTGTATAGGTTGAATAAGTCCGGTGAGAAGATACATCCTTGTCTGACTCTTCTATTTTTGTATATTTACTGAACTCATTTTCTATAGGTTTTTTCATTATTCTAATATGCTTTTCAAAGTTAACGTTACTTTCGGTTGAAATATGTAAAACCTTTTATTTAAAACATTTTTTCGGGAAATTTTATTCGCTGTTATCTAGTACTCTTTCTAGTACCGGTGGCAATTTCTTTCATAAGGTTTTGTTTAAGATAGTGCGGAAAGTCAGCAACTTGATGATGTCATTATTTTCTAGTACTATTTACATGTACTACTCATTTTTGCTGTTGCCACCGTTGAAAATTTTCAAGTAATGTGTTTTTTGTTTTATGGCAAAGTTCATTGTGAGTTCGTATCGCGCCAGTCTATAATATCTGGTGAACGATTGTCATATTCATAGGAGTGATTCGCTTAAAGCTAGTTTTAAACATTGAAAGTGGTTGCATATAACTGACAGTTTTGATATTGCTGAGCGAATTAGATGCTATGCGTGACATCCACATGAGAGCCAAGACCTAACGAGACTAATTAAGAATATGATTCGAGTTTTCAGTTTAATATTTTCGTTTTGTAGAATCTTACAGTGTTGAAGAAAATGGTCCCTAGTGCAACCTATCCTGTGTTTCATTTCTTTATAAGCTATACGACAGTTATGACTGATCCACCCATATTTTGATTCAAATACGAATTAACAGGACATAACAATTTCTTGATGTTAAGATAAAATTCATCAAGGAAGGCGCCGTAGATTTTTCTTACTGTAAGGTCTCATCAATTTACAGATGAGTTGCCTAGATGTAACCGTAAATTCTATCCTAACAGTTTCTTTTCTCGCACTTCTCGCTCGTGCAACTTCCTTCCGACTTCATGCTTTCCTGCTAAGTTTAATCTGCAAAAATTTAAAGGTAATGTCAATCGCTATCTACTATCCGTTTGATTACACACCTTTTCTTCTCGCTCCTTAGTAATGTTTTCTAATTCTTTCACGCCCAGTAAATCATTTTTGTCCTAGTGGCCTTAATACCTTGATTGGAATGAACTTGATTAAAAACTTTATATATATATATATATATATATATATATATATATATATATATATATATATATATATATAACTCTTTTCATGTGTTCCAAAGTATGGGTTTTATAGCAAATGACTATATCGAATTGAAACAATCGGAAACGGTTTAATTCAATATCTCTTTCTCTCTCTCTCTCTCTCCCAACTCTCTCTCTCTCTCTCTCTATATATATATATATATATATATATATTTATATATATATATATATATATGGTGCGATGGGCTAATTGTATATCTTAAATAATTTTATATCTTTAATTTCGCACATGCGCGTTGTTTCTTTTTAATTTTGTCGACTGCACAGTATAGTAGGGTCAGTTGGTCACCGTCTGTGAGAAAAATATCACTATGACGCAATTCACCCCGTTAGAAATTTGGTTACGAGATGCTGTACTGCTTGGCACACGCACCGGAAGTTAACGTTTCTGATTGTTTAGGTGTCAGTCTGAGGACAGTGTAGAGGATTCGGAAAGAGTTCGATGAGTCATGGCTGACAGACAATTTCTACGACCCCTTACAACTGGCCCCCAAACTCCACGGACTGCAACCCCCTTAATTATTATGTGTGGGGCGCAGTTGATCGAGAGACCAGCAAAACTCCATGTGACATCAAAAATGAACTGAAATCAAGGGTTATGACAGCATTCAACAACTTAAACAAGGAGACCGTTCATAATAGTTATAGGAGATTCCGAAGTCATCTGGAGTCTGTGGTTGAAGCCAATGGCGCTTTTATTGAATAAATTTACTCTTTAGTATTTCAAGATATGTTTGTGTAACTTTGTTAAATATATCTATTAAAATGATATATCAATGTTATTTTCATTTTTGCATAATTTAGACGACAATTTATCCATAGCACCATATATATATTGTTTAGTATAAAAAAAAATGGAATATTATTTACGTTATTTTATTTACTTATGACCAATAATCTAAAGTTTCTGCGGGTAGCGTAACGATTGTCAGCGTGGAAAGTAAAATCGTCGAGCCGAGTTTAAATTCTTGCCTTTAATTGCATTGAATTCGCACTAATGACCCCGGCAAAGGTATGAATCTATTTCTTCACCCCTAGCTATGGGTTAAATAGCAGAGTAGCGCCTTGGTTATCAGCCTATCTAAGAGAAGGAATACCCTCAAAAACGCGGAGAAGACAACTAGAATGTACTCCATTATCTTTTCGGAGGAGTTATGGCAGTTCACAGATAAAAAAATGGATCTGTTGTGAACCGTGTTAGGCTCAGTCTTGACGGGACGTGGCAGTTAAAACATAACAAAAATAATATCTTCTATCCTCAACTTAGCTCTTTCCATTAAATCCGTGATCTTTTCCTCATATCCCTAGGCTTCGATTGGCTCATGGGCCTTGTATATGGTGAACATCATTGTAACATGAGTTATTTCCCTCTCCTGGCAACTATTTACACAAGTTACTCACTTTTTTCGTCTAGCCCACTTTTGCCTTCGTTGTAACTCCGTTATGATAGGGAACGTTCATTAGAATGTTTGCTATATGTTCATGTGGTTGCAGTGCTATCCATTTATATTAATTTTACAAGAGGAAAGAGGGCTTGGAGACTATAACACTAACAAGATGGCAGAGCGGGACATCGAGTAAACTACTTAAAACGGTTGTGTAAATGAATAGCTGAACAGGGACTGGGAAGAATAGTAATATTGTTAAGAGCTACGAAGAATAGGAAAATGTGGAGAACTGTGATCGTTTACGTCCTGAAGGGACATGTCACATAAAAGAAGATAATTCCTATTGTATGAGCTTCACTTCACTTCACTATTAATGCTGCTTTCATAGATTGCATAACGAGTTATTAATTTTGGTTTGGATACAAATAACCTAACTAGTTTTCTTTTGTCTCTTTTGTTAAATTTCGAATCTGTACTTGTTATTTCCAATGCAAAACGCTTCCAATATCATGCTTGTTGTTCTGCGATATGGCAGAAAATCCTTACATATGAAAAGGAAACTCGAGGTAAGATGTGATGCTACAGAAGGATGCTGAGAATATTGTGGACGGATCATATGAGCAACGTGGAAATAAATAAATAAATAAAATAAAATAAATACATAGGTAATGGAAAAAAAAAAGAAAATTAACAAAAGGATAACAGACAATTAGACAAAAAAAGAAAAAAAAGAAAAAGAAAACAGAAGGGAGAGGAAAGAGAAAGAAATTAAAATGAAAGAATTAAATAAAGTCAAAGAAACTTAAAATGAAATCAAAGAAAAGGAAAACGTACTTTAAAATGGTATTTTTTTTTTAATTGGTCAGTGAAAAATGTTATAATTCCATTTCTGACCTTAGGCCTCTGAGTGGGACCCGGAAAGAAATATACCAGAAATCAAAGGAAATAATAATAATAATAATAATAATAATAATAATAATAATAATAATAATAATAATAATAATAATAATAATAATTTTTTTTTTTTTTTGTCAGTGAAAAGTGTCATGATGCCATTTCTAACCTTAGGTCCCTGGGTGGGACCCGGAAAGAAATGTGTAAACGCCAGAAAGCAAAGATAATAATAATAATAATAATAATAATAATAATAATAATAATAATAATAATAATAATAATAATAATAATAATAAAAGGAAGCTATCTGAAATAAGCACTTGGGTACCTCGAGGTGGTGTAATGGTTAGCAAGCTTGTCTCGCTAGAACAATTTTGACTGAGTTGTGAGTTCGATCCTTACTGGGTGACCCATGCTTTGGGCCTTGTGCCACATCTGGGCTACGCTTGGAAAATCACTATCTTTTATTTAAAAGACATTACATTGTATATTCATGTGCTACATTTAAAGGAATTTATGAACAATCTGCTATTTGTTTTAAAGAAGCCGATAATGACTGCTTCAAATCCCTTAAGGAAGGCAAAAGAGAAAGGATTATTCACTCCATTTTAAAGATTAAGGAATTTAGCATCCACTTTAAAATATCAAATAACAAAGACTTGACAACATGGACGCCATGTGCTTGGTGTCTCCATCTTTTTTTAAAATATTAAGATTGTTTAAATATAAAAATAATTAATAAATTACTCTTCTGTTAACGTCAGCGCACCTGGCAACCTTCCATGTGACATTAGTGTGCCTGGGCGCACGGGCTGGGAAACGCTGGTCCAGCTTAAAGCTAACTAACCTTTAACTTAAATGTGGATATTAAATATACTGAATTCGAACATATACACCATTTCAAATAAAATATTCATATAATTGTGCGAACTTATAGCGAAAACTAAAAAATGATTTACAAAAATGTTAAGACAAAGAAGAAAAGTGGTTTATAGTTTTGAATTCAGCACCTTAGTAAATTATCTCCGAAATAAGCAAAATAATTTATCCTTTCTATACCTGTGATATTTTTAATTTCTACAAAAATATTTTAAATAGTCTACGCTAAGAATATTTTCAGACCTGACTGCGCAAAGGAATTTGTTGTGTCGACAACATTCCCTTGGCAAATTTTCAGAACTATAAATAAAAAATGATAATTTTTTTCTATACAGCAGTGAATTTATAATATTCTATATTCAATGATTATGTTATCTATCTATTTCAAATAATTAATCTCTCTCTCGCTCTCTCTCTCTCTCTCTCTCTCTATATATATATATATATATATATATATATATATAAATCCTTCCTTAACTATCTATCTCAATTCTTTCCTATCTCCAACTCTCTCTCTCCATATATATATATATATATATATATATATATATATATATATATATATATATATATTGATATTACAATGAATCATTCATGCAAAAAGTAGATTAGTAAAGTTATTATTTTTTTTTAAATGTGTTATTGATGTTATTGAATTTTACCAAAAAGAAAATAATTTCCATGACTGAAGATGACTGAATGTACAGTCGAAAGTACTTGTGTATTAAAGAAAGGTCTTATACAGCTTATAAATTTTAAAAACAAGGAACATAACATTCGAGTAATTTGTAGTTTAATGCACATTTAAAATTTTGTTAGCGAAAGGATTTTATATCATTAATTTTACTCATCTACTTTTTGTATGTATGATTCATTGTAATATATATATATATATATATATATATATATATATATATATATATATATATATATATATATATATCCTTTACTACCTATCTATCCATCTCTCTCTATATATATATATCTATATCTATATATATATATATCTATATCTATATCTATATCTATATATATATATATATATATATATATATATATATATGTATATATGTATATATATATATATATATATATATATATATATATATCAATTATTTTTTACTATCTGAATCCTTTCACACCTCTCTCTCTTTATATCTATCTATCTATCTATCTATCTATCTATCTACATTGTCGGTTACAAAGTTATATAAATGGAAAAAAAAAATATGTCCGGGTGATTCTGCATCTATCTATACTGAATTCTAAAAATATGATACACTTTACTAATGCCACCACTATTGAATTGTTAAAATATAATACAATTTACTAATGCTGCTTGTTCGGGACGAGAAGATTTCAGCACATCGATGATATACAATGGCAAAGGGTAACTGGTCATGGAGAGAAGGATTCATTACTACGCAGCATTACTACTGTGTAATAGACTTCATTCATTCTGGTATTTTTCATTTGACTTCGTAAATGTCAATATGATACGAGATAAACATCACCTTATTCTCAATACATTACAATCATTACACTGTTCGTATCTACTAATAACTCTCGTTCTCTCTGTGCTGTGTGTTCGTGTTATATATATATATATATATGTGTGTATGTATATATATATATATATATGTGTGTATGTATATATATATATATATATATATATATATATATATATATATGTGTGTGTGTGTGTGTGTGTGTATGTGTGTGTATATACATGTATGTATATACACCATATACACCACATACACATATATATATCTAAATTGTGTATATTTAGGCAGCAATTTTTCATTGATGCATGTTTCATTAAATAATATAGACAAGTTTTGTCTATTTATTTTAAGTAAGTTCCTTTCATATTGGCTGATAAGCTTAATAACATTATCATTGAAAGACGAAAGGAAATCACCATAATAATAATGTTTAAATCCAATCTAAGCTTTCGGTTTACATAAGCCATTATCAAAGATGACAATTACTTTTCAATATATCAACCGATACACGGACGAAACAATAATGATAGTCTGTATTTATTGCATGAAAAATTTCAAAGCAACGACTAACTCGTGTATATCTATTTAATCTTATATATATATATATATATATATATATATATATATTTAATATATATATATATATATATATATATATATATATATATATATATATATATATATATGTTATTTACCCCAACACTCACACACACACTTTTTTGCACACATTCCCTTTATTACATCTTGAATGCGCAGTCCGATAGACGTAATACACACTCTTTAAAAAACAAAACAAAAAACAAAAAAACAAGTAAAAAAAAAGCAGGCCGTTTATTTAAAACACGGTTATCCAACTAAAAATAAATATTGGAGTTCTGGTTATAAAATAGAACTATGACTGTTGGTCTTTTAACGAGAGTATTTTTACACGTTGAATCTTAAAAGCTATAATTCAAATTGCCGTTCATTTATTTCCGATAGAAATGCATAATCACTGCATCTATCGCTTTACAAATAATGCTTTAAACATTTGTCAAGTGATCCTGGAGCCAGATTTCAAGATAAAATAATACTTATTCATATATTTAACAATAATAAATGTATTAAGACTCTGCATTTTATTTTTTTCGGTGTTATCGTCACTTTTATTCTAGGATAAGGCCAAAATAAAGGAAAAAAGGAAAAAAGTTAAATACGAAAAATTCACTTGCAATGAAACGAGTTTATAAAACTCGTTTCATTGTTTTTCAAATTCGTTTAAATTCTTTGAAAAACACTGAGTTTTAATTACCACTTCTTACCATATTATTCCGAAATATTATCTTGAAGCAATCCAAATTTTAAAGAGTTATCCGTACGCCAGCACACCCGTCTAATTCAGTAACGTGCAATACAAGTACAATGCAAATAATCCCAACCCAGTGCTATCATTATAACTCTAACGTTACAGTATGCTAGCATAAAGGACAATAAAACAATCGATTCATTATTTCTAGAGCCCTTAAATTATTTGCACTGCTTAAGAATTTCAGTCAGGAATTAAATTATTTGTACCATCTTTAAATTTGACTAGTGGTTAAATTATTGGCACCATAATTAATTTTAACTAGTTATTAGATTATCTGGCTCGTCTTTTAAATTATTGCCACCGCTTTAAATTTAACCAGTGGTTAAATTATTTTCACTATCGTTTAAATATTTCCACAACCTTTTTAAAATATTTACAACATCTATTAAATATTAGCACATTTTAAATTATTAATAGCACCTTTGAATTTTACAATTTGTTAAATTATTTGCGCCACGTTTTAAAGTATTTACGCTGTCATTAAATTTAACCGCTGATTAAATCATCTGGACAAGGTTTTATATCAATTGCACCATTTTTTAATATTGGTTAAGTTATTTTCACTCTCTATTTAGCAAGGCAAATGTATTATTAAAATCAGAACAAAAACATTTGGTACGAAAATATTCTTTCAAAAAAATATTATATTATAAAGAGCGTCGAAGTTGATTTGCAAATGGCCTCTTGAAACAATCAAATATTAGGCTGCCTTGTTGGAGTATAAGACTGTTTTCACATAAAAGGAAAATAAAAAAATCATTCAATTTTCGTAAAATATTGTCCGATAATCTCAGATTTAAACACGAATATCCACTTAATTATTGTCAGTTCTTTTAACGAGTCTTTTAATTACTGGACCAGAAGGAGTTAGGGAGAAAATATTATACAAATGCCGTTACATAACAAATTCCTGTGGCAGAGATTAGATGTCGGAATTTGTCCGAACTTGTTTTAATCAACTGCATAAAAAATACTAAATAGAAAAAGAAAAGCTATAACGCCGTGAAGAGAGCCGACAAGACGTTCAGATAATTGATGAGAAAAAAAAACAGCATTTAAAAAAAAAATAAGGAAAAACAATTTATTTTGATTTTACAGATGAGCTACATTTTGATGATTCTACAGAATATTCGATATACAACCTTAAAACATTTATACGTACATGCATACACATGCATATCTATCTATCTATCTATCTATCTATCTATATATATATATATATATATATATATATATATATATATTAAAGATCAACTATGGAGCGTAATCCGACAGGATGATGAGATAAAGAACAAAGAGGAAACGTTTATTAATCTAACATGTTTCACTTTTATTAAAGCTTATCTCAATCTATGATAAAGTTTTAATAAAAGTGAAACTTTTAGATTGATAAACGTTTCGTATTTGTTTTTTTTTTAGCTTAACACACACACGCACACACACACACACACACACACACACACACATATATATATATATATATATATATATATAGATAGATAGATAGATAGAGAGAGAGAGAGAGAGAGATAAAGTTGCAAATTAAAAAAATTATGTTTTATTTTATGAAAGTATTTATTTATTTATATATATATATTTGATATTCCAAATTGTCCTCAATCTTTCATCAGAAATAACTGTTTGTTACAAATAAATTAAAATTACTGTTTGTTAGCAAGTATCGTCCTTCGCGAGACGCGGACGTCACGTGATATGGAACGTCACTGTTCGGATATTCCTAAATCTGTCATAAATATTTTAAATGTTGTTTAAAAATTTTTTTTAACTTTATCTAAAAAAAAAAAAAATTGCTTAACTATTGAAATATTTAGAAAGATTTAAAACACCCAATTATGCTATATATATATATATATATATATATATATATATATATATATATATATATATATATATATATATATATATATATATTAGGTTGGTGCAAAAATAATGTTGTTTTCTCACATGTGAGAAAACGACATTATTTTTGCATCAACCTAATATCTATCTATCTATCTATCTATCTATCTATCTATCTATCTATATATATATATATATAAAAGACTCCATCGATAAAACTGTGCCAGACGCGCGTGTACGCACACACACATATTCACATATATAAATGTGTGTGTGTATCTATATATATATATATATATATATATATATATATAAAATTAATTATTTTAGGGGATACCCGAATTTTAGTACCCGTTCTGTTTTTTATCTATTTATTTGCGACAGTATTTATTTTATCTAACAACCTGCATACTCGAGAATACTTAGCGTCTACTTAAGTGCGTGTCTCCACTTAAAAAAGAACGTATGTCTGTTCGTGTGCATTTTTCTTGTGTCTCTTGATTAGTAGTTTTTTGCTTTTTTTTCGTATATTTTTGTTATGTGGATGTATCGGTATAGACAGTATTGACATAGGAATCAACACTCCATGGCGAGTGTCAGTTTCACGCTTTAATTCAATCTTCTGTTCAAGATATATGTTATTATTAAGGGTAAATCATGCCTGGTCCGAAGGTGTTTTCTCAGATTAAAAATTGAATATAAGTTCGATTCCTGTCGGCAGACACATTTTCCTTCCGATCACTAAGCCAGTCGACATTATTTTCTCTGTTTAAGAAACAAGTGTAGCCATTAAATATAATATATATAGTAAAAAGAAATATATTACTTTATTCCCTATATTTATATCGATTATATAAGAAATTCTTCAATCATTTTATGTCATATCCTTAAGACGAATCTTTCTGTCATTTACATTAAAATGACAATATTATAGTTTTAGGCTAGGTACAAGTACTAATAAACTTTATTTCTTGGGTTTGATTCCTCGTGTTTGTATATTAGGCCCGGGATATATTATATATTGCCTTTCTATGATAAGATGAAGAACAAATAGGAAACGTATATTTCACTTTTGTTATATTTTCTCTCAATCCCTGACGAAGATTAAATAAAAATGAAACATGTTAGATTGATATAAGTTTCCTTATTGTTCTTTTATTTTATCATCTTGTCAGATTCCGAATCATATTTGATCTGCATTTGATCTTTAACTCTCTCTCTCTCTCTCTCTCTCACACACACACACACACACACACGTCTCTGTGTGTGTGTGTGCACGCGCGAGTCTGGCACGGTTTTATCGATGGAGACTGTTTACAATTTTACATCGAGAAACGTTGAAGAGACAGGGACGCTAAGCTATAAATTTAAATTTAAAGATAAACATCCCTGTATCTTCATTTTTCATTCTTTCCCTCTCTTTATATTAGGTTGGTGCAAAAATAATGGCGTAATAATGTCGTTTTTTGACGTTAAAAAATACGTCAAAAAACGACATTATTACGTCATTATTTTTGCACCAACCTAATATATATATATAAAGAGAGGGAGGGAGAGAGAGAGAGTGGGAGAGAGGATATATATATATATATGTGTGTGTGTGTGTGTGTGTGTGTTAAGCCAAAGAACAAATAGGAAACGTTTATAAAACTGACAATTTCACTTTTATTAAAACTTTATCAGAGATTGAGAGAAGCTTTAATAGTAGTGAAACATGTTAGATTAATAAACGTTTCCTCTTTGTTCTTTATATCATTATCCTGTCGGATTACGCTCCATATTTGATCTTTAATATATATATATATATATATATATATATATATATATATATATATATATAATTATTTATTTTTAAAGAAAAAAAATTTATAACATAAATACGTTATAAAATCACTACAAAAATAGCCATTTTGTTTCAACACCCTCGGTGTCTTATCAAGTGATGACGTTGAATGTAATAGTAATTGTTGGTTATTGGAATTCATTCCATATACACCAATCATATGGTTAAATCTTAATTTCGAACTGAGGTGGATAGGACAATGTCGAACGATTGAGTGGTCATCACGATAACCAGTCCTATCAAAACCAGACTCTTTTCTTGTGCGCTGTACTGAAAGAACTTGTTTACAGGCTCAAACAGGAAACAATTCCTAAATGAAAAGAAGCAATTTCTGGTAAATTTTCTAAAATTAATGTAGATATGTGTC
>OZ010594.1:27121300-27221300 GCA_963932145.1 Acanthosepion lycidas
TCTACATGATTGGTTATAAAAGTAACGTAAGTTTTCTACAGCATATCTGGAGATAAATATGATAAAGAATAAATAAATAAATGTCCTGAAAATTGCGTTCAAGCATGAAACGGAACGTCACGCTAGGTGTTGACTTTAATGTCCACTTTCATATTTACATACGTTCTGTACTTGATACTGAACACTTTAACCCATAATGATAGCATACCTTAAAGGTATATTTTCATCATTCACACATACATATATATATATATTTATTTATTTATTATGCACTGTTACATTAGAGCATATATATACTCACTACAAAACTGTACATCTTGTGTCAATGTTAAAAAATAACGTTCTTTTAGGTGGGAAATCAGGATGCTTCTAAATTATTTCAACGTTGAAACAAGATGTACAGTTTTGTAGTGGGTATATACATGTTCTAATGTAACAGTGCATAATAAATAAATATTTATTGCTCTACTTTTGTATTGAGCCCTGTTTTAAATTAATGTATTGAACGCGGAAATTTTACTCTTCGTTCTTTTATATATATATATATATATATATATATATATATATATATATATATATATATATATATATATCCGGGTAAGATGAGAACGAATAGAGTACAATTCCAACATTCGGTACATTACATCGAAAACCTGTCAAAATCGCTACACAATTACAGTCGTGTTTCGATGCGTATCAAAATTGTAAGTTACTAGCGAGTGAACGATTTATTTATATTTAAAACAAAATATAACCTCTTTTTTTACGAAAAAAAAGAAAAAGGTGGGGGCTATAATGTTTGTGGACTGATCAGCCAATCAAATATGACCTACGTTAAATTTAAACTAAGCGAAGAAGCAAAAATTAAAAAAAATATTTTTCATAAATGAGTCATGATCCGTAGATTGACAGTCAATGGCAGCGCAGACTGCAATTGTGTACATTTTGACATGTTTTCGATGTAATATATATATATATATATATATATATATATATATGAGTTGAGATTTATCATTTCTTTCTTGTTTAAGGCTGTGTTTCCGGTTCGACCATAAGTTTTCTCATTCTCTTTCACTCCTAGTAGCCTCTTTCATCTTAGTGGCATTGTGAGCATCTTTGGCTTGGATTGATTAAATTTGTATGTATTTATGCAGGTAGATGTTGCGATTTTTTGATATTTTAAAAAATATTTAGTATTTCGTATTTCCTAGTTAAAAAAAAATTCCATAAAAAGCGCTGATGAATGTTAAAAGATCAAACAAAAATTTGTGATTTTTCCCCCAAAACTTTACTATACATATCAGCTAAATAAATAAAAATATACAAAAATATTGTAGTTAACCAATTTTTATATAAGGAGCCTACGAGTATATTTAATATATATATATATATATATATATATATATATATATATATATATATATATATATATATATTATGAATTAACTGATTTAAAATATTTTTTTCGCTACACAGTTCTAACCATGTTTCAAAAATGGAAGCTAAAAGCTTCGAATTTAATTTTGTAATTAAATTAAAAATATTAGTTCCATTTCATCCTCAAGCGAAGTTTGGAGTAACTTATTTTTAAATTTACTGAGTTTTAAAGACACAGCAAAAATTCATAATGCACTGTTTTTACTTTATATATATATATATATATATATATATATATATATATATATATATATGTGTGTGTGTGTGTGTGTGTGTGTGCGTGTGCATTTATTTCTGTGTGGATGTGGATGTGATTATATATATATATATATATGTATGTGTGATTATATATATATATATATATATATTTTTTGAACAATAAAAATTAAAAAATTAAATATATATATTTTTTTTTTAACTGCCTTATACGAACACAAAAGGCGTCTTTTCCAAAACCAAACATTGAATGCATCAGTTTTTAACTGTAATGTGTCTGACCATGATTTTGATTCAACGAAATGGATAGAAAGTGCTTTAAATGCTAAAACATCCAGAGTAAATTTACGTTCAGATTCTTACAACATTCCATCATTCCATCATTCTTGGCTTTCTTCTACTATCTCAATGTGATATGTTTTTTCATCATTTCGCCCCAAGACTAAGACGCAAGGGGGTTACTGTTAGTGAAAGAGAATGAGAAGACATTAGGAGAAAGAACCGGAAACCCAATCTTAAACAGGAAGCAAGATATAAACCTTGACTCTTGTTCAAGGAGTGCGAACCGGCGATGTTTTTTTATAACAAAAATTGCTGGAAACTTAAACAAAAAGAAAATATACTAAAGGAAATCAGTTCGACTATATATCGAAAACACATATTTAGAAAAAAATAAAAAATTCAGATTTAAATTTGAAGTCCTTTTATCTCCTTCCTGCGCATGTGTAGACGTATCAATGTAAACGCGTCACACGAAAAAGGACGAAATGCCTCACACGAATATTTTTCCACTTTGACATAGTTTTTTCTCTACTTATATTATATATATATATATATATATATATATATATATATATATATAATTTTGAACAATACAATTATATATTCAAATTCTTAATATTGTTGATGCAAAAGCAGGTTTACAGTGATGAAGAAACAAAACGTACGCAGAAAACGTATTGTATTGATTATAAAGTGTGTTAAATTAGGACGGATTATATATAAACATCAAAGTAAGCAGGAAATAAATCAGTGTTATTGGTGAAAATTTATTTATTCATTTATTGGATCATGTTATTTAAGTCATGGCAATTATGTGTTAAAATAATATCACCCAAATGTCCTCCAAATCTAAAAGAAAAAGAAAACAAAATCATTAGACGCTTAAAATTAATTCACATTTAAAATCGGTCCAAGTTATTCGAACACCCTTTACAAACATATCAATAATAAATATATCAATAATAAACAGATCAATAATAAATATATCGATAATAAACATATCAATAATGAACAGATCAATAATGAACAGATCAATAATGAACAGATCAATCCGTCATATGTTCAAACATTTTGCTCCCGCCATTCGCAGATCACTGTTTATCTGCAAAACATTTATTATGATTTATTAAAAAATGAAAAATGAAAACAGATGTATTATAAAAAAATTACGAAAATAAAAATATTAAAAATGATTTTATTGAATTAAATGAATTCTCGTATGATATGAATCTTAGAACAACCCTTATTACACTGGTATAATACTTACTGTATACCTACTTTTGCATACCTGCATATACATGTATTTATATATTTATTGAGAAAAGAAGTACGTTGTATGGTTTTAGATGTAAATTTACTGTGGTTGACATCGAAAATCGTACATTTTTTTAGACATTTAAGACATTTAAGCTTTAATAAATATTTTCTTTTAATCAAAGCTGAATTCTGTAAATTGTAATTATTCTCAGGCTTATTACGATGAATTATAAATGTAATGACTTCTTTCGTAAAAAGTTCCTTTTATGTCCATATAACCATTTATTGAAATTCCTAGATGTTTCACCTATATATTTCTTTGGACATTTTTTACAGTCCATTTTGTAAATTTCTGCTTCAGGTTTTAGGTTGTTGTTATTTCGTTTTGTATTTATTAATTTGGATTACCGTATATACTCGTGTATAGTACGACTCTTTTATGATCAGTTTTTTTACGCAAAACATAAGGGGTCGCACTATACACAGGGAATTTTTTTTTTTTGAGGCGGTTAAAAATCATGCATTTTCGGTTAACAGTTGCACTATATTAATATTTTTTTTTCTGCAGGGCTAAGAGTCCTGCAAAATTTCACGGGTAACATTACATGAAGTATATACGGAAATTGTAACATTTTATATTAAGTTTCGATATATATACAAGAAGTTGCTGAAAAGTTTTCGGCCCTAATTATCCCTAAAATAGATATGATCAAATATCCAAATATAAGAATTATGTTTTGGAAAGGCTTCTTGCTTTAAACAAAATTTCTGTAGATAATTATTATGAAATATAAATCCAAATATATATTCTGAAATTCTAAAAAAAATTTTCTACATTAGGAATAATGTTTTAGTTTTAATTTTCTTTAACGTTTAATAGGAGTTGATAGATTTGTCTACCATCCGGTTCACAATCCTCCTCGTTTTTCTTGAGCAAGAGTAGTGGTTTATCCTTTGTTTCCTGTTTAGGATTGGGTTTCCGGTTCCATCTATAGTTTTTTCATTGCCTTTCACTCCCAGTAACCCAGTGCGTCTTAGTGACATTATCGCCTTGCTTGGGTTGTAACGTTGTGTTAACAAGAAACACGAGGGCAAATCGATAAATCCTCACCCCAGAAAGTCACACAAAAATAAAATATAAAATAATACAATATCAAATTTAATCTAAAATAATATAGAAAATGTAAACGATGTAAAAACATAAAATATGAAAAACATAAAATATGAAACATAAAATATGAAAATAAAACATAAAAATATGAAAACATAAAATATGAAAACTATAATATATACATTTTTAAAGGTCAGATTCAAAATAAATCCATCAATTTTTTAGAATATGTAAAATTTAATGTAAATGAATAAATAATTATAATTACAATATAAAATAATAATAAAAAAATAATTATTGCTGCCACATCTGGTCTGGTGCTCCTGATATATAATTGTAGGATCATTGATAAAATCCAAAGAAGAATCTGCAATATTATTGGTCCTGACCAAGCATCACGACTTCAGCCACTTTTCCACCGTCGTATTGTGGCTTCCTTCTGCCTTTTCTATAAATACTTTCATGATAACTCTTCTGATAAACTTTCCTCTATGGTATAAAAAATGTATTCATCGTAAATATTCATTAGGTTTTCATGTTGTTATTTAGAGATAAATTGTACATATCGGAACTAGTTAGGACTACATAGAGACTTGAGGTATTATGGTGACTGTATTAAGAAAGGTAAGTAAAAATGCTTTGTTTTGGTGCAAGGAATAGTGTGGTATGTGTGGGTCATTAATTATGGCTAAGTTTAAGATAAGACAGATTGAAGACCAGCCTTCCTCTATCCCACTCGCTTGACCTTGTGACACATTTTTGTATTAATAAATAAATAAATATTACTTTTCTTAGTGATACATAGAATTTATGAATTTAAGGGCAGTACTATTTTGACGGGAAGGTGTCATCCTTTAACAACTGAAATTGTTACATGTGACAGTATGTTTTATGCTAACAGTTTCTTCTTTCGCATTTCCGGTTTTCCAGTCAACTTTTATCTTCGTAAATTTAAATGCAATGTCAATCGTTATCTTCTGTCATCTTAATGACAGAAGATAACGATTGAAATTCCTATTTCTTTATTGTTCTTCCTTCTTATATTCCTTCATTAACCTCTTGCGTTTTAGTGGGTTTATTGCCTTGCTTGGGGTGAAATGATAAATAAAATAATATATAAAATTATATAAAAATTAAAATATTAAAAATGATATAAAATATAAAGCAGTTTAGTCGATCAGTTTCTGATATTGTGATTACGATAGAACTAACAGAATAATTCATATTATAACATACTGATATGACATACCGTCGTCCATGTTTCCATAAGAAGTGCGCTAGTTATTTGAGAACACGTCATTAACAGGCTATAAATGGAAGATGAGCTTCAGTCATGTTAAACAACATACCAGCGACTGCGCTACAAGTTGAGCGTTTTTCTCGCTCTTTTACAGTTTGTCGGATCTCAGAATTAAACAAAATAAACTTGTCTTATTTTTTCTTCAATCAATAATAATGCCGTGAAATGAAAACATTACAACCATCATTTTTTAAATAAATTATAATCACTGTGATTTTTTTTCGGAAACATTAACTACTAAGACTTTTATATACACTTCAGTTTCATATAGACGGGTTAGATAGAATGAACAGCGATCGTTGGAATAAAAAAAAACCCTGCCAATTTGATAAAAGGTTCGCTTGGAATAAGGACGAATCAAGTTGATTTTTCTCCAAAAAGAATAATCGTTCTGCTACGTCTAACTGAAACTCAAATGGTGGTTTTAAAAACGTAAAAAGCCTCTACAACTTATTCCAGAATATAAGTACTGGACAACAAATGGTTTCTTAATTCTAACGACTCCAAAACAAAACTGGTCCCTATAAATCATCTGACAGATCTCTATACTGCCGCCCATCAGAATGGCTGATGCTAACCTCGAGGAAAGTGAATCATTACGCCTTCTCAGGATAACATTCTCCGCTGAGATGAAGTGGAAAGATCATATTGAAGCTTAGTCTGATGCTAGGAAATTTCGTTCACTGTATCGTGGCAGATAATTTTTCTCTTCCCAATCTATCTTACATATTTATAAGTCTACCATTTGTCTTTGCTTCAAATATTACTACTACATATAGTCCACTGCACCTGCTATATATTTAGAGATTCTTGATAAAAAACAAAGATGAATCTGCAATGTTATTAATCCTAACCCGTCATCCAGATTGAAGTCACTTTCTCATCGCCTTAATGTAGCTTCCCTGTGCCTTTTCTATAAATATTTTCATGGTAATTGCTCTGTTGAACTTTCCTCTGTGATACATAGACTTTATGAATTTAAGTGCAATACTAAATTGGCAGCTAAGTCTCATCATTTTATAGTTGAAAGGGTTATGTGTAACCGTAAGTTCTATGCTAACAGTTTCCTCTATCGTAATTCTTGCTTGTAGAAATCTCTCTCGGTTTCTTGCTTCCCAGTCAACTTTGATCTTCAAAAATTTAAATGCAATGCCAATCGTTATCTACTGTCTTCTTCACCCCTCTTCTTTTATTGTTGTCGCTCCTCAATAATGATTCTCTTTTTCTTATTCTTTCACACTTAGTAACCCATTGCGTTTTAGTGACTTTATTGCCTTGCTCGGGGTGAAATGATTTTTTAAAAAATCTAGCACGGTGTGGCTATAGCTCTGTTTTTTGCTAAAGATCACCCAGTACAATCCTCAAGAGCCACTCATGTCAGAGGATTACTGAATGATGTGTATTATATGAATATAAAAGGAGATAAAAAGAAGTGAAGCTTATTAGGTTAGGGAGGATAGATAGTGACTGACTTGATGAGGTTAAGCTCGCAGTATTCAGGGAAGAACACACGAGTTCTCGGGAAAACGATGTGGATTTTCTTCCTTAACATTGAAATACGGGGGAAATGTTGATAGTTCGACTCCGTGTATGCAGCATGGTGAATTCTAGCTATAAAGATCTGAACTAGTGAAATGCACCATGAAATCACAGAGTATAACACAAATTTCATGGAGTCTTCCGTAGACGTGTATCCCGTACCCTAATCTCTTAAGATTCGGCCCCACTTATAATGTTATGGCAGACTAAAGTAAAGCTTAGTAAATATCTCTATTAGTACAAAGGGTTTGGTTCATTTTACACTGGCTTTGAGACGTAGCTAAGCATAGTAATTATTCTTATGGTACCTATCTTGGAATGACAGTAATTTTCTCTCATAGACTATTGACGTGTGTAATGAATTTGATTCTAACTACATGCCTATTTAAACCTGTGTCACTTTAAGTTGACTTTAGTAATATACAGAGTGTCTGGAATGAAGTAAGTATTTTTTTTTTTTTTTTTTAGCTACCCTCATCTGCCACTACTCATGCTGCAGGTTCGATCCTCACCAGATACATTTGTACCAGTGTTTCTCAAGCTTTTTAAGCAAAGGTACACCTCGGAGCAAATGAAAATATCACGGCACACTTAGCAAAATCTTTAAAGGGTATACATTTAAATGTTACGAAATAAAACCATAGATTTTGTTTTAAAATTTAAACACACAAATATGAACTTAGTTTAGTTCAATGTTTCTGTTCAACTATTTTTGCAGCTTACAAAACCTCTACCAGGCATTTTTTCGGGATTTCTTCAATGTCTGGTCGAATGTGCGATAAGCAGCTCCCCAATTCTTTCTTCAGTTGAGCGTACCTTTTCTCGCTTTTAATTTTTGATGTTATTTAGGCCTAATTCACATAAATGAGAAATAGAAAATTGCAATAAAACTGATAAAGCCTTTTTAGATAATGTGGGATATTCCTTTTGTATTTAAATCCAAAATGTATTAATGGGTGTCGTCGAATGTTTTATTTTGAATCCTCGATCACTAGAAATGGTGACCAATTCTTCTTCTTTAACAAATAACTGAAGTCGAATATTAGAAGAAACATTTATGAAGAGATTTCGAATCCAACAATACTTTTCTGTGCTCAATGACGGAAAATAATAGTCGATGCGCTTTCAGATGGGTCACCATAATAGGGATCATTTCTTTAAATGCAGGTGGTACGTATTGAAGAATAGTGAAAAAAATTATTTGAAAAAAAAGTTAAATACTCATTCATTTATTGAAATACTAACGCTATCCATTACAACTTACACACACACGTATATATATATATATATGCCGTGACAATATTTCGCGGCACACTTAAGAGGATCGCGTGGCACACTCGTGTGCCGCGTCACAGCCGTTAAGAATCACTTCCTTATACAATGGAATTTTATTTTGTTTAGTTAAAAAAATTAATAGCAGGAAACGTTTTAAATGTGAAAAATCTATTTAGGATTTTAAGAATAATTTTTAACATTTTACTATAAGGATGCGTGTAATTTAGACGCGTTTAAATCATCCATTTGCAAACAAGCACATTTCTCTTTCCTTCCCCTCTATCCCTCCTTCTCTTTCTATTTCTCCCTCCCCTACTCTCACATTCGCTTTTCTGTTCCTGAAATAAAATAATTCTAAATTTCCACCACCCATCATTTTAGAGCCATACAAATCCCATCATCTCTGTCTTTTTTAAACCTCGTTTTACAAACATGCACTCGCTTTAAATAACACTTGCACATTCGTATTTATGCCTGTAAATAGTCGAAAATGCAGTGGGGAGCGGCGTGTGAGTTACTGGGGTGGTGGTGCGGTTGAATACAAAGTCCTTCTCACCAACGTGTTCTTCCCACCGCCATTAATGCTGGTTGGTTCCACAGCTGCGCTGACGACGTTGGAGGCGAAGGCTGAAGCGTGCGAGCGACGGCGGCGGCGGCGGCGGTGTCGACAGAATGCAGAAAGAGAAGCCGTAAAAAAAAAAAAGATGAAACTATTTCTGAGGTTGGCACCGGCCAAGCAGTAAATGGAATGAAGCCCCATCAGTGTCCGTGTGCGCCCGCTATGGCTTCCAAAGAGGACCATCTCACATAGAGGCGTGCCTCCGGTTTCTGCAGAGTTCATAATATCGAATATCGGAGTACAAAGACTTCCAGGATGGGCCGAAGAGAGAGGCGGGGGGAGGGAGGAGGGAGAGCGGGAGAGGAAGATTCAATTCAAAAGGGAAGGTGTGTGAGGGGGTGGGGCGGAGGGAAGTAGCAGGAGAAAAGAGAAAGAAGCATGAGAAATAAGAGAGAAGGTAGATGTTCAATACAATGCGTGTATGTGCGTGTGTATGTGTACGTATATGCGTCTGTAGCAGTTTCTCTCTCTCTCTCTCTCTGTCTATATGTATGGATGTTACTGTGCGATTTGTATTTAAATTCGAACTGAGTCAAGAAGGGGAAGAAATGTTTATATGCATCTCTGCTTCATCACACACACACAGACACACACACAGACACACACACACTCTTTCTGTGTCTCTCTCTGTCTGCCTCTCTCTTTCTCTCTCTTTATATATATATATACATACATACATATATATATATATATATATATATATATGTATATACATACACATATATATATATATATATATATATATATATATATATGTTATATTTAGGCAGCAAGAATTCATCCAGTTTTCTTAATTTAACCCAAAATGCCTGCTTGTTTAATTTTCTGATTGTATTTTTGTAATTTTTTATTAAGATGTTGTATATCACAAACCTAATCGTTTACTCTGTTTTATTCAAGTATTTGCAGCTGTACAGTCACTGTCAGGAACAGGTGATATATATATATATATATAATATATATATATATATATATATATATATATATATATATATATATATATATATTGTTTTATTTATTAATTTTTATTATTATTATTATTATTATTAATATTATCGTTATTATAAAGAATAATTTTTATTATTATTATCACGATCATTTTTATTATTAGTTATTATATGTTTGTTATTATAGATATATATGTGTATATATAATTATGTTTTAAAATAATATATATTTTCTTATAAGTATCTATATGTATTTTTATTGTTATCATTAGTATTATGAGATGATGTTTATATTATATGACGACGATGCTGTCTAAACAGACACCATTTTAAGCTGTTTCTCTGTGAATTTTATTTGACACATTGTTGTAAGTCTGTTTTAAATTTAACCTTCCTATCTCTTCACCTCCCCTTACCCATTATATTAACTTTTTTTTTCTTTCTGTCCTCTCTTCATAATATAAGCCCACAAAGAAAACTTTCGTAGGTCTGTTTATTTTTGGTATTGTTTCCTTCTTGTATTTTTTATCTTTGTTCATCTGTCTGTCAGGAATATCTTGATTTCATTTCATAAAAAGTAGCCCGATCTGATGAGATGAATATGCTTAGATTCATCGAAATAAATTTATTACTGTCTAAGGTTTTCCTCATTATTGTATATATATATATATATATATATATATATATATATATATATATATATATATATATATATATATATATATATATATATATATATATATATATATATATATATATATATATATATATATATATATATATATACTAAGTCCTACAATTATTTTAATATATTTTATTGTTATACGTTATTTATATATACACAAATAATATATGGTACAGAATCTGTTTATAATAAACAATATTAACAACATTTACCGGCTTGAAGGTCCGAGAAATTTCATAGAAAATACGTATCCACTGACAGGAATCGAACCCGTATTCTACACGGAACCGTCATATAGCCTGACGTGCTACATCTGTTTAGCTACGAAGGAGCATCTGCTTAGCAAGGTCGATTTGAAGGAAGTTGGTAGTTTAAAAGCTGTAAGATCTTACTTAAGATCTTACTAGCCACACGCTCCTTCGTAACTTAAACTGGTGTAACACTTCAGGCTATATGACGATTTCATCTAGGATACAGGTTCGATTCCTGTCGGAGGACGTATATTTTCTTGGACGTTCAGACCGGTAAATTTTGTTAATACCTGTTTATTATAAACAAGGCATTTACTTAAATGTTTGTGTATGTGTGTGTATATATGTATGTATGTGTGTGTGTGTGTGTGTGTGTGTGTGTATATATATATATATATATATATATATATATATATATATATATAAATAAAACAATAAAACATATATTTTAAATTGGATATATTTTAGCAGCATGCCTTCATTAAGACATGGTTTCATTAAATAATTTAGACAAGTTTTGCTTACTTATTTTTTAATAGGATCCTCTCATAATTACGGACAAGTTATTTTTTATTATCCTTATTAAAGGAACAAAGAAAATTAGCATGTTGATGCATATTCATTTTATTCCGAGTACTTTCGACATTAGCACAATGTCATCATCAGGGTCTTGTTTTTTTTAAAGACAAAAACTTATTGTGTTCGTCATTTTTCTAAGATAAAATTGCCCCTACATGATGACAGTTAAAAATTGTACAGTACATAACCTAAGCGTTTTTCACTTCACACGTAAAAATTTAATTTTCAGATGAATACAACAATTTTGTTTCGTTTGAAAGCCTGTCCCATTATAAAACGAAAGTTTCGTTTAGTCATCATTGGTTTGGTAACCTCGTCCTGGGTATGACGATAAACTATATCCGGCAGCAAGGGAGATTTTGCGAAGCGTGGAACCACCTCTTAATTACTATTACTTCCAGGTTCACCCTGACCCAGGGTGATAGCACCTGTTTGGTGGGGGGTCCCATCTATAGGCTAATACTGAACCCACAAATAAAAATCAACAGTACATTTTTACAGTTACCAGCAATATATTTTATGATCTACAAGATATATATCTAAAAAACATGTCTTTACTTTGAAAGTATAAAATTATATACAAAATATCTGTTGTTGAAAGCACAAAATTACATCCAAAATATTTAGATTTCAGCATTAAATAGCCGGGTGGGTGGGGTTTGTTAATATGCTGCCAAACAAAATCAACCAATGAAACAACCAACAGGAAAGAAATCTTTCGTGATATTAGTCTATATAATATCCTAGAATTTCTAAAAAAAAAATAAACTGTATCCCAAAATATAACTTCAACAAAACTGCAACATATAACACACCATCTCTAGTAATCCTGTCCATATAAACATATATATGTATAAAAGCTGAGTGTTATCTACCATGTATTCAATTGTGAAAGCAGAATAATGTATATCATATTTTTATTATTTCAAAGCTGCCAAGAAGATTAAATTTCGAAATTAAATGACCCATAATGTGTTGACATACCGTTAAACAATCAATCAATCAATCAATGACTTGCATACCCTATTTCAAAAACTTTAAAGCTATAAAAGATATTCAAACAAAACCTGAAAGAGGAGACTTGAATATTATTATTGGATATTACAAATAATATATAAATGTATGTTTCTTATTTCTATAAACGTCATATATCGTGGGTTCAACTGTAAACGTCTCTTTAAAAACAAACAGTGTCACTCTCTCAAACTCAGTCATTTACATGTCATATGTAATACACGCTTAGGCGATCATGTATCTTTTGATACATGGCTGACGAGGCAGATTTTTCCCCGTAGTATGTTGCCATTTCTGTCTGCGGTAGACAAGTTGCTATCCAAGGTCTGTCCTGCTATTTACCCATAGCTGGAGGAGGGGAGAAGAAGATGATTCATACCTTCCCCAAGGGTATTAGCACGTAAGTGAATGTAATGGATTCGACCGGAATTCGAACTCGGCACTCCGATTCCTCAATCCAAGCCGCTATCCATTACTCCAATACCAACATAGAGATCGAAATTCTTAAAAAAGATATTGCTGACAGAAATCGAACCGGTATTCCGTTTTTAATAAGAGAAACTACCTTCAAGCCAAGAGTGCTTTGCTATTAAGCTACAGGAAGCCACTGCGTCAAACAGTCTCAATTAGCTTACATAGAAAAGTGAGCCTTTCTTTACTGTAATAGTTTTTCGTTTAACAGTAACCCGCGCTTTCTCAGATTCAAAAGAGAATACGGGTAGGTCTATTTTTTTATGAAGACTTTCGTTCATTATGCACCTGGAAATTAATTTTACTGTTTAAAACCAGTAATGTATCCTCAAATACATGTTATCTCGAGAAATAACGTTTATAGCAATAAGAACTAATGATTGATCATATTTTTAGATGTGTATGTAAAAACAAATATACAAAAAAATAATAATAATAATAATGAAACACAAAATCGGCCATTTAGTTGTTACAGTGTAAAATTTTAGTGACGTACGGTGGCGCCATTAATTGTATTAACTCAAGACTTCAATGTTAAGATTAAACTGTACTTAATTACAACCGCAAATAAATATTTAAAAAAAGAAGTAAAAGTCAATATTTTAGTCAATATCTCGGCTTAACATCCGTTAAATCCTAAATCAAAACTCAAATCCTCGACACACAATAATTCACACTAATTCGACTGGATAGTTCCACTCAATAGTCACTCAATAATCACTCCAGTCAGTAGCCTGACACCGCTATTTATACATTTGGCGGAAAATATATATTCATAAATCCAGAGTGTTATGCTCGAACATCGGTGTCGGTAGTTACTCATTTAATGTCAACGACTGAACTCATTTTCTATCCGTATGCAGGCGGTTTGTTTTCTAATATTCTTCCCAAATATTTCAAGGTTACTAAACAGTTTCAAATCTTCTTTCTAACATTCTCCAATAAACGCTTTTGCATCATCTATAAAACACAAGTACACGTCCTTCTGCATTTGCATTGCTTGTTCCAGTGTCTTTAAAGAACCCGCTCTGTTCTTGGCCTGTTTCCGGTCTGATTTTGCTGCGAGAAGACAAAGTCGTGTCTTCTCACCGGATTTATTCCTTTTATACAATGAGGCGATTCTGAGAGAAATAGAAATCACACCAGGATTCGTTATTATACTTGCAAGAAGACTGAACGAATGCTTGTTAGCAAAAGGATGAGCCCAAAATGCAAATTACAAATTGAAAATACTGAAACCAAACAAGTATGGCAATTTAAATATCTGGGTAGAGTTCTAACTGAGGATGGAAAGTGCAACACTGAGACCCGAAGACGCACTGGGATGGCCAAAGATACATTCCAAAAGCTAAGCAGAGTGCTAAGAAACAAAAAACTCGTTAAAAAAAACTGTTACATGATATATGTTCTATATGGCACTGGTTGCTGGAGAATCATCTCAAAGATGAAAAAGAGACTTGAAGAAATAGAAACGTTCTTCTACAGAAGTTTATTGAAGATACAATGGAGCGAATATGTGAGCAACGACGAAGTTTTAGTCAGAGAAAATGGAAAGAAAAAAGGAAAGTAATACTAAACATCAGGAAGAGATAGCTGACATTTTTGGTGCGTATAATGAGGAAAGAGGGTGCGAAAATCTGATACTCGCAGGACCGATTGAAATCAAGAGAGAGAGAGAGAAGAGAAGGACGCATAACTTATTTAGTGAGTTTGAGTAAACGGATGGCGGAACAAGGTTTAGAAGAGATAACAAAAAGACACAAGTTATTAAGCGCTAAAAAGGATAGGAAATCGTAGAGAGCCATGATCGCCAATGTTCTGAAGGGAAACGGCACAAAGAATAATAAGCTTGGGTGAATGGATCGCAGAAAAAGGTTTAGGAGAGATAACAAAAAGACAAAATTTACTAAGTGCTACGAAAGAAGGAAATTGTGGAGAGCCACGGTCACCTACATCCTGAAGAGGCACGATACATAGAGAAGAAGTCTGAAAATAGCGGGTTCGAACGCAAATGTTCGGTTATCCGCATTTTTTACGGCATGATTAAGCAACGGCAACAATGAACTCACTGAAATTTGATATATAACATAATCTTGATATTTCTTCAATTGGTAACGCAAGATGGAAACCTTAAAAAGAAAGAAACGTCTATTCGAACAATCGTTGAAGTTTTGAAATGTTGTACTTGATGTAGTTGTTTCATTTTCGGTTTTCATTTTTTTTTTTTTACTGAGCGATTTTTTTTTTTTGCATCGGATTTCCTCGGGTTAATCTCAAAACTAACGTGGCTGAATCTTGGAATTCACATTCGAATCATCTCTATCTATAAAAGGCAGGATGTGTGTGTGTGTGTGTGTGTAACGAATGCACGGCCGCAATTCTCGACGGATTTGCACCAAAATTTACATGCACATGCTCCAAGTTAGCGGGAAGGCCAAGACCGACTTTGCATTTCCTAACTCCCACCGATAGTGGAAATAATCGATTTTTTCATGCTTCTACGGCAGTTTTCATGTAGTTTGCGGCCATGTTGTACTGGCCAGAGTGAGAGCCTATAGCTGGCTGCCACGAATAGGCAGAAAGATTCTATTGGCTAGCGCGAGAGCCAACAGCTGACTGACACGAATGATAACTAATGTTAATGTTTTGCTAGCATGCAAAAAAAAAATCGATAGCTGCATTCGTCACAAGTGAGAAAAATTTAAATCTGCATGTCACTTTACTCCAATTGGCTCATTCGCTTGCTTAAACTCAACGTTGATTCTGATTCCGCAGAACTGGATTGGGTGTGAAAAAGTATTCGTTGTTAACATTATTTTTCATTCGGTTTTTCCAGTTACGAGTCCTTTTTTAAAGCTGATCGTTTTGTGTTCATTTTGTTTAGTTCTTTTTTCGTAACAGACTTAATGTTTAGTATATTCGCAGTGTGAGATAGGCAAGAAGTAAGGCATGTAGCAACATCAACACGGCAAAAGGCACTCCTTTAAAGGTAAGGAAGGGCAAAAATATTTTAAGTCAAGTGATAGCGATTGCTGTATGAGTGGTACGATTTTTGCATCAAGAACAGGCAACGCTGGGCCATGCTGCTAGTCATGTTATATATGTCTCCTTCCTATTTAATCTACCGAAGCCATTATACGTGGAAGTATTTACCCCTAATATTTTAAATATATTTTTCTGTCTTCATTCAACGCTGGTTTGTTAATTACCGACTTTCTATAATAATAACGCACTCAGTAATTTTTATAACGTTTAGAAAAAGTATTTTCATTATTAAACGTATATTTATAATTTTTTTTATGAGTAGTTGCTTCATGCCGTCATGAGGATAAAAAAACGCATTTGCTATCAGCCTTAGACGATTTTGGCATTGACAAAATTAGGAAATAGCACCGTATTTTGCTGCTCATAAGATGTGCCCTGCTGCATTAAAAGCTCCAGTTATCAAAAGATATGGGAATAAATGTTTTCCTTGTACTACATAACCCCCTCCCTACTATCCCCAATTTTACCCGTTCAATATCATATTTCAGCATGAAAACATGATTAATCCTAGACCGAGAAGTTTATGGTAACTATTTTAAATGTAGTAATTGAAAGAGAAGCTAGAGTTCATAATACCGTTGAAAGCTAATCTTATTGCAGCCTGAAGTTCTCACGAATCGTGACAAATTCATCGCAAACCAGAATGGAGCACTAATTTTCAATTAGATACAGGGTTCAGAATCGGAAGTAATTGGGGTGCTGATACTCACCTCAAACCCCAAATTTATAGCTCCCGTCACCTATCTTCGATTTATAGATTTTGTGATGTCAACGAATACTCGTTGTCACTTTCGTAATGCTCGTTGTAGTAGAGACTTTGTAATCGCAGATACAACTATAGTAACGCCGTTGAGCAATACTGGTGTCAGACGGCTTCGAATAACACCCGCACTAATAGTACTTGCTGGATAATACTCGCTCGAATAGTAACTACTGAATAGGGATCTGAATAGTGATCAGTATAGAGAAATAGTATAGTCAATAAAGTAGAGAATAGCGATCCGTATAGTAATAGAGGATAGACTAGAAATCAGGATCAATTAGACGTCACGCAACTTCCTACTTATGCTTTTTTCTTCTATGGTCACGTGGTCTACTTAATTCAATGAGCAGTGAAAACGATATATTGAAGGCAGATATTTAATTTATCATTTACACATAAATTAATGCTCTGAATATTATAACACATGACACAGAAAAGAAACTACTTAGAACCTTAAAGAAAGTAGTAAAATGATAAGAAAGGACTAAACATTAATTGTAAGAAGACAAAATATATGTTTGTCTTATAATTCCCGTCAGCTACCTTAGGGTCGTGTTTGGAGATATTTTATAAGAAAAGAAAATACGTCTTACAGCCAGCAAAATAGGTAAATGGTGATATACAGGAAGACCTTAGTAGATCCATTTTCGTAGCGCTGCTTACGAAAGTGTGTTTCAGCGGCCTAATGAGCCACATAACTAAGCTTATAATGCGGATTCTTATAAATCGAGGAATTAGACCCGAAATAGGGTGATAACTGTGGTTTCGTTAACGATAATAGAACAAGAAATGCAATATTTATGATCAGAATGGTATCAAAGCTATCAATACAAATAGGAAAGGTCGTATGCTTGTTTCATAGACTATGCAATAGCATTTGATAAGGCATATCACAAAGACCTATTTGAACTGCTACGAAAACTTGACTAATTTGGGAAATATATGAGACTTCGCCTGCATACTGATGGAAAATAAATTGTTCAAATACACAAAAATAGAAACGGGTGTAAAACAAAGGATGTGTCTTCTCATCTGATTTATTCAACCTATACAGCGAGGCAATCCCAAGAGAACTAGAAAACCTACAAGGAAACAATCATAACACCATAAGGTACAAGATAACACTTTGATAACAGACTCAGAAAGAGCTCCCAAATAAAGTAGAAAAACCAGTAAAAAGGACTAACTATTAATTGTAAAACGACAAAACGTATGATTGTCATCAAGATGAACGACGCCAATTGTGATCTACGAATTGGAGACGTTAGAATCCATTACGCACAGAAGTTTAAATATCTAGATAGTGCTGTAACAGATGCTGGAAAATGTGACCCAGGTGTCCGAAGGTGCAGTGGAGGCCAAGAAATTTTTCCCGCTGCTAATCAAATTACTATGACATAGAAAGACTCCGTCTGAAACAAAGAAAAAAAGCACTGAACGGCTACGTAATATCCATCTTCCTTTATGACAGTGACTGCAAGACAATTCTTCTACAAATGTTAGTGAGTCTTGAAACGACAGATGTGGAAGAATCACATCTGTTGCTTCAAGTCTCACTAACGTTTGTTTGCGGAAGGAATAAGAAGACTATAGGCGGAACATGTAAGCAACGAGGAAGTTTTAAGGACAATGGGAAAGAAAAGCACACTTATATTTACAATTAGAAAGAGAGTTCTAATTTCTGTGATGCATAATGAGGAATGAGGGCATCTAGAATTCAACGCTCAAAGGTCATATAAAGGGCAAGAGAGACAAAAGGAAAACAGCCAACCTACTTAGCGAATTTATGTAAATGAACTTCAGATTAGGTAACAGGAGGATGATAAGAGCATAAGTGTTGCTTAGATCAACAAAAGAACAGGAAGCTGTGGCGAGCCATGATCGCATACGTCCTGAGAGGGGTACGTTGAATAAAAGGATTTTTTTGTTACTATTTATTACAACTTTTTTTTTTTTAGCGGATCTATTCTTTTGTAGATATTAATTTAAAAGGTATTGTATTAGAAAAAAATATTTCATTTATCGACTTCAAAATAAATCAAAGGGTAATATTTTGATAAAAAGTAACCAAAACGGAAAAATTAATCCTTTTGTTTAAATACAAATCTGTAACTACGCAAGTTAATTATTTATAATTAATGTCCTTGTAAAATCCTAATTTTCTTTTCTTATTTGTAATCATTTGTATATTTTTAAAATGTTTTGTTTATTTTCAAAACCATATTTAGTGTTTGATCTCGTATTTTTTAAAATTAATTTGTTTGGAGCTGTGTTATCAGTTCCACACCATGACAGGTAATTAGCACATTTGGGGGCTTGATTAACAAAATTAATCGATATTTTATTATATGCTTACAAATTATTGCCGACAATATTATAAATTAAAAAAAAAAACTCTAGCTGTAACTGTTAAGGTTTGATCTTTTTTCATTGCTAAGAGACACGTCATGTAATTCTTTCCCAACTAAAACATAACATAAAAAAGTTATCGAATATCGATCAGCTGCCAAAGTGTAGAAAGCTTTGATCTTTCTTTGAATTTTACTTGCTTCATTTTGGTTCAACGGGTTTCAATGGCCTCCTTTAGATTCTCAAGTTTCTTCATACGATTTCCTTTTAGACTTAGGCCACTTGCAACTGTTTCTTTGTCTTTTATTCTTCTTTCGATTACGGATTTCGTCTTCGTTTTTTTTTTCCTTTTTTTGTCATCTCTTTCTTCTTCTTTCTCTCTTTCTTTTCGTCTTTAATTCCTTTCATTCGTTCATCCTTTCTTTTCTACATCCACTTTTGCTTACTTGCTTCCGTCATACCATCTTTCCTTACTTTCTTTCTTAGTTTTTTTTTCTTCTTTTCTTTGTTCGTCTTTCATTTCTTTCATCTTTTCATCTTACGCGTCTTCTCCCTATTCATTATTTCCTCCTTTCATCTTTTTTGTATTTGCTTCCTTTTTTGCTTTTCTTCCTTTCGTCTTTTTAGCCATCACTTCGTCTTCTTATCCTTCCTTCCTTCCTTCCTTCCTTCCTTCCTTCCTTCCTTCCTTCCTTCCTTCCTTCCTTCCAACCATCTTCCCTTCTTTTCTTTCATCTTTTCATTTAATCTCCTTCTCACATGAATTCCTTCCTTTCTGTTCTTCCTTCTTTTCTTTATTCCGTTTATTTCCTTTCTTTCTTTCATTTTTGGTCTTCCCTTCGTTATTCCTTTCTCTTCTTCTCTTCTTTATAATGTTTTAGTCTTTCTATTAATCGTTCAGTTCTTCTTTCCCCACTCCTCTACTTACGCTTTCTTTCTTTCTTTCTTTCTTTCTTTCTTTCTTTCTTTTCATTCCCTTTCATCTTTTCGCCCTTTCCTCTTCCCTATCCCTTTTTCTCTCTTCCCTTCCTTCCTCCGCCTTTTCATCTCCCTTTTCAGAATCTCATTCACCAAATCGTTTATAATTCCGTTCCACTTTTCTCAACTTGCCGTCATTACCCTTTTTTCTCCTCCCTTGATAAACATGAACCACATTGTCGTCTTCCCGGCATATCCTTTACTCTGCCTCAAGGCTAAGTCTTGGCATCTTCAGTCAAAGAGAGGTCAACATAAGCCGCTCATATGACTACCATTCAAGAGATCACTCGCCATTTTTTTAAACTTGCCTCACTTGACGGAGTTGAGGGCAGCAATATCTTTAATATT
Source organism: Acanthosepion lycidas (assembly GCA_963932145.1). Taxonomy (NCBI): domain Eukaryota; kingdom Metazoa; phylum Mollusca; class Cephalopoda; order Sepiida; family Sepiidae; genus Acanthosepion; species Acanthosepion lycidas. The sequence goes on from OZ010594.1 coordinate 27,141,767, forward strand.
CATCTTCCGTTTCAGATGCGAACTTCTAAAACGCAACCCTACCAATATATCGAAGATGTTGATAGCATGTGGCCCAAATATGAAAATGCGCATAACCAAAGCTGACAATACAATTCATGACCAATTGTTCAATAATTCTACTTGTTCCTTCGTTCCTTAGTTTTACGCATTGGCAATATCGAATAAATAAATTAACTATTCCGTTTCGATTGCGAGGAAAGACGGAAAAGACATATCAGAGACGCTGTTTGATTTCAATGAGAAAGAAAGAAAGATAGATGAGGCGATAAAGTATGCTGAACCTTGTGATAGTTTACCTGTCTTCTGTTAACAGAAAGTCGTTTTGGATATGACGATAAACTGATTCTGTCAGCAAGGCCTCTGATCAGGAGGTTTTGAGGAGCGTGTAACCAAATTTTAATTGCTGTCCACCCTGACCAGGGGTGCTAGCACCTGTTAGAGTCCCAGTTATGGGCAAATAGTTAACCCCAAAACTGGAATCAAAATACTATGAAAGTGTAGATAGATATATATATATTTATAGTGAAGGTGCAAGTAATACATTTTCATAGTAAAAAAAAATTACCAGCAGAACCATTAATATATTTTTGTAAAAGAAATTACTTACGTTCCCAAGAAAATTACATTTTGGTATTAAATGACCCGTAAAGAGTTGATATGCCGTTAAACAAACAAAACAAAAGCTAAGAAAACGGAAGAAAAGATATATAAAAGGTTTTGTTTAGTTTTAGAGAAAGACAGAAATGACAATGCGATGATGCACTCATGTGTTTAACGTCTGCTTCAGTGAAATACAAAATTATGTCAATTTCAAATCTTTTCATTTGTATCCTCTTACTTCTTTAAATAATGACCTGCATTCATATTTATGAGTGTTATGATTTTGTGAAAGTTGTTTAGTTCAAATATTTAACGATAAGATCGATATTTCCATGAGTATTTTACAGTCGGGGAACTCACAAGAAGTTTTTTTTAATCATTAATTAAGAATTATGATTCATCAGAAAATTTAAATGCGAAAACCGAACAATTTTTACGGGTACTATTAACACTGTTAGTTTACATAAAACAGACATCTCTTTAAAGTTTGCTTTATACTATTTCGCTTTTACGAAAGTCCTACCTTCTGTGCGAAAAGGCGTAAAGCGAAAAAGCAGTTAATACCCTAACCCTAACCCTAAAAATTCTATGTCGAAGATCTAGGTACGTTGTCTGTTGTTGCTGATGTGTAAGTTATTTGATTCTTTAGCGGCATATCAACTCTTTATGTGTCATTTAATGTCGAAATTTCATTTTCTTTTACAAAAAAGTATTGCTGGTAATTTTTATGTCAAGAATATATTGCTGTTTTTTTTTTTTTTTTTTTTTTTTTTTTTTATGAAAATATATTGTTGGAAATATTTTCTGTTTTTCAAAAATGTACTGCTGGCAATTCTTTTACTATAAAAATGTATTTTTATACTTTCATAGACGTTTGACCCCAATTTGAATTTTAACTATTTGCCCATAGAATGGACCCTAACAGGTGCTACCTTCCCGGGTCAGGATGGACGTGGAAACAGCAGCAATTAAGAGTTCCACGCTCCTCAAAACATCCAGATCTTACTGCTGGATGTAGTTTATTGTCATACCCAGAATGAGCTGGTGTGTAATGCGTGGATCGGGAGAGTAGGGTTGACTACAAGAGTTTCATTTTTTTTTACCAAAAATTCTTTGTAGAAAATCAAAATATCCAGCAAAATTACCGTAACCTTTTCATATTTGCAGTCACACTTTCCTGTAATCATCTCAAAGCTAGTAAAAATTTAATGGTCATATTATGGGTTTTGTAACACTTTAAAAACTTTCCCATATAAATTAATAGTCAAGGCATCTTCGTTTTACCCCATTTCGGATTTCGAAAGCTTCAGGAGAACGCTCGTCTTTCGAATAACGGGGGAAAACCTGAGCCAGAATTCAAACGTAAACATTGTCTCGTGTCGTAGATTTAAGTCACGTGATGTGCTAAGACAAACGCAAAAAATAAAATTAATCAAGTTATGCTGATCGCATTGGAAGTTTATTCTGTATTTCGGTATCATGCGATTTAACAGTCGTAGAATTTCAAACGACCTGAGCGTTACGATAAAAAAAACAACAAAAAAAACAAAAACAAAACAAAAACAAAAAACAAGCAAAACAAAATGAAAGAAAACTAGTAAAAAGTCAAACATACAGGGCGCGATGGGTAAATTGTCTCCATTATATATTTTTTTCATTTCGTGCTCGTTGTTTGTTTAGGATAGTAGGATCCGTTGGGTACTGTCTGTGAGAAAAGGAACACCATATTGAGGTTGTGCTGCCCTGGGTCAAGAGGCTGCTGGAAGACCCTATGTCTGGCAACAGGACTCTGCAACATGTCACTCAAGCAGGATAAACCAGTCATGGCTGTCAGACAATTTCTGTGATCATATCACTAATTACATCTAATTCCCACCTAACTCCCCCAGACTGCAACCCCCTTGATTATTATATGCGAGATGCAGTTGAGCGTGAAACTAACAAAACTCTTTGCAAAGCCAAGGATGAACTGAAGGCAAGGCTTAGGGCAGCATTCATCAATGTAAACGAGGAGACTGTCCAGAAGTGTTGCAGGAGATTCCGAAGTCGTCTGAAGGCCGGGGTTGAAGCCAATGGCGAGTTTATTGAATAAATTTACTTTTTAGTGTTTCAAGATATTTTTGTGTAATTTTGGTAAATATACCTGTTAAAATGAAATGTCAGTGCTATTTTCATTCCCGTGTAATTTAGACGACAATTCATCCATCACACCCTGTATATATATATATATATATATATATATATATATATATATGGTGGCACTTGACTATAAAGCCGTAGACGTCCAGCAACTAAAATGATGATATTTGCAATAAGACAAACAGGTTCAGAAGCGATTTCATGCGATATTTTAAATTGCATGATGATGTAACACACGCTGTTGCACCTCTTAAGTGCCCTGTTTGTTTCAGGGTATGTAGGTCAATGCTGGGCTAAGGAGCCACATTTGTTTAGCACATCAGTAGATATTCTCCCAAAAGTTATGTATTCGGACACAAGTTGGCAACAACCAACGATATATATATATATATATATATATATATATATATATATATATATATATATATAAGTGAACATTGAAGTCAACACTCAGAGGTGACAGGCTGTTTCATGCTAGACGCAATCGTCAGCCTCTGAATGTTGACTTTAATGTTGACTTTTGTATTTACATACATTCTATCTCTGATATTGAGCACTTTATCCCATAAATATAGCACACCTTATATATATATATATATATATATATATATATATATATATATATATATATATATATATATATATATATAGATATAGATATATATATATATATATATATATGTATTCTGTGCATTTAAGCAGTCAGTATTCTTTACAGTAAATACTATTATGACCACCGCACCTTGTATTTCAGGATAATTACCTGTTACACACGAACGCATGTTTTGTATTTGTTATATTTTCTTGTCTGAAGTTAATGTCCAAATGTATCTTGCTGATATTATCTGGACAGGACACAACACATACCAACCAAATTAGAAGTCCAATAGTTTTAGAGATATTGTGATGTATCTACGGATGTTTGTCTTATCCGATGAATTTTAAGAAAAAACAAAATACACATGTATAATTATACTGGTACATTTGTTTGCATTTTGAATTTGCAGTTTATCTAATGCTAAAAAAAGTGTCATCCCCGATCAGTGAGGCCCCGCGGGTTTCAAATGAGTATTAGTTTTGACCTTTAGTGGATTGTATTTCACGTATTACCCGCTATTCATGACGGAGTTTGGGCCCTTACCCGATGCACGAGGTGTTTCCAAAACGAGGAACTACAGAGGCGGGCTTGAATAATTCAATACTAAAAAAGAATTATCATCACGGATCCAGGAGGGCCAGGGAGTATGAAATGAATATCTGTTTTGAGCTTTAGAGGGTAGTCCCCCAGGTATTAGCCCTTCATCGGGACGGAGTTTGGATCATTACCTGGCGCATGAAGTACCGAGGAGGCTTGAGCAATTTTTTTTACGGCTACCCAATCTTACTTTAAATTTCATCCTTGTATTTCTATGCAAGTGGAGACATGGACAAATACTTATTGGTGTGCTCCGGATGCTAGGGATGTGGCAAGAGTGCCGGGGGCAACTACAAAAAATACGGATCGATATTATTATCTTCCGCCTTCACTGTATCTACCAATGTCTAATCTATGTTACAATGGAGAGCAAATTCATTTCGCAAGCCATTGTTAGTGATTCCGATTCAATATTTAAATTAATATAACCGAGATGCCACGCTAATATCTCCAATTCGAAGCCCTCTTCTTTTGGTTGGCTCTCTCCGCTGACAGCCGTACACTATATCTCATTATGTTTAGTGATTGCACTTTTCTTTTCGCGTTCTTTTGCTACCGCCTCTAGGAGCTTTTATAAATTTCCTTCTGTGTCTTCCATTAGCACAGTGTCATCTGCGCGTCTTTTTTTTTTTTTTTTTGTTAAGCTTATGACTGCCAGTAATCAATCTTAGTGCGTCTTTTAGTTCTCGGAAGATCGTCTTCGCTGTATCAGTTGAATGAAGTTGATTAATTAACAATTTTCGAAATCCTGTCTTTCACTTCATTGATTATCGGCGTTCGGATTAACCCTACTCAGCACCGAGAACATGTCCGGCCTATAAGCGCTGGCACAATGATGTTTTTATAATCAAATGTTCATTGAGACAATTTTTTCTTTCCAGAATCCATCTTACATATCTATAAGACTACTATTTATCCATGCTTAGAACATTGCTGTCGCATATGGTCCATTGCTTCCTGCTATTTACCTTGAGCTCCTTGATAAAATTCAAAGAAGAATCAGCAATATTATTGGTCCTGATCTGGCGACTCACGTTCAGTCTCTTTCCCACCGTTGTAAGGTTGCCTCTTTGTGTCTTTTCTATAAATTTTAGTAGTAATTTTTCGGATGAGCTCTTCGCTATGGTGCCCAGACTGCATGAATTTAAGCGCAGTAATAGATTGCCGACGAGTTCTCACTAATTTACAGGTGAGCTGTCTCGATGTAGCGGTAAGTTCTATGCTAACAGTTTCTTTTCTTGCACTTCTCACTCCGGCTCCATGCTTTCCAGCCAACTTTAATCTTCAAAAATTTAAATATAATGTCAATCGCTATCTACTGTCCCCCTGATTATTCTTTCCACTTCCCGCTCATTATTAATGTTTCTTCTCTTAATCCTTCCTCACCCTGTAACTCTTTGTGCCTTAGTGGCTTTACTGCCTTCCATGGGGTGATACTGATTTAAAAATAAAAGAAAAAAGCTGAACCTGATACAGTAACGTACCAATGCAAATTGTCGACCTTCTCCTTGCAAATATTGTCTGGTACGCGTTCGTCGATTCGTGCTTCCGGCCTTTGACCAACTTGATTTATATACAGGGTGCGATGGATAAATTGTCGCCTGAATTAAGCAAAAATACTGAGTATAAGTGTTCTTTTTGTTGCCATTTTCTTTAAAACTTCCTCATTGCGTATTCATTGTGTCCATGGAATTCTCAGTATCCCTCTGTAGAACCACATTTCTGCTACCTCCAGTTTTCTCCACATCTGTGGGGAGATTGTCCATCATTTACTGCCATAGAAGATGGATATCACATAGCAATTCAGCATCCTTTGGTTTTTAACGAAATTTTTCAGTTTCTCAGCACCTTAGCTTTTGGAATATCTCTTTCGTTTTGCTGTCGCATTATCGCATGCAAAATAAATCGATTGCTTTGGTAACAAACAAAAGAGTACTGAGCTGTTACGTGATATCTGTCAGCGAATGTTGGACGACATCCTCAAAGATGAAGAAGAGACTCGAGGCGACGGAGATGTGGTTCTACAGAAGGATGCTAAGGATATCATGGACCGAGCGTGTGAGCAACGATGAGGTCTTAGGGAGGTTACAAACAAGGAGGAGGTTTATATTTAACATCAGAAAGTGTCAGTTTCTGGGACACATAATGGGGAAGGAGGACCTGGAGTATCTGATACTCATGGGTCGAACAGAGGGAAAGAGAGACAATAGAAAGCAACGCGTGACGTACCTGACGAGCTTGAGCAAGTGGGTGACTGAACGTGGTCTGGGGGAGGAAGCAGAGGGAAGGAACTTGCCGAGAGCTGCAAGAGAAATTAGGAGGTGGAGAGCCATGATCGCCTACGTCCTGAAAGGACATGGCAAATAAAAAGAAAGTAAGAATGCCACCCTACTGCACCCTACCCCGTGTATTCTTTCTCATCGCTTTTCTACTTACCCAATTTTTACTTAACGCCATCTGCCTGAATCTTTCTATCGCCATAATGGTCGCTACCGCCTACTTTGGCCATGCGAGAGATAAATTATTAGTAATAGTTTTTTGTCTCGTTCTAAGAGTTTTCTATACACCAATACGAGGTCGGATCAATAAGTCCGTAGAATGATATATAGCTATCCGCTGATTTTGCAACAGAAAATTTCATTGTATAATGTCGACTCTGCCAGATTAATGTTTACTGCATTTGTTTATATATATATATATATATATATATATATATATATATATATATACTACTACTATTAATACTCGGTTGAAAAAAAACTCGGATAGCACAACTTGTAAGTCTATGAAAACTAATTGGTAGCCGAGGAAAAACATTGTAGAAAAAAAAAAGAAAGAACTAGAAACATCCGAAGAGGGCGAAATAAATCGTCCAGTGCCTTAAGTTTTTAGTCCAAAGAAAAAAACATAAAGTGCTCAGTACGCTAAGTAGAGCAGGTATAAATGGAATAAATCCTAAAGAGCCAGGAACAACCTACCTAGCTTTCACCTAAACGGATCTTCAGGGTAAGCTGTGTTTAGGTGAAACCTAGGTAGGTTGTTCCTGGCTAATTAGGATTTATTCCATATATATATATATATATATATATATATATATATATATATATATATATATATATATATATATATATATGTAACATATCTTCATTCAAGCATGTTTAGTTGAATAATCTAGACATATATTTATTTATCTTTACTTTAATCCTCTCAAATTCACAGATGAATTTCTTAGTGCTGTTACAAAACTGATTAAGAAAGACGCCGTAGTTTGGGTTATTTATTTTATTTTAAATCTTTTTTACAGGTTTTTACGTTCTAAAACATTGCTTTTATAGACATGTGAGAACGCTGTTGCTATACTTATAATTAATTTTATTTAGTGTTGGTTTCATTTTTTTATATAGAGCGCTTCAAGAATATATTTGTATTAATAATTCTCTAAAACGGGCATGTGGACAGGAATATTCTTTTAAATGTTTTGCAATAGAGATAAAATCCAACATCTGTAAATTAAGCCTTCTTAATGTTGTAACAGCACCTTGATCCTTGAATTTGAGAGCATTAAAATAAAAATAGATAGACATTATATGTCTAGATTATTCAACAAAACACACACACACACACACACACATACACACATACACACACACATATATATATATATATATATATATATATATATATATATATATATATATGTGTGTGTGTGTGTGTGTGTTGTTATATAAGATTAACTTTCGGATCCTTACCAAAAACAGTTAAAAGATTCAGATATTCCAATTTTTTGCTCTTGACATCGTCAACAAAAATGATTGATTGATTGGTTTTCTACGTTTTATCAACCCTTTGTAGGTTATTTAAAGTCAGAATTTCTTATTTTTTATTTTTGAGATAATAATGATTTATTGATACAAGTTTGTACTAACTAACCCCTAGCAACAGAATTTGCGCGTAATTGATTATAAAGAACCCAACAGGAATTGAAACTTGGTTCTCAGATTAATAATTCAGAGCTGTTGTCCATTACACCAACCACACATCCAAGCTTACAGCACCTGGTATTCACAAGCTGTCACCCATTTAGCTACTGAAAGTTCATTGACAAGGAAGGAGATTATGCTGAAAAATCAATATTTGTTGATTAAAATAAATACGGCACAGTCAGTATCGAACTGTATCAAACTGAACCTTGTGACCAATATATTTTTGTCCTTCTGCGGATAATTGTGAATGGCGTCGTTTGGAAAGTTACATGTTTTCTCATATTATTAGCAAGAAAATATTTACACTATTTAAATTATTCGGACTATTGTCCTCATCTTTGTTGCCATATTTACCACAACGTTTCGGCCGTTGTACGCTCCGGCCTTCTTCAGGTAGTTGGAATGTCGAACTGAACCCTTTATTTCGCTCGCTGGGATAGACTGTTCTAGTTCCACGTGCCATGTCTAATGGATATCAGTTATCTCCTGTTAATTCCCCTCTCCAAGTTTTCCACCGCCTTAACCAGGTATTGAACTCACACACTTTGGGTCCTGTCACTAGATCTAACTAACACCTTTATCCACTGTGCCATGTGTCCTTGTGCCGTTGTGATAAATATGGCGACAAAGATGAGGACAATAGTCCGAATAATGTAAATAGTGTACATAATACCTCATCTCAGAAATATAGACAGATACAGAAAATATTTAAAAATGCACTAAAAAAAAGTGGCGCACCCACTCGTATCCGAGAATGCCAGTCTACAAGGGCCACTAGCTAATCCCCATTTCAGACGTCTGCTCAGGCACATTTGTGTTTGTTCAACACCCAGAGAGCCGATCTGTGGTTTATACTGCAGCTATGTTGACGGACCTTAGCTACTGTTTCTGAGAGAGAGAGAGAGAGAGAGAGAGAGAGAGAGAGAGCGTTATCTAGCGTGATCAATAGTCTAAACAACGCCAGCACATTCAAACACTCGGTCACGATGACTTATGACTTCATGTTAGCACTACCATCGTCTGCTCCCAAGGATTCTGTCTACTCAATTTCACTTTCAAAGTTTATAAATTTGCCTTGATTCAGTAGGAGCTATATTTGACACGGGTTAATAATGATGGAATGCCTAACAAGTTATCAGCTGCACTTATTTACAACCTTGTCATTGATTAATTTTTAACAAGCACCTCAACATCGAACCTGGAAAACTGTAGCTTTTACTCGCCGGTGACTAAATTCGCTGACATTTGTAGAAAAGATCAAGTGGTTGTAAAATAATTATATTTGTTAATGTCACTTGATCAATTCTCAAGTTTAATACTTGTCCGTGCCACTTACCTAAATTCACCCAGGCATGGAAAATCTCAAATGATACCACCTCTTGGTTTCGGCCCGGCAGGGTTGATCTTTACTTATCATGTTGTCTGAATTTTGACCTTTCTAACGAGGTTATAAACGATTAACTCAAGCTATTCCAACTTTAAGATTACAAGCTTTATCAATAAACTTTTCAAGCAACTTCCGTACTGATAAGATCGATTCGCTGCTGGGCAATGGTTAGTAAACCAAGCTATAATCGGATCAGTGAATTCGATTCTCACAGTGTGCTATACACTTGTGGCTTTGTATTGTACTGAGGCAACCGTAGTAATCACAAAATCAGTTCGGAATACTTCCGGTCATTTTGAAATATCTCGGGAATCAGTTGCGCGGTTTTGATCTTGACAACCGATTAGATGGGAGATTACTGCGCATGCATGAAGATCGCACTAAGGCAAATGTAGTACACGCAAAATCAGTCTAGAATATATCCACCTATTTGAATATGTAGGGAATCGGTTGCGCAGTCTTGATCTAACATGACAGATAATCAGAAGGGACCTTATTGCGCATGTAAGAACATTGTACTTTGGCAAATATAGTAAAAACTAAACAAGTCCGGAATGTATCTGACTATTTAGACATATCTCGAGAATCGGTTCCATGGTCTTGATCGAACTTGACCAAAAACAGTAGCAGTAAAGCTGATGCGAATTGAAAAAGGAATGAGACAATATGAAATCCAAGCTAGGAGTACTTTGAAGTGGATTGAACTGTCCACTTCAAAGTACTCCAAAAGCGTCACTGTCCAAGCTAGGCTATGTTTCATCATTAATCGGTTAGATAATTTCACGACATACTTCATACCTTAGAAAAACTCACCGAAGAGGAATTATTATTAGAAAGTTAATCTCATCAGCCATGCATATTGTAACAAGTTTGATCCTAATCGGGTGCCCTATATTGTCGTCATAGGATGCAATAAGCAAAGCCTAGTAATTATCTAGGGAGCTTTACTATTAAGTAATAGTTAACGAGCTTCACTAACTGGAAAGTGGGATTGATGCTCACTGGTTGACCCACGCTTTTGTCAATGTGCTAAACTATTAGGTTGGTGCAAATATAATTCTCTCACATAGTAATATATGTGAGAAAACGACATTATTTTTGCACCAACCTAATATATTAAACGGCGTAAATATGTTGTTTCTCTCGTTGTAAGGTAGTGATTAATATGATGATGAAACACATTACAGTGTCGTGAGTTCGATCTTACCTGTTGTACGACACTTGTTGTCTCTCTGCCTTATTAAGTAGAGATTCCCGCTTAGTCAGAATGGAGTAGACAGTCTTTATTTTAATACTGGGAACCCCGGGTATAAGTGGGGATAAGGACAAAAATCGTCAACTCTCACTGCCCCCACTTTTAACTCACCAGATCACACGAATCAGAGAATAATTCTGATCCTAGTGCAATGGTGGGATGCGGCCTTTAGGAAAGGATCTTCTGAGACTTTTTATTTTTGGAGGCAGGATAATTACTTGCTGATACTAAACTTAAATTATTTCAGTTGCCTCTCCAAGGAGCAATAGTTAGCACATTATTCTTGCAATGAGGTTGGGGGCGAATTCTTTTTTAAAGCCTTGGTTCCAGTCCTGTTATGAATATTTATAGGTTTGTATTTGGCACAAGGCCGGATAGGAATTAGGGAAAGTCTGGTCATCACTGTCTCTCCTACGTCTATATAATCCGATTCACGACCCATTCACTGTAGCAACTGACTCAATCACCACAAGAACTTATCTTTTTCCATCCAATGTTAACATCCCACAATATCACATTTTCACAGTGGAACTAATAAGACCCACGTAATGATAAAAATCTTTTAATACGTACAAATATTTTTTTTAATAAAAAATATATAAAAAGACTACATATGAAATGACGAAATAATCAAATAAAAAAAACAAAGCATTCAAAGCAAAAGTAAAACTGTGTTAGTATGGCCCGTCCAACCCACAAAAATCAAAGCGACTGTTGTATTCTGCCGGTAAGCAAGAAGATCATTCATTAGTGATAAAAGAAGTACATATCAAAATGGAAGGGAAAATATATAAGGCCGGTTTAGTCAAAATAAAAATCGATGACAAAAAAAATTGGGGAGAGAGGGAATCTTGATCATTATCATAAAAAAAAACAAAAGAGAACGTCGTCACTAGTCCGAGTACAAGTTATCTATTAAGTTGGTGCAAAAATAATGTCGTTTTATCACATAGTAACATATGTGAGAAAACGACATTATTTTTGCACCAACCTAATAGCAAAACCAAAGAAGACCAGCTTAATCAGGGAGGGGTCCGTCTGGAATTCGACCCATTTTGACTTTCTTTTCTTTTTATATTCCGTGTCCTTTCAGGAAGCCGGTGATCATAGTTCTCTACTTCCCCCTATCCCTTGTGGCTCTCAATAAGTTTCGTTCCTCTCCCAAGTCCCCCACCAAATCACGTTCTGCCATCCACTTGCCAGGCATGTCATGCGTTGTCTCTTTTCCCCTGTATTCGACCTGTGAGTACTAGATTCTCCAAGCCCTCCTTTCTCATTAGGTGTCTCAGAAATTTCATCTACCTCTTCCTTATGTTAAATATAAGCTTCATCCTTCTTTGCGTCCTTTCCCAAGAACCCATCATTGCTTACAAGTTCGTTCCATGATATACTTAGCATCCTTCTGTAGAACCACATCTCCGCTGCCTCGAGTCTCTTCTTTATCTTTGAGGAGACCGTCCAACATTCGATGCCGTAGAGGAGGACAGATATCACGTAGCAGCTCAGTACTCTTTTCTTTGTCACCAAAGAAATCCTCCAGTCTCGCAGTACTCTGCCAGAGCTTTTGGAATGTGTCCTTGACCATCCCCAATCTTTGGATCTCAGCGTCGCACCTACCGTCCTCCGTCAAAACACATCCCAGATATTTAAACTTCCGCACATGCTTTGTCCTCGACCTGCAAATCGAATTTCGGTTTCATCCTTTTTACTGATGACCATGCATTCTGTATTTTTGTAGTTTCTGCTTAGTCCCTTCTCGCTCTCCCTCGCTACATTCTGTGTGTGGTTTTATAGTTTCTTTTCCGTGTCTGCTCCCAGTACTATGTTGTTTGCTTATCTTATGTTGTTAAAATTGTGGTCGTCAATACTGAATCCCGGTAGGATCTCCAATTCTTTCAGAATTGCCTCCTGATGTTAAATATAAGTTCTCTTTTTGTTTCTGTCTTCTCCAAAACCTCGTTGTTGCTCACATATTCGATCCATAGTATCCTCAGCATTTTTCTGTAGAACTACATTTCTGTTGCTTCAAGCCTGTTCTTCATCTTTGAGGAGATTGTCCAGCATTCACTGCTATACAGGAGGACAGATATCACGTAATAGTTCAACAGTCTTTTCTTTGCTTCTAACGAAGTCTTTTTCTGTCGTTTAATATTCTGCTTAGCTCTTGGAATGCATATGAATAAAAATTCCCCAGGCGTAGATCCATGTGCGAAGATTCCACAGGGCTCTTTTCCACTGTCTCACCTATCGGGCAATGACTATCCACACTGCGTCTCTATTCTTGCTTGCGTCTGTGTACACTGAAAACTGGAAAAGGTGCGTTGCAAACTCTCAATGTAAGGTAAGGTAAAAAAAAACAAAAAACAAACCCTGCAGCAAGAATTGAGTACTCGGACCTTATTAATTTAGTTATTTAATTGAAGGATTCTCTTGTACGGTCTGGGTGGATAGATAGGTGACCCTTACGACAACTTCGGCCACTTTTGACATCTCAGAGTAATAGATGAGCTTTCCCCGTCAACTTTTCCTAATACCAACTTTCTGTCCATCTTAGCATCGCGCCGCGCGACTAGTAGCACAAACGGTCGGCGTCGGAGCTTCCCCGAGGGTCAATCTGTGCGGTCCAGAACTCTTTCTATTTCTGCATATTATTAGTTGAACCAGCCGTCTTTAGCCTGCCTGCATTTGTTCCTTATTTCTTGGTGTAATTTTTTGCATTCCGTTCCTTGTCTTGGCATTGTTTTCTTTCTCATTTTCATCATTTCTGAGGGAATTAGAAATCCTAGAAGTTCTACCGGGATTTATTATTGGCAGCCACAATCTTAACAACATAAGATATGCAGATGGCAGTGTTGATAGCAAACACGGAAAGAAAACTACAATAGTTCCTACAAAACCTAATATAAGAAAGGGAGAAGAAAGGATTAAACATAGACAGAATGCATGGTTGTTAGCAAAAGGATGGGCCCAAAATGCAAATTACAAATGGGAGACACCAAAATGAAACGAGTAAACAAATTTAAATATCTGGGAAGTGTTTTAACAGAGGATGGAAAGTGCAACACTGAAACCTGAAGGTGCATTGAGATAGCCAAAGATGTTTTCCAAAATCTAAGCAATGTACTAAAAAACAGGAAAACTTGAACCGTTACGTGATATCTGTCTTCCCGTATGGCAGTGAGTGCTGGATAATCTCCTCAAAGAACAAGAAGAGACTGAGGCAGCAGAAATTTATTTCTACCGAAGGATATTGAGGATACCATGGTCTGAATATGTAATCAACGATGAAGTTCTATAAAAAATGGAAACTAAAAGGACACTTATAATTAATATCAGGAAGAGATAGTTGAAGTTTCTAGGCCACATAATGAGGAAAGAGGGCTTTGAAAACCAGTTACTCACAGCCAAAAGGGACAGAGGAAAACAACATATAACATATTAAGTAAGGTTGAGTAAATTAATGGCGGAACAGTGTTTGGAAGAGATGTCAGAAAGGTAAAAAATATTAAGAGGTGCAAAGGACAGGAAGTCACAGAGAGCTTTGATCGCCTATATCCTAAGGGGAGACCACGCATGAAGAAGCCGCACAAAGAATCCTGTTCATAAATTTAATACTTAATTTTATATTATAATATAAAATAAGAAATACTTGAGACCAAGATAAAACCCCATACCATCCCCTGATATGTGGTTGTGACAGATACCAACTCTAACGAAACAAAGGTATTTACATTTACTATATTATTCTCCTTTAGTATATTAGTGTCATTAAGTATATTATTTGGATTATCGTCTTCACCCTTGTTGCCATATTTGGTTGGTATATCGAACTGAACTATTTATTTCGCTCACTGGGGTAAACTGTTCTAGTTTCACGTACCATGTCTAATGGATGTCAGTTATCAGTTATCTCCTGCTAATTTCCCTCTCCAATTCTCCACCGCCTTAACCAGGTATTGAACTCACACTCTTTGGGTCCTGTCACTGGAGCTAACTAACGCCTTTATCCACTGTACCATGTGTCCTTGAGGATATCTGTGTATGAATTTCTGGGTATTATAAAACTAATGTCACCATCAACCATTTTACCAGTGCTCATATTGCAATTTTTGCCGTTATCATTCCATGTTTTTAACAGAGCTCGTATTGCAATTTTCGTTGTTGTTATTGCTTTTCTCCTTATTACTGGTTCCCATATTGTATTCATTTCTATGCTTGGTTGGCTCAGGAGATTTTCGTGGCCTTATATGTGCTGATTCCTTAAGTTTACGAATTTTTCAATGATGATGATTTCAACCACAGAGGGCAATGATCTACCTTTTCTCTCCATATGTGGTCAGCCACACCTGATTTTCCCACTTCCCCGCGTGTTACAGCTTTCTGGTTTTCTTGAAGTCTCTTTTAAGGGGACAGCCTGTCTCCCCATTATATTTTTTCCGCAGCTGCACGGGATGGTGTACACACAGTCTTTAGTCATGTTCTCTTCTATGGGGAGTCTTTTACCCGGGAGAGATATCTGCAAAGTGTCGTCCAGCTTTTGAAGATTATCCTGATATTATATGGACTGCAGATCCTTTGTATTTTCTTTGATAACCCCTTCACATAAGGCAGGCAGACTGTTTTCTGAGTGTTGTTGTTCTCTTCTGGTACCCGTCTGCTGCCATGTACCCAGGGTAGTTGTTACGTTGTAGTGTACTACGTATACTGACCAATTCTTTATCTAATGTCTCTGGGTCGCCACTTATGACTTTTGCTTGGTGGTGTAAGAAGCAGAAAATCCCTTTCTTTATGCTGTATGGATGGTGGGAGTTGAAATTGAGGTACTGTCCGGTGAATGTCGGTTTACGGTATACGGATGTCTTGAACCCATGCTCTATTCGAGATATTAGAACATCCAGGAATGCGAGTGTTTTGTTACTTTCTTTCTCCATCGTGAACTGTATTGAATAATAGTCCGAATAATGTAAATAGTGTACATAATATCTCATCTCAGAAATATAGACAGATACTGAAAGGCCGCAATGTTGTGATAAATATGGCGACAAAGATGAGGACAATCGTCCGAATAATGTAAATAGTGTACATAATACCTCATCTCAGAAATATAGACAGATACTGAAAGGTCGAAACGTTGTAATAAATATGGCGAGAAAGATGAGGACAATAGTCCGAATAATGTAAATAGTTTACATAATACCTCATCTCAAAAATATAGTCAGATAGGCCAAAACGTTGGAATAAATATGGCAACATAGATGAGGAAAATAGTCCGAATAATGTAAATAGTGTACATAATACCTCATCTCAGAAATATAGACAGATACTAGTATATTATTTTCTTTTAGTATATTGTTGTAAGAAAAAAAAACTTTATTGAATCGTTTGTATGAGTCTATTAATCTTGAAACTTCGAAATCCTGACATTTTCTCTTATTCTTCTTGGGCTTTTTATCTTTTAAAATTCCAGACAGTATGTCACACACATATCTGTGTTGTCTTGAAAACATATCCCCACTAATATGGGGGATATGGTTCAAGGCACCCAGCGGTAACCTATAAGTGTGTGTGTGTATATATATATATATATATATATATATATATATATATATATATATATATATATACAGGGTGACCCAAAAAAACGGGAACTTTTTATAATCCAATAAAACCAAGAGTGATGGAAGAAAATATTTGATGCATAGTAATTGAAACCTTAAAATATGCCATTTAAGAAACAATGATGGAATTTTCATTTTTTTAAAATTACGTCCTGTAGATGGCGTCCTCCTGTACGAATGCATTCTTGAAATCTGCTGTTGAGATTCCTCATTGACTGCTGCAACATCTCAGCTGGGATACTGTGAATTTCATCTTGAATTCTAAATGGCGAAATGTTTACTTGCTCAAGGTCACTGTCTCGCAGTGTTGCCACTTGCTCATGTCTGGCAATACGCACTTCAAAAATTCCCGTTTTTTGCGGTCACCCTGTATATATATATATATATATATGTATGATTTCTAAAAAAAAAAAAATCTGATTCCATCGCGACACAGAACATTCCATGTTTCAAAACGGAAAACTCCAAATCTAGATTAATTTTAAAAATTAAATCTAAAATCCAGAATTTCGTTCCATTCACAAGCGATTTTAAAATTAATGTAGATTTGGGATTTTCCGTTTTGAAACATAGGTTGTTCTGTGTCGCAGTGGAAATCTCACTGTTCTTTTCTATTATATATATATCTATATATATATATATATATTGGACAAATTGGAAAAGCTTTTCATTAAAACGCATTTTCGCCTTTGTTAGGTAGGCATCAGCAGAACAGAAAGACATAATAAAATGTAACACTTGTGATATACTCTAAATAAAACAATCTACATACAGAAGGAGAAACCACGTCGATGAAAACGTTTTTTATCTGATTTCTTCACTTTTCTTCGGATTCTATAATCTGCAAATACACATACATACATACACACACATGCATATATATATATATATATATATATATATATATATATATATATATATATATATATATAGTATGTATGTATGTATGTATGATAAAATATAGTTTCAAAATATGCTATATTTATCGGTTAAAATAGCTCAATATCCGGGATAGTGCGTATGTGGACACATTGAGCTACACCTAAATGCAACAGCCGGTTTCATGCTTGAATGCAATCTTCAGGCATTGCCTCCATTTGAAGTTGATCTCTATGTCGATTCCTATACACAGATTTTACATATAGATTATATATATATATATATATATATATATATATATATATATATATATATATATAAATATTATGAATTTTTTTATACATATGTAAAATCTAATTTAAAAATAAGTCACAATAAAATTTTTAAAAACTAATAATATAATAGAACAATTATAATAATTTACTGTTAAAAATATTTGACGCTGATAGATGATTCGTTCTTATCTTAGAGCTTAGGAACACCGGCTTTTTTAATGCAATGTCTTTTCAGGACAATCATGGTTTTTCACAGACTCCTGTGAATTGGCATGACTTCTTGGGAAAGACAGTGGAATAAATTCCTTTTACCTTCCCCACCGTTTTTAATTCAGTATTTGCTTCTCTTAGGGTGACTGCCATCAAAGGCTAGAAAGCCTAGACGACACTACTATTTAATCCATAGATGAGGGTTGAAGAAAAGAAGCGTATCCATGCCTTACCCAAGGGCGTCATTGTGAAAGTGAATGAAAGAGACTAAACCAAAACATACACGTATTATAATAATTAAGAGTATTTTCAATTGATAAGAAGAATGTACTGCGTCAGTGATTACAAGCAGCGATGGTAAAATGCGTATACCTCAAAAACCAAGCAGAGAATTCTCTGCATTTATACATTACATACATTACATGCATTACACACACATATATATACATACATACATACATATATATATATATATATATATATATATATATATATATATATATATATATATATACGAGGGTCATTCAATGAATAAGGTGAATTTTTAATATACAGATAGAAGCTGACTTTTTTTAATTTTTTTGTTTTTGTTTTACTTCTTTTTCACGTGGATTTAATTTCTTTTGCAGATTAAAAAAAAACTTTGAGAGCTTTGGCGATTAACAAAGATGGCCGACCAAGAAGCATGCTCCAGGATTGAACAGTGGTCAGTTATCAGGTTTTTGGTTACTGAAGGGTGCAAACCAGTTGAAATTCATAGGAGAATGTCAACTGTGTATGGTGCCATATGTTTCAGCCAAAAAAATGTCTACAAGTGGTCTAAATTGTTTAAAGGCGGACCGAGCAGTGTTGAGGATGAAGAGAGGCCTGGGAGGCCTACAGAAGTGAAGTCTCCTGAGGTGATCTAATCAGTCAATGACCTCATTCAGTCTGACAGAAGAACTACTGTGAACCGCTGAGGCAGGTCAAGAAAGACATAAAGAACAAACGCAGGGATCATCAGTCAGAATGAGTCATCTTGCATCATGATAACGCAAGGCCTTACACAGCAGCCCAAACGGTGCAGACCATCAGCGAGCTGGGCTGGGAACTGCTCCCTCATCCCCCTTACAGCCCAGACCTTGCCCCTTCAGACTTTCACCTGTTTGGTCCCTTGAAAGCGTTCACGAGAGGCACGAAGTTTAAAAGTGACGATGAAGTCAAAAGTGTTGCGAGCGACTGGCTGAGACATCAGTCGAAAGATTTTTACGCTGAGGGAATACGGAAGCTTGTGCACAGATGGGAAAAGTGTGTGTTGGGAGACTACGTTGAAAAAAACAAAACAAAACAAAACAGAAGTAAGCTTCTATCTATAATCCTTATATCGAAAAATTCACCTTATTTATTGAATGACCCTCGTATATATATATATATATATATATATATATATATATATATATATATATATATAGATAGATAGATAGATAGATAGATAGATAGATAGATAAACCTAGTGAGCCAGACAAACCTACCCAGGTTTCACCTAAGCGGATCGTCGGGGAATATATATATATATATTAATAAATATACAAGTTATCCTTCACTGGTTACACGACTCGGAGTTTCATGAACATGGCAATCTTCAGGTGTTGGGTAGAGGCTGACCATTACGTAATTTAAATTTTAATAAAAATATCTGATTAATGCAATGCTGCCGCAGTCCGTATATTATAAGGGTATTACATTTTTTCTTCTATTTTAATAATATATGATGCATTTAAATAGACGGGATTTTTATTTCATATATATAAAATAAACGGAGATAAATATGTTGTTTTATATTTAAATAAACAGGGATTAATGTTATTTATTACAAAAAAGTTATATTAAAATTGACGCACCTAAAACTGTATGAAATTTTTTTTATATTTAAAGTTAGGAATATTATTTTATATAAAACATAGAGAGAGATAGAGAGAGAGAGAGAGATTACTGTTATGATTTTTTCATTTTTTTTTTTTTTTTTTATGAAATTTAGATATGGCGATAAATTTTCAGGGTTTACCCATAAATGGAACACTACTACTCCGGGTCAAGGATGGACCTGGGAAAAGCATCAATCTAAGCTCATCAAAACCTCTCAATCAGGGGCCTTCCTGCCGGATGTAGTTCATCGTCATACTCAGGAAGATACATCGTTCGAACTGTTGTCCTCATCTTTATTGAAATATTCACGACATTTCGGCCGTTGTATGCTCCGGCTTTCTTCAAGGTTCCGCGATATACGTTGGAATTTTGAACCGGGAGTAGATTGTTCTTTAGGCCACGGGAGTAGATTGTTCTAATTGCATATGCCATGCTAAAGTTGCATGGCTCACTGGATAAAAACGTTGGTTTAAGTAATCCAAAAAGTGCTATGACCCACAAAATTGTGAGTTCAATACATGGCCACAGTAGAGGGAACAAATAGTTGAGTCTGTAAACAGAATTAAATGAACGCTACGTAACACCCCCCCACCCCACAAAAAAAAGGCATTGAATTTTTCATCGTCTTTAGGTAGCTTCCCTGCATTTTTTTAAATAAATATTTTCATGCTAATTGTTCTGGTGAGTTTTCCTCTTTGGTACCTAGACTTTATGAATTTAAGGCATAATACAGCTTCCCTCTCCCTTTTCTATAAATATGTTCATGCTAATTGTTCTAATTAGCTTTCCTCTTTAGTACCTATATTTTATGAATTTAAGCCATAATATAGCTTCCCTCTGACTTTTCTATAAATATTTTCATGCTAATTGTTCTGATGAGCTTTCTCCTTTGGTCCCTAGACTTTATGAATTTAAGCCATAATATAGCTTCCCTCTGCCTTTTCTATAAATATTTTCATGCTAATTGTTCTGATGAGTTTTCCTCTTTGGTACCTAGACTTTATGAATTTAAGGCATAATACAGCTTCCCTCTCCCTTTTCTATAAATATGTTCATGCTAATTGTTCTAATTAGCTTTCCTCTTTAGTACCTATATTTTATGAATTCAAGCCATAATATAGCTTCCCTCTGACTTTTCTATAAATATTTTCATGCTAATTGTTCTGATGAGCTTTCCCCTTTGGTCCCTAGACTTTATGAATTTAAGCCATAATATAGCTTCCCTCTGCCTTTTCTATAAATATTTTCATGCTAATTGTTCTGATGAGTTTTCCTCTTTGGTACCTAGACTTTATGAATTCAAGCCATAATATAGCTTCCCTCTGACTTTTCTATAAATATTTTCATGCTAATTGTTCTGATGAGCTTTCCCTTTTGGTACCTAGACTTTATGAATTTAAGCCATAATATAGTTTCCCTCTGCCTTTTCTATAAATATTTTCATGCTAATTGTTCTGATGAGTTTTCCTCTTTGGTACCTAGACTTTATGAATTTAAGGCATAATACAGCTTTCCTCTCCCTTTTCTATAAATATGTTCATGCTAATTGTTCTAATTAGCTTTCCTCTTTAGTACCTATATTTTATGAATTTAAGCCATAATATAGCTTCCCTCTGACTTTTCTATAAATATTTTCATGCTAATTGTTTTGATGAGCTTTCCCCTTTGGTCCCTAGACTTTATGAATTTAAGCCATAATATAGCTTCCCTCTGCCTTTTCTATAAATATTTTCATGCTAATTGTTCTGATGAGTTTTCCTCTTTGGTACCTAGACTTTATGAATTTAATTCATAATATAGCTTCCCTCTGCCTTTTCAATAAATATTTTCATGCTAATTGTTCTGATGAGCTTTCCTCTTTGGTACCTAGACTTTATGAATTTAAGCCATAATATAGCTTCCCTCTGCCTTTTCTATAAATATTTTCATGCAAATTGTTCTGATGAGTATTCCTCTTTGGTACCTAGACTTTATGAATTTAATCCATAATATAGCTTCCCTCTACCTTTTCTATAAATATTTTCATGCTAATTGTTCTGATGAGTTTTCCTCTTTGGTACCTAGACTTTATGAATTTAAGCCATAATATAGCTTCCCTCTACCTTTTCTATAAATATTTTCATGCTAATTGTTCTGATGAGTTTTCTTCTTTGGTACCTAGATTTTATGAATTTAATGCATAATATAGCTTCCCTCTGCCTTTTCTATAAATATTTTCATGCTAATTGTTCTGATGAGCTTTCCTCTTTGGTACCTAGACTTTATGAATTTAAGCCATAATATAGCTTCCCTCTGCCTTTTCTATAAATATTTTCATGCTAATTGTTCTGATGAGTTTTCCTCTTTGGTACCTAGACTTTATGAATTTAAGCCATAATATAGCTTCCCTCTGCCTTTTCTATAAATATTTTCATGCTAATTGTTCTGATGAGTTTTCTTCTTTGGTACCTAGACTTTATGAATTTAATCCATAATA
This sequence comes from Acanthosepion lycidas, assembly GCA_963932145.1. NCBI lineage: Eukaryota > Metazoa > Mollusca > Cephalopoda > Sepiida > Sepiidae > Acanthosepion > Acanthosepion lycidas. The sequence goes on from OZ010594.1 coordinate 27,163,710, forward strand.
TAGCTTCCCTCTGCCTTTTCTATAAATATTTTCATGCTAATTGTTCAGATGAGCTTTCCTCTTTGGTATCTAGACTTTATGAATTTAAGCCATAATATAGCTTCCCTCTGCCTTTTCTATAAATATTTTCATGCTAATTGTTCTGATGAGTTTTCCTCTTTGGTACCTAGACTTTATGAATTTAAGCCATAATATAGCTTCCCACTGCCTTTTCTATAAATATTTTCATGCTAATTGTTCTGATGAGTTTTCTTCTTTGGTACCTAGATTTTATGAATTTAATCCATAATATAGCTTCCCTCTGCCTTTTCTATAAATATTTTCATGCTAATTGTTCTGATGAGCTTTCCTCTTTGGTACCTAGACTTTATGAATTTAAGCCATAATATAGCTTCCCTCTACCTTTTCTATAAATATTTTCATGCTAATTGTTCTGATGAGTTTTCTTCTTTGGTACCTAGACTTTATGAATTTAATCCATAATATAGCTTCCCTCTGCCTTTTCTATAAATATTTTCATGCTAATTGTTCAGATGAGCTTTCCTCTTTGGTACCTAGACTTTATGAATTTAATCCATAATATAGCTTCCCTCTGCCTTTTCTATAAATATTTTCATGCTAATTGTTCTGATGAGTTTTCCTCTTTGGTACCTAGACTTTATGAATTTAATCCATAATATAGCTTCCCTCTGCCTTTTCTATAAATATTTTCATGCTAATTGTTCTGATGAGCTTTCCTCTTTGGTACCTAGACTTTATGAATTTAAGCCATAATATAGCTTCCCTCTGCCTTTTCTATAAATATTTTCATGCTAATTTTATTCTGATGAGCTTTCCCCTTAGGTCCGTAGACTTTATGAATTTAAGCCATAATATAGCTTCCCTCTGCCTTTTTTATAAATATTTTGATGCTAATTGTTCTGATGAGCTTTCCTCTTTGGTACGTAGACTTTATGAATTTAAGCACATTACTAGATTTGCAGCAAGATCTCATAATTTTGCAATTGGAATGGTTAGATTATCCGTAAATTCTTTGTTAACATTTTTTTCTCTCGCACTTCTCGCTTGTGAAACTCTCTTCCGGCTTCTTACATTCCAATGAAGTTCGATTTTCAAAAATTTAACTGCAATATCAATTGTTATCTTATGTCTTCTTTATTTCTGTTCTTTTATTGTCTCCTTAATAATGTTTTTCCTTTCCTTTTTTTTTTGCTTATATTCTTTCACACTCAGTACCCCCACCCCGAACCTTAGTGGCTTTGTTGCCTTGCTTGGTGTAAGCTGATTAAAACAAAACAACAAAAAAAAACAGTAAAATCTTGTGCACATTTTATTGGTATTGCATCACCATCCATCGGAACCTCCCAATAACGAGACATATTTTAAAAATGAAATGCAGGGAATAATTGGACTCATGCCTTTCCGAAGGCCTCTAAGGTAAAATTCGAACTCTAGTCATTAATCCTGTTTTTTTTTTTTCATGTTGGCAGTTACGCTCGTACCTGTCTATATGCCCTCCCTCTCTTGATATATATATATATATATATATATATATATATATATATATATATATATATATATATATATAGATAGGTTGGTGCAAAAACAATGTCGGTTTTTGACGTATTTTTAACGTCAAAAACCGACATTATTTTTGCACCCACCTAATATATATATATATATATATATATAAGCATGCAGAAAAAGGTTTTCCAGAGAACTAGAATGGCACTGAACATTTCTCACATTTAAAACTCTCAATACTTCCAACAATCTCATCTCTTAACAGAAATGCGAAATTCTAGGATTTCTTTAATATTCTCATCCTTCGGGCTATGTGTGGCATATCAGGTTTCATCAGCTTTTCATGTACAGAATAAACTTCTGCAATTCGTATTTCTTATGAATAGGCTTTCTGAAAACTCTTTTGAGTCGCCACAGACTCCAACCGATGACGTCGTTCTCTTTCCAATTCTCACTTGAGGAATGCTTCAAGTACACGGTTGGATGCCGTTGTAATTCCCCACTAGCCAACTTAGCATTTTCCACAATTCTTGACATTTTCAATCTTTTTCCTCTCCGTGGATTGTAGCGTTTGCGCCAAGAAATAGTCAGAAGGTGAGATAATATGCATTTATTCTTTATTTTATCAGAAAAAACTAAATTCTTTAGCTTCTTTGCAGTAGAGCAACGGCAAAAAGTTAGCCTTGTACCAAACAAGGGAAAGTTTAGAAAATACAGATAAGGTATTATCGAGTAGTTGTAAATAATTACGGACTGTTGCTGCTGAGATTCATCCTTACCAAGCGCTCTGAATTTTTAGCCTTGTACGAAGCAAAGCCAAAATTTGAAAATATAGGTTACTATATTTAAAACAGTGGTGATCAAGACACTTCCTGAGGACTGCTGTAGAGAGTTTATTTTTACTGGATGCCCCACAAAGCAGCCATAACAGATAAAGACGCTTCCTATAAGAAAAACGATAAGGGTTCAAGTTTTGCCGAAATCCATTACGCAGGTTTTGCTGATACCCGTAAACTATATGCTATTTCTCTAGTAATAATAATTTAAACAGCACATACATTGGTTGCACAACTGCTACATTATCCCACCGATTAACATGCCTTTTATATGTTAATAGATCAATCAAACCACATGACCAACACACATAATGTATAAGAATACATACTAATAAAAATACATAAGAATACATACTAAGAACAGAAAAAAATATTAAATCGAATAAAGTGTAAAAAAATACTTTAAGCATAAAATGCAAACATCGCAAAATCGACAAATGTAAAAAGAGTTAGGATCAAACATGCTAAATACAGATTATTAAAAAAATTAACGCAGACTCTCAAGTGAAGACGAAATGAGCCGATATTTGAAATCAAAGAAATTGGCATCAATTCCACTTCATTGTTAATGGCTTTATGAAAGACGAAAGTACTCATACACACTACATAACACGCACGCACGCACACACACACACACAGACACACACACACACACACATATATATATATATATATATATATATATATATATATATATATATATATATATATATATATATATATATCTGAGATGAGGTATTGTAATTATTTACATTATTTACATTGTTCGGACTGCTGTCCTCATCTTTATTGCCGCATTCATGATGTTTCGGCCTTCCTTAGGTAATTTTAAGTTCGGTCTGAATCCCTTTTTTCGTTCAGCGGACTAAATTGTTCTTGTTCTACGTGGCATGCCTCTTCCATATGTTTCGGTTTTCTCCCTTTAACTCACCCTCTCCAAGTTTTTTTGTTCACCATTGCAACACCAAGTTAATAAACTCTCAACTCTTTGGGTCATGTCCCTTGATCCAACCAACGGCCTATGACACATGGACACAACAGTCCAAACTATATATATATATATATATATATATATATATATATATATATATATTATGAAATGGACAAAGTCCGACAATTATTTTAAGACATTTTTATGTTTATACATTCTTTTTATAGATACAAATATTTAAGGAAAGCCTCTCTTTATAATATTTCTCGGACATTCAGGACAGTAAATATTGTTTTAATACTGTTTATTATAAACAGAGCATTTACTTAAATATTTGTTTATATAAAAAGAATGTATAAACATAAAAATGTCTTAATATATATATATATATATATATATATATATATATATATATATATAACTTTTAAAAACGTTATTATGTAGATATCTATGATTGAATAGACAGCTTGATTGTTTAACCGTTGAAATTACATCTACGGCTTCCACATCCAAGATACTTAATAAAATTTACTAATGAACTTTATTAAGTGTTTCGATTGTGCTGACCAAGAGGCGTAATTCACAGTGTTAAAAGATAAAAAAAACTAAAAAAAACAAAAAAAGGTAACCACAAACTAACGTTCGGCGTAAAAGGATATAATATGGGAAAAATATCAGTTGATTCTCTGTATATATATATATATATATATATATATATATATATATATATATATATATATATAATTAATAAATCGGAGACATCAGAATGCCATGGTAATATTTTATTTCGCAAAATCGAGAATTCGTCAGATTTGAAATTAATTGAAAATTAAAATAACTGATCGAACGTGCAACTCTCGGATAATGTGTGACATCGCTGTAATTATTGAACAATATAGTTCATGCCATATTCACGGAAAATCTACCAGTAAAAAAGAATTCTCTTATTGCTATATTTGTACAAAAACGCAGAACCTTAAAATTTAAATTCAAACTCAGCGTTGTGACTGCACGTTCCAAAACAATAACACATTTCTCATAGCATTTTTTCGGATTACATTTCTATTTTCGTTGTCCTCTTATTACTGAGAAGTAAAAACAAGAACAAAATCTACTTCCATACCTGATGATGTCTGTAGGAACAGACGAAAGCTTGTAAAAAATAAAAAGACCTTATGCAACTGGAATTTATAAACGGGGATCATATCATTCATATACAGGTTCGGGGTTGATGTATCTTATTTATATTGTTTGCGACGAAGTATTCTCGCCATTTAAATCATTAAACTCTATATTTGTTTTTTGTATGAATGATTCATGAATTTATAAATCATATTTGCACCATTTAATTGAAATTAAATATATATATATATATATATATATATATATATATATATATATATATATATATATATATACCAGCAGCATGATGGCCCGGCGTTGCCCGTGCTTCATTCAAAAATCTTACGGCTCATACAGCAATCGTTATCACTTAACTTAAAATATTTTTGCCATTCCTTGCTTTTAAAGGAGTGCCCATTTGCCGTGTTGATGTTGCTACATGCCTTACTTCTTTCCTATCTCACACTGTAAATTTTGTCTAAGCTCTATACTAAACATTAAATCTGTTACGAAAAAAGAACTAAACAAAATGAACACAAAACGATCAGCTTTAAAAAAGAACTCGTAACTGGAAAAACCGAACGAAAAAAGAATGTTAACAACAAATACTTTTTCACACCCAACACAGTTCTGCGGAATCAGAATCAACGTTGAGTTTAAGCAAGTGAATGAGCCAATTGGAGTAAAGTTTCTATGCAGATTTAAATTTTTCCCACTTGTGACGAATGCAGCTATCGATTTTTTTTCATGCTAGCATGCTAGTTAACATTCGTGTCAGTCAGCTGTTGGCACTCACGCTGGCCAATAGAATCTTCCTGCCTATTCGTGGCAGCCAGCTATTGGCTCTCACTCTGGCCAGTAGAAAATGGCCGCAAACTACATGAAAACTGAAGCATGAAAAAATCGATTATTTCCACTATCGATGGGAGTTGGGAAATGTAAAGTCGGTCTTGGCCTTTCCACTAACTTGGAACATGTGCATGTAAATTTTGGTGCAAATCCGTCGAGAATTGCGGCCGTGCATTCGTTACACACACACAGACACACACACACATCCTGCCTTTTATATATATAATCATTGTTTTGAAACCGCCAGGTCTGACGAAGCGAAATCGAATTCTCGATTTTGCTAAAAAAAAATATTACCATGGCTTTATGAAGTCTCCGATTTATCAATTAATAATTATTTGTTCTGTTATACCATTGAGCTGTCTGGATTTATATCCTCTCTGGAACGTCATAACGTCAGTATTTGTCACGTGACAAATACTGACGTTATTTTCAGTTAACAATATGAAAATAGCGTTTCTCTACATTCCAGTTGCTACGAACATTCTGTTTTTGTTTTTATTAGTTACTTTGATCAATTAATTTCATTTTCGTATTTTGCTTTGATAAAGTCCACATTGGACGAAACGCGTCGGCAATTACCAGTTTTCCTATTGTCATTTTTATTCATATATATTGTCTTCTCTACTGGTTAAATCGGAGTAATTTTTATATATATATATATATATATATATATATATATATATATATATATATGTGTGTGTGTGTGTGTGTGTGTGTGTATGTGTGTGTGTGCGAGTGCGTGTGTGTGTGTGTCTAATTTTTAGATACCCATTGAGAAGATGTGCCGTTTTTTAAACTCCGTCTGTTATGTCTACCGACCTGCGCACTCGAGATAAATTGAAGAAAGTGTGAACTCCGAACCTGCGAAGCAATTTGTATGAGAAATTACCGTCCTCGGAGATCGTTACAGCTCAGTAAGGTTCTATTTATTCTTTTCAAGAAATGTGCATCTTCTCGTTCAATTTACCCCAAAAGACCAGGTCTCCTGGATTTCTTCCCTGAATGCGGCCACGGAAAGTAATGTTTGAAGCAATAAAAAATGTCGGCTTAAAAAAAGTCCATTCAAAATTGCTTTGTTTAGGAAAATGTGGTCCTTCATGACGACAAAAGGCAACATACAGAAAGAATAAAACGGGAAGTAAAACACTGACCGTTGCTCGCTGAGTCTGTTCTACCCAGCCTATCATATTCACCATGCACTTATTAACCTTTTTGAACTTTTTATTTTTAATTTTTTCCTCTGTTATTCCTATAACACAGGAAAAAAATTGTAACTCGGTTGGTCTATTCTACTCAACCTGTCATATTCACCAACCATTTAGTAACTTTTGGGATCTTTTCATATAGAAGGAATTACACAGGAAAACATTTTGGAACTTGAATTAATTATTACATTTTTCGATCAATGCAAAACACTTTGATAGGCAAAAACCTCCCATGAAAACTAGATTCAAGATTTTTCCCATTAAAGCCCATTAACATTTTGCTTATAACTTCAGAAGACATGCCTGATATGTGGTAACAAGTCATTGCAAATAATGGTAAATATATAATTGAATATGATTTAATTGTACTTAATCTTTCGAAGAGTAAATTCTATAAACAAAAATGGAAATTTGTGACAAGTTTTATTAATAAATACATTCAAAAGATGTAAGCCATAAAAACATCTATTTGACTAACACGATATCTTTTATACTTGGATAACTGAATTTTTAAAAATTTTTAAAAATGAATTCAGACTATTATTTAAATTTTTCATAGTTGGATTAATGTCTTAATCTTTGTTTCTATTTTCACAGCGTTTCGGTCCTTGTGCGTTCCATCCTTCATCAGGTGATTCTGATAGCCTTTAGGGAGTTTCAGGGAAATTCTACGGGATAGACTGTTCTCGTTCTGCTGTTCATGTTTCGTGATATCTCGTTTCGTTCTTTATTATACTGCTCAGTTATTGTTCGCCCCGTTTTCACTGAGTCTGTGTCTGTATACTAAAACAGGGATTGAAGGCCTAATGACTATGTCACCAAATCCAACTAGGCTAACAAACAAGTTGATATATACCTAGACCGGAAGAGAGAACGATAAGGAGATCGGACCTTTTTATTAAGGTCACCTGGCGATGGCCTGCATCTCGGACACTGGAGACAACTCGAATTCCTCCATGACTTTACCAAGGATGAAGCATAACAGTTTAAATAAAATTTTTACCCGACTCCTGCAATTTGCAACAGTTGGCATTTATATGATCTTAGATGTGTACGGCCCAAGGACAATGAAATCTCAGACTTATTTAAAATAAGAGACGAGGAAAATAATTTATCTCAGAACGACTGACAAGATTTTGTAATTAAGTACAAGAAGATGAAACTACTTGTATGGAACAATGAAAATCCCTTTGCACACAAACGCATACATATACAAATACACACACAACTACACATGCACACATATATACACAACTACACACAAATCGAAAAACGAATGCAGCAGGACGGACGTAGATGATCGTTGCTCTCCCCAACTTCTTATCCCTTGTAGATCTTTGCAAGTTTTGCACCCTTATATTCATTCGCAGTCCCTATTCAGATATCGATTTAATCAACCTCGCTTGGTAGGTTACTCGATGTTTCCCTCTGTTACCCTGGCTTCTAATATGTCCTGTGAGTACCAAATTCTCCAAGCCGTTTTCCTCATTATGCGTCTTCTTCTGATCCGAAGCACAAATAACCTTTCCATTCACATTTTCCTTGAAACTTCCCCGTTGCTCACATAATCGGTCCATCGTATTCTCAGCATCCTTCTGTAGAACCACATCTCTGTTAACTCAAATCTCTACTTCATCTGGGTGGAAACTGTCCAGTATTCACGGTGATACAGAAGGATTGATATTGCATAGCAGTTTTCTACTTTTTTGTTTGTATTCTCAGCATCCTTCTGTAGAAGCATATCTCTGTTAACTCAAATCTCCACTTCATCTGGGTGGAAACTGACCATTATTCATGCGACATAGAAGGGTTGATATCGCATAGTTGTTCTGTAGTCTTTTTATTTTGTTTCTATAAAAATCCCTTTAATAATAATCTGTTTATCTTTGAATTTGTATTTGAATTCGTGTTCACGCCAGACTACAAGTGGAACACATGTATATGATCCATCGCTAACGATGCTGGTAAAATGGTCGATTAAGTGGAGGAAATAGGTTCGAGGAAATCATCAGTCATCGTATAATCACTTGTCTATCTTCTGACGCGACATTTTTGGATGTGCGAGTAACATCACAGTTATCGTCGTGGAAAGTGGAATCAACGAGCCGAGTTCAAATTCTTGTTCTCACTCCTTAATAGTGTTTTTGTCTCATATTCTTTAACCCCCTTGCGTCGTAGTGGCTTTATTGTCTTGCTTGGTGTGAAATTATTAAAAAAAAGTTGTAACAGTCGACGAAAAATGTGACTGAAACAGAAAGCAAAATATACTTTTTTTTACTAATTCGAGCTGTTTTCACTCGTGTCCCGACTGCATGAATTTCAGCGTGCTACAAGTTTCGCATCTCGGTCCCACCCTTTTACTGCCGAAACAATTAAATGCAACCGCCTTTTCTTTTCCAAAAGCTTCTTCTCTTGCACTTCCCGACAGTGGAACTCCCTTCCTCTTACTCGCTTCCCTGATAACTATAATCTTCAAAAATTTAAATGTAATGTTAATCGACATCTTCTGATATCTTGATCCCCGTTCTTCTTTTTATCCTTTCCTCAACCCCAACCTATAACCAGTCTTTTCCCTTACTCTCACTACCTGTACCCTCATTGCGTACTAGTGTCACTCCCGCCACGCTTGAAGGGAATTGCTTAAAAAAAAAAAAAAAAAGGTGTTGAAATATCAAAATATGACCCCTAAAAAGTTTTAAAGAATGGAAAGTTTCCTCTGAGAATCAGGGATATCTTGAAATATTAATTGTTCGGAGAATCAACAAAATACCCGTTAAGGTAATTTCAGTTTTTGCTTTGTAATATCCGCAGAAATTGGCTTAAATTGAGATGAAACACAATAATTTCTTTTCTGAATCGTGTAGTTTTGTATTATTTGATTCAGAAAGATTTTCGCGCGACATTACGATAGCAGAAAAGCCAAGATTTTTTTTTTTTTGTTTTTTTTTTTTGAGCGGGTTGTGACTGAGAAATCAAGAAAGCTCTTTCTTCTTTTTTTTTTTTCTTTTTTTTTTTTTTACTTAGGACCTCGTTGCCCTCGTGTACAGAACTTGATTTTATGAAAAAAATAATAATAATAAACATAAATAAATAAATAAATAATAAAAACACGTACAAAGACACAAAAAAAATGGCGTCCGTTTAGCCTTGGGGAGAGGGAATACGAGGCATGGAAACGCGTACTTGTCGTATGTTGGCCGCGACGTCGAAACATTGGTGTAATTAAATTTCCTATGACCGGATCACTTTAAGGGCAGCGAAAAACCATCCCCCAAGTAAAAAAAAAATCTTGTTTTATTTTTATTTTATTTTAAATTTGTATCTTTATTTGCGTATGTTTTTATGAACAGTTTAGAATATTTCAGGGACTAGAGACTTGAAGCGGAATGTCTCTATACACTAATTACAACGAGCTGTAAATCTTTGTCTCGCACAAGAATGTAGTGTCAAGCTGAGATTCGGTATTTATAAAAACTCGGAATGGAAACGCTGAGCAAACTGACCGGTACGAAGTTTCATTTCGTCTCAATTCCCGATACACATTGCTTTATTCATTTATTTTTCAGCGTTTTCAGCTACGAAATCAGTACACATTTCTCTGGGCAAATGTTACTTATTTTATACATGATCTGTTCTTTCTTTCTTTCTTTCTTTCTTTCTTTCTTATCCTCTCTCTTTCTTCGTTGTTATATTTTTATAATTGTTACTTTTCTTTACTTCTGTTTCGTTATTGTTGTTGTTGTTGCATTCCCGAGAAAGCTAATTGAATTCCACCATTTTTCTCGCCACGTTTTCATCGGATGTTATAAAGTTCTTGCCCATGTTAAAGAAACGAAATTTGCTATGCGCCTATAACATTACAGATGCGCATTTCCGGGATGTCTGCGGCAAAAATCTTTCTCCTAAATATCTTTATGAGCGTGACGATGGGGAACAAATATCCTATTAATCTCCTGCGATAATTTTGTAACTGTTTTGTCCTGTCATTACAACCAAGATCTTCATGTCGGCAAAGGCGTATGCTTGTATCGCTAAATAAAGAAATGTGTAGCCACAATCTTGGTGATTAGAGATTTAGAAAACACAACTTCCTTGACCTCCATCTTTATCTTCATCGAATAAGATAAAAGCAATGCTTAATTTTAGCATTTTCTTCATATTATTTACATTATTCCTGCCTCTCATCAGCATGGCTAATGCTAACCCTCATGAGAGTGGTTCCATGCGCCTTCTCGAGCTTATATTTTTGACTGACATATGGTGGAAAGATTATATTGAATCAGTTGATATGTCTGCTGCAAAGAAATTTGATACAATCTGTTGTGCTAGACAATTTTTCTCTCATGAATCGATCTTACATAATTATAAGTTTACCATTCGCCCCTGATTAGAATTTGATACCGAAATTTAATTTTCTTGGGTCCTTTGGTTATTTTTCTCTTCCTTTTCCATTTTGATGGTATTTTATACTATGAAAATATATTGATGGTATTCTTACTACAAAAAATATTTTTATACTTTCATAATGTTTTGATCCTTGTTTGGGGGTTCACTATTTGCCCATAGCTGTAACCCTAAAAGGTGCTACTATCCCGGGCCGCGGTGGAGCTGGGAACAATTATTAAGAGGTGGTTACACGCTCCTCAAAATCTCCCAATCAGAGTCCTTGCTGCCGGATGTAGTTTATCGTCATAACCAGGATGCATAATAATAATAATAATAATAATAATAATAATAGGAAGAAGAAGAAGATTAAAAAAGCTGGAACGAAATGCCGCCACATAGCCACTTCCATCTCCAGAGCAAAAGGGCTGATGTAGATGAGTGGCTAAGGAGTTTGGGACGTAAGGGTGAGAGACTGAAGGGTTTATTTTTGCTGTAGAGGACCAGAGTCTGCCTACACACGACTACTAAGCTAATATTTTGCAATAATAGTCAATCAGTTCAGTGCCATACATGATACACTTTTGGGTGATCATGTCTCTTTCGATTCATGTCTGACCGGGTAGAAGATATTCCCGCAGTAGGCTACCGTTCCTGTTTGCGGTAGACTGATTACCAACCAAGTTTATAAGACAAAGTCTGTCCTGCTATTTAACCCATAGCTGGTGTGGGATAAGAGGTGGAATCTTACCTTCCGCAAGGCGTAAGTGAATTTAATGAACTTCGGAAATTTCTGGCGGATTTTCCTCTCTGTCTGAGAAGAATTATTCGTAATTTTGCAAAAGCCAATCATTAAAGTTAATCGATATTAAATGTCTCCCGTTTTTAATAATATTTGTCTTAAATAGACCTACCGACAGATAGATAGATAGATAGATAGATAGATAGATAGATAGATAGATAGATAAGATGAACTTTTGGGTATGGATCTGTAAAATGAAATTACTTTTGCTACTACTACTACTACTGCTACTACTACTACTACTACATAACAATAATAATAATAATAATAATAATAATAATAATGATGATGAGGACATCAATAATTCTAGTTGGAGTTGGAGTCTTTGGATTGATTAGAAAAGGGTTCGATAGACTCATTAAAGGGATTCCTAGTAGCCCACGCCTTGAACAAATACAAAACATTGTACTCACAAGAACAGATGACACATTACGAAGGGCTTTGTCTATGTAAAAATGTGTGTGATTTTAGGGGTTTTGGGTTTTGTTTTTACAAAAATGATCAGTGGAAAAGTTCATAAAACCACTTCTCTCCTCAGGTCTCTGGTTGGGACCCGGAAGGAAATGTGTATACAGCAGAAATCAAAGGAAATAATAATAATAATAATAATAATAATAATAATAATAATAATAATAATAATAATAATAATAGAGTGGCGTAAATGTTAGACTTACTAAATGTACATATGTAGATTTAATAAGTTTTTGGTGTAAAGGCTTGTAAAAAACGAAAATTATTTTGACCAACCTTAATAATAATAGCCGTAGTAGTTATAGATAGATATATACATCCTAATATAGAAATGTTCTTCAATGAAGGTGTGGAATAATCTATAAAAAGAAGAAATGCTGGTCACCAAATAATAAATCAAAATGTTAAAAATCGAGAAAAATATAAAAACAATGAGAAAAAAAATCTATTTTGGAGGCACATTATGAGAATATTGAACTGAGAAGACCTGGTAAAATACACAAAGTCAAAAGAAAATATCAATTTCCGTATATATAATCCGGTTGAAAGAACGGAAACCAAAATTCAAACTAAAGTTCAACCTTTCAGTGGACTCGACAATGAGGAATTCTCTAGAAACAAAACAAGATATTTAAAGGAAACGCTAATAAATTTTACAGAGAAAAAAAAAAAAAAAGAAACGAAACAGTTACAATAAAGAAAACAAAGTTTGAAAAAAACAAAAAAAACACTAAGCATGTTCTGGAATAGCATATGGGGAGATGATAAATGCCCCAATGAGGATGCACAATCCATAAAAGATCAGGAGAAAAACACTGGAAGCATCCAAGAACCGAATTGGTAATAAATTGCAGTAAAAGAAATAACATAAGCTTTTACGAAACTGACAAAATTCCAACATATGGCTTGACATTTTCTCTGCTACTCATACCATTATAGCAATACTATTTAATGAAATGACTGTGATCGAGTGGTTAGAACGTACCCTTTCTGATCATGAGACCCGTGATCGATATGTATAGAAGGATATTTCCTGATGTTATCGGTCTGGTAGACGGGTTTTCTCGAATACGAGTGACCAGCTATTATATTATTTAATGAAAACACGGAAAAGGCTATGGAAGTAAATCCAGACAAAAGACTCATAATGGAGTCCCAAAAGTGGTTGTCTGTCAACATTGACAAATGTCCCGGTAACTCATGCATCCAAGCTGGTGCCAAATCTCATGCATTTAGATCTTGTGGGTACAGTCGAGAGTAGGGCCATATAGTCTGGGCAGCCTCTATATACCATAACTCTGGCCAGTGACTTCAGTCTCACCACCAAAGGATTGAATTTTGACCAAACAAGGTTCTACTTTTATCTCACGAGTTAAAAAGGTGCCTATTCAAATTTAATGAAAATACATAATGATGAAGCCTAAATCACACCACAATGATTCTCCCAATTTGTCACAAACTTGGGAAAACACAGAAAAACCTGAGCTATCGACCTATTATTTGTTTGTCAACATCTTACAATTTCTTAACTTCCATATTTATCGACAAAATATACAGCCGCTTGGAAATACACAATATGTCCCACTGAGCAAGAAGGTTGTTGCAGAGGATCACATGGCAGCATAGATCAGGGGCTTATAAATTAGATTAGAAACGCACATCCAAAACACAAAAATTTCTTTGTAGCATGGATAGACTAAAAAAAAAAGCCTTCGACAGCATCCCTCACTCGGAGAGCATCAAGTGCCAATTTCTTAAGACATAATATATGAAGATTTGCTGAAATGTTCATTGTTTGACCAAGATACTTTCATGGAATATGAGCAAATGAGGTTTATTTTTCAATATAGTCCCCATTGCGGTCCGCACACCTTCCATCAGTGTTGCAGTGTTTGGATACTATTCTTGGAGAATTTTTCATCCTGTTGGTCAAAAATTCATCAACAGCAGATATGACATCATCATCACTACGTTGCTTGATCCTAGCCAAGTGCAGTTTCATGTTGGGGAAAACGATGACAGTCAAATTGGACCAAATCAGGAGAATTGGGAGGGTAATCAACCAGTTGAAAGCCACAATCACACACTGCAGACATTGAAACCAAGGACTTATGTACTGAAGCATCGTTCTGATAAAACTTTCATAACTGTTTCAGCAAGTTGACATAGTTCTCTACATTGATGGTGTGACCCTTTTGAAGATAGTCAATAAAAACAATACCTTTTGAATCCCCAAAAACTGAGACCATCACCTTCCCTGGAGATGAAACTACCTTGGCCTACTTTGGAGTAGGTGAGGAGGTGTATTTCTACTATATGAATTGCCTCTGATTCAAAGTGGTGAACCCAACAATTATTCTGGGTTAGAAAGCATTCAAGAAAATCAGATGGATCTGCTTCGATTTCCCCGTGATGTGATCAAACTGGTGCGCTTTTGATCAGGTGTCAGAAGACGTGGCACCCACACAGAGCAGAAACCTTCGTCTTGTCAAGTTAATTGTGCAGAGTATTTTCAACTCTCTAATAGGATTGGCTGATTTATAGTCCATCGCCAACCATCCATCTCCATGTGGGGAACATGATAAATGTTTTCCTTGGTGGTGGCAGTTGTAGGACGTCCAGACGGCGAGTTATCTTCAAAATTCACCTGTCTACTTTTGCACTGTTAATAAAGCTGGAGAGATATGGATTGTGTCTTCCTCTAACATAGCAATCATGTCAGAATAAATGTTACTCTGGTGGTTGAAGTATTTGATTAACACCAGGTTGACAAATATTGTTCATTTTTAAGAAAAGTCACTACTAGTTAACATCGTATGGATGGAAAAGGGAAATCACTGCCCCTTGTGGGATGAAGTTGAAATAATAGACAGAGAACATTACAAAAAATACGATAACTTAAGAAATCAGCACAAATTCTAGGCCACAAAAATCTACTAAGCCGGCCAAGCATAGAAATCAATTCAATATAGGAACCAGTAATACATTGATGTCCTCAAGGAAACATGGCCCAGTGGATGAAGGCGTTGGCTGAATCCACTGACCTGACCAAAGTCTTGTAAGTTTAATACCTGGCTACTGCAGTGGTGAATAAAAACTTAAATTGAATTAAAGGGATATAACTGAGACACGTGGAAGAGGCATGACACAATCTATCCCCGGTAAACGAAATAAAGTTTCCAGTTCGAAATTCCAGTCATTCTTATTTTTTTATTAGTTTCCCCAAACATAATATTAGACAATTAAACAACTAAAATTGTAAATGTTTAGCAATATGTGACACTATGTGACATTGGTAATGGAAAAGGGTTATTTTAAAATATGAAATGGAACAGATGGAGAGGGTTAAAAGTACGGAATGACATATAAACTGAAAGAAGGAATGAAACGGTTTCCTTTCGAAAATCTAGCTTGAAGGTGGACCTGAAAAGAATGACTTTATTGGTTTTGGGAAAGATATTATCAGAAGCCATGTGGAAGACTTCAACCCACAATGTCCGAGAAGGAATAATGAAAGTACATTCGAGGTTAGTTGAGAATTTTGGAAACTGAAGTAGAATTTGAATTGGTTTATGTCCGCTTAATTAAAGTGAAAGTTACGAAAATATGTCTCATGATTATCAGGCAGTACAAGAGGTCAGTTGTGTTGAAATATTTGGTAATTTTGAAGACGAAGGCGGAATCGAGAAACTAATTTATGCCTACCTATCAAAAGCAGAAATGGCTTCGCCGATTTTGGAAATGTAAACAAATCGAGAAATAGGGTTTTAACCTTCGCTCAAAGGATTTGAATTACGAAACAGACCTGTAAGGTTCATGAGTATGATTAAGTGAAAAGATATGAACCTATCTTTCGCCCACTCGGTTTAAAAATCAGATTTGTCAAAGAGATAGCCAAAGTGGCGGGCTTAGATGAAATACTAAGAGAGGCTGAGGTAAGAGGAGAAATTACCTCCGCCCCTTTGGAAGTAATGGTGCGCGACATAAATAAGAGAAAAAAATGAATTATGAGGGTGGGACGATACCTGAAATCACCACAAGTAGGGCGATTCTACCAAATTTGGTAATATAATTAATATTGCGAACCTGACAACAAAGAACTCTTGTTCACATCGATACAGAAAACCGAGGAATCACCAGATCCCCAAATACCGCCAGCCCCACTCCAATACAAGCAGAGAGCTTAAGCTATCCAGAGAAGAGACAAGCGTCGAAGAGCAGACAAATATGCTACTGAAATCCACGTGACTTGCTGCCAAGAGAACCCCCGACTTTAAACTCTGTTCCAAGAATTATTACTAACACGCAAAGTGTCACTATAGAGATTTCAGTTGGAAGGGTTAATATCGTTATACAAAGAACTACATAAACTAAATCGAAAACTGACCCGAAGAATATTTCTTTTTTTATTTTGTCTGCGAGAGTATTTCTTTTTTTCCCCCCTTTCGAACAAGCGCTAGGATTACTGACGACACTCGATCTTCACTGCTCTGTAATCAAGAAACACAACGTAGGGAAAGTGAAGTGTGCACAGGGGCGGTCAACGACCAACGGCCTGTTGACCAGCCACAGTATCGACCAGCGTTGTATTGGCCTTGCAATCAACTCGACCCTGAGAACCAAGTCATCTTCTGGTATAGGCGGCGTGTGGCAAGAGTCATATCATCTGGTCATTGCTTACTCGGTGGCCGGGGCGTGCGCGCTTTCAATAAAGAAAGCGAAGAAGAGTGCTGTTTGGCGACAGAAAAAGACAAGTGTAAGATTGTATTCCGTCAATTTTTGAAGTTAGGAGGACATGTCTGGTTTAAAAATCAGGATAGATAATTCTGCATTTCGACATCACCCGATTATTGCTTCCTAACAGCACTGACAAATACAAATTTAATGCAACAATTTTATCAGCATGGGACGATATATCTAATGTTCATGTTTTTTTTTTATAGTTTGGCATTTGTTTATATTCGTAAAATTCAGTTTAGGCGCGTAACTATGCTGAGTGAAGATAGCTCAGTGGTAGCAGCTCTGACTGATACCAAATCGGTTGTTTCGATCTTGTCTTTGGCATTCGGATGTCTACTTGCACTGAGAAGCTGTGATGCATCGAAACGGTACGAATTATATATATATATATATATATATATATATATATATATATATATATATATATATATATGTCTAATGTTCATGGTTTTGCCTGATGATTTGAAAAGGAATAGGAGATAATTCCTTGTTTCCTGTTCACTGTTGATTCTCCGTTTCCCTCTAAAGTCTTCACATTCTCTTTCACTTCCACTCAATTATTGTTCTAAGGAGTTCTCCTCCTCCCCTTGATACGCCGACCTCTGGAATTTAAATTTACTACTAGCTTGGCAAGTAGGTCTTACCTTTTTACTGTTGATCTAGATGAATGTAACCATAAGTTGTATTTCAATAGTTCCTCTTTTTCTCTTTTTTTTTTTTTTTCAAGTGGAACACACTTCTGGTATCTTGCTTCCATGCCTCCCGTCTCCCCTCCAGCCTTAAATAGGGCAACGCTAATCACCATCCTTCTGTCTTCCTGAAACCTGTTCTTTTCTCCTAACTAATGTCTTCACATTGACTTATTTGCGTCTTAATAGCATTATCGCCCTTTGGGGGATGAACTAATTAAAAAAAGATTATTATAAATTAATAAATTATAATAAATTAATCAATTACAATAAATTATAATAAAATTAATGACTTATAATAAATTATAATAACTTAATAAATTGTAATAATCATAAAAGACATAATTATTATGAATTCCACTTTGCTTTAATACTTGCCGGTATCATGGATTGAAGAATACAAGATTCCAAAGATTTCGAGTCGTTCATGAAAGAAGATATCCTCAGAACTATATTAATTACTTACATTATTCGGATTGTTATCCCCATCTTCATTGCCATATTCACAACGTTTTTGCCGTTGTACGCTCCAGCCTTCTTCAGATGACTAGAATTTCGAACCGAACTATTTATTTCGTCCACCGGAGTAGATTGTTCTAGTTCCACGTGCCATGCCTCTTCCGTATGTCTCAGTTATTTCCCTTTAACTGAAGTCTCCAATTTTGAGTTACCTCCACGTTTTCGTTAAAAAAAAGAGCACACCATGATGAAAAAAGGCCCCAAGAATGATAAAAAATATTTTATCGTCAAAATATTTGTTATTATAAGAGGAAAGCCCAAAGTATATTTTATTATTTTATTAATTTTTTAATCCTTTCTAGCACGTTCGAAATTTTGGTTAAAAATCTCGATTTTCTTGCGTCAGCGGTGGGTCAAATATTACTTAATGATCGCTATGGTATTTTTAGCATCTTTTTTGTGATAAAAACAGTGCTTTGGAAATTCTTTCAAAAATCAAATAATTGTCGGATTTTAATGAAATATTCAGGATTTATTCATAAATGAATGAAATTATTATTTTTTTTTTTTTTTAGAAAATTTTTGTAAAAATATTTTTATACATCTGTTTCCCGCATTTCCTTAATTTTAAAAAAATTCGAATAATTAAACTATCAGCCACTTTATATTAGTTAAAATCAGGATTCCGTGGAGAATTTAAAACATCGATTTGCTTTTGTCAAAGAGTAACACCATATACCGAAAATCTGCTCCGAATCGTAAAATAAAAATACAATAAAACTACGATATTATTTAATTAGAAAAAGGTTTAATTGCTTTTATAAACAAGGTATATTAAGGACATTATTGTCTTAAGAAAAATATTTTTTCGGGGAATAATTAATTTTTACAAGAATTGTTTTCATTTTTTTTAAAATTCTAATTAGAAAAATTATAAAGTTTTAAATCTTTTCAAATTCTGTGTTAATTTCCGCCTTTTAGATTATATTATTTTTAAGTGATTATTATATTTACTAAACACAAATGGAAAAGATTCAGTCTTCAAATATCAAGATTTTAAAAAATAATTTAAAATTTTTATTTAAGTATGTAAATCTGCCGAGTTTTGAAAGTATGATCGACTATACACGGCATTACAAGAAAATAAGAGTAATGACTATAATAAATTTAAATTCAATATTCCTAAAATTAGATTAAAGTGAACATTTTCCAAAATTTTAAAGATTACTGAGTACTAAAAAATTATATAAACAAAAGGCACTCACGTCATTTTCTTAAATTATGTTTTACAGATAAATTCTTCGTAGAACAAGATTAAATCTGTCATCAATTCGTCAAACACATAAACAAAGTTATTGTGGGTTAAAAACACAGCTTCTCTTTGCTTAAAAAATTCTTTTCTGTGATATTTTAAACTTAAATAATATTTGTTTCGAATCTGATTAATTATACTTTAACTCAGGTAATATTCCTCAAATGAAATTTCAGAAAAGTATATTTTATTTTTGTAAGAGAACCGAGAACTAACTTGTGTTAACAAATGTCTCAATAAAGGACGACTTTGTTACTGAAAAAAAAAAAATGAAAATCGATTCCAATCAATATTATTTCTGATTAAAATACGCCAGAGTATTTTGCTTACTGCAAATAGTAAATTTCAATTAATGCTAAAATAAAACCTTCAAGTAAAACTTTTCATTTTTAAAAAATATTTTAAATTAGATATCGCGATTTTTGTGGAGTCAGTCAATACACGTTTCGGCGATCATGTCTCTTTCATTTCTTAAGGCAGATTTTCCTGCAATAGGTTGCCACTTCTTTCTGCTGTAGACAGGTTGCCAATCAAGCCTATAGGGTATTCGACTCATAGTTGGTGTGGGGAGGGAAGGAGAGGAGCTGGATTTATAACTTTTCCGAGGATATTTGTGCATAAGTGAATGTAAATAAGCCGACTGGGATACGAACTCGCCCCCTCCCTCCGATTCCTCATTCCGATCTGATATCAATTAAACGACAACATTAGTGTATGTGCGTGTGTTTGTGTGTCCAAGCAACTCCTCCGCTCCCACTGGTCCGATTGATTTCAATGATTCATAGCTCATTCAAAAGCCCTGGAAAAGTTTGGCGCAGAGAACGATTTTCGTTGAGCTCAGATTCAGGGTTGCCAGATTATGCGAGGTTAAAAATATGTATTAATATATTATACTAGACATCGTTGCTTTCATGGTTCAAGGGGGGTAACTTTTATTTTCCTTTTCTATCCGAAATTGCAGCTAGCTTAAAAGTCTCCATATCGGGCGTCATTTAAGCTAACTCCTGTGGAGGACTCTTGGTTTGGCCATCATCACAATAGCTAGGGAGGAGTAGATATGATAGGCATCAATAAACTACAGAAGAACTCAAAACTGATCGCTGAATTTAAGGATTGAATTAATGTTTAAGCTTACATTTAAAAAGTTCAATGATAATTCATCTGCTGCCACATAATTTAAAGTTGATCTGATGTACGTAGATCCTTATTTTCCATACAAACAATTATTTTTATTACATGGGTGACAGAACAGGGTCAATTTATAAGATAAAATTAATATAGTGTAAAGACGGGAAAATAGAAATTAGATTTAGTTATAAATTAAACATTTGAATAGTTAGGGAAACATAATAGCTAATTAAGCAAAACCTATATTATGGAATCTATATGAATAAATGTGAAATTGGAGCTCAATTCTCCTACGAATTCTAAGATTAAATAGCCTTAGGCACTAAAAGACTCAATATCTGTATTATATATTATCTACTTTTATGCAATATCACTCTTCAGGTTTAACTAATTTGCAAAAGTTTATTTCATTAATTAACTGTCCTTCATTACTGTTCTTTTATTCGAGGTTTGTTTTGATTTTCATATCAAAAATAGTTCTGTTTAGGAATATTGTCTTATATAGTGCAGAAAAGTGTTTGGAATTTGCATTTTACTTGGCCTTCAACAAGTTGGCATCTATTTGTAAAACTTTCCTTAACTATAACAAGACAATTTATGAATGAAATGTCCAATTAAAATTTTTGTTTCGAAGATTTCAAGTAGTGAATATATCTTACTTTGCGAAGCGATAGTGAGCGGGCGAATCCTGCTAAGTTGTATACAAAAGAAATGGGAAGAAGTGTAAGGACAATAAAAATTGCCACCGTGAAGAGGATGAGTCGAAAAAACAATAATAAACAAGAAAATGGTAAAGAAGAGGAACATTGGTGAATAGATTTGGGCGTCCAACGATGCTCGGTTATCTAATTTATGGCTTTTAAATATTTCGATGAGACAATCAAACTATATACCCGCCTTCAAAATCAGTGTGCGTTCGTCTGACTCTGTATATCGCTGTTCGTTAAGGGTATGCTCATCCACTAGCCTGGCCTGTTAGCCCCGTCCACTAGCGTGGCCTGTTAGGCCCGTCCACTAGCGTGGCTTGTTAGGCTCGTCTGCTAGCGTGGCCTGCTAGACCCGTCCACTAGTGTAGTCTATTAGGCTCGTCCACTAGCGTGGCCTGTTAGGCCCGTCCACTAGCGTGGCCTGTTAGGCTCGTCTGCTAGCGTGGCCTGTTAGGCTCGTCTGCTAGCGTGGCCTGCTAGACCCGTCCACTAGCGTGGTCTATTAGGCTCGTCCGCTAGCGTCGCCTGCTAGGCCCGTCCACTAGCGTCGCCTGATAGGCTCGTCCGCTAGCGTGGCCTGTTAGGCTCGTCCGCTAATCTATTTTGCAAACACCTTTTCAGGCTATATTTTCTGAGATTTCTAAGTAATGTAATTATTTACAATATTTACATTGTTTGTAATGTCGTTCTCATCTTCGTTGCCATGATCATGACGTTTCGGTCATTATACGCTCCGGCCTTCTTCACATGGCCCAGTGGATAAAATCGTTGATTGAATCCAGTGACTTAACCCAAAGAATTGTGAATCAAAAACTTGGAAACATGAGTTAAAGGTAGATAACTGATACTAGGACATCCGTTGGACGAAATAAAGGGTCCAGTTTGAAATTCCAATCATCTCTTTTATATTTAATATAGTTATGTCTCTTATTTTCTGATAATATCGCGTATTGCCGACTGTACTAGAAAAAATCGGTACATTTATACACAAGTAAAACAAATTCAAAATTATTTTTAAAATATATTGGTGTGTGATGATTTGTACTAAACTTTTCCATTTATGATTAGTAAATATAGTTTTCATTTAATAATAATATAATCCAAAACGCTGAAATTAATACAGAATTTAAAAAGATTTAAAACTTAATAAATTTTTCTAATGAGAATTTAGAATAAATAAAAACAATTCTTTTAAAAATTCTTTATTCATCGAATTTTTTTTTTCTTGAGACAATCAGTCAGTTATACACGCTTAGGCGATCACATATCTTTCCATGTATGACGAGACAGATTTTTCCCGTAGTAGGTTGCCATTTCTTTCTGCAGTAGACTAGTCCAAGGCTACAGAAACCGGTCTGTCCCGCTATTTACACATAGCTGGGGTGGAGGGAGAATAGAAGAGGATTTATACTTTTCCCAATTGAATGTTATCGATTCGACTGGAAATAGGCTTTCCAATTCCTCAATTCGACCCTCTGTCCATTACTCCACCGTGCCTTCTCTTAAGACAATACTTTTCTTAATACATATTATTTATAGAAGCAATTAAAAGCATTTTAATTACATTATGTTTTATTGCATTTTTTATTTTACGGTGCAGATTTTGGAACATGGTATTTTCTGTTTGACTAAAACAAATTGATGTTTTAAATTCTCCAACGAGTCTTGATTTTAACTAATATAAATATGAAGAGGCTGAAATGTTAATTATTCGAAATTTCATAAAATTAATTAAATGAAAGTATCAGATTTAAAAAATTTTCTCAAAAAATTTCAAAAGTAATTTAATTCATTCGGGAATAAGTCCTTCAAATTTAAGTAAAAACTGATAATTATTTGATATTGCAAGAATTCCCAAAACAATGTTTTGCCGCAAAAAAGTTGTTAAATTTCCTATAGTAATCTTTGGTCCAGCCATTGATGAAGATTTTTAACTAATTTTTTTTTAAATTTAATTAAATAATAGCAGATACTTTGGTCTTTAATAATAAAGATTTTGGCGATAATACTTTGTTTTTCTCAATCTTGAGGTCTTTTTTCATCATGGCATGCTCTCTTTTAGAAAATGTTTCGCGGTATATATATATATATATATATATATATATATATATATATATATATATATATATATATATATTTGGTTGGATTGATGTTAGCTCTATCTCTGATATTGAGCGCTTTCTAATAAGTACCGCGCATATAATATATAAATAATTATATATATATATATATATATATATATATATATATATATATATATATATATATATATATATTTATATTTATATACACACTCTTTTCATATATATATATATATATATATATATAAAAGTGAACATTGAAGTCAACACAAGCAATACATTGAGTCAATTGCTTCGTCAACCGCAAGGAAATTTTTCTCCCCGGAATCGATCCTTCAGATCTACAAATCAACCATTCGCCCTTGCATAGAGTATTGCTGCCATATATGGTCTGGAGCCCCTTCTGTTTGCCTCGGGGTTCTTGATAAGATCCAGAGGCGGATATGCCATATAACTGGCCCTGTTCTGGCATCTCGTCTACAGTCACTGTCTCACAGACGCGCCGTCGCCTTTCTCTGTCTGTTTTACAAATACTTTCATGGTAATTGCTCCGAGGAGCTGCATTCGCTGGTTCCCAGACTTCATGAGTTCAAGCGCCCTACGAGGCTGGCATCCCGCTCTCACTCTTTCATTGTCGAAACTATTAAATGTAGAGGTCTCTTCTACTCCAATAGCTTCATATCTCGCACCTCTCGCCTGTAGAAATCCCTTCTCTATTCCAGTTTCACTGAGAGCTATAATCTCCAACTATTCAAATGTAATGTCGATCGACATCTCCAGTTGCCTTGATCTATACACTATACTTCTCCTCATCTTTTCCTCTGTCATTCCTATCTGATCTTGCTCCAAATATTCTGTAACCCCTTGCGTTCTAATGGCTTCCCATCTTGCTTGGGGTAAAACGCTTAAAAAAAAACACTCAGAGCCGACAGGCTGTTTTATGCTAGACGCAATCGTCAGGCTGCGAATGCTGGATTTGTCCTCGACTATTAATATATAAGGATCAGTTGTGCATTGTGGGTAATCTATTCTGGCGGATATTTTTACGGGAGTGGCTTATTTGTTTATTTATTTATTTTACCTGTTTTTCATTTTCCTTTTGTATTATTTATTCTTTTCGTTTTTTGATACTTTATTAATGTAGTACAAAATTTTGCTGACGATTTTCTTTGGTCGCTTATTTAATAGTTTGTTTTGGTCTGGGAAGATAATTAAAGATAATTAAAGCTATTTATTCGTCTAATGTTTAGATTGCTAGCCGTAGTCTATTCTGATTTTTGTATTATACATTTCTAAAAGTTGAAATTATGGATTCAGCCGTTTTCCTTTGATTTTTCGACACATTTGTCGTCTATGTTGGCTTGGGAATGTACTAATTCCATCAGGAAAGATGAGATTGGAAAAAAATTTAAAAATTTCCACAGGATGTAATCTAAGGTCTAAATGCCTAGACATTTCAGTTAATCTAATGAATATTTATGAGCGTCATTAAATTAAAAAAAAATTTCTTTCGAAGATGCTATATGACTCAATCTAGGTTCTAACAGCTAAACCTTTCAGTTAACCCGATGAATATTTATGAGCGTCTCTAAATTTAAAAATTTTGAGTAACTCAAATATATACTTGTTGCAAAATAAAATAATCATTTGCCTTGATAAAGTCCGTCAAATGACAAAACGTGTTGGCTAAAACTAAGTGTAAAAAAACCGTTAACTCATGTCTATTGTTTAATAGATTTTTATTATTTAGAAACTTAATAATGTGTAGTTTTTCATGTAGGCATAAAGGGCATGGGTCATCCCAAGTTTTACAAGTTCTAGTTTTGTTTATAATTTTCCATTTTACTTTTGGTGTTTTATTCATTTCCTTCAAATGCCAAAAATATTTAGATAGAGATGTCTGATTTCTTTTATTAATATTGTTCAAGGAGCTCTTATGCTGTCTCCACCTGGTTTTAAATTAATTCTTCGTAGACCCAATGTATATTATATTAGTATCAGGACTCTCAATGGATGAGATAGTACATTGGTATACCACAGATTTTACGTGACATTTATTTTCCAATGGGCAGTCTTCTGGGTTTCTACAATCACATAATTTTTTTTAAATAATAAAAATCTGTTAAACAATAGACATGAGTTAACGGTTTTTCCGACATCATCAAATTTTTGCATAAAAACAAACAATGAAATAATTTTTAAACTCCATAGTCTAAATAAATAGAAAAAAATCTTTATGAAGTCGTCAAAAAAACAAATGTTAGCGACTTATTTTATATACACAAAACTCTTTCAGAAAAAAATAAAATAAAAAATAAATAAATCTCCATAGACACTTAACCAGACTAGACGATGTCATCTTCTGCTTTAAATTTAGACACCCCAAGCTTACCCTGACTTGACGTCTTTGAATGTAACTGAGATATTGACACAAATTATCAACCCTTACGCCTCTTTTCTTGAAATAATTGCTCTTGCCGTTACCATAGTAATTTTAATTTTAATAATCAATATGCTTATAAAACGCGTAAATTTCAGGAATTAGTTATTCCAAAAAAATTTCGCTTGAAGATGGAACAGAGCTTGGTACTTTAATTCAATTTAATTCAAATAATTATATTGAAGTTTTCGGCTCTTGTTTTAAAACATGAGAATTCTTATGTAGCGTTGGAATCATATTTTTAAATGAATAATTATATATATATATATATATATATATATATATATATATATATATATTCTAGAAAATTCGAGGTGCAGCTTTAGATATTAAGATTCGATAGAATTTTCCGTCTAAGTAAGTTACTTTACACTAATTAGAAGAGAGAGAGAGAGTAACTTGCTTCGACGGAAAGTTCCTGAGATTGTTATCGAAATTTATCACATATATGTCTATATCTATCTATCTATCTATCTCTCTCTCTCTCTCTCTCTCTCTCTCTATATATATATATATATATATATATATATATATATATATATATATATTCAATAAAACAGAATATATGAATATATTTTCTGCTAGTGTCTAAAAGGTTTAATAGATATTTCTTAAATATTTAAATTTTAAATAGTACATATATAACTGAAAATGTTTCGTCTTCAACCTATTTTTTCTTAGTAACTCGACTTATAGACGACTTTATATGCTTGTTTAAAAGAAGCACACACTTTCGTGTATATTGGCCTTTCTTTATTCTCAACAATAAACTTGAAAATCTGGTTAAAAATTTAGAATGTCGATGAACTGTCGTCTGTAAGATTTTATAGACGGTGTCGATTAAACTGAATCAAAAAGAAAAAAATGTGCTACAATCGATTATTGAAGAGACAGACAAAGGTTAAAGAGTAGATCAAACTTGAAAATCGATGCATTTGAAAGAAAGGATTTTTTTTTATTAAATCAGGTCATGTGATGCGTTTTGTTGTGAATGACATACATTTGAATTACTTTGCAAGCACTGAAGCAATTTAATGTTCGAAACTGTTTGATGCACAAGCCTCAACATTGTTTGACACGAATGTTTTGTCTGCATCTGACATCTTCCCAATGCACATATATATCGCCAATTTGGACATAACGACGTATCAGTCGTACATATTTCGTATTTACAGGATTCATTCCACCCTTTTATTATATTAATACTGATTTTACTTACTAGTATTATTTTCACAATTGTATCACAGCATAGTAGGTCTATACACTTCTTGAATGTTGGAGTAAACAACCTGAAATGAAAAATGAAGACTAACTTCTGAGGAAACTTGAAAATTGTCATCTTACAGAGTGGAAGTCTCTCTTTAATGGATGTCGCATTAAGCATTTTGTTCACAGGAGTTTCGATTTATTAAATGGTCTACAAATTGTTCTAGACATTGTCAACATTTTCTTGTATTCTCGGAAGGAATCCATTTTTAATTATTTTTTAAAAATCATTCCACTCCAAGCAAGGCAATAAAACCGTGACGACGCAATGGGATATTGTATGTTACAGAATATGAGTAAAAGACACTATTAAAGAAAAAAATAAAGAAAACAATAAAAGAAAAGGAATTAAGAAGACTGAAGATAACGAGTGGCATTGCATTTAAATTTTTGAAGATCAAATTTGACTGGGAAGCCAGCTGCCTTAAGAGAGTTGCACAAACGATAATTGCGAGAGAAGAATTTGTTAGCATAGAACTTACGATTATATCTAGCAATTCCAATTATAAAATCATGAGACCTAGATGCCAATCCAGTACTGGGTTTAAATTCGTAAAATCGAGTTATTTGAAAAAAAAAAAAAATTATTAGCAAAAGCACAAGTATACTCCAGTTCAAAAGTTTGAAGCCGCTACCAGAATTAGCATGGGATGAACTTGACAGAAGAATGACAATAAAGTGAAAAAGAGCTCTTAGAGTCATTGAAAAAAAAGAATGGAAATTAATTATCAAACTTATACTTTGAGAAACTTTTGCAACGAATGCCATTTTTTTTTTGCTGCAGTCAAGGCAAAGGAGAATATTTTGAAGAGAGCAAAAAAATCATAAATTTTTTTTTTCTTTTTTTCATAATAAAATTTTTTAATAAAAGATCATATTCACTTTTTTTTAACCAGGTGTAATAATTTTCTCGTATTTAAAGTACAAAACATCTACTTTTGGGGCCAGTTTTATAAATTACCAGAGGTTTCCTCAAACTTTTGGACTGTAGTGTGTGTATATGTATATATATATATATATATATATATATATATATATATATATATACACACACACACACACACACACACACACACACACACATATATATATATATATATATGTGTGTGTGTATGTATATACGGTTGTATTGAGCTCTTTTGTTAGTTGTTTACTCGTGTCGGGGTTTTTTCTTTGGGCTTTGAACCTGTATCTCTGCGATTTTTTTCGACAGACTTTCATGTTTCTAGCTCTTTCTTTTTTTAAAACCTTTTTTTTCCCTCGGGATTGATTTGATTATTGGCAAATCAAAAATTCGAGGGTTTTTCGAAACGAGTATAGTTACCTATATATATATATATATATATATATATATATATATATATATATATATTATAAATTAATTGATTTAAAATATTTTTTTCGCTACACAGTTCTAACCATGTTTCAAAAATGGAAGCTGAAAGCTCCGAATTTAATTTTGGAATTAAATTAAAGACATTAGTTCCATTTCATCCTCAAGCGAATTTTGAAGTAACTTTTAAAATTACTGGGTTTTAAAGGCACAGCAAAAAATCATAATTCATGTTTCCAAGGATACAGAGAAATCCAATTCAACCAGACAAGGGTGTTTGCATGTTCATTATCGCTGTATTTTGATGTATCAGTTATTAGTTACGTTTTGGTAGGGGTAGGGATGTATTTTTCAATGAATTCTGACATCCGTTAAATGCATGTCGTCTGGATTTTTTAAAATTTTATTGTTAACGGCAAAAATTCTTACGGCATTTTTTTCTATTTGTATATTTAAAGATTTTTTTGGGTGTGTTTAGGTTAGAATAAGTTTTATTTAACTATGATTTGAAAAATATTTTCACTTTTAATTTTTAATATACTATATTTCTTTTAAGAACAAGTAAATGTATTAGAATCCCTTAAAGTATGTAGAATTATTTCACATCAGTATAAGTGTGTACATTATTAGGTAACAATTTTTTTTTAATTATACTTAAATATTTTTTAAGTAACATTTATGACAATGACGGCAAAAATAGCTAATTAATTTCACTGATTTAGTAAACTTACTGTTCTTTATATATATATATATATATATATATATATATATATATATATATATAAATAAACTTAATGCTTTGAAAATCATTATTCAAATAGAATAAGTGCGAGTGTTGTTCGAAGGTGACTGACACCAGTATTATTCAACGGCGTTACTCTAGTTGTATCTTCGATTACAAAGTCTCTACTACAGCGAGAATTACGAAAGTGACAACGAGTATTCGTTAGTATTATAAAAGTGGCAACGAATGTTCGCTGACATCACAACAAAAAAAAAATAATTGAAAAAAAAGAAATTGACAATTGTTTCCATTTCACTGAAACAGACGTTAAACACTCCTCAAACAAGGTGATAATGTCACTAAGATACAACGGATTACTGGGAGTAGACGACAGTGTGAATTACTGAAGAAAAAATAAAATAAATGAAATAAGACCCGTTGCGTCTTAGTGAGATTATCGCCTTGCTTGAGGTGGAATGATTAAAAAATAAAAGATAGCTAGAAACAGTGTTGACATAGAGATCAACAGTGCGGAATTCTATGTCAGCTGTCTATATCTGTATACGCTTTATCCCTGATAATGGACAAATCAGCACCTGAAGATTGCTACCTTCTTGAAACTCAGGGTCGTACCCAACGGTGAGGTGAAAAAAGTATTATTAATACTACAAATTATAGCTCTGCTATTTTACATCGAGCACCTTTATTACGTATGTATGTATGTATGTATGTATGTATGTATGTGTGTGTGTGTGTGTGTGTGTGTGTGTGTGTCTGTCTGTCTGTCTGTCTGTCTGTGTGCATACTTAATATATTCAGTGCCAAATAACATTATGAAGCGTCCCACTTTCTGAAATACGCGCCTTGTCTTCACTATTCTCTCCACTCATTAGGATTACTATTACCTGTTTTAGTGCGATATTTATTTATTTCCTGGGGAAACCTATTGTTCTTATTAAGCCTACGAACCTAAAAACAAATCAAAAACACACATTTATGCTTAAGGAGTTACTTATAATTTTGAATTAATTAATTCTGAATCAATTCACTTTTAATCAATTTAAAATAATTATTAATTTTCTTAAATTCTGTTTTATATTTATATGTTTCTATTAAATGTAAATGAGTGGAATTTCCTTGCAAATGAGTCTTTCTTTTTGGAAAGGATTCGCTTTCATTACACAAGGAATAGCAAATAATAATAATAATAATAATAATAATAATAATAATAAATTTCGCGCGTCTGTTGGCAATCTTCGAATGGCGTCAATCGTGATTAACAATGACAGACTTCACAGCAAAACATGCCAATCGTTTCCAGCTTTTATATTTAGCAAATTCTAACAAATTTTCCCGTTCTATTTCTATCGTCTTCCATATTTTTCATTCATTCATTTTTAGATTTTTTCTTTTGTTCTCTTAATCCGTATATCTGTTTTTTTCTTTGTTTTTGATTTGTTTGCTTTCTTTCTTCCTTTACTTCTACGCGCATATTTTTTGTTTCTAACTTTTTCTTTCTTTCTTATCTTTTCTTGATTTCTTTCCTTCTCATCGTTTCATTCTTTCTTTCTTTTTTCTGTATATCTTTTTTCTTTTCTTTACCTGTCTTTCTTTACCTGTCTTTCTTTCTTTCTTTCTTTCTTATCTTTTCTTTATTTCTTTTTTCTTATTTTCTTGTTTCTTTATCTGTCTTTCTTTCTTTTATCTTTCTTTCTTTTTCTTTATCAGTCTGTTTATTTATTATTTCTTTATCAGTTTGTTTGATTTTTCCTTTCTTTCTTTCTTTCTTTCTTTCTTTCTCTGTCTGTCTTTCTTTTTTCTTTCTTTTTTATCCGCCTTTCTTTCTTTTATCTTTCTTTCTTTTTCATTTCTTTCTTTCTTTCTTTCTTTCTTTCTTTTTTTATCAGTCTTTCTTTGTTTTTTAATACGATTATCTT
This sequence comes from Acanthosepion lycidas, assembly GCA_963932145.1. Classification (NCBI taxonomy): domain Eukaryota; kingdom Metazoa; phylum Mollusca; class Cephalopoda; order Sepiida; family Sepiidae; genus Acanthosepion; species Acanthosepion lycidas. Next base: position 27,194,652 of record OZ010594.1, read on the forward strand.
CCTCGATTCTTCCCCCTTTTTAGCTTTTTATTGTTTCACTTTTCTTTCTTTCTTTCTTTCTTTCTTTCTTTCTTTCTTTCTTTCTTTCTTTCTTTCTTTCTTTGTACGATTTTTTCCCTCGATTTTTTTTATCTTTCTTAATGTTTTACTTTCAATCTTTTCTTTCCGTTTTGTGTTATTTTATTCCCTATCTAGTTTCTTCTCAGTTTTGCCTCGTTATCTTTTCTCATCCATTGTTTTCTTTCTTTATCTCTCTCTCTCTCACACACACACGCATGCACACATCCAGAGATCCACATACACATGTACATACCCACATATATATATATATATATATATATACATATATGTATATATGTTTCAACTTATAAGAAATATATTCTTCTTTTCTCTCCCCCCTCATTTTACTTCTCACGGTTTTCTCCTCCTTCTTCTCTCTCTGTATCTCTTTCTCTTCTCGCCCCCCCATTTTACCTCTCACGTTTTTCTCCTCCTCCTTCTCTCTCTGTATCTCTTTCTCTCCCCCCCCATTTTTACCTCTCACGGTTTTCTCCTCCTTCTTCTCTCTCTGTATCTCTTTCTCTCCTCGCCCCCCCATTTTACCTCTCACGGTTTTCTCCCCCTTCTTCTCTCTCTGTATCTCTTTCTCTCCCCGCCCCCCATTTTACCTCTCACGGCTTTCTCCTCCTCCTTCTCTCTCTGTATCTCTTTCTCTTCCGCCACCCCTTTACCTCTCATCCTCATTGAATTGCTATTTATTTTTCGATTATTTTTTAATTTATTTACTTTTAAAATCCATTTCAGCAAATTTGACTTTCTCTCTCTCTTTGTCTGATATTCTCTTTCACTGACTCCTTCCTCTAGTTTCTACCCTCTCACTTTACCTGACTCTATCTCGTTTCCATTCTATCTCTTTTCCTACCTCACTCTTTCTTTCCTTGTCTCTTTCGCTTTTTTCTCGTTTTAGGCTTCCTCCCCTCTCTCTTCCTCTTTCTCCCTTTTCTGTCACCCTTTCATTCCCTCTCTATGCTTTCCTCTTCCTGTCACACTCTCTTTCTCTCTACCTCCTTCACTCTCTGTTCCGTCTCAGTTTTCCTGCTACTTTCTCACTCCCAGGTTCTGCTTCCGCTCCTTGTCTTTCATACTGCCTCCTTTTTTCTCTTCTCCGTCTCCTTTTCGCTTTCATTGCCTCTTTCTCTTTTCCTGTCCTTCTCTTTCTATGTCCGTCACTACTACCCTTTCTCTCGCTTTGCTTTCTTCTGTTTTTCTCTATTTCCATCTATTTCTCCTTCTGTCCACACTCTCAGCCCCCATCTCTCTTTCTTTCCCTGCCTACCTCTTTGTCCCATATATCTCTCTACTTCCGTTTCTCTTTAGTGTTTCTATACTTCCTATCATTTTCTGTCTGTCTGATTGTCTGTCTTTCACACGACACCTTTGGATTTTTTAGACAACTTGATCACAGAAAATTTTACGGCTTCCTTATTCACTTTAATTCTCTATTCTCTTACGTCTTTTAAAGGCTGATTTGTTTGATTCGCATGAGATGAAATCCGTGCTTTGCACAGCTAAACCGATTTTTGTTTCATATTCGAATCGCTAGTTTTTAAGCGATCGTTTATCTGCTTTTTGAGTGGATAGAGAGAAGTGAGGACTGACTGTTCAGACAAAAGATCGTTCAAAAAATTCCTCTTCTCCATCCACACAGCGTCAGTACTTTTGGTCTTACATAAATGTCATAAGGCTCATAACTCCACCTAAAACAAATCTCCGAAGTCAGAAATATTTCGCTGAGAGAAACAGTCAACTAAGCGTGAACATATTAAGCAGATATCTCTACATACATTATCCAAGTATCCACGCAAAACACTTAGTGTCATCGTGCCGTGTGAAGGTAGTTTTTTTGCAAATACCTTTTCGAGTTATTACAGGTAATTAATTTTCCAAACGAGTCTTTCTTTATTATACTTTATGCATTTTCTTATTCACACTAGATGTCTTTAGCTCATCGCTAAAGGACGGGTGACAGCAAGTTTCATCAAATCTACAGCACATTCCTTATTATCATTCTAGAGACCGAAGAATCACCGCAGTTGAGATACTTTCAATCCTTCTACGAAATTTCTAATTCCTCTATTCTTAACTTAAGTCTTTCTTCCATTTCAATAGATCCGGTTCCTGATATCGAATTCAAGAATAGCGACGAACGTCTCATAACGAAATCAGCAATAGTGATCTTTCAAAAAGTAATTATGAAATATAATTATGATACATTATTATATATATATATATAATTATGATACATAATTCATTATTATTATGTGTATTCACTGAGTTTTCATACTTATACTATTTGCTATGTTTTAACGGACAGAAAATGGGACACAGTAATCCGAAGGTACATTGAATAGTGAAAGATATCCTTCCCAAAGCTAAGCAAAGTTTTAAATATATAAATATAATGAATATAAAAAATCCGCTAGAAACAAGAAGATAGTGCTGAACTGTTATGTACTATCGACCCTTCCATATGACAGTGAATGCTGGACAATTTCCTCAAAGATGAATTAAAGCAACAAAAATGTGGCTCTACAGAAAGATGTTGAGAATACCAACATGTGAGTAACGAGGAGCTTTTAAGGAAAATGGAAACCAAAAGGGGGAGAATATGAAACTCACAAAATATTAAAGGCAAGAGCGACAGGGGAATGCAGGAAGAGATACTTACCTGCTTGTGTAAATAGATGACACAACAGGAATGGGATTGATGGTAAAAAGACATAATTTACTCGTCGCTACATCGGATAGGAAGTTGTGGTTAGCGCTGGTTGCCTTTGTCTTGAAGGGACACGGCACATAAAAGAAGAATTATTTGGTAACACCCATGGAAGATTCGGTAAGAACAGGTCTCATTAATATTTCAAGACATTTTCTCTAATGAGAATAAATTATTAACAAATAAATGTTTCCTTATTTGTAGATAATTCAACAAATTAATTCGTTTTTTTTCTTATTTGTAAAAGCATCTACTCCTGTTCAAAAACCCTTGGCGGAGTGCGGATAGGCGAACTTATCCACTCCTAGTGAGAAAAAATATGTAAATACATAGTAAATAAATGTTTAGTAGTTTAGACGGTGACATTAGAAATTTAGAGTTAAAAGATACTTTAGAATGAATCGGAGACCCAATTCTATTTAGGCAGCAGATGAAGGGCAGATTTTCAATTCTGAGATCATTCTCATTCCAAAAATAAATCATATGTCTATGTCGAGAACTTGAAACTTGTATAGAAAAAATTACGTTATATTCTTCAATTATTTTTACAGATAAAGACCCCGTAGAAAAATGTTAGATAAATATCCATCTGTCAGCGCCAGAAAGAAAAACAACTCTGTTCGCATTGGAGCTAAAGAAGTACAACATTGATATAGCTGCACTGAGAAGTAAGCATCAGTCGACGGCATGAAACGAGAAAGCAAAATAAGACAGCTAACAGTGTTCCTGCTGTACTTGGATACAATACATTCCCCTGTTCTGTTTGTGGTCTTTTGTGCAATTTCTCGAGCCGGTCTCAAAAGTCATGCATACAATATAATTAATTCGTGGTCGTCGGAACCTCATACATAGAACTCGTCATATATATATATATATATATATATATATACATACATGTGTGTGTGTGTATATGTGTGTGTGTGTGTATGTGTGTGTGTATGACAGATTGATAGTATAATTTTGATCTAAGATTTTCATTGTATATTGTTCTTTACGACAAACATTAATCACTGAATTAAATGCTTACACTATTTACATTGTTCGGACTATTGTCTTCATCTTTATTGTCATATTCACGTTTTGGTCGTTATATGTTCCGGCCTTCTTCAGGCGATACACGTTGGAATTTCGAACCGAACACTTTATTTCGTCCACCGGGGTAGATTGTACCACGTGTCATTCCTTTTCTGGATGTTGAATCGAACAACATCACTTGATAAGACACCAGAAGTGTTAAAACAAAATGGCTAGTTTTGTAGTGATGTTATAAGATGTTTATGTTATAATTTTCGAATAAATAAAATAATATTTGCTCTGCTCTGTATTGATATATATATATATATATATATATATATATATATATATATATATATATATATATATATATATATATATATATATATATATATATATAAGTTAAAATGTAATATTGAATATATTTCCTCTTAAATAATTTAAACGCCTAAGCAAATTGGCGCGTTGATGTTCTAAAAAGATTATTTTATATTTCTGGGTAGGTAACAAACAAATAATTTATTTATTTGCTCCTCGTAGAATCACAAGAGTTATACTTTTCAATCCTCCAAAGAATATGAACAGGAAAAACAAATCAGAAGAAATTTCAAACAAAAAATATGACGAAGACAGACACCGTTTAATTATAAAGTTTCAGTAAAAGTTTACAAATAACGTTTTTATATCGTAACTTCGCTTATTTCATAAGATAAAACGCAATATAATATTGTTGGCGATGATTAAGTTTGTTTTCCTGGCACGAAGGAAATTTTTACGGCTGCCCAAATGAGTGCGAAGAGGTCTAATTTTTCAACACACACACTCTCTCTCTCTCTCTCTCTGTGAAGGTGAGTACCATTCTTTCTTGTCGCTCGCATCGGTAACGGCAAGAACTCGTATAAATACGGACACCTCACTATGACGACGAAGAGAGCTGGTTGGAATTAGGATTTGAATATTTGGTCTTCTTTCATCGTCGTCTTTTATATGGCCAAAGAAGAGGAGAGGAAATTCGGCAAGCAAAAGAGGTGTGTGTGTGTGTGTGAATGCGTGTGTGTGTGTGCATGTGTGTGAATGCGTGTGTGCGTGTGTGCATGTGTGTGAATGTGTGTGTGCGTGTGGGTGCATGTGCGAACGCGCGCGCGCGCACGTACAACGGTGGTGTCGGCGGTAGTTACGAACTGGGTGAAACGTGTGTTTCCTTGGCTTCCTAATATAATAAGGATGGCTTCTCTGACAAACTCGTTTCTAACGGGGCCGATGCAAAGATAAGAAAGGGTTGCCTCTCGGCATCATTCACAGTGAGCGGGAACATCAATGGTGAAGCTCTGGGGAACCAGAAACTTACATAGAGTAATCGAACAAAGCGTAAATGGCTGATTGCAAGAACCCAAATGTTACACAGCACCTACAATTCTACTAGTAGTTCAATCAACCAACTCTATTAGTATCATTATTATTATTATTTCTGGTGATAGTATTGAGGATATTTGCAAGAAGATTAGTATTATTATTATTACTTGTAGTAATATAGATCTTTGAAGATTATTGTGGTGATGGCTGTGCATCGCTTATAACATATATATATATATATATATATATATATATATATATATATATATATATATATATATATATATATATATATATATATATATATATATATATGAAGGCCGTTCCAATAACTTGGACTGATTTTAAATGTAAATTAATTTTAAGCGTCTAATGATTTTTTTTCTTTTTCTTTTAGATTTGGAGGACATTTGGGCGATATTATTTTTCACACATAATTGCCATGACTTAAATAACATGATCCAATAAATGAATAAATAAATTTTCACCAAAAACACTGATTTATTTACTGCTGACTTTGATACGTCTTAAGGAAACACCCTTTATATATATGTGTATGTATGTATGAGTGTATGTGTGTGTATATATATATATATATATATATATATATATATATATATATATATATATATATATATATATATATATATACATATACATATATATATATATATATATATATTAAAGGCACATTTTAATCGGGCATTATTTTTATGTCTAGAGTATTTATAGTAATAAGAATTATATATATATATGTATATATATGCATGTATGTATATTTAATATATTTTCTGTTTATACTTTATTTCTATGGATACAACCTATTTGAGTAAATGGTGTGTTTATTTATTTCTTTTTTTTTAAAACCAATATTAATAGCATTTAAAAAACAGACCATTTACTCAAATAAATAGTATCCATAAAAATAACGTATAAACAGAAAATATATAAAAAAATATTTGTCGCATTTCATCCATTTCATAATATATATATATATATATATATATATATATATATATATATATATATATATATATATATATAAAGTAATATTTAAATGTATTTTTAATCGGATATTTTTTAACACTATTGTATTTATTAGTATTTATAGTCCTACGAGGGATAATATGTATATTTATTAATATATACTTAATGACTCCGTTATCTTACATCGAGCACTGTTTTAGTAACACCAGCAATCTATGTGCCATACATTATATTCATATAATATATCATATTAATATATAAATATATATTAAATATAATATTAATAATAATTAATATAATAGTATTCATGTCATTTAAAATAGATAACTACGCAAATAGCACAGCATTATCGAAATATATATGGAGTCAAAAAGAAAATAATATACTTGCGGAAGTTAAATGGGAAATTATAAAAAACCTACCTAACACCATATAATATTAAAGTAGGAATTGTAGACTGTATTTAGAAGAAAAATTATCAATATTTCTTTTTTTAATCAAATTGAATTATTAAATAAGAAGACTGACGTAATGGTTCTATGACGACATATTTAAACAAACGTTCACTTTAATAATATAGCATAATAAATCAAATAAAATATTATAATTTAATTAATAATACAAATTAACAAATATTACTGTTTAATTAAAAATAACAACATAACATAATAACTTCAATATAAATCATAAAAAAATTAATTTCGAAGAAAAATTTAATTCCGAAGTCTTTACAACTGGAAGAATAATCTACAACTTAAAAACAAAACAAACGAAGACATAACAAAAACAAAAATTATGAACGTGCGGGTTTAAAAGAACGTTAACTTTTTGTACACGTGTACAAAACGGATTTACAAAAAAAAAAAAAAACGTGGAATAAACTGAAAAATTGCAAATATCATTTTAAAAACAGAACCCCTTGAAGAATGGTCATTATCAAGAAACTCCGAAACCGGGGAAAACAACAACAAAAACATTGATATTAAAGTTAAGTAATCTCTTTTAATATATATATATATATATATATATATATATATATATATATATATTATGAAATGGAAAAGTCCGACAATTATTTTAAGGCATTTTTTATGTTTATACGTTCTTTTAAATTGATACAAATATTTAAGTAAATGCTCTGTTTATAATAAACAGTATTAACAACATTTACCGGCCTGAATGTCCGAGAAGTTTTTATAGAAAATATGCGTTATCCGACAGGAATCGAACCTCTATCCTATACGGAACCGTCATATAGCCTGACGTGCTTTTACCGATTGAGTCACGGAGGAGCATTTTCGGTAGCAAGGTCGATTTTTACTGTTTTTAAAACACAATTCTCTCTGATTTTCTCTCATACATTCATATCTGCTTGATGCGTATCCAAATGTAAACAAATGACGTCACACATTATGAAATGGAAAAAGTCCGACAATTATTTTAAGACACTTTTTATGTTTATACGTTCTTTTTATAGATACAAATATTTAAATTGTGGTTTAAAAACAGTGCATGAAAGAAGGATTGCAGCCCAAATACACACACACATACACACACACACACACATATATATATATATATATATATATATATATATATATATATATATATATATATATATGGAGAGAGAGAGAGAGAGAGAGAGAGAGATATACACATACAGTGCGGGAAAACAAATATTCATACATATACAAATTATTAATTTATTCTATTTCCAACTAATGAAAAAAACATACTTTTCATATAATTAACTATATACACAGATGCATAATAAGTAAATATGCAGAGAAAACAGAAAAAATTGTTTTATAAAAATAAATCCCATTTATCCATTTTAATGGATGAAAAAAGTATTCGTACAATGCAAAAATTTCAGATTTTAAAACATTTAAATTTCTTTAATACTCTAGATTATTTAAGTGGAATATTCTAGAATGTTCCAATAATGTTATCAGTAGTTATTTTTTTAACCTAAAAAGTACAAACAGAACATTCTGTAACTGATATTCATGCAAGAAGGTTTTCATCATGACCAGAGATAAAGAATTGACAAATTCGCAAAAAGAACTGATTGTTAATCTCTGGAAAGAAGGCAAAAATTACAGGAAAATCTCAGACAACCTGAATATTCCATTTACTTCATTCATTGTAAGGTATAAAAATATTAAAACTGTTGAAAAGCAAAGAAGAACATGTGCTCCATGGAAGATTTCTTCAAGATCTTCGAGGGAAATAATGCGTCAAATGAAACAAAATCCAAAATGGCTACTCGTCAAGACTTGTAGGGTGATTTGCTTTCATCAGGAATCTGTGTCACTAAACAGACAATAAACAACAAAATTCATAGAAACAATCTAAAGTCACGCCCCCCTCAGAAAAATCCACTGCTACTGAAAAGACACAGAGAGGCCAGGTTGAAATTTGTTCGTGAACATAAGGATAAGGAAACATTGTATTGGGAAAGAGTATTATGGACAGACAAAACCAAAATGGAGTTGTTTGGACGTAATTCTAGAAATCATGTATAGAGGTAAGATGGCGATGCCTTCAAACAAAAGAAGACAGTTCCAACAGCGAAATTTGGTAGTGGCAACATCATGGTTTTCAGATTTTTTTTTCTGCAAAAGGTACTGGCAACATATCAGTAAAAGATGGTAGAACAAATGCCACAGCATATCAAAATATTTTGGAAGTAAATTTAATGATTTCGGTTGAAAATCTTGAACTTCCTCCTGAGTGGATCTTCCAACAAGATAATGATCCTAAGCACACTGCAAAATCTACGAAGAAATGGCTGAAAATGAGGTAAATTTTCTGTAATGGCCAAGTCAGTCTCCAGATTTAAACCCAAACGAGAATCTGTGACGTTATTTGAAAATTCAAATCTAATCGAGAATTCCAACAAACATCCTGGATCTGAAGACCATATGTGAAGAATGGAACAAAATACCAACTAGAATTTGCAAATCATTAATTGAGAACTACAAGGGGAGATTGGTTGTTGCAGAAGTGAATAAGGGCTATTCTACACAGTATTAAATGAAGATTATGTATTCTTTTTTGTTGTGTACGAATACTTTTTTCACCCATTAAAATTCAAATGAGATTTATTTTTATTAAATCAAAACATTTATGTTTTCTATAAAATTTTAGTTATTATGCATCTGTGTACAGTTAATTATATGAAAAGTATGTTTATTCATTAGATGGAAATACAATAAATTGAAAATTTGCATGCGTACAAATATTTGTTTCCCTCACTGTATATCTCAAATCCTGCCAAAAAGCGTAATTTTCTTTAATAAAACTTCTCGAACATACAGGTCAATAGATATATACTGTATAATAAATAAACAGCGTCTACTCAAATACGATTAAAGCCACACACACACACACACATATATATATATATATATATATATATATATAGAGAGAGAGAGAGAGAGAGAGAAAGAGAGAGAGAAAGAGAGAGAGAGATAGACAGACAGACAGACAGACTGGGACAAAGAGAAAGGCTATTTCAGTCTTTGTTTGACCGTAAGATTTACGTGGACGAGCGCTTAAGACTTCAGATCCAATGAAGGATACCCCCTTAGGTGAACACATATTTTGCTGACAAGATTTCTCGAATATTCAAAACGGTAGATGTAGTTGGATAAAAAATACTGTTTAAGAAACAACTCCTACTCGAATATGAATATCCATAAGAAATAACGTTTAAACCATATATATATATATATATATATATATATATATATATATATATATATATATATACAATATATATATATATATATATACAATAATATAATATTATATAATATATAATATTATATATAATATATAATTATATTATATATTATATTATATATAATATATTATATTTTATTATATAATATATAATATAATATATATATATATATATATATATATATATATATATAATAATAATATAACTTTTATAATCTATAGCCCAAATAAATAGTTTAAATACCCTACAAAAAAAGATAACCCTTTATGAAGTCGTCAAAAAACAAATGTTATGGCAGTTTTTATATGCACAAATCCCTTTCATAAAGAAATAAATTAAAAAAATAAATAAATCTCCATAGACACGTAAACCAGACTAGGTGAAAACATCTTCCGTATTAAATTAAAAAAATAAATAAATCTCCATAGACACGTAAACCAGACTAGGTGAAAACATCTTCCGTATTAAATTTAGACACCCCCACCTTACCCTGACTTGACATCTATGAAAGTAACTCTATACTGATACAAATTATTAACACTCAACACCCCTAACTATTTTAAACAATTCGCCCTGCCTGTTACCAGGGAAATTTTGATTTCAATTGTGACTATACTATTAAAACACGTAAATTTCAGAAATAAGTTATTCCAAAAAAAATTTCGCTTGATGATGGAACAGAGCTTACTTTAACTAAATTTAATTCAAATAATTATATTGAAGTTTTCGGCTCTTGTTTTGAAACATGAGACCTCTTATGTAGCGTGTTGGAATCATATTTTAAAATAAATAATTATATATATATATGTGTACATATATATATAGATAGATAATATTAGTGGTAAATATACACATACATATGCAAAATATATATACATAGGTGCATACGCATACATGTATATTTTTTGAATAGAAAATTCCCAGAGGATAGAGTAGAATTTTAACTCGTGCCCGAGTATGAACAGTTGCATGACTTTACTATTGATTTCTTTGCTGCTGTTCAGCCAGCGGTTCTGCAAGTAAGCGCCCCCCCCCCAGGCAGCATTGGTATCATGACACTAGGACTTGTAATTTGTAATACATACAATGTAAAGTACTCGAGCGAAATACATTCATTGATCCTGCCAGGTCTAAACCTCACGGCCATGCCACTCACATAGTATCAAACCACTCACATTCCCCCCGTATTCCAAACAGCTTCATCTCGCGAACCACTCCCAAGTGTATGCTTCCCCGATCACTACAATTTTAACCTGTTCAACTCTAGAGCTAACAGTTATCTTCCACTCCTATCCATATTAACTACACCTCAACGTAAACCTCTAGCTCGAGTGACCCCGGGCCTTGTACAGGGTGAACATTACTGTAACATATATATATATATATATATATATATATATATATATATATATATATATATATATAAAGGTAGAAAGAGAGAGAGAAAGAGAGACAGATATAGATATATGTGTATTTGCGTATATGAGTGTGTGTGCATGCGTACATGTGAGTTTACGCATGCGCCCACATATTTTGATTTCATATTTTCTTCTGCATATGTTTTTTTTTCTTATGGTTGTGTCCGTCTGACTATTAATTTCGGTATATGTTTCAGATGAAGTATGTCTGTCACTCAAAATGTGCGTATTAAGCAAGAAATCAAATGAAGTTCATTACAATAACGCGCCTCTTTAATGATGCAGTCAGCCATGTTTTTTTGTTTTTTTTTCCAATTCCTAAAAGGTTCTTACACGATCTAACGTTGGCAAGAAAGAAAGACCATGACATATTTCGGAGAATATTCCTACTCATGCTGTTTTGTCTCCACAGCTTGCTAGAGGTGAAGCATTAATCAAAACAACACAAACGTGGATAATAGTTGAAATAATTAATCAAATATTGACGATATTTAAACTCGGTTGGGCAAATTATACCGCGGAAGGCAACACATTCTGAATGCATTTACCTGAATGGTGTCCAGTGTGCAGGTGACGTCATTGGCATAATCTAGGCCCAACTAACAGAACATATATATATATATATATATATATATATATATAGAGAGAGAGAGAGAGAGAGAGAGAGATGTGTGTGTGTGTGTGTGTGTGTGCGTGTGTGTGTATGTGAAGTGTGTGTATATAAATATAAATAAATAAATATATATATAATTATTTAAATATTATATGCACGGTACTTATTAGAAAGCGCTCAATATCAGAGATAGAGCTAACATATTTAGTTGGATTCATGTGAGTTCTTATTTAATAATATATCTACACACATATCTATCGATCTATCTACTTAGATAGAGAGAGATTCATACAGAGACCGATAAAAATTATAAAATCACTGAGATAGAGAATGAACTGAAGATAGATAGATACAGAGATATGAAGAGAGCGAGAAAATTAGTTCTGAAAAGACTGAGATAGATAGATAGATAGATAGATAGATAGATAGATAGATAGATAGATAGATAGATAGATTGCGAAACTCGGAGTCGGTATTCGATAAGTATTGAATGTTATTACATATGAAATATTACATATATATACACATATCTATCTATCTATCTATCTATCTATCTATCTATCTATCTATCTATCTATCTATCTATCTATCTATGTAGATAGAAAGAAAGAAAGAAAGAAAGAGACAGAGTTATGAAGACACCGAGAAAATTAGTTATAAAGAGACTAATAGATAGATAGATAAAGAGATAGATTACAAAGAGATTCAGATTCAGATAGATAGATAGATAGATAGATAGATAGATAGATAGATAGTGTTATTAGGGAACAGAAGAGTGACATAACAATAGAGAGTTCAAAAATAAATTTCAAAAAGACACAGTTTGAACCGTTATCATAAATTGGATAGATGGCATTCTCTTTGTCATCTTGTACATTGAATTACTAAAAGAGGCATGTAAAATATTACGGTGAAGATCGCTTGAATAGCTATTCAGTTATTCCGGAATTAAATCAGAACGGGCCTCCAGCATGCTCCTAACAGACAACATTAATCGTACTGATGAATGTTACGTTTGCAACGTAGAGAGTCAACAACATACATGACGAAGACGTATTGGATTTAAGAAAAAAAGAAAGGTAGCCATTATGCATCTCGTAGAAATCGATACTTGATGCGGGAAACAGTGACGAGATACTGTAAATTCTATAAAAATTAACGTCAGAGCTGTTTTTACAAAATGTGTTTACATCTTTGGGTTATTTGGAAGTCATAGTTTCTTCGGACGTTGCTTCTGCCTCCAAAACTCAACTTCTGCCAACAAGGATGAAAATGCACCGACATAGAATCTCTTTTCTTTTCTTTGCGTTTTTTTTCCCCTATTTTATTGAATTCGAAATTATTCGGTAGATGAATTCTAGTTCCTCGGTGCTATTTATTTCGACTTTTCGTCAAGCGGTAGCTAATTTTCCATGATCACGTTAGAAATATCGGTGATTTCCAAAGGAATGAATTTGAAACTTTATCTCTTTGCTGGCTCAGACAAACCATATGCTATGTATTCCTTGAAAAACTCAGCACGTCATACACAAATATATTTACATGTATTGAACGTCTAAAAGAGATGGAAAGGCATCCATCATATTCAAACTCTATCTATCTATCTATCTATCTATCTATCTATCTATCTATCTATCTATCTATCTATCTATCTATATATATATATATATATATATGTGTGTGTGTGTGTGTGTGTGTGTGTGTGTGTGTGTGTGTGTGTGTGTGTGTGAAAAATATATAGAAAATAGGAAAGAACTCGTTAGGTAAATAATGCAAAGTTCTTTAGTATTGTTGTTATTATTTTTAAAAAATAGTGCTCGATACAAAAGTAGGGCATAAATATAATTATTTATTTAAAAATATGATTCCAACACGCGACATAAGAGTTCTCCTGTTTCAAAACAAGAGCCGAAAACTTCAATATAATTATTTGAATTAAGTACTAAGCTCTGTTCCATCTTCAAGCGAAATTTTTTGGGATTCCAAAAAACAAAAATTTCGCTTGAAGATAGAACAGAGCTTAGTACTTTAATTCAATTTAATTCAAATAATTATATTGAAGTTTTCGGCTCTTGTTTTGAAACATGAGAACTCTTATGTAGCGTGTTGGAATCATATTTTTAAATAAATAATTATATATACATACATACATATATATATACATAAATATACATATATATATATATATATATATATATATATATATATATATGAAGAAAAATATACGGAAAAAACAAACAAAAATCCTTATATGCAATTATACTGTTTTAATGTTAATTGCATATAAGGATTTTTTTCTTTTTGTTTGTTTTTTCCGTATATTTTTCTTCATACTGTCGGATCTATATCCATATATTTGCTTATATATATATATATATATATATATATATATATATATATATATATATATATATATATATATATATAAGCCAAAAGGAAAATTTATCTTAGCCGACGCATTTCGTCCTTTGATGAATTTTATCAAGGTAGATGTAAGTATTTGCAACAAGTATTTTCTAAAATAAACTAATAATAATAATAATAATAATAATAATAATAATAATAATAATAATAATAATAATAATAATTACATTATAAAAAATTCACCAGCAACATCATTTACTTTTGTTTATTAAATTGCGTCACTTAACATCCTCTATAATTTACCGAGACTTTTCAGTTCAACTTCACGTTCTTAAATTTAGAAATTTAGAAAAATCACGGCATTTTAAATTGTTGTGAATGGTTTGGTTTATTTTGATTTACGGTATATCAATTTCAATGGGTTATTTAATGCCGACAAACTTTTTATTGCTGTTAATATATTTTTTTCAAATGTATTTCTGGTAAATTTTTTTCAAAAATGCGTTGCTGGTAATAATTTTTTTCTTCAAAAACATATTGCTAGTAATAACTTTTTTTACAAAATATTTCTGGCATTAAAACCTAATTTTACACTTTCATAATGTTTTGATCCCAGTTTGGGGGTTAACTATTTGCCCATAGCTGGGACCCTAACATGTGCTACCACCCCGGGTCAACGCTTCTCAAAACCTCCTGATCAGAGGCCTTGCTGTTGGACGTAGTTTATCATCTTACACAGGACGCGGATGTAGTTTATCGTCATACCCAGAACGAAAATTGTTGCAAAATAAACTCCTTAGTTTTGCCTTGATGAAATATATAAGAGGATGAAAGGCGTCCGATAAGATAAGTTTTCCTTTTGCTTTTATCCCTATTACCTTTTTACAGTGAGGTCTTCTCCAATATTCTCAGGCTTCACTCGCTCAACGCCATTTTCTACCATTGATCTTAGATGATTGATCAAGGTTATGTAAGAACATGATCTGTGTTTTCAGGGTCATGTTTTGATTTTGAAACAATTTGCAGTGTTTGACTAAACTTCTTCTAGCACAGCCTATGTACAGTTTCATTTTTTCTATACTAAATTTGTTATACTCCGAGTTATTAGGTTGGTGCAAAAATAATGACGTTTTTGACATATTTTTTAACGTCGAAAAACGTCATTATTTTTGCACCAACCTAATATTTTAAGCGTTTACTATTTACTTCTTCCTGATCCTGAATTTTTATGATGGATTCATGGTAGATGAAATGAGTGTCTTCATTCCAATTCCAGAATAATTTCTGTTTTGGAAAGTTTTATCTTGAAGCTTATCTGTTGGAACCGACAGTGCTGATTTTCAGTTCAAGATCATTATCACAAGCATGAATACCTACATATAATTATTTGCGAATGATCTCCGTACTTAATTATTATTATTATATTATAAAAGTATTACCCTTAGTATGCCACTATGGCTGATTTAACAGAATGCAGATTTATTCAGGTTTCATTATTTATTTTATTTTATGATTATTAACAAGAAAACTCGAGTAAACGACTCTGTTATTAGCTGTTAATATATCAGAAATTATATCTCTTGAATAAATATTTATGCCAAATTATACTTAATTAGGATTATTAATAAACTGGGGGACTGATCGAACTGAAAATTTATTTTCCAAGTAAAAACATTTTAATGGTTTTTCGGTAACAAAATTTGCGTTACGATGTGCCATTTTTGATACTGTTGGTGAAACAAGGTATGTTGTATATAATTAAACAATCTATACTTCGAAAGAGGGGAATACACTACATTTTGATGAACTATCTCAGCTTCATGTTTCTTTACTGTGTCGTATCTACAACTGTTGGACGAGCATTCAGTAAAATAATCAAAGTTGTTCATACAGAACTGGGTCATTGCATTTTCTAGACGACATTCAACCAGGCCTATTTCTCACTGTAGTGTTCGTGCAGTAATAGGTTGTTTATGCTTTAATTCATTTTATGGTAAAGAATTCTATTCGAAATGTACCAAGTACAAAGAATTCAACAGATTCCGTTTTGTGTAGGATATTGGAGAGTTTCCTTAATCTAACTACATTTGTCTTCTTTTTCGATTATTGGTTGACAGTCAGTCTAAGATTTTAAATGCGAAAACATGGAGAAGGAAAAGGTAAAAGACTTCACTATTTTCACCAAGAATGCGTGGCAATTCACAGTCAGCCATGCGTGATATACGCTTAGGCGATCATGAATTTTTCGATACATGACTGACGAAGCAGATTTTTTTCCCGCAGTAGCTCACCATTTCTTTCTGCGGTAGACCAGTTGCCATCCAAGGCTATAGAACCAGGTCTGTCCTGCTAATTACCCATAGCTTGTGGGTGGGGAGAAGAAGAAGATTCATACCTTTCCAAAGGGTAATAGCACATAAGCGAATGTAATGGATTCGAGTGGAATTCGAACTCGGCTCTTCGATTCCTCAATCCGAGCTGCTATCCATTACACCACCGTGCTTCAGTTATGTGCCATGCGTGATACATGCTTAAGTGAACATGTATCTTTCGATACATGACCGATGAGGCAGATTTTTTCCTGCAGTAGGTTGCCATTTCTTTCTGCAGTAGACAATTTGCCATCCAAGGCTATAGAACCCGGTCTGTCCTACTATTTATCCATAGCTGGGGGAGAAGAAGAGGATCCATACCTTTCCCAAGGGTATTAGCATGTAAGTGAATGTAATTACAATTCACAAATAATATAATAAAAGGACTCTGTGGAGAGCCATGGTCGCCTATTCCCAGTAAGAATATAGCATTAAAAATAATAATTATATATTTCTTCTTCATCTGTAGACCAATTATATTGTAGTTCCCGCTTTCAAAGCAACTAACAATATCACAAATAGTGAATACGAAAGTTAGTTTACTTAGTGGGTAAATATGAGGTAAACCGCCTTCTCTTCTGTCTAAAATGATGTAAGTTTTTATGATGGAGACAATTCCCAACTATGGGATAAATAGAAAAGTAGACTCTTTAGCATTGTGTGGCAAATCTATGTGAAAAAAATTTAAATTCCAAAATGTTAATAAGTCAACGAGAAATCACCCTAGAATTTTCCCCAAGAAAGCAGTGTAATTCACAGATAATAACCAAAAGCCGTGATGAACCAGAAGCTATGGAGAACCAAAAGCTGTGGAGAACCAGAAGCGGTGGAGAACCAGAAGCGGTGGAGAACCAGAAGCCGTGGAGAACCAGAAGCGGTGGAGAACCAGAAACTGTGGAGAACCAGAAGCGGTGGAGAACCAGAAGCCGTGGAGAACCAGAAGCGGTGGAGAACCAGAAGCCGTGGAGGAGCAGAAGCGGTTGAGAACCAGAAGCGGTTGAGAACCAGAAGCGGTGGAGAACCAGAAGCCGTGGAGAACCAGAAGCGGTGGAGAACGAAAAGCTGTGGAGAACCAGAAACTGTGGAGAACCAGAAGCGGTGGAGAACCAGAAGCTGTGGAGAACCAGAAGCCGTGGAGAACCAGAAGCGGTGGAGAACCAGAAGCCGTGGAGGAGCAGAAGCGGTTGAGAACCAGAAGCGGTTGAGAACCAGAAGCGGTGGAGAACCAGAAGCCGTGGAGAACCAGAAGCTGTGGAGAACCAGAAGCCGTGGAGAACCAGAAGCTGTGGAGAACCAGAAGCCGTGGAGAACCAGAAGCTGTAGAGAACCAGAAGCCGTGGAGAACCAGAAGCTGTAGAGAACCAGATGCAGTTGAGAACCAGAAGCGGTGGAGAACCAGAAGCTGTAGAGAACCAGAAGCCGTGGAGAACCAGAAGCGGTGGAGGATCAGAAGCGGTGGAGAACCAGAAGCTGTGGAGAACCAGATGCTGTGAAGAACCAGAAACTGAGGAGAACCAGAAGCTGTGAAGAACCAGAAGCTGTGGAGAACCAGAAGCTGTGGAGAACGAAAAGCTGTGGAGAACGAAAATCTGTGGAGAACCAGAAGCTGTGGAGAACCAGAAGCTGTGGAGAACCAGATGCTGTGAAGAACCAAAAGCTCTGGAAAACCAAAAGCCGTGGAGAACCAGAAGCTGTGGAGAACCAAAAGCCGTGGAGAACCAGAAGCTGTGGAGAACCAGAAGCTGTGGAGAACGAAAAGCTGTGGAGAACCAGAAGCTGTGAAGAACCAAAAGCCGTTGAGAACGATGATTGTCTCCGTTCTGTAAAAAAGGATAACTTTGAAATGAATGGAGAATGCAATGAGATATTACTTTACTATCTTTTCCAAGTTGTCAACGTAATTCACAAATAATAAAGAAAAGAAATCTGTGGAGAGCCATGATCGCCTATATCCTGAAGTATCGTGGTATTTTATAAGAATTAATCCATTTTTATTATCTGAATCTAATAGCAAAAAGAAAAAAAGACAAGTGTCTGAAAATTAACCGAGATGCCATTCTCTAAAATGCCATTTTTAAGATGCCTTTCTCTAAGTTTATGCCGAATCGATTTTATTTATTTATAAATATTTAGTACTGTTTGTGAACAACATTTGACTGATTTTACAGACAACAGAGTTTTATGCTCATTACATATGCACTCTAAGATGTCTTAAGCTTGTGCAAAAGATGTTGTTGCATTAACTTTATATGTATTACTTTTTATTTACCCTCCTCCCCGGTCTTTTGAAGAGGAGTAGAGGCTTATACCTTGTTTCTTGATTAGGATTGGATTTCCGGTCTCTTCTAAAGTGTTTTCTTTCTCTTTCACTTCCATTAGCCCCTCGCATCTTAGTGGCATTATTGGTTTGCTTGGGTGAATTGATTAGATAAATACCTTCCTTTTTGTGGTGGCTCTCCACAGCTTCCAATCCTATATAACTCTTGTCTTTTGACTATTCTGTCAACTCCTTGTTTTGCCATCCATTTACACGGGCTCGTTAAGTAAGTTACTCAATGTTTCTCTCTGCCCCTATTTTGTTCTGGGTACCAAATTGTCCAAACCCTCTTTCCACATTATGTGTTCAAGAAATTTCAACTTCACGAAATTTCAACTGTTCTTTTGTGGTTACTAATTGTCCTTTGTGTTTCAATTTTCCTTAAAACTTCCTCGTTGCTTATATCTTCAATGTAAAGCATTCTCAACATCCTCCTGTAGAATCGTATCTCTCTTGCCTCAAGTCTTTTCTACGTCTATGATGAAATTGTCCGATATTCACTAACATTGGAGGATTGATATTACGTAGCAGTTGAGCAGACATTTTTTTTCAAGAAAAAGATCGTATATTGTTTAAATGTGAGATATGAGCCGTAAAAACAGCATTTCTTGTCTGAAGTGACAATGTTCAGTTCTATACCTTCGGCTTTCGTTATGGTGTTTATTGATACAAGTTTGTATAGGGGCGCGCGTGAAAATGACTGTGCGTCGAGATGGAGTGTAATCAGCGACTGCGTGTTCGTCAACTATATCTGTTCGGCCTTTCTCGCACCATTCTAGCCACCACCAGCTCCTCCATCGCCTTCGTCACCGCATGTTCATTAGTGGAATGGTTGTAGCAGCAGCAGAGGAGTATAATTACACAGCTTGTCATCCCCAACAAGCCTGTAATGTTAATTTGATCAAAATAAGGGTGTAACATCCTTACTTATTGAATTGATAATCATCTAATTAACGAATATTACAGGCTTAATACTTTGGGTGTAAGTGGGGGAGTGTTGGTGATTATAGGAACTGCCAAGGCAGATGCTGCAAAAGAGAGTGTGTGTGTGAGAGAGAGAGAAAAAAAGAGAGAGGGAGAAAGGAAAAGACAGAATGCTGGATAGGGAGTGGTTGATATGGGAGAGGGAGAAAGTGCTTGGAAAAAGTAAGAGAAATGAAAATGCGACAGCCTTCCTTCTTTCTTTCGATAGAAAGAGAAACAGATAAAGATAAAAGAAAGAAAGAAAGAAAGAAAGAAAGAAAGAAAGAAAGAAAGAAAGAAAAAGAAATGTGAATAGAAAGAGAGGAAGAAAAAGATGTACTAAAAATGATAAGATGAAGAAATAGAAGTAGAAAAAAACAAAATCTGGGAGGGAGGAAATTTTAAAAATTCTTAGAGGTATTTAAGATAATAACAGAAAAAGAATATATATATATATATATATATATATATATATATATATATATATATATATATATATATATATATATACATATATATAAGAACAATGACATGCAGGTTTATAAAAGCTAGTTTGTGGAAAAAATACTGTAAGTTAAATTGCATTGCCCCACCCCTCTAAAAAAAAAAAAAAAAAAAAAAAAAAAAAAAAACGAATTGGAGAAACATTGGGATTAAAGGGAACTTTAAAGAGGGAAATCATTGCAAAAGAAAGAAAGAAAGAAAGGAAGAAAGAAAGAAAGAAAGAAAGAAAGAAAGAAATGTGAATAGAAAGAGAGGAAGAAAAAGATGTACTAAAAATGATAAGATGAAGAAATAGAAGTAGAAAAAAACAAAATCTGGGAGGGAGGAAATTTAAAAAAAAAACAAAAAAAAAACGAATTGGAGAAACATTGGGATTAAAGGGAACTTTAAAGAGGGAAATCATTGCAAAAGAAATAAATAAAGAAAGAAAGAAAGAAAGAAAGAAAGAAAGGATGAAAGAAAGAAAGAATGAAAGAAAGAAAGAAAGAATAGGAATGAAAAATACATGTAAAGAAGTGAAAACGAACAACATGTTGAAAAAAGACACAATCGGGATGGAGTCGGCGGTATTCGTGGCTAATGCCATCATCTCTCTCGCGTTCATTGCTCTTCATCACTATCCTTAAGCAAGTTTTTCCATCTCTCAACCGTGGTCCACTCTCCTCAGCCCCTTCTTATACCAACGTACCTGCCTACACCACACCAACATCCCGATTCTTCCATCATCGTAATCAGAATCATTTGGGTTGGCGTCAACTCCACCGATGCCGTCATCTTCTTCGCTGTCGACGCCATCAGTGCTGAAAGTACCAGCTTTATTGAGTAATTTGTTCCGAGAAATGTCCGCTGATCGACACCATTTCCTCTTCCTCGGCCTACCAGCCTTACTCTTCCCCGAGCAAGAGAACTTTGCAAATCAGAATTCGACACTCATTTTCTCTCGGCCTTTTCATTCGGCTCTAGAAGCCATTTTCAATAGCAAACGGCTAATCTCTGAAAAAAATAAAAATAAAAATAATAATAATAATAAAATAATAAAATAAATAAATTAAAAACAAAAGCGCGTGCTTTTTTTTTCAACTTTCTTTCCTTCGCACGCACACACACAGATACACACGCACACATCTATAATAGAAATACACACGCACCGATTTGTGTTCACATATACACTCGCACGAACATACTCATGCCCTGTTTTATCGTTGCAGTTATTAAGCATTTCCAACTAAAGCTATTGGTCGGCATTCGAGTTTACGTGGTAAGCCCTGATTTCAAATGTTGATTTTCACGGCATCATCCTCGCCCCGTGTTGTACTAAACCAAGTTTACTACATATTACGAGTGCAACTTATTTAATTTTTATCTTTTTTGTTGGAGTTAACACTTAGCACTGGCCAGGTGCATTAGAAGCACGACAATTAGGAAAAAACTAGCTGTAATTAGGAGAAAACTAGCTGTAATTTACTTGACGGGTTGAGTAAATGAATGGCAGAATAAATCTGTTGTGGTAATCGAATTATAAGCTGTTTCCCTCTAAGGAAAAATTTGGCATTCACTGACCTAGCAGCCAGTATTGCCTTCGTTTGAAATTTATAAAATCTTTCTCTAAGGAAAACAGGTTTCTAAAGTCCAGTATGGATTACTATTGCCATATTTGGACAGGAGCTGCTCAGTCCTGACTTTCCAGTCTTGATAGAGTTCAAAAGTCTCTCCGACTACATGTAGGTTGCGAATTATTTTCCACCCTTCAATCTCTCTCTCACAGACGGGACGTGTTGAACCTCTGACCACTCTATCATTGCTACAATCGAAAGTGCTCAGACGAACTACATTCCTTGTTTCCGCCAGGTCTAACATTCACGGTTAGGACCCGCCATTACATAGTAACAAACCACCCACATTACCTCCGTATTACATCGGTGAGAAGTTCCACTCGAACAGCTTCTTCCCGCAAACCATTGTTTTGTGGAACAGACTCCCAAGAGGACATTTCCCCGATTAATACAATCTTAACCTGTTCAAGTCTAAAGTTAACAGTTAAATTTTCTCTCCTGTCTGTATAATCTACCCCCTTAAAGTAACTTTCTATACCGAGTGGCTCTCGAGCCTTCTGTAAAAAAAATATTATTTTCTATCTGAGTTACATATGCTATCCATTCCTCACTAATTTCTGTTATTTGGGATAGTTTTTTTGCGTTTGGTTCTGTAGCGACATTCCACAATGATCAAAGAGGGATGACCATCTCCTCCCCAAACTATGGGTTAAATATTAGAACTTATATCAGGAAAAAACATTGTTATTCTCAAAAATGCAATCCAAAATATTTTTGGCTTTAAAAGATTGATAAGACGTAAAAAACACAATGGGTTGATAAGACGTAAAAAAACGAAAAATGAAACTAATCCTTCTTTTTTCATTAAATGTTCTAGACTTTTCGCCTGCGTTTTCTTTTTTTTCATTCTTAGTCTGTGTCGTTTACCTATCCATTTCTGTTCAAGCTTACTAATTACTCAAATGTACCGTCCATGGTATTCTTATAATCCTTCTATAGAATCACATCTGCGTTGCTTCAGTTCACCTCTTCATCTGTGGCGAAATTTTCCAGCATTGACTGTTATATAAGAATATTGATATTTTATAGCAGTTCAACACTCTTGTTTATTCTGCTTCTTAATAGTTTTGCAATGTATATTTTATTATTCCTTCTGATTTTTTTTCACATTTTTCTTCTTGTTTTAAAACACTTCGCATATATTTGAACTTCTGTATATCTTAGATTTTACCTTCTCTAAATTTGTAGCACGCATCTTGAACTATTCCTGTTGCTGACAACAACACGTTCTCTCCTCTTATGATTGATAATAACAAGTAAAAAATATTTTACTGTAAAAATATTACTAACATATCTGATCACACTGCAATAACACGCACTTGTATTAAGGCAACCTTATAAATATGCCTACTGTATTCCAGTTGAGTTCGTTATATTAATTTACTCACAAATACCCTTGGGAAAGGTATTAATCCATCTCTTCTCCCCCAACTATTTGACATATTAGATTCTTTAGCCTTGGTTAGCAACCAGTCTACAGAAAAAAATAGCAACCTCCTCTGGGAAAAATCTTCTGCCTAGTCAGTCATGTATCGAAAGACATATGATAACACAAGCGTGTATCACGTATGGCACTTAAATGAAAGAGTCAACAGTTATTTATGTGAGGAAGTTGTGGAGAGGCATGATCGGCCAAGCATGTATTGCGTATGACACTTAACTGATTACAGTGATGAGCGAGATTGATTATTTGTGACTGTCCCACTGGAGTAAACTAAGTAAATAACCTCACATGCCAGTGTACTAAGTCTTACAGCCATATCACGTTGAAACGTGATATGATCGTACGATTACTGAAGTTAAGCGACGTCAAGCCTGGTCAGTACCTGGATGGGTGACCGCTTTGGAATACCAGATGTTTGTAAGGTTGGATGTACGAGTAGTGTATTAGATAAGGGTTCGGAATTGGAAATCGGAGAGCAATGTTCGAATTCCAGTTCAGTATATTCACTTAGGTACAAATGTACTTGAGAAAGGCATGAATCCAACTTTTCTCCCCGCTCCCAGATATGGGTGAATTAGTAGAACTTGTATCAGCAAAAATCATTATTATCTTCAAAGCATTCTTACATTCCAAGTATATTTTCTGGCTTTAAATAAACTGCAAAAGGTTAACCAGCTTTAAAAACAATGTAGTTAGAAAATAGATCTATCAAAACTACTACTATAGCACAGTGGTTGTCTCGGACCATTTCGCGAGTGTATAGAGTTAGATCCGGAATGATTACTTCACACAACTGGCGTTGAGGTAGAATACGCCGACCTTAGTAGATATATATAATAGTAATTACACCTTTTGATATAAGTAAAATTGTATAACAACCTATACAAAATCTAACAGAATCTCTGCCAATAAACTATTCAATTGTTATTTCGAGCAATAAGTATTGGACCAGAAGCAACTTGGGTATATATATATATATATATATATATATATATATATATATATATATATATATATATATATATATACATGAAAATTTCTGTGAGTTAAACTGTAGAAAAGACAATATTTATAAATATAAATGAAAATAGGAAAACTGTAGTTATGTGGAAACGCGTCAGCAATAACTACAGTTTTCCTATTGTCATTTATATATATATATATATATATATATATATATATATGAAGAAATATAGTCTTAAGATGTGCTCTGTTTATGGGATAAAGTTCTCGATATCAGAGATAGAGCGTGTGTAAATATAAAAGTGAACATAGAAGTCAACACTTAGAGGCGACAGTCTGTTTCATGCTAGATGCAATCGTCAGGCCACCTAGATGCAATCGTCGTGGCATGACGATTGCATCTAGCATTAAACAGACTGTGTTGACTTCTATGTTCACTTATATATATATATATATATATATATATATATATATATATATATATATATATATATATGTATATAATAAAGTCAATTGAACTATCAGCCGCCTGATGAGCGGATTAAACTTGAAATCAGGTAGATATGATTTTTAAGCTTTTTATTTCCGTCGTTTACAATAATTTTTTTTCGTGTGACAAAACGTTTTTTCCACTTTATCATTGATTTTCCTAACATTGTTCTGGTATTAAAAAAAATTATCTATCTTTTTTACAAATTGCTGATACACCTAGACTAGTGGACGGAGTGATTGTTGGAAGGTCTGTCTACGAAAATCTGGAATCAAGATACTGAAAGTAACACCAATTAATTAAGTGAAAAACTTTATATTTGTATTTTATATATATATATATATATATATATATATATATATATATATATATATATATATATATATATATATATATATTGTCAGCAGTCAATATACCACATAACACCCTTGAGTGCTTAGCTTTGGAGCGGGTAGAATGGAGATCAACGTGTTTCAGTGGACTCAGCAATTTTCAATCTGCTTGTCTGTATCATCTTCAAGAAGCGAGGGCAAGATCTAAAATATCAGCCAATCTAACAGTGATCTCATCTCACAATCCGCACACTTGCTCCATATGTGGACTCCTTTGTAAATCACTATCGGGCCTTAAATGCCACTTAAGATTATCGCACAAACTTTCATAAATGAATCAGTAAGCTGTCAGATCCTCATAGGTCGAAACCGACGGGAGAGTCCATTATTATTATTGTTATTATATATATATATATATATATATATATATATATATATATATATATATATATGTATGTATGTATGACAGGATAAAGAACAAATAGGAAATGTTTATAAATGTAGAATGTTTCACTTTTATTAAAGGTTTATTAGATAATGAAATATGGCGGAGAAAAAGACAATTCTGGTATTTTTCATTTTAACCACCAAACGCGAATAAAAAATGCTTACTAAACATACACACAGAAACACACACACAGACACGCACACACAAGAACATACAAACAAACGAATACACATACCATCCGAATCGCACATAGAAAACTAGAATTATGATACACATACACACATAAATTTTGCACGCGAATGCTGCTTGACAAGTCAGATGCATATAATGTCTACTTGACCAATGAAAAACACTCAAAAATTTCTGTGTAATTGTATCTTTGAAGATCTTAAAAAATAAATCATCAGAATACAAAGGTCTAGAAGTGGAAATCTAAAAAATGTAGCAGATGAAGACATCAAAAATTCCAGCAATTCTTTGAGTCTCGGTTTGATTTGAAAAGGTTCTGATAGACTCATTGAAGGGATTCCTAGTAGCCCATGCCTTAAAGAGATACAAAAAATTGTTCTCATAAGTACAGATCAAACATTACGAAGGGTTTTGTCTATGTAAAATGTGTATGCACTTAGGTTGTTTTATTTTTATATTTTTTTACAAAAACTATTCGGTGAAAATTTGCTGATGCCATGATGTTAATAACGGAATTAACCAATTACTACATAAAGTTCTCTTAAAATTGTTACTTTTTGCCTAATTTATCTTGCAGTCTAATGATAATCCTAGGGTTAGCGGAGTTCAAATTTTAGGTAACCTCCGCTCTTAAAAATTTGTACGTCATGCACTAATGGCGGAAATAGTTTCAATATGCTGTATTAAATGTGTATTAAATGTTAATTAAAAAACGAAACAATGTATGATAATCACTAA